>CM076980.1:8619117-8686784 GCA_039105355.1 Benthosema pterotum | reverse complement strand
CTTAATTATCTTTCATAGTGGTTTAAAAATGTTGTGTTAAGTTTTAAAATCCATTGCTTTTCTGCAAACTTTCTCTCCCTTTCTGTGCACGTTTGAATGCATTCCAGTCCACATACTTCCATTGCTCCAATTCGATGTCCAATAAAATGTTGTACTATTAGCGACATCTCTTTGGCATTTTTTAGAGAAGGGTTTGGGTATGTTTGTAGCAAAACCCTAGCCCCCTCCAACCGTAACCCTAAGCCTAAATCCCCGACCTCACAGACCTGACGGTCTGTGAGGAAACTAATAACTGCGATCTTGTCGACTGATAACGTTCGAATCCGCTGATCCAGTGAGGGCCATATAACCTTTCCCTTCCCTTCAGATCGTAGTGCAGGTGCAGATTGTATGCTTTGAATACCGACGGCACCATCCGCTTGCAGCCAAAATGTGAAATAAATAAAACAGTGTGACTGGTCTCAGTTGTTGAAGTGTCAGTCACAGGTAAATTATTGCACATTGTAGAGCACTGTGAATGGTCAAATTCCACTCTGATACAATAGAGCTGAGCAGTCCCACCCCTCTCTTGACGCCGCCCTTGTTCCGGAAATGATTTCCCCATTCATTTTACTCACAGACTTTTCAAAAATGACCTACATAAAAATGATCTATATAAAAATGTGGACAAAGAAAGTTAGTGAGAGACAGAGAGAGAGAGAGAGAGAGAGAGAGAGAGAGAGAGAGAGAGAGAGAGAGAGAGAGAGAGAGAGAGAGAGAGAGAGAGAGAGAGAGACGAGAGAGAGAGAGAGAGAGAGAGAGAGAGACAGAGAGAGAGAGAGAGAGAGAGAGATGTGTCAAAGCTCCACCCCTTGTCATCATCTGAGGCAATAAGAATTACTTTCATTTCAAATGCACAACAGCGGCAGACCTAGATGGAATTCTGACAAAGATCACTGGAACCTGCTGCTGACTATTAGCTGACTGGACTTTAAAAACAACCACAATTCATAGTGAAGTGAACTTCAGGGAATATTGCAGAGTGTAAAAATGAAACCAAATGGACCCTTAACTCATGTTCATCATGTGAATTAGCCCAAGTCTTCACAACTAGAGCATGTAGAAGATTGATGGTCATTTTGATCTGTATGTTTCTGTATATGCATTCTAGAGGATTTTGGAAGTGCCACTAGCGCATTTGGGATTTTGGCAGTGTGTATGACACACTGTTTCTTTCAAAAACAGTGGTTTTAGTTATAGTCCTGCATAGTGACGCCACCGCCCCAGTTCCAGAAGTGGATTCCCCATTAATTTTTCTCATAGACTTTTCGAAAATGATTCATTTAAAGACGATTACGCCGGGGACAAAGCCAACTCGGGTTGTGACAAATCCCGATGAGACATCTTTTGGGAGAATCAAATTTCTAAGATGAAAAACATAACAAAAAGTGTTGCATCCTGCCGCTTTCTACTTCTTGCTAATTCAATATTATATGATGTTTGTTGTCATGATTTGTCACGACCCGAGTTGGTTTTGTCCACCGCGCAATCGTGTTTTTATGAACCATTTTCGAAAAGTCTATTAAGAAAATTTCTATACATAATTTCTATACAAACTTTCTATACGTAAGTGACAAGGCCGAAAAACAACATTGAATGATTGTGACCTTTGATCCCTCACATTGCAACGCCACTGCATTAAAAAAAAACAGACATTGTGTAAGGGTGTACATGTGGACTCAGGAACAGTTGTTGCTACATCTACAAATCCAAGTTAAAACTCTATCATGCTGCTGCAGAAATGCTGCTGCCTTCTCTGGGCCAAAACTCATTTTAAATGGTCAGACGCAAAAGTGGAAAAGTGTGCAGTGGTCTTTTGAGTCCACATTTCAACTTTTTTTCTTTTAAATCTTGGATGTTGTGTTCCCAGGGAAAAAGAGGAAAAAGACTATCCAGATTGTTACACGGCACAAATTCCAAATGCCAGCATCTGTGATGGTATTGGGGTGTGTTACTGCCCATGGCACAAGCAATTTACACATTTGTGACGGGCAACATCAATGCTGAAAGGTACTTCCATGTTTTTTGAGCAAGTCCACAGCATGTCTTTTTCAGGGACGTCCCAGCTCATTTCAGAGAGGCTTTTTAGGAAAAGAATGCAGGTACTAGACTGACCTCCCTGCAGTACAGACCGGCAGGGCGGATCTAGGCATGGGCATGGGGGCAATGCCCCCCTAAATACCCAGTTTCCCCCCCCCCCAAACAAAAAACCCCCAAAAACACGATGCCATGCAAAACAACCCAAGATATTTCAAATTAAAGTGCTTATGTTTAAAATGATTTGAAACACTACTACTCAGACCTTTAGCTTTATGCATGCTGCGTGTCTGTTGCAACTTCAACAACAGCTGATGTTATTATTGATGCTTTACTTGACTAATATAAGTCCTGTAACTGAAATTGCTATGGGTGCGGCTTCATGAAGCTGCAACCATACCACCCCACGTCCCGCAACATGTTCCCCTCCAACATGTTCTCTTGCCCCCCCCCAAATGGGACATGTTACATCCGCCCCTGCAGGCCGGTCACCAGTTAGAAATGTGTGGCACATTATGAATTGCAAAATTACAACAATGGAGACCCTGGACTCCACTTCACCTCTACAATTGGCTCATTACGAAACTGCTGGAGACTTCAGTGCAGCGATTGGCTAAAACGCTGCCCCACACAACCCCCTCCTCCTCCCACATTAGCTCCGCCTTGCCCTGAGTCTGACGAATGTTGTTTTCATGATTTGTTTACAATAAAAAAATAAGTTCTGTCTGCAGGACAAAGCAAAGAGGAAAGGTGATGTAACACAGTGGTAAACTAAACATAGCCCTGTTTGAACTTTTGGGGGTATGCGGTTGCAGGGATCAATTTAAAAAATATTGTATATTTAAAAAGTTTTAGTTTTAACAATGAATCTCTTGTCTTTGTAGTGCATTGAAATGATTATAGGTTGAAGACAATTTGCAAATGCTTTTTTTTTTTTCCACATTTTACACAATGTACCAACTTCATTGGAAATGAGGTTGTACCAGCTCGCAGCGCATAATACAACTGTTTTAATTTCACTTATATATTTTTTTTATCAGAAATTGTGAACATTTGTTCATAAAATGTTAAACGTTGTCATTTCCTGACATTTTCACTGACCTGTCACTGAAGGATTGGTTAAATAAAGTCCTGACTTGGCCCTTAGTAGCTACACTCAGCGTTACCGGGGCTGGACCCAGGTCACTCACTTTACATGGGCTAGCCCTGCTGGATACAGTTGATCTACTGGTGCTTAATAAAATGCACCGGTGCCTACATACAGTACAATCCGTCGCCACAGAACTACTCTCAACGGTCCAGACCAATAACAATTACTGTGCAACCTTGGCTGAATAGACAATACTAGGGCTGCAACGATTAATCGTAATAGATTCTTCAATTAGTTGTCAACCGTTGTTTTAGTAATCGATTAATTGGTTTGTCAACTAACCTGAGGTTAGTTGACAAACAATTAATTCCCGAGTTGGTATAACAAATTCCACCCATTTAACATTAATAATACTTTAGAGAGGTTGTGGACATAAGAAAAAAAAAGTTAACCCCATTCTGTTTCCTAGAAGTTGAGGTCTGAAAAAGAATCATTTACACGGTGAAACACAACTTTACTGTACATCAAGCTGGGTGAAACACAGCTTGATATACAGTAAAGTTGTGTTTCACCGTGTAAATGTTGATTTCTTTTAAGACCTTTTCCCCCCTATCAAAAATGGGCAGAATTCCCCTTTGAGTGTGCTAAATAAGTCATAAGCCAATTAATTGGTTAAATAATTGGGCGATGAATAGATGAAAATAGTTGCAGCCACAATGAATACATATATGCAGTAGATCTTGGACTATGCCACCTGAGGAACTCAACCCAAGGAAATCAATTACAGCAGGGGTTTAACAGGTGGTCCGGGGACCACCAGTGATCCCTGAGAGGGTTCTAGGTGGTCCCCAGCTAAGTTGGTTAACCAGATGTAACTCTTGAGAACTTAAAAATGAAACCAAAATGAACCCTTGCGGGTCCATTTGGTTTCAATTTGACACTCAAGAATTAAAATATTCATCATCTGAATTGGCCATTTTGGAATGCATGTTTTTGTTTCCCAAATCCAGCCTGGAATTGTGGACAAAAGCAAAATACCGGTAAATCTTTAGTTTTGGGGTCTGTGGGGCTAAAATCCCCTCAAATGGTGGTCCCTGGGATGAAAAGGTTGAAAACCCCTGAATTACATGCAACACAGGGTTGTTGTAATCACAGGAGCAGAGACGCGTTTCAAAAGATAAATTTACATTTTATTGTTTAAGTAAAACGTCAATTTCAGAAAGTTAATCAAAGCAAGAGCCTTTCAGGTAAGTCTCCCCCCCAGACGCTGCCTCCTGAAGGACACAAGAAACAGCAATTAGTCAGAGAACAATTAAGTGGCCATTGTCAATAACTAGTTGAACCAATTTACAATATTTAGATCACAAGTAAAATACAATGCAACAAGAGAATACTGGTCTTAAAAAAAAGAAAAGAAAAAGCACAGCAAGGACTAATCCTATGAAAGAAAACGGTTAGTCCTCACCACAAACACACCATAGTCGTACATTAAACCACCATGATTGAAATGCATAGTCTTGTCTTACCTCAACATTTTAGGGACGGTGCATATAGCAGGGATCAGCTCATCTACAGTGGAGATGGTGGGAGGCTGCGAGGACATGGCTGGGAACTCATGGATATGACTGTAGGCCTGCAGGCAGGGCTACACCAGCCTATACTGAAAGTACAAAAAAGTCAAATTACAATATCATATATATACACAGACATTCAAACATTCCTTTGGAAATTGCTGATCTACAAGCTCCTTGCACCCCCCCCCCCCCAATACAACCAGCAGGCAACCCTGACAAGTCTATTGGGCTGATCTGCAGCAGTCAGGAACAGCAAGTGGGGAGAGCTAGAGTGGGGGTAGAGAAAAGATTTAGTTGGAGGATGAGATGTGTGGGGAAAAAAAAAAAAAAAAAAAAAAAAAAAGTTGGAAGTCAACTCTGTCAGGATCACCTGGAAAGCAACAAGTGAAGGTGGTACTGAGAATGAGCAGGACAATGGATTGCTTTACCTAAAAAAAAAAAAAAAAAAAAAAAAAAAAGTGCCGTCAGCGGCGTTTCCCGTCAGTACGATCGAGCATCTGAAAATATTGAGGTGTGCAAGGCAAGGAGGAAAGCATGTCCACATGTTGGGTATTCAAGGAGCTCTGCCAGGAGAATCATTTGAGGGAGGATACTTACCGACCCATAATACAACCAGCAGGCAACCTGGACAAGGAATGGGCGGATCTGCTGCAGTCAGTAACAGCAGTAAGTGGGAGAGAGAATGGGAGCGGAGAAAAGATGGAACAAAAGGTGAAGGAATGCATCTGGATCAAGGTACTACAAGGAAAGGAAAGAGAATGTTGTTGGCATGATAGAAGAAACGTGTCGACAACAGAATGTCAAATGAGTCGAGGGAAGTGGCAGAATTTGGTGGGAAAAAAAAAAAAAAAAAAAAAAAAAAGTCGGAAGTCGACTTGGTCAGGATCACCTGGAAAGCAACAAGTGAAGAAAGTACCGAGAATCATCGAGTGAGTCAATGGAATGTTTTGCTCTTAGCCTAGGCAAAGAGATGCTGTCAGTGGAGTCCCTCTACGAGCGAGCATTTTGACAATATTGAGGTGTACGAGGCAAGGATGCTGATGCAGTAGAGGTAGAGACAGAAAAGCATGTCCATAGGTTTGGTTTTCAAAGGAGATCTGCCAGAGTGAATCATTTGAGGGAGGGTTGGGGAGGATACTTACTTAAACATTATCCAACCAGCAGGCAACATGGACAAGGCTAATGGGCTGATCTGCAGCAGCCAGGAACAGCAAGTGGGAGAGTGAGAGTGGGGATGGACAAAAGATGTAGTCGGAGGATGAGAGGTTTGGACGACAAAAAAAAAAAAAAAAAAACAAAAAAAAAAGTAGGAATGCATTGACTACAAGGAAAGAGAATGCGGTTGGCATGATAGCAGAAGAAACATGTCGACAACGTAGTGTTCAATGAGTCGAGGGAAGTGACAGGCAGTTGGGGAAGTCGACTTGGTCAGGATCACCTGGAAAGCAACAAGTGAAGTAGGTACCGAGAGGGACAGTGGATTTCTTTTCCTAGGCAAAGCTAGGAAAATAGGTGCCATCAGTAGCGTCTCCCCATCAGTACGATCGAGCATTTGAAAATATTGAAGAGGTGATGCGAGGCAAGGAGGCTGATGTGGTGGAGAGGGGAAAACATGTCCATATGTTTGCCCTCTCTGGCAGATCTCCTTTAAATACCAATCTTTGAGGGAGGGGTGGGGAGGATACTTTATCCAACCATAATACAACCAGCTGGCAACCTGGACAAGGCTAATGGGTGGATCAGAACAGTAACGCAAGAGTGAGGGTGAGACAAGATGGAGTCGGTGGAGGCACCGAGGCGGACCGTGAAAAACATGGAGGTTTGGGAAAAAAATAAATAAAAGCGTAGAAATGAGGGCAAATCAGATAAGAAAGCAGGGGAGAATGTCGTACATGGATGCTGTCAGAAAGCTGGAGATCAATGACAATGAGGCAAGATAACAAAGTAAGACAGTGGAGTTGATACTGGGCAGAACATTTGCATGGATAAGAAAGCGTTCCTCACTTTGATAAAATACTCGGACTACCAAGGAAGAGACCGGCAAGTTGGCAATGGACTGGATGCCAGTAGGTGGAGAGGGCAAAGAGTAAAGACGAGGTGGAGACAGACAGCCCAAGGAGGACCTCAGCTGGCCTGGAGCAAGAAGGGTCGCCAGAGACCAAAACAATTGAAGAGACTCATCATCGCCCCAATAGAAACTAAGTCCAGGCAAGTACGCACACTGGACTACTGCTCCCGTTTGGAAGACAATTGAAGAGCAGTGCGCTAATAGAGGGGGCCGTGCCCTCGCTCAGAGATAAGTCAAGAAACCCTGCCTGGGGAAAGAAAAAAAAAAAAAAAAAAAAAAGTTTGTTCCACGTGCTACGACCGTCCAACTCGGGTAAACCCCCCTGTCAGGTGAAAAGAAGCCGAATACATGAAATAATTGACAATGGGTGACAGGAAAAGAGTTGCAACAAGATATGGAAGGAGAGCGACCAGGAGGACATAGATATGGAAGCAGAATAAAATACAGCATCATTGTGAATGCAGTGAGCCACTTCCTGTGTAAGCCAGCCAGGCCACATTATACAGTGTATGAGTCTGAGTGAGAGCAAATACAGAGGGAAATCAAACGCACTGTGAAGCACTGGCAGATTAATAAAAAAAAAATATAATAAAAAAGAACCTTTGCAAAGTGAAAGCGAAGCAGTTCACAAAAGGAAATGTTTGAGTTCTCAGTGCAGAGGGATACAAAAAAAAAATCTCAACTGGAATTTTGAGTGAAAATGGTTCATGAAATGACAAACCCTGATTCTGCTTAATGCCAGAGGAACAACATAACTCACTGAAAGAGAATCACCAAGTACAGCACAATACCCACAGTACATTAGGTTTTCCACTAATGTAACATCACAACAGCATGGGCGTGGGACTCACGGGTCACCACAATCTGCACAAAATGTTGGGAAAAACAAAACAAAACAAAAAAAAAAAAAAAAAAAAAAAAAACACACACACACACACAGGAGGAGATGACGTAAAGGCCAAGTGACACCGTCTTAATGTTGAGAGCAGAGCTGGGGCTCTGACCGTTCCATCACTGCTACAAATAAAGCCACCGTTGCATAAAGAGGAGATTGGAGAGGGAACTGGAGCAACACAGACAGTTTGAGACCTTTTTATCATTAGGTGCCAGTATAGAAAAGGACTTTTTGATTAATGTGACTCATGATGACTCTTAAGATCTATTGCGATGAATTCATTGCATTACAATAAATCACAGTAAAGTTCAAACACTGATACAAGAGCTTTTGTGTTGGATATAAACAAGCCAACAGGTGGACAAAAAAATAAAAAAAATGGATCTCAGCAGAAAACCCAACCAGCCAAAAAAAAAAAAAAAAAAAAAAAAAAAAAAAAAAAAAAAAAAAAAAAAAGCAGTGAATTCATGAATCACCCAACAATAGAAATGAATCACTCAGCTATACAAAGCATTCAAATAGCAATAGAAGTTAATGACCCTGCAATACAACAAACAGTCAAGCAGCTAGGAGGACAGGCCTGTATTGTACCTGTATTCGTGATAAACCCTCTTATACCTTAAATCCTTATGTTGGTGTGTATTGGTTTGCATCATTTATGTTGTGTAGTAAAATGTGGCAGTTATTTTGTGTGCGCGTTGACCGAGCAGTGGGTAAAGTTTCTGCATGCTGGTTGTGGTGCGCCCGTTTGGGCGAAAATGACCAGGCCAGCCCTGCCAGCAGCCAAAACAGAATCAGGCAAGCAGTGGCGAACAGAGTCAAATAATGACAGCATTGGGACAACAGAACCAAGTGACAGTCTTGGTTATTCGGAAGCAGTCGCTTTTTAAGTGTCATTCAAAAGACATGGACGTTTTGTGGTGAACTGTTATATAGGCCTATTGGCACTTGGGATCCATAATAATAATCAATGGCAACTTTGAGCGATGCATTGAACAGAGGATTGGCAACCCTATAGGCTACCTGTAGTTCTTGAACAGGTCAGCAGGGGGCAGCATTGAGAGCTTGTCAGGTCTTTGAGGTGTAGCTTATGCTTGGTTAGACAGGTACCTGAACATGGGTGTTTGAGTGAAGCATAATGGCACAACAATGTATGATAAGAGAGCATCCCTCAAGTCACACAGGTGTGATTTAACCCTTTGAGGTGCTGTGGTACCACGGCTGTGCATAGTCGTAGCAAGGTTGTTTGTGTGATCCCATGGATCTTTGTGACTTTCTTGTGTCGTGCGCTATACCAGTTGCTTTTCAACCAAGGCTCATTTTTTTTTGCATTTAAGCCACAGACTACCATTTTGAGCAGATTTCAGGCGCTGAAGAACATTTCCCTTGTAGTTGAGCAATATCCTTTTATCTACAATTCCACATCGTATTGATGGTAGGATTAGGAGACATGGCAAGCAAAACGACCAAAAACTTTTGTGTGGAGCACCTAGGACCCCCTTCCTGGATCACTGGTTGAAATCAGTGTGATCTATACACTTGACTTTGGTAGGAGAGAGAAGTGAGTGCCATGTTTCATCATTCATTCAGTTTCAGTTAGTCATGCGTCCCTCTATAGCAGGGATGACAAACTCAAGTACACAGCGGGCCAAAATAGGAAAATAGAAGTCGAGGGTCTGAACGCCAGACTGGGTTTCAACACCGGTTTACCAGGACGTCCCATGGAGGCAAACAACAAAGTAGTTTTCCTTCGAAAGTCATTGCCCCCTTAAATCAAGATAAATGCAGATTGCAAGTGCTTGCATTAAGGATTGAAACTGAATTATTAAAGCTCAGTAAAATCAGAAGGTAAAACAATAAGTTGCATTCATCTTTATATACCAGAGGACTAGTTCTAATAGTAAATAAATATCATCAATATACCAGAGGCTAGTTCTAATAGAAATTAGTAATTTCTCCATTGCTTGATATTGTAAAGCACTTTGAGCTGCATGTTATGTCATGACCATGAAAGGTGCTATACAAATAAAGCTCAACATCAATTAATTATGATCCCGCAGGATGAAAGCAATTCACTCACAGGCCTGATTTGCCCCCTGGACCTTGAGTTTGCCATAGCCCAGGGCTGCCAAAAAGGTAGATTGTGATCGGCCAGTAGATCACACTGGCCGTGCAAGTAGATCACATGGCAGTCCCCTAAAATGTATAGATCTGTAACTCTTGAGAGCATTAAAATGAAACCAAATGGACCCTTAGGGGTCCATTTGGTTTCATTTTACGCTCTCAAGAGTTAAATGATATTTAACATCTGAATTACATAATTTCAAGAGTCCACACAATTAGAAAATAGAGAACAATTGTTATTTTGACCAACGTTTTGCCCCTTCTCTTTCCCAATTGTGGACAAAAACGTGAAAGGTCTTAGTTTTGGGTGCAAGAGACTAAACTTAACGCCACGAACTGTCAACTCAAACCCCAAATACTGTTTTCAAACGTCATTAGAAGCATATACAAGAAAACCTTCCAATTCTCCCCCTGCATTATTCTTAAGCACTATAACAGTAAGTAACACCAACACCACTATTTCAAAGCTCAAACTTTCTATGGGGCTTTGAAATGGATTTTCAGTAATCAGACAATCACATTTTTGATGTGTAGATCTTGTTCAGACGCTCATTTTGAAAGTAGCTCTCAAGTCGAAAAAGGTTGGGCTCCCCTGCCATAGCCCATCTTCTGTATAGAAACACTCATAATGTCCACATCTTACAAGTCCAACACTGTGGGCAGTAAGGATGGGGTGGTTTGTGTGGTGGTAATTTTGTGATCATTTTGATTGGCATGATTGTGAAACTTGTGTTTCATTATTGTGTGGCAATTATGATTTGGTGACATTTAGCAGCACTTTGTGCTGATTGAAATGTATTGAGACATTTTTTTCACCAGATGGAACAGGAGACCATCAGGACAATCCTCAGGTTGAACATCTACACCATCAGCTCCATCCTGAAAGACAAGAAAAAGAAAGAACGATTCAAGTTAGGAATCTCACACACACCACACACAGCCAATTTGCAGATTTAAAATAGCCATTGGGTATTGTAATGTATATTTTTGAGATAACTAGAAAATTAAACAAACTAGACTAAAGAGTTAGGAAGAGACTAGTGGCCAGAGAGATCCAGAATCATCATGAAGTCATTTGTTGCAATTCAGTACCTTCCTATGACTCCCCAATAAAAAAAAAAAAAGTCTGCGATCTGCTTAACAACGTTAAACTCACCAACAGTGCAGTTTTAAAGGTCTGCAAAGAGCTTGTTTGACCATAGACATGGTATGAGCTACTCCGTCAGTAGTAAATAAAAGTGCTGGACTTTGGAGGCACTTGTTTGTAATCTAACGGGACAGGCTGCTGCCTCCTGTATCATGTGCAAATTCTAGGTGGTACACAGGGCCGAAAGAGAATCACCTGCATAGGATTTATTGACAGAATGTAGCTCATAACATGTCTATGTTCATTTTCTTTTTTAATCAAACAAACACTTTGAAGCTGTATAGAGGGGTTGGATTATTCTCCATCTGCAGTGTTTGCGAGTTTAACATAGTTCAAGCAGATCACAGGTGGTTCAATGATTAGGCTAACCAGACCAATTGAAAACACTTTGTGTACTGAACACGTTTTGGTGTTCAACGCATTATGTTACATTTTAGCTATTGAAAAATATCAGATCTACAAGCTCATATTTCAAAAAATATCAGATCTACAAGCTCATATCGTGCCACTCGGTGGTGCGATATGAGCTTGTAGGTCTAGAACCAACGATTCTAGTTCAAAAATATTTTCTTCTAAAAGAATATATTCAAAGATTTGCATCACATTTTCACTTTTTTTTTTAAATATCAGACCTACAAGCTCATAGCGCGCCACTCGGTGGCGCGCTATGAGCTTGTAGATCTGATATTTTCCAATAGCTGAAGTGTAATATAAGGCGTTGAACACCAAAACGCATTCAGTACACAAACATTGGATCGCAGTGAGGGTCTAAACATGGCTGGTTGAGGACTACAGATTAGACCCATGAAGAGATTCATCCCATTATAACAAATAATCTAATCTCATTGTGGCTAGCCTGAACCAAATATAGAGAACTTCATATCTGGAAGGCTAACAGCACTCCACTTCCGGCCCGTAATATTCAAGTACAATATTCCATAAAGCAACATACTGCTGAGCTTCACAAATTGGGGCTTGACAAACTTTACAAGAGGGATATCAAACTAAAGGACGAGGGGTCCTTGATAGAGTTCTAGGGGGTCCCCTGCAACTGTAACCAAATTGACCCTTATGGGTCTGTAATCTGATAATGTGTCTGATATTTCATTCCTTCAGTAGAATACAACGCATTTCATATTTCACTCATTGCATGCATGGTTCAACCAAAACCTTAACCTAAGCAACATGTCTGATTAAATCCCTCATAGAATGAAAACAAACTAAAAAATAAACTCCAAATCAAATGCTGTCAAGCTTAAATCAAAGAACACAAAGGAACCAAATTGAACTAGTGTTGATACAAAGCCAAAGCTTTAACTCACCGCTGATTGGAGTAGGTTAAAGTTAATGCACAGCTGAAGTGGTGGAGAGCAGAGCTGCTGTTGTAGTGCTCTCAAACAATTCGGCCATCTTGCCATGGTGGAGGTGAAAGAGGAAGTGGAGTGTGTGAGAGCTGTCAGTTTTATGCTAGAGTGAGTGAAGGCTCTGAATGGGCTGCCATTTACGGGTTGCCAGGTTGGCTGGGTTACATGCCCATTTGATTTTATTTTAATGCTCTCAGAGTTTAATGCCATCAAATGGGGGACCATATGGCCGCCTACAATTCAGTTCAACCCTGGGGGGCCTAAAGCAAGGCGTAAAGAACTCTTATGGGGTACGGCCCTGGCATATGATACAGTTAGAGTTAATTTGGGGGTAACTGACATGAAAAAGTTTGGGAACCACTGATTAAAAGGCTGGACAAAACACCTGGCACAGACAGGACACCGTCAGTGTGTGTTTGTGTGAGCTTGAGAGAGGGGGGCGTGGCCATTATTATTATGGATCCCACTGCAGATCCAGGCTAACCCACCCCCCTGCTGCTCTGTAGCCAACTGATTGGTCCCTGCTGTCGCGAAAACACTTCAAAGACACACCCCTTCCATTAGAGAAGAAGAAATACCTAATAAATTCATATATATATATAATTCATATATATATAAAAAACCTGTAACCTATTAAAGAAATTATCAGCAGCTATCAACCAGTGGACCCTTATATAAATACACTTGAGATGGCGAATTGAAATCAAATGGACCCGTAAGCCTATAGGTGCATTTGGTGAGTCATAGATGACATTATTGATCGTGAGAGAATATTAGGCAAGTGGTCTGCGTGTGCAGCTGGGCCAGGCATGAAATTATATTACACTCAACAAAAATATAAACGCAACACTTTTGTTTTTGCTCCCATTTTTCAGGGGATGGACTTAAAGCCCTAAAATTCATTCCAGATATACAATATAACCATTTCTCTCAAACACTGTTCACAAATTTGCCTAAATGTGTGATATTGAGCACTTCTGCTTTGTTAAGATAATCCATCCCACCTCACAGGTGTGCCACATTAAGATGCAGGTGTGACATCATGATTAGTGCACAGGTGTACCCCAGACTCTCCACAACAAAAAGACACCCTGAAATGTGCAATTTTCTTTTGCCTTATTGGGTGTATGGGCCTCCGAACCAGTCATTATCTGGTGTGACCACCATTTGCCTCATGCAGTGCAACACATCTTCTTCGCATAGAGTTTATCAGATTGTCAATTGTGGCCTGTGGAATGTTGCTCCACTCCTCTTCAATGGCTATGTGAAGTTGCTGGATATTAGTGGAACTGGTATGCGCTGTTGAAATGGTAATAATGTGGTAATATTGTGTTATTACGATTTTTACAGTGTGTAACAGATCCCACTAATATCCAGCAACTTCACATAGCCATTGACGAGGAGTGGACCAACATTCCACAGGCCACAATTGACAATCTGATAAACTCTATGCGAAGAAGATGTGTTGCACTGCATGAGGCAAATGGTGGTCACACCAGATACTGACTGTTCGGAGGCCCATACACCCAATAAGGCAAAAGAAAATTGCACATTTCAGGGTGTCTTTTTGTTGTGGAGAGTCTGGGGTACACCTGTGCACTAATCATGATGTCACACCTGCATCTTAATGTGGCACACCTGTGAGGTGGGATGGATTATCTTAACAAAGCAGAAGTGCTCAATATCACACATTTAGGCAAATTTGTGAACAGTGTTTGAGAGAAATGGTTATATTGTATATCTGGAATGAATTTAGGGCTTTAAGTCCATCCCCTGAAAAATGGGAGCAAAAACAAAAGTGTTGCGTTTATATTTTTGTTGAGTGTATATAGGCCTAAACCTAACCTCTACCCTCGACCGTTATGCCAACTGCCACGGTAGTTTCATAACTGCTGCGACCATTATGCATAATGGTCGCGGTAAGTGTCAGGGTTGTGGTCTACATATATGGAGTGTTATGAGGCGTGATTGGACGGCTGGCTGACTGACAGGAGACGTGAATGACTGACATGGAATGGAGGTTTTCATTCCTAAACTGTGATGTACAGTTGCAACTGTACTGTATGTACAGTGGTCCCTGAGAGGGTTACAGGTGGTCCCCAGCTAAGTTGTTTAACCAGATGTAACTCTTGAGAACGTAAAAATGAAACCAAATGGACCCTGGCGGGTCCATTTCGTTACATTTTTACACTCTCAAGAGTTAAAATATTCATCATGTGAATTAGTCCTAATCTGCACAACTAGAAGATTAATGGTCATGGACAGAAGCAAAGGAAATCTTTAGTTTTGGGGTCTGTGGGGCTAAATTTTCCTCAAATGGTCAATCAAATCTGTATGTTTAACTGTTTTGTTTCTGAAATTCAGCCTGGTATTGTGGACAAAAGCAAAAGAGATCTTTAGTTTTGGGGCCTGTTTAAGGGTGAAAATGTCCTCAAATGGCGGTCCATGGCACAAATGCTGAATAAATGGTGGGCCCTGGGATGAAAAAGGTTGAAAACCTGCACCTTGATAAGACTACAGATGACCACCAACATAGTCAATGCAAAATGTTAAAAAAAAAAAAAACAGATAAACATGGGCTACTGCCATCGGTTAAGGTCAGTTTTATTTTCCGATAATCACATCTAGTCCACTCACATCTAATCAAACCGAGTCTTAGTCTTAGTCTGGGAGATGGTTTATTGGAGATTATTGCTCCAGACTCTGTGTTGACATTTAGTTTTTTTTTGCCATTGGTTTCTTAGACTGGCTGATGATCATTACATCTTGATGACTGCAAGAAAATGTCTAAACAAAATAAAGGTCTAAATCTGAATCAATTGGAAATATTGAAGTCTTGTGTGTGTTGTGATTAAACAACGTTGAGATATGGCAACCTTTTAATTTCAGGGCCCACTTTTTACATGGCTTTTGAGCCACATATAACCATTTGGTGACTTTAGCCTATCAGACCCCAAAACTAACGAATATTTAATAAGATAAGATTTTGCATACAATTCCATGCTTCCATGCTCTTGTCAACGTTGATAAAAATAACAATTATTCTACATTCTCTAACCCTGCAGACTTCTTGAAGTGAAGTAATGCAGATGAGTGAAAACTACAAGGTTCCATTAACTCCATTTGGTTCCCATCCAAATGTTTTAGCTGGGGACCACCTGGAACTCCCTCAGGGACCACAGGTTGAAAACCACTGCTGTAAACCTGTGATATGACAGAGATTTAGAATAATTAAATATATAGTACCGGCCAAAACTTTAGACAAAACCTTTTCAATCAACAAGCTTTCTTTATTTTCATTTACATTGTAGATTCTCACTGAAGGCATCAAAACTATGTATAAACAAATGTGGAATTATGTACCCATTTTATTATGTCATTAATATGCCTTGGAGAATTTAGATTTTTCTTTTAGAACCTTTTTCTGAGAAAAAAAGTTTAAAAAACTGTAACTGAAAAACATGTCTTCAGTTATTCCACATTTTTTTGTTAAAGGGGAACTCATTAACATGGTGAAATACATCTTGATGATGTCATCAGATGTATTTCACCAAGTTACTGATTTTTTCAGACCTCCATTTTTAGGAAATACAGAATTGGGGCAACAACATCTCTAAGGTATATTAATGACATTAAAATGTTGAAAATGGGTGGAGTTCTCCTTCAAGTCTGTGTACAAGCACATGTGTTTATTCATAGTTCTGATGCCTTCAGTGAGAACCTACAAAGTAAATCGTAATGACACAAGAATGAAAACACATTGTCCAAACATTTGGCCTGTACTGTACCTCGATATGGTATAAAAAACACCACAAGACAACAGTTTATTCCCAGAACAAAAGACAAAACAAAACCCTTTATTTATCATTGAGCATCCAGAGAATCCAAGTAAGCTTCAAAAAGCAATATGTCACATGGTCTCCTCTCCATTCTCTCCACACATAAAACTCTTTAAAATTCTTTTTTCTCCCCCAAGATCGATCCTTGTGGAATCTCCCACGCTCTCCACTATGTACAATTACAACAAACAAGGATAATAAAAAGAAAAGGGGGGGAAAAAACAAACAAAGCAGGGCTGCTCCGCTCTGTGTCTTTTTAATAATAAAACCAAACTCTGATTTTATGTACAAATGTAAACATGAACAAAAGAAAGGTGCAGAAGTTACATCATGATTCTCCCAGACACATGCACACGCACACACACACTATACTTTATGTAGATCAACTCAGTGGACGCCCCCCCCCCCCCCCCCCCCCCCACACACACACACACACACGCACACATACACATACAATGATTGGACGTTTTCCAGATCTCAAACTATAGTGAAAATTGCAGATCTACAAGCACACATCATGCTGCCTTTTGTGAGCTTATAGATCTGCTGCTTTTTTTTTTTGCTTTTCGCCATAGTCCTAAATTTCCAAATCACGGAATTTCCTTGATCGTTACATTTTGTCTTTAATTCATGGATTTAACGTTTTTCTTTTTTTTGGTAATTCTTTTTGAAAACGTTTTGAAATAATAACTAAAATGTAGGAAAACAAAACGCAATAAACCCATATATATATTTTTTTTAAGTGTCCCAAGGCAAGTGTTTGTGAAGCAGTGTACTATCGATATAACATGCATGATGATTATGATGTTCTATACTTGAGACAACCTTATCGTTTGAGGACTGAGTCAGTGTTGGTTTTCAACCACTAAAACAGTGGTTTTCAACCAGCGGGCCTTGAGGGCTCCCAGGCTAATGCTAAATGATGGTTAACTAGAGAATGTAGAGAGATGAATGTTCATCTTAATCTACATTTGCCTATTTTGTATCCCAAATCCAGACTGGTGTTGTGGACACAGGCAAAAGAAGGTTTAGTTTTGGGTTCCTGAGGCCCTAAAATGTCCTCAAATGGTGGACAAGTGGTGACTCAGATGCTGAATATATAGTGGGCCCTGGGATCAAAATGGTTGAAAACCACTGCACTAAAAGACCAATGAAAACTAAGCCATGATGACTAATATCAAGACTAAACGTCTTGACAATTTCTTTAACAAATTAAAAACTATAAATGTTAGGAACGGCCTAGTGGACAATCAGTATGTGTTATTTTACAGTACACTTGATTGCATGATGAATATGCATTTTTCCCCCAGCATGCCAATAGCCAATCTAATAGCAGATCTACAAGCTCACAACGCCTTCTAAACTTGTAGATCTGCAATTTTCAGCACACAACTAGGTGTAGGAATGACTTGTACTGGATCTCTTGTCTACTCGTCCCTTCCTAACATTTTAATCTAGTTTTATAATTTGCTGATGAAAAATGCCAATGTATTTGACCATAATCATAGCATAGTTTTCATTTACCCTGAAAAGTGTCGCATTTAGTCCCTGTAACGTTCCATGTTCGTATAATACTTTCATTTGGCAAGGAATTGAAAGATTTGGAATTTTGTCTAAAAATAAAGCCCCCCCCCTCTCACACACACACACGCACACACACACGAAGGCATAATTATAACCGTATAAGACCAAACTGAGTTTAGCGCTGTACTTTGTTAAAACAGACATTTTTATTAGGTCTATAGCAAAACAATTGTTCTTTGAGGACAAGAAAAAACACACACATACACAACACACACAGGACACACACACACACACACACACACACCTATTTATCGTGGCTTTTCCATGTCAAAAGGTCACAGCTAGGTTTTGTTTTGTTTGTTTTTCTCCCAGAGACAGGTTGTTTTTTCCATTCCGCTGCTGCAGCTCCACAGCCTGACCACCGGGTGTCACCATAACGCCACCACCACGACTAGACTAGCTACAGCCTGATCGACCCAAAAATAGATCAAAACCTATTTAGAACCAAGAATAACCACTTTAATTGAATGGATTCGAAGTCTACCGTCGCCGCTAGCAAACGCATCGCCCATGCCAAACTAAAACGCCTAAGCGAACGCCACCGACTGGGTAGAAGAAGAACTTTGGCAGAAGGTTCTCTCCCACACATCCGTGGCTCACACTTCGCAGAGAGGAGGAGAATGAGACAGGAAATGGAATAAAGTGCAGATGGCGACGTCGCCACTCAATCAAAATCCACAATTCAATTATAGATTCATGTCTTAATAAAAATCCTATTATATACAGGTAGTTGACCAGAGCACCCCCACAATGGGTCACTACTGGGCGCGGCATAGGGTTTTTAATTCCTATATAAGATACAGTATCTTGGACCAAAAAAAAAAAAGAGAGCAAGAGGCAGATCTAAAAGCTCACGTTGTGAGCTCGTAGATCTGGCATTTCATGGTTTTAATCTAAGGTTGGTTTTGCAGGTCTAAAAAAAAATTAAGCACTTAAGCAGCTGGAATTCAAGCTCTTGATGGCATTTGAATTTCCATTAAAAAATAAAATAAAATAAATCACAGATGATGCGATGGGCACCCCTAAACCGGGCTGTGAGCGGCGGACAGACAGACAGACAGACAGACGGGTGGGTGGCGTCATTTCTTCTTTTACAGTCTGTAATGAGGTCTGATTTACATCTGGCAGCCAAATCAGATCTGAGCCACATCCAGCTTGAAATCTGATTCATCTAACCCATTTTGGAACAGGGGAAACACATATTAACATTTAACCACTTTTTTTTTTTTTCTAAACTTTATTTTAAACTTTAACTGTTGAAAAATATCAGATCGGAGCTTGAAGGTCTGATATTTTGTTGAAAAATCGCTAAAATATATTATATATGCTACCGAATCATTGTGCATCCCTACTGAAAAAAAACTGTCACGGTTTAGTGAAAGCAGTTCTCAGGAAAATGGGCTAAACGAGTCATGTGACACAGATATGTGTTAACCGACATGGACAACAACCAGCCACTCTCCCAATGAAAAAACAAACAAACCAACGATACGCATATCGTCAACATGCTTTATGGCAACAACAGAAAAGGCAAAAGGCAGGCAGGCAGGGGTGCACACACACTCACATACATGTGCGTTCGGCCACACACAGGCCTCATACACACATTCCAGACGAGCATCCAGTGTTCCAGTCTGCTTCGACCAAACAGTTGTGTTTCCCAAAGGGACTCACACATGGTGTTTCGATGACACACGTTTGTGTTTGATTGAGGGTGAGGGTGGTTGGTTAGAACACAGCCATCAAACACATTTGTTTGTCATCAAACAAACGCCCTGTGACTCCTTCCATTGGAAAAGCATTCAGGCGGCCGTCAAACACAGGCGGCGCAGAGAACAACGTTTGCTGTTTACGTGTGCACGAGGCCTCAAAACATCCCGACTCCCATTGGTGGCCGTGGTGAAACGTAGACAGAACACAGCATGTCGTCTGATGTTTGAGATGTGTGTATGAAGCCAAACACGCCCACACACACTGATTCAGCCCTCATAGGACAGCAGACAAACCCACACCCTCAAAAGCAAATAAAAAAACACACACACACACAAAACGAATCCAAACAAGAAGTCTGTGGCTGAGTCAGTTCAGTTCAAGTCAGTCCTCCATGGAGTCCCCGCGGCGCGCCGCCCCTAGGGCACGGCGCTGGGCGCCCCCCGCCCTGCACCCGGACGGGGGGTTGCTGCTGTGGAAGGCGGGCACCCAGCGGTTGTCGTGGAGGCCCACGTTGCAGCCGGGCGCGTCCCTGCGCGCCCCGTGGCAGCACATCCAGAAGCCGGGGCCGTAAGGGTGGGCCTGGCAGTAGGGCTTGTGGTGCCAGCGGCACAGCGACACGTCGCCGCGGCCGCCGTAGCGCCGCTTGCACTGCTTGCAGGGGTCGTCGCGGTAGCGCGGGTCCACCACCCAGCGCGAGTCGCAGGGCCGCACGCCGTAGCTGCGGATGACGGCGCGGAAGTAGTGGCAGGTGCACTGCAGCGCCGCCAGCGAGCAGGTGGGCAGCAGCGAGAAGATGTGCACCAGCAGGTGGTGGGGCAGCAGCGTGAGGAAGGGCTGCGGGTCCAGCAGCCGCTGGATGCGCTGCCGCACCGCCAGGAACTCCTGGGAGACGCTGCGCTGCAGCGGGAAGACGGCCAGCGCCGCCCCTGCCACCACCTCCTCGTCCTCCTCTTCCTCCTCGTCCTCCGACGAACTCTTAGGAGTCGTCTCTACCTCCGGTAAAGTCCTTGGAGTTGTCTCCTGCTCCGACGTACTCCTACGAGTTGCCTCCACCTCTGACAAAGTCCTAGGAGTCGCCTCCACTTCCGACAAACTCCTAGGAGTCGTCTCCTCCTCCCCCGACAACGATCTCGTCGGGGAGCAGGGTTCTGGAAGGAGGACCAGCGTGATGGTGTGTGTAGCAGAGACTCGAGCCGCTGTGTGTGTTGTTGTAGAGGCTTGCGTGGCGTGTGCATTGACTTGCGGGGTGCGTATTGTTGTTGTTATTGTTGTTGTGGTCGAGGCGTGCGTGGAGCGTGTTGTTGTTCTTGTAGTCGCCGTGGAACGCGTGGTGGACGTGGCGTGCAACCAGAGAGGAGCGGACGTGGAGAAGAACAACATGCCCGGCGGGGGCTCTTCCTCCTCCTCTTCTACCTCCAGAGGCGCTGAGAGGAGCTCCAGAGAGTCACTGTGGTCTTTTATTTCCGCCTGGCATGAGGAGGAAGACGAGGAAGAGGAGGGGGCTGTCGGTGGTGTTGTTGTTGTGGGCTCCGCTTCAGGTTCCTGCTGAGCAGCAGCACCACCACCACCACACCGCACGTCCCCGCCTTCCAGACACACCTCCTCCACCTCCTCCAGGCTCTCTTTGGGGGTCTCCCTGGCCTCCGCGGCGTCCACCTGGAGGAGGCTCTCGGGGGCCAAGGCATTTTCCTCAGTGGGAGGGACGGCCTGGACCGGAAGGGGTGCAGCAGCAGCAGTAGCAGCAGGACAGGAGACAACCGGCTGAACCTCCGGGAGCACTGAGGAGGAGATGCTGGACGTCAGGGGAGTCGACGCCGCCGCCGATGACAGCGGCTGGCCTCTCCGCAGGCTGTTGTTCCTGGACAGAGCTCCTCCTCCTCGTCCTGAGGAGGAGTTGCTCCTAGACAGACGCCCTGCTGCTCCCGACGACGACGAGTTACTCCTGGAGAGACCGGACGACGAGGACGTCGACAAGGAAGAATTGCTCCTCTTCAGACACTCCGATTCCAGCCTGGCCACCATGTCGGACACCCTGACCACCTCCTCCTCCTCCTCCTCCTCCTCCACCTCATTAGGAGCAGGAGCAGGTGGTGGTGGAGGAGGCGCGGAGGCAGCAGTGATGGGAGGCGGAAGCGGTGCTTTGGTGGGACAGCTGCTGGTGTGCGTGGTGTTGTTGTTGTTGTGGTTGCCGCTGGCCTTCTGTTCCAGCAGAGCCACCATGTCCACCACACACACTCCTCCCGCTACGTCCTCCTCCTCCTCCTCCTCCCCCCGGGCTGCCTGGCTCAAGGGCTGCTCTCCTCCTCCTCCACCTCCAGGGCTGCTGGTGTGGAGCTCTCTCTGAGGCTCTCTCTGCTGCGGCTGCTGCTGCTGCTGGTGGTGGTGATGGAGGAGGAGGTGGTGGTGTTGGTGGAGGTGGTTTTGGCGATTGCTCCCTGATCTCCTTCGCCGCTTGGCGGAGGAGGAAGAGGAGCAGCTCTCCCTGTCCCGCACACCGCCCTTCACCTGAAACGGGTTAGAGACGGGTTGTGTATTACTATTTATGCAATTTTTGTTTTACCCCAAAGCGTCTATCCTTCCTATACAAACCTATTATAACTTAACAACAACAACAACTCCATTTTAACCAAGATAGATTATTCAAAAACACTTTTTTCCTTCTGATGACTCATATTGTCCTAATACAGTGGTTTTTGGCCTTTTTGATACCAGGGCCCACTATTTATTCAGCATTTGAGCCACAGACCGTCATTTGAGGACATTTTAGCCCCACATAAGATTTATTTTGCTTTTACTGTACATTGATATATGTATAGTATCATGGCCTCTGTACCATAAGCGAAGTGGTAAAGTGGCCCTTTAACATCCTTTTTATTTGCCGTAGGGCTGTACACCGATATTGACCAATTATGTGTCCTTTAGTTGCTTAGTTGTAGTATTAGCTGCTTAGTTGTAGTATGTTTAGACCTAGCCGTATAGGTGGGATGTCCTGGCTAGTTCCTGTTTAGCTGTCTGTTTAACTCTCACTACTTGCCACTTTATAATTATACCTGCTTGTATCTTAGCACCTTCACCTCACTTTATACTGTTACAGTTGCACTTTAATACTCTAGTCTGTTGCACTACGTCACTTAAGGGGCTTACAGACGGCGAGGAATAAATCGCCCACTCTAATTCATTCTCAATGGGGCCGGCGTTTTTTTAGCACAAAAGTTCAAAAATCGACCCGCGTTCAAGAGAGCGTTTATCGTCGGTCGTTTTCCGCCCGGCGTCACTGATTTTTATCGCGCACGTGCACGAAACGAGCACGCGCGCGCGAGTTCAATTCATGTTCAATTTCAGTGAACTTTTTGTAAAACGCTTGGCGATTTATAGCAAACATACAACATAATGAGGACGATGAGGACCCACTCTACCAGTAGACCTGCACAGTGACTTCACCGTTTCTGTTCCGGGAGTGGATTCCCTAATCATTTAAGGCTCTGGCGCAGCCGAGCCAGGGCAGGATCTAGCCAGCCCTACTAGGGTGGGCTGGAAGAATGGCGGGTGGGCAACTCCAAAGTTTTTCATAAGAAGCAGTGCTTTTGAACATTTTTTTATACCAGGGCCCACTATTTATTCGGCTTTTGTGGACCACTAGTGGTCCACTGGTTGAAAACCACTGATATT
Source organism: Benthosema pterotum (assembly GCA_039105355.1). Lineage (NCBI taxonomy): Eukaryota > Metazoa > Chordata > Actinopteri > Myctophiformes > Myctophidae > Benthosema > Benthosema pterotum. The sequence goes on along the minus strand of CM076980.1, from coordinate 8,663,641 downwards.
ACCTTTCATTGGGTGGGCAGGATGCACGTTTGGGTGGGCTGTGCCCACCCCTGCCCCCCCTCTATATCCGACCCTGAGCCGAGCCACGACGTGAGTTGTGGCAATTCTGCTCTAACGTTCTATTTACAACGCATTATTGCGCGACGTGTTGTGAGTTTGTGTCACGGTCACGCTATGACGAAGCATGTTGGTTACATGCTTTTAGCCAGCAGAGTTTATTATACAACATATTTAAACCGTGATGGATGCTGCCGATTTTATTTTAACCTACGCAACTTGGAATAACTATAGTCTACTTTCAAATGTCAACCTCTACGGCTGCAGCCATCATTATTGGTGACTGGTGAGTCATTAACAGGGATTAAAGTAAAAAAAAATCTTGAGACTGAAAATGATCTTTTGCAAATAAGCACTGACCTAATTAAATGACCCCTGTGATATCCTCAGGACTGAAATCAGTACCCAGTACTGAGAACTTTAATCCCTGCATTAATTCATTGTAAATGAATTGTAAATTCAGCGTGATCATGATCAGGTAGCGCTTGACTGGAAGTTGTCTGGGAAGTTGGTAGTCTGTTGGCTTGGTTGGCTTCTGAGCCACGCATTTCGTCCGCCCCCCTCCCCTCCCCTCCCGGCATAAAACGCGTGGCGTTTATCGACGGGCGATTTTCTTATTTCGGCACTGCCGGCATAAAAAAAACTCGCCCGTCGATAACGCCGGCATTTATCGTTGCCGTCTGGAAGCACCTCACTTACTGTTTCTGGTATTGTCTGTAGTTGTTTTTTTCTATTGTCTATTGTCTTATTGCACTGGGGAACAATGGAAAGTTATTTCATCCCTGTATATGTCCTGACATACACTGGAGTGACAAATAAAGAACCTTGAACCTTGAACCAATAGTGGCAAATATTGGGCATGATACGTGGGCGATTAGAGATTTCCGAAAATTTACTCTTTTTTTTGCTGATATCCAAGTATCACCAAACAAAAAAAAACAATCAAATCAATCAAGCACTCACCTTCAGAGACAGGCCCCGGGGGGGAGGCGTGGTGGCGGCCGTGGTGATGGTGACCTCGTGTTTCGGGGGAGCGTCTTCCCCCCAGCCGTCTGAGCCTCCTCCGCCCCCACCTCCTCCTCCTCCTCCTCCGACCTGCTGCGGGCCGACGGAGGTGAAGATGGCGATCTTCTGCTGCACGTTGCCAGGTTTGATGACCGCCCAGATGTCCACGGGGCCTCCTTCGCCCTCCGTAGCTCCACCTACTCCTCCTCCTCCTCCTCCTCCCCCCTTGCGGTACAGCCCCTCCCCTCCCTGCTGGGGGGAGGAGCCTTTGGCCTTGCGTCTCCAGGCGTCTCCATGGTAACCCGTCGGTCCGGTGTTGTTGTTGTTGTTGTTGTTGGTGGTGGTGCTGCTGTTGTTGTTGTTATTGTGGTGGTAGTTGTTGTGGTTGATGTGGTTGTTGCCGTGGCGAAGCGTGTTGGCCGATATGACGGTCAGCGGGGTGCGTCCCCTGATGACCCCGCCTCCGACCACGCCCACGCCTCCCACGCTGCGGCTGCCGGGTTCCAACCTCACCTCGGACCGCACCAGCTTAGAACACGCCTTCACGTGCATGGTAGACCTGGGGGGGGGAGGGGGAGAGGGAGAGAGATAGAACTTAGAACACGCCTTCACGTGCATGGTAGACCTGGGGGGGAGAGAGGGAGAGAGAGATAGAACTTAGAACACGCCTTCACGTGCATGGTAGACCTGGGGGGGGGAGAGGGAGAGAGAGATAGAACTTAGAACACGCCTTCACGTGCATGGTAGACCTGGGGGGGGGAGAGAGGGAGAGAGATAGGACTTAGAACACGCCTTCACGTGCATGGTAGACCTGGGGGGGAGAGAGGGAGAGAGATGGAGCTTAGAACACGCCTTCACGTGCATGGTAGACCTGGGGGGGAGAGAGATAGAACTTAGAACACGCCTTCACGTGCATGGTAGACCTGGGGGGGAGAGAGGGAGAGAGATAGAACTTAGAACATGCCTTCACGTGCATGGTAGACCTGAGAGGGAGAGAGATAGAACTTAGAACACGCCTTCACGTGCATGGTAGACCTGGGGGGGGAGAGAGGGAGAGAGATAGAACTTAGAACACGCCTTCACGTGCATGGTAGACCTGGGGGGGAGAGAGGGAGAGAGATAGAACTTAGAACACGCCTTCACGTGCATGGTAGACCTGGGGGGAGAGAGGGAGAGAGATAGAACTTAGAACATGCCTTCACGTGCATGGTAGACCTGGGGGGGGAGAGAGGGAGAGAGATAGAACTTAGAACACGCCTTCACGTGCATGGTAGACCTGGGGGGGGGAGAGAGGGAGAGAGATAGAACTTAGAACACGCCTTCACGTGCATGGTAGACCTGGGGGGGAGAGAGGGAGAGAGATAGAACTTAGAACACGCCTTCACGTGCATGGTAGACCTGGGGGAGAGAGAGAGAGAGAGAGACAGAGAGAATGGTTGTTTTGAGCAGTGTTGCCAAATGCCAAAATTCAAAATGCACTAGTGGCACTTCCAAAATGCGCTAGAGCAGTGGTTTTCTTCATATCAGGGCCCACTATTTATTCTGCATTTTAGCCACGGACCTGGCAAAATGTTGGTCAAAATACCATTTTCTAAATGTGTAGATTCTAACCATTTGGTTTCATTATACAATCTCAAGAGTTACCTATAAGGGTCCATTTGGTTACCATTGGTCCTTTCTAGGAAGGAAGGAGGACTCTATCATAGGAGAAAAAAAAATGGTGAAACAAGGGATTTCATCTCTGGCGATTTCGACCAATTTCGCCCCAACTGACCAGCAAAAAAGCACTACATTTTCCACTAGTGCTAGGGGGGGTCTGGAAAAAAGCCAAATATAGCGTCAAATGTGCCAACACAGACTTGCTATTCATTTTCATACAAATAATCGCAATGGATGCGTTTTTTTTATTTTTTTGCCAAGAAAGATTGGAGGAAAAACTACATGTTTGGATTTTAAGCTTTCAAAAGCAGAGTGCAAATAACCTGAATATAAAGTAGAAAAACTAGAAGTAAATGGCGACCTTGGCTGGTTAAAATCAGCCCTAATGAAAACTAATAATGTGGCCTAAATAGTCAATTAACTAATATTACACTCAACATGTTCATGGAAATAGCTGCTACAAAGACTTACGCCCATTTCTACTATTTCCAAAAATGAAAATGTAATGAACATTTGAATTCATGTGTTGATTTTTGACAACAAATCCGGTAAATGGGGAAATTTGTATGTTTTGCAAGCGCTTTGGATAAAGGGGCTACAAAGTACCAACCAGCACATCATGAGCAATTGGGTGTTAAGTGTCTTGCTCAGGGACACCTCAACATTAAAGGGAAATTAAGCGAAAATTAAACCTCGCCTGTATGGTTATACTATCGTGCATCCGTGCTTCTGTGCCCGGGTCTCAGTGCATACTGTAGTGGAACACCAGAGGAGGGGGTACCAGACCGTATCATACCGACGTCACTGCCCTAAAAGTGACGTCAGTATGATACGTTCCCAGAGCACTGAAGACTACGAGACGCAGAGAAGAGCAGCAAGGCACGCACAGAATATACTTATATACGTGACTTTTTTTATTTTACGTATATTTTTTTCACATATTTTGGAGGCCGTTGTACAGCATTTAAAGGCATTCCGTACCAGCAAAGCACTCCTTTAAGTCTGGGGGAGCACGGGTTTCAACCTTAGACACCACTGTACTTTGCATCGTAAATGGCAAGTTTTACACGCCATATTTCTTGTCCTAGTTTTGGTCACGCAGACAAATTAAACTATTCTTGAGATTATGCAAATAATAATAATAATAATAATAATAATTATAGTAACCAATCACAGATTAGGATTAGCGTGCTAGTGCTTGCAGTGAACATACTCTGTTGTTTAGCAGCTAGCTGGGCATTTCATGCATCTTAAACAACGTAAGTCTCCTTCAGGCTACGTGTTGTTGGGTTAGGGGGAGGCTGGTTACGATGTGGGTGTCTCCAGGGCCTGGAAACTTTACTGGGCCAAATTAAACTGTCGCTGTCAGACGCTGTGTGAATGACAGGCCCTGGCAGCTGATCCAGCTGTGCCGCCGTAATCACAAGCAGATGTCACTTCATGTGACGTTTTAGGAGGGCATCGTCTCCCAAACGCTGGGTCAGGAATGGGTCATGGATCCATCCGTACGAGTTACCAGAACAGTATGTAACTTAGCTCCTTGGTAGCCATTTTGCGAGCCTGTAGCGCCCCCATTTGGTCCAGAGTGCCATTCATATGCACTAAGCAAATGATTGATTGATCTCAAAAATCACAAACAGTTGTATACAATTTTTTCACACATATTTCAGAGATGTGCAACTAAAGGCTTAACTTCCCCCCCACCGCTGCCAATCACATCATTTCCGGTGTAAGAAGTGTCACTTCCTGCCACGCACGCACGTACGTACACAGGCGCGATGCCCGAGGGTCCAGCAGTCCTCTGGAAGTGAGTGTGGAACTATAGTGGTCCTCTAGAGCGAGTGTGGAACTATAGGGGCTCTCTGGAGTGAATGTGGAACTATAGTGGTTCTCTGTACTGAGTGTGGAACTATAGCAGTCCTTTGGAGTGAGTGTGGAACTATAGCGGTCCTCTGGAGTGAGTGTGGAACTATAGCAGTCCTTTGGAGTGAGTGTGGAACTATAGCAGTCCTTTGGAGTGAGTGTGGAACTATAGCAGCCCTCTGGAGTGAGTGTGGAACTATAGCAGTCCTCTGGAGTGAGTGTGGAACTATAGTGGTTCTCTGGACTGAGTGTGGAACTATAGCGGTCCTCTAGACTGAGTGTGGAACTATAGGGCTCCTCTGGAGCGAGTGTGGAACTATAGGGGTCCTCTAGAGTGAGTGTGCTACTATCGGGGTCCTCTGGAGCGAGTATGGAACTATAGCGGTCCTCTAGAGCGAGTGTGGAACTATAGGGGTCCTCTGGAGCGAGTGTGGAACTATAGCGGTCCTCTAGAGCGAGTGTGGAACTATAGCGGACCTCTGGAGCGAGTGTGGAACTATAGCGGACCTCTGGAGCGAGTGTGGAACTATAGTGGTCCTCTGTAGCGAATGTGGAACTATAGGGGTCCTCTGTAGCGAGTGTGGAACTATAGGGGTCCTCTCTGGAGTGAGTGTGGAACTATAGGGGTCCTCTGGAGCGAGTGTGGAACTATAGGGGCCTCTCTGGAGTGATTGTGGAACTATAGGGGCCTCTCTGGAGCGAGTGTGGAACTATAGGGGCCTCTCTGGAGTGATTGTGGAACTATAGGGGCCTCTCTGGAGCGAGTACGGAACTATTGGGGTCCTCTGGAGCGAGTACGGAACTATTGGGGTCCTCTGGAGCGAGTACGGAACTATAGGGGTCCTCTGGAGCGAGTACGGAACTATAGGGGTCCTCTGGAGCGAGTACGGAACTATAGGGGGGTCCTCTCCACCTTCAAATACACCAACTCCTGACCTGGAGCTCATGCTAGACTAGCATACTGAAGCTGTACTTTGGTTGTTCCACAGTGATCTAAGCCCTGGTGAGATCACACCACTCAGCTAGCATTAGCTACTGAGGTAATGCACTGTGTGTGTGTGTGTGTGTGTGTGTGTGTGTGTGTGTGTGTGCGCGCGCGCCTGCAGAACCTCGTGTTCAGCTTTTCACCTTCAGGCGTGTGCACAAGTGCGCGTGCGAGAGAGAAAGAGAGTCGGTGCGAGCCTGTACATGTGGTTGAACATGTTGGCATAAACACACACAGAGTCATACCAAAGACATGAGGAGAGAGAGAGAGAGACTGAGGGAGAGAGAGAAAGAGAGGACAGAGAAAATAGACTGAAAGAGAGAGAGAGGGAGTGAGACAAGGCATCAGGAATGCGTTTTATAACTGGGAGAAACTAATGTTTTGGTACACAATAGAGCATAGCAGTTCCCAACCATATTTATTTATTTGTTTTTTCCCCCGGAGCTCTGAAACACAATCTCAATTGGACACACCACCCCAACTCCCAACGAGAACTGGGGACCCCCTTGGTGAGTGAATAAATAACGTGCAAAACTGCAATGTGACGACACATCGTCCTACAAGAAGACGGTTATTTCTTCAGTATTTTATAAATATTTAACTTAAAAGCTGGATGCTGTCAGCATCAGACACCACGTGGATCCGATGCCGAGCCATCCATAATTAATTCTAAGCATTTATCCTCACACTACGACCATTAGGTCCAAGTTGTTTAACCAAATGAGGGCGCTTGTAGCGCCCCCATTTGGTCCAGAGTGCCATTTATATGCATTAAGTAATTGATTGATCTCAAAACAAAAATCACAAACAGCAGTTATATACATTCTTTTCACACATATTTCAGAGATGTGTGACTAAAGCAGTGGTGTCAAAGTCATTTGGGGTGGGGGCCGCATTGGACTTAATGTGACTTCATGGGGGCCGGAGCGCCGCGGTGCAACCAGTCGCAGACCGCAAGCATGCACGGCACACGCATGTTTATGTACACAGCCGTTACTTCTATACAGTATATCACACAAGTCATATTTATTATTAAGAATAGCTATTAATATATATTAATGACTTTTCATTATTGGTTTTATACTTAGAACCTTACTAGCCTAGATTAAGACATTTGCTATGAAAGATGCTATTTTTATTCACAGAGCATCAATAAACCATACGAAAATAGCATTTAAATTTCAAATACTAAATTTAAGTAAGTATAGTTAACTAAGTATAGTTCTCGGTTATACACCCTTGTACAGCTGAAGTATAGTTCTCTCGGCTATACACCCTTGTACTGCTGAAGTATAGTTCTCACTTTTCTGCGCCAGCAGCCTAGCCTGGTAAAACGACTCCCCCTGCTGGACAACATGCATTACATGCCGTTCAGAAGAGAGCTCAAAAGCATTTCTTTAAACGATCATAACTTTCGATAGGAACGTGCTAGAGACTTACTTTTTTAGACTCAGACATTTTTGCTCCACAAGCCTGGGGCCGGATTAAATCATCTCGCGGGCCGGATCTGGCCCGCGGGCCTTGACTTTGACACATGTGGACTAAAGGGTTGACTACCCCACACCCTAGCTGATCACTCACACTCACACACACACAAACGCCAAAAAGAATCTAAATACGGCGCATGCACCCGCGCTAGCGATTTTAACTTGGTTAGCATCGGCTGCGGCTAAAGATTGGATTAAACAAGGTAAGTTTAAATCTCGTCTTAACGTCTAGGGCAAATGTTATTACCTGGACCTGTTTATGTGTACAAATTCTGGTCTTAACGCCCTTGGCAAACAAATAGTTAATAATAAACAAAGACACCATGAGCACATTTTAAGACATTTTCTTGTGGGCAAGACAAAGAGGAACCTCAGTCTGCACACACAACGCAAAAGACGTATGGGCTATAAGAAAATCATGGATAATGTGGATGTACAGGTCTGTAGGCGGGTCTTACCTCCAGGCCGACTGTTGATTGGTTTGGGGTAGTAAGGCTCAGTTTCACATCTCTCTGACCTCTGATGAACTCTGACCTCTAGGGTCCAGGGACTCTTTGACAAACTGCGGAAGAAGAACACAACCCGCACAGACATTACATCACTGGGTTTCAACCTTTCTCATACCAGGGACCACTATATAATCAGCATTTGTGCCACGGCCCACCATTTGACGTTGAGTTTAGTCTCTTCTTGGACCCCAAAAACACAAAGGATTTTCAAATTTGTGTCCACAATTTAGGACAAAAACTCCTACTATTTTGAACACTGTTCAAAATAACAATTATTCTACATTTTCTAAATGTGTACATGGAAATGTTCTTGGAAATTCGGGTGTTTGATTATAACTTAACTCTTGAGAGCGTAAAAATGAAACCAAATGGACCGGCAAGGGTCCATTTGGTTTCATTTTTACGCTCTCAAGAGTTACAGATCTCTAAGGGCCTGTTTGGTTACCAACTGTCCATCATTTAGCCTGGGAGACCACCTGGAATCCTCTCAGGGACCACTGGTGGTCCCCAGACTACTGGTTGAAAACCACTTCATTACATCACTATGTATGCTCCTTGAATATTCACTACCTTGAATAGTCTTATTTTTTAAATGACCTTTTTAAGTTTAGAAGACTACTGTTGCTTTTACACTGACACTTGTGTAGCTACTAATCCACCTAATAATCAAATGTATGCGGTCAGACTAAGCCTAAAGATACCAATTTGCTTTGATTAATTTAAAAATGTGTGTTTGACTAATGCTCGACTTTAAATCCTATATTTTAAGCTGATCGTTAAAGAAGTGTCGCAATCCGATTAATTAATAACTCTTAAATAATCGGTCAATGACTCGATTATGAAAATAATCATTATTTGCAGCCCTAGGACATTTACATTACGCAGAACATTTCTTGTTTGTTAGTTTTTTTTAAGATGATGAGATTATGCAAAAGAAAGTCAGGTGCGTCTCTGGGTGCTGCCGGTGGTTAAGGCTGTTTAGTTATAAATACATATAGTCAAGTTAAGTCAAGTCAAGTTTATTTATAAAGAACATTTCACTCGACAAGCGAGAACCCAATGTGCTGACAGAGTTACAGAAAAGACAGAAAATACAGAAAGTTAATTATATACATCATGAACAATTGAGACAATTAGACAGTTAATTGCATTCATCTAGGTAAAAGCTAGTGAAAATAAATATGTTTTCAGTCTGCTTTTAAATAAAGAGAGCGAGGTTGCTGATCTTAGTTCAATAGGTAAAGAGTACCATAATGTGCATAGTGACTAAAGGCACCATAACCAAATCTTGTATTGATCCTTTTTATACTGAGGAGCCCTTTGTCGGAAGATCTAAGGGTCCTAGAGAGCACATACTGTAAGGTTGAAGCATGTCAGCAATATAAGAGGGGGCCAAGTCGTTGACAGATTTAAAAACTAAAAGAAGCACCTTGAAATCTACTCTCTGTTTCACTGGGAGCCAGTGCAGAGAGGATAAAACAGGAGAAATATGTTCAAACTTTTTGGTTCTCGTTAAAACTCTTGCAGCCGCATGCAGACCCATAAACAACAAAAGTGGGGAATTGCGGCACTCCAAAATGCAAGATTTATTTTCCCAAATAAATAAATGCGAGATTGCATCTGAGACAGTTTTTTTTTTTAATTTAGCCTTTTATTTAGGTGTGCCTCTTTTTCCATGTTTGTGGTTCATGTCGCACACAGAACTGTTACACACACACGCACAGTGCATGAACTAAGTTACACACACTCACAAACGTTATAGTGACGTGTTCATTAAACACACTCACTTCATAACTACAAGGGTCTGGTCTGTGTGTGTGCACGTGCGCACTCTTTGTACACAACAACAGAACGTGATGCTGAACGTTTCACCCTCACAGCTGTTAAAACGCTTCTCCTATTACACACACACAGTATTAGGTGTGCATGTGTTGGACTGAGAAGTGGTAGTGAGAGAACGCATGTGAATGAGAGAGTGTGAGAGAGCGAGTGTGTGTGTGTGTGTGTGTGTGTGTGTGTGTGTGTGTGTGCGTGGCCAGTCTTGTGACGAGCCAATAAGCATTTGGGACTCGTCCCATGTCTATATAAGGCAGAGCGTAATCAATATGCTTGGAATGCATGCCATATTGCCTGTATGTGCGTGCGTGCGTGCGTGTGTGAGTGAGAGAGAGTCCAACACCTAATCAACTAGTACCAGAGACAAGGTAGTGCTCCACCTTGCAGTATTTGTTTTGCCTACGCACCTGCTTTTATGAATGTCAAAGTGCAGGGCCAATAATAGTGATGAATAGTATCATCACGAACCTGTATGACGATATGACCTCACTATCATCCACGATACTAGTTATCCATCCATGCAAACAAGGAAGCCATCATTTGAGAGCAATGGGTAATGCAATTGACCAGAAGGTCACAGTATTATTGGTAAACAGAACGGCCATGGCTCACACAGTAAACACTGACTCATAGCTGTGAGTTTAACAGCCCAACACACTGCTGCACCCTGGAAGAGAGCACAACTAAAACAATAGAATAGACTCTGACCTAGAACAAGAAGCAGGCATCACACACACACAGCCCTCCAGTGGAGGAGTGGCGACATTGAGGGGTCAGAAACCGCAGCGCTCGAAGCTTGGAACGGGGACTATGGGATGTTATTCACCTATTTACATTGCTCCGAAATGCATTTTTTTGCTATGCATTCTCCTTCCACCGTGTCAATAGCGTGTTGGCCCTCACACTTTCGGTCCAGCAGTTGCTCAGCCGTAAACTGTACACCACGCCCCACCTTTAGAGACAGTTGAACCGCTGCTAACCAAAAAGCGCGCCACCGAGTGGCGCGCTGTGAGCTTGTGGCTCTGATATTTTTGAAACATTGTGAAAATGTGATGCAAATCTTTGAATATATTCTTTCGGAAGCAAATATTTTGAACTAAAATCGTTGATTCTGGGGATCCCTAGAACACCACGTTTTCAGTTTTTGGCATGAAATATGTTGAGCATCACTGACACAGGAAGATAGAATTTTCAGAAAAACTAGAATCTGTCAGAAACTAGCATCAGAAACAGAAACTAGAAACTACTCAAAACTAGAATCTAGTGTCAGAAACAACAATCAGGTGTCAAATAGAATATATTAGAATTGTGGATAATTTTCACAATTTTTCAAAAAATATCAGATCTACAAGCTCATAACACGCCACTCGGTGGCGCGATATGAGCTTGTAGATCTGATATTTTTCAATAGCTGTAGTGTAACATAATGCGTTGAACACCAAAACGTGTTAAGTACACAACGGGTTAAATCTGGAATGCTGCCGGAATCCGATGCATTTCCGCATGTCCCTATTTGCTGTCTACATTCTCAATAGAAGTCTATGTAGCATTGGGGACCATTAGACTGACCCCATGAAGTGAACAGAGTTGTCAGAGCTCTGTGGAGCCTCCGGCACGGCAGAGGAAACTGGGACAGCAAAGCAGTGTGGATAGAATGGAAGTAGAGGAGGTGAGCCGTCCCAGCTCAACCCATTTAGACACCACGAGGTTGATTCTAAAAACAACAACAAACAATGGCTTCTAAATCCTGTTTCTACGTCAGCGGTTCTCAAATTAATACCCCGAAAGTGACCACCATTCCCCCAAATCTCAAAATTTGCCGAGTTAATTTTCTGTGAAATATAAGCATTGCACACACTTTCACTTTCACAAGTTTTCAAAAATAGCAGATCTACAAACTCATAATGCGGCACAAAGCTAAATGGCAGTATACCAACTTAGAAGTAGAATTCCACACCAAATCACATTGGGCATCCATTTACCTTGGTCCCTGACTGACATCATATATATTGCCCTTGATTTTTGTCACAGATGCATGTATTTTAGTAGCTCCAGTAGAAGGGGGGGGGGAGGAGAGGAGGAATAGTCTGCCCCAGAGTGACGTACAACGCATGACAAGTATCAGTATAGTATTTAAATTTGATGTTAAAAAATATAATTGGAGCTACTAAAATACATGTATTAGAATAAAGATGACCTGCGACAATGCAAACTGCATTTGGAGGGAGAGGGACGGGGGGGGGGGGGGGGGGCTTGTAGATCAGCAGTAGTTCAACTACTTTTAGAACCGAATCTGATTGTTTTCAATAATAATAATATTAAGAAAGAATGTCACAAATCAGCCACAAATGCCATAAAATAAAGCAGCAATCTCTCTCAACCTTTTAAATGAAATGATTCCATGCCATCAGGTAACAACAACAAATAAAATGTAACACATAACAAAAACTAAAATGTAATATATATTCTATTTTTTACAAAGTAACTAGTTACTTATTACCGTCTTTGCAGAGTAATACCTTACTTTACTTGTTACTGTATGGTTATTGTATCGTATTGTCTTACATGTTGCTGTAAGTCTGTATGTCCAAGACAAATTTCTCTCACAAGACTAAATAAAGTTACCTTGAACTGGGCAAAAATAATATTACAGTAACCTATTATTAGTAACTTAACTGCCCAACACTGACTGGGTATAGACCAGAGGTGGGCAATTATTTTTCCCAAGGGGCCAAATGAGACAAATAGAATATTGTGGAGGGCCAAGACTAAAGGCTGAACTAAAGTATGCATAATATTAATTTAATCTTCAAGATAAAGGTAAGCATAAGGGGGCTTACAGATGGCGAGGAATAAATCGCCCACTCTAATTCATTCTCAATGGGGCCGGCGTTTTTTTAGCACAAAAGTTCAAAAATCGACCCGCGTTCAAGAAAGCGTTTATCGTCGGTCGTTTTCCGCCCGGCGTCACTGATTTTTATCGCGCGCGCGTGCTCGAATTTCGTGCACGAGTTCAATTCAAGTTCAATTCCAGTGAACTTTTTGTAAAACGCTTGGCGATTTATAGCAAACATACAACATAATGAGGACGATGAGGACCCACTCTGCAAGTAGACCTGCACAGTGACTTCACCGTTTCTGTTCCGGGAGTGGATTCCCTAATCATTTAAGGCTCTGGCGCAGCCGAGCCAGGGCAGGATCTAGCCAGCCCTAGTTTTTCATAAGAAGCAGAGCTTTTGAACATTTTTTTTATACCAGGGCCCACTATCTATTCGGCTTTTGTGGACCACTAGTGGTCCACTGGTTGAAAACCACTGATATTACCTTTCATTGGGTGGGCAGGATACACGTTTGGGTGGGCTGTGCCCACCCCTGCCCCCCCTCTATATCCGACCCTGAGCCGAGCCACGACGTGAGTTGTGGCAATTCTGCTCTAACGTTCTAATGTTTACAACGCATTATTGCGCGACGTGTTGTGAGTTTGTGTCACGGTCACGCTATGACGAAGCATGTTGGTTACATGCTTTTAGCCAGCAGAGTTTATTATACAACATATTTAAACCGTGATGGATGCTGCCGATTTTATTTTAACCTACGCAACTTGGAATAACTATAGTCTACGTTCAAATGTCAACCTCTACGGCTGCAGCCATCATTATTGGTGACTGGTGAGTCATTAATTCATTGTAAATGAATTGTAAATTCAGCGTGATCATGATCAGGTAGCGCTTGACTGGAAGTTGTCTGGGAAGTTGGTAGTCTGTTGGCTTGGTTGGCTTCTGAGCCACGCATTTCGTCCGCCCCCCTCCCCTCCCCTCCCGGCATAAACGCGTGGCGTTTATCGACGGGCGATTTTCTTATTTCGGCACTGCCGGCATAAAAAAACTCGCCCGTCGATAACGCCGGCGTTTATCGTTGCCGTCTGGAAGCCCCTTGAGACCAACCATTTTGACACAATTCATTCAGAATTTGAGCCACGGAGGACCCCCATTTGATGACATTTTAGTCCCAAAGACCCCAAAACTAAAGATTTCTTTTGCTTTTTCCACAATTCCAGGCTGGATTTGGGAAACCAAACAGTCCAACATACAGATCAAAATCACCGTTAATCTTCTACATTCTCTAGTTGTGTAGACTTGGCTTAATTCACATGATGAATATTTTAACTCTTGAGAGTTACATCTGGTTAACCAACTTTCCATATTTAACTGGAACTCTCTCAAGGACCACTGGTGGTCCCCGGACCACTGGTTTAAAACTCTTTCAGGGCCGGTCAGAGCCAGCCAAAGGGCCGCATTTGGCTCCCGGGCCGCATAATGCCAAGGTATGGTATAGACCCTAACCTCATGGCGGTCTTAACAATGTCCTTTCTCACTTTGTCGTACTGTACAGTACACCGGTGTATACGTCTCAATCTTGCACCGGACTGTGCATGCGCAGCGTTGACTACACACCTGGCAGGTGCATTGCGGTTTGGTTGGTTGCCGAATGTAAGTCGGTTACCTCACCTCACCTTCCATAAAGTGGGTCACAGATTCCCACAGCATCACACAATGGCATAACATGCAGAGCTGCAGCACAACCAGAACACACCAAGTGAGAAAAGGATATTTTCATCATTAAAAAGGTATAGTAAGTGATTTCACTTGAATTGTTCATTCAAATATTGTTCTTTTTTTCTTCTTTTTTTGGATAATCCCCCCTACTATAGAGGGTGCTGACCATATAAGGAGTTACTCCCCTGTCCCAGTGAGCCCCTGGGGGACATAAAAAACCCTAGTTTCAGTTTGGGGCTTTGGGATAAAAGCCTTTCGTCTAATCAGGATGACAAAAGCCTTTCGTCTAATCAGGATGACAGTTGTCTTCCACCAATCAGGATCGAGTGGGTTGGGCCTTGGTGTATGTGCTGATGGCCTGTTGCACTTTCCCCTCACTGTAGTGTGTGTGCATGAGCACATCTTGTTACTGCGGGGACCAGAGGGTTTTCCAAAATCACCCAAATGGACCCTTACGCCATTTGGTTTCATTTTACACTCGCAAGAGTTAAATGATATTTAAACGTCTGAATTACGTTCTTAGTTTGGGGTGCAAGGGACTAAAGTCAACATCACACACTGTCAACTCAAACCTCAAATACTACCCTCTATTTTCATTATAAGTGCATTATTCTTAAACACTATAACATTAAGTAACACCATCACCACTATTTCAAAGCCCAAACTTTCTAGGGGGCCTTGAAATGGATTTTCAGTAATGGAACAATCACAATTTTGATGTGTAGATCTTGTTGAGCCGGTCATTTTGAAAGTAGCTCTCAAGTCAAAAAAGTGTGGGCACCCCTGCTTTAACTTATCGTGCAACGAGGGGTCCAGTGCATGTGTGCGTGTGTGTGAGACGTCCGCTGACGTGTCACGCTTACGTGCTTGCACTTGCAAGGGCACGGTGTGTATGTGTGCAAAGGCACCACGCACACAGCAGGGGTAGACATTAAGGGAAATTTGCCACTGGCCCTTCGGGCCAGTGGCTTTTAAGAATCACTGGCCCCACAACTGTAACCACTGGCCCAGGTAATCGATCCCCATAGTCTGCAAAAAAGACCACCATTTATTAATGCATTAAATGCATTCAAGTTAAACAATTACAAAACAACACCAACATATTGTGAAATGAAAATAATAATACAATATGTATATCAGGGGTGCCCAACCTTTTTTGACCCAAGATCTACTTTTCAGCAGCCAACCCCAGCAGTTTGTACAACAAAGGTATGGGTGCACCAACAGGCCATTTTTCCACTGGCCCCATCGGGCCAGTATAGGGCGCCATCTGGTGGTCCGCACGTGTTTTCAAACCTGTTTCGGGCCATCGGGCCAATTATAATGTCGACCCCTGCACCCCTGGGACGAATGTCAACGACAGGGCACTTTGTGTGTATGAGCGTATGAGAGAGAAAGAGGCGCCTGCGAGTCTGACAGCATGCCTCACGGACCACTCTGGGGTCCGCAGACCACCTGCCTACTACTATTATAATAATATCAATTTTGTGCCCATTCCAGGCACTGGAGGCGTGTTGCAGGTTCGAGTCCCGATCGCTGTGATCTTTACTGCATGTCTTCCTCCCGTTTCCTGTCAAACTACTGTAATATTTCAATAAAAAAGCAAAAAGATGCAACAATATGTTAAATATATGTCTACGATACGCTTTGCAATATTATTAAGTGTGATCTCCCTGTCTACAGTATCCTCATAGAATTCTGTCATAATAATGTAACCTTCTAAACCCTAGTGCCTGGCAGAATATTTTTATATAGTATAGTATATAAAAAAAACACCGTCCTAAAAAGATTAACGCCGTCCTACATACTGTAAAAGGAACTGAAATGAGGTTTTAAAACCCACTGTCCTACATACTTGAAGTGATTCTGAAGCTCACAGTGTGAGTGTGCATGCCACGCATGCACACACACACGCACGCACGCGCACACGCACACAAACACACACAAAACAAAGCTCCTTTTACAAAAGTAGTCAAACAAGATCTTTACATTTTGACCTGGGAGTGCTGGGAAGCCCAGCTGACTGATGATACACACACACACACACACACACACACACACAGACCGAGACACACACGATTTTTTTCACCCGAACACACACACGCAAAAACACAGAAACATTAAACCCGGCCTGTGAAACTTCCACAGTCATGTGACCAAATTTGGCTCCGCCCCGGCAGACGGCAGGCAGACATACAGTGTTGCCAACTTGGCGCATTTGTCGCTATATTTAGCTTTTTTTCTTCCCAAACCCCTCTGAGCACCAAAATTAGTGAAAAACTCCTGGCGGAAAATCTAGAGCTTTTTTTCTGGCGAGTTGGGGTGAAATTGGTTGACAGGGGCCAAAGATAAAACCCTCGTTTTTCACCATTTTTCCTCCTATGATACAGCCCTCCTTCCTTCCTAGAAAGGACCATTGGTAACCAAATGGACCCTTATAGATCTGTAAATTCTATTCAATTAATTCTGAATGACCTAATTCTTAAGAATCTACACATTTAGAAAATGTAGAAGATTTGCTATTTTGACCAACATTACGCCAGTTTATCCCTCCTACATTAGTCCGGGAGACTAAACTCAACATCAAGCGGTGATCCATGGCTAAAATGCAGAATAAATAGTGGGGCCAGGTATGAAAAATGGTTGAAACCCACTGCTCTAGCGCATTCTAGTGCATTTTGGAAGTGCCACTAGTGCATTTTGGATTTTGGCAGTTGGCAACACTGCGGACATACCTGTCCTCCACATGTCCCTACAAGACGAGGCGAGGCGAGCGGGGCGGATGCCAGAGCCCTCAGCATGTCTCCACAACGGAACAATGAATCTACAATGTTCTCCAGGAACTACCATTCATCCTTTCTATTCTGCTATTCTAAAGCGCTGGTGGTTTTCAGCCCTTCTCATAGCAAAAGGCCCATTATTATATTATTTGGCATTGTGAGCCACACAGGCCACCACACCCAAAAACTGTGAAGGGCTGTGAATATGTGGGTGTTTTTTTTCCCTATTACCGTTTCAAAAGTGACTTCTTCTGTGATTCTATAAGAATCCATGATGATCAATGGATCCCCATTGAGCATGGAATCTTATAGAAAAGGTCCCCATTGATCACACCAGCAATTTCCGACATTATCTTAATTGTGCAGACTTCTTGTAAAATAAGTAAAACAGACGTTTAACAATCACGCAACTCTTGAATATCTATTATTAAGGGTCCATGCGGTATAATCTCCAAAAAGTACAGACAGAGGTAAAGGTAGAGGTCCAATTTAATCATTAAGCTGTGGATACCGTGTCTGAAATGTCCACGATTAGTGCTTTTCAAATATACATTTGTTTCTTTCGATGTTATAGCGATTACAGTCAGATCAGATTACTACTGATAATTACTACTGATAATATAATAGATGAGGTCTGTCATTGGTTAGTTTTCCATACACTTTGGGCTTGTTGCCCAGATAGTGGTCATAATGGATGTTAACTATGGCTGCCTGCAACTCAATCAATTTCCTCACTGTATTCTGTACTGATTACTTGTCAATGGATTTTTTCATCATTAATCTTTTTTTTTCCATGTGCAAAGTACAAAGTAAAAAAAAAAAAAACATTGTCTGTCTGATCGCAACTGAACAAAAAAAAAAATACAAAAACCTGTGTGTGTGTGTGTGTGTGTGTGTGTGTGTGTGAGAGAGAGAGAGAGAGAGAGAGAGAGAGAGAGAGAGAGAGAGAGAGAGAGAGAGAGTGAGAGCAAGAGCGAGTGAGCGAGAGCGCTAACCCACCCAGAAACATCTGGTTAGGTTGAATCAGTCACATCATAGCATTACATCATTAGCATTACACACACTCTCTCTCTCTCATGTCACGAAGATGCTTCATGCCGCGAGCAGGTGGAGCCTTTTCCTGGTTTTTAACACAGCTGGTAGAAGAAAATGAAGCTCCACCCATGCTGCAACTTGCAGCACCGGCCTGGTTAACAGAAGAACATCACACTGCGTTAAGTTTCAGCGTGGCTGAAGCTTCATTTCCATCCCCATCCCAGCTGTCTTCCTGTCGCTGTGGACGCACAAATACACTGAAAATACAGATGCCTCACTGACACTGTCCACTGTGGCAGTGGATTCTACCAAAATTAAGCAAGTGTCAGTAGGTTGCGCATTATGCCGATGTTGTTGTCACGTCTTGTCACATCAGATACATGTTCCCTCACAATGCCTAAACCTAACCCTCACCTTAACCTCTGTAAAACTATGTCCAAGCCATGAGGCAGTGGTTTCAACATACCAGGGCCCACTATTTATTCAGAATTTGAGACACGGAGCACCATTTGATGACATTTTAGCCTGACAGACCACAACTAAAGATTTCTTTTGCTTTTGTCCACAATTCCAGGCTGAATTTCAGAGAAAACAAAACAGTCAAACATACAGATCAAAATGACCATTCATCTTCTACATTCTCTAGTTGTGTAGACTTTGGCTAATTCACATGAATATTTTAACTCTTGATAGTGTAAAAAAAAAAAAAAAAAAAAAAAAAAAAGGACCCTTGCGTGTCCATTTGGTTTCATGTTTACACTCAAAGAGTTACTTCATTTAACCTGGGGACCACCTGGAATCCTCTCAGGGACCACTGGTGGTCCCCAGAAAACACCTGTTGAAAACATAGAGCTGAGGGAACATAGACATGACCCCGCCACGGGATACCAGCTAACAGAGTTGATAAGCTTCCTCAGCCCCGCCCGACCGCATCAAGAGCATGTCGCGATGCAGTCCATTTTAACACAGGGCTTGACACTAACACTTGCCTGCTTGCCCGGGTCAAGTAAAAAAAAAATGGTGGGGCAAGTGAAGACTGATACCTGGTTGCCCGATCGGGCAAGTGTGCAACTTAGTGCACTATAACACTACACAAGATTTTGTCTTGAAGGCAGTCATTGCACTCTGCCTCTGTGTCTTTCCCTGCTTTCTAGCTGTCCACAATTCCAGGCTGGATTTGGGAAACAAAACAGGCAAATTAACACATCAAAATGACCATTAATCTTCTACATTCTCTAGTTGTGTAGACCTGGGCTAATTAAGATGATGAATTTTAACTCTTGAGAGTGTAAAAACGAAACCAAATGGACCCGCAAGGGTCCATTTGGTTTCATTTTTTACATTCTCAAGAGTTACATCTGCAAAATTTACAATATATTTTGGGGGGGCAAGTGACCATGAGCTGAGGGCAAGTAGAACCTGACTTGCACTTGCCCGATGGGCAAATGCCTCCATACCTTAGTGTCAACCCCTGTTAAACACACATTCGGCTACTTTATTATTACGGCCGTATTGGCCAATATACTCACGTCCTCTAACGCCAATCCTAAACATAACCACAACTCTGCAAAGCACGTAGCCATGCTGCCACAGGGCTTAAAACAAGGCGGCCAACCGGCCACGCTAAACGAGAATTTCCAGGTTTTCGTCTTATCAATCCAATCGAGTCAGTCGACTCCCAGACAACATGCCTTGTCGAGAAGGCCGGCTAATAAGCAGCCTCCTGGCGATTATGGCTTGATAACGATGCTGCAGGCGCGCGCGTGCACACGCACACGCACACAAATTAGGTAGCAGTCAGACATTGTTGAACTAGCAGAGATACACGGTGGTTATTTTAAAATCGCAGGTTAGAGGTCAGTTTACCTAGCTAGTAGTGCCTTGCTTGACAAACAATGACCACTCTAACCTACCCCATTCGAAAGCGATTGTCCAATGCCAATCTAAACAGTTTACGGTTTGCTATGCAGGTTGTGCTTTTCAACAGGTGGTCCGTGGAGGTATTGCAAGTGGTCCCTGATCAAACATAGTAGGGGTAAGGTTCTTTTTTTTCCTGCCATTAGTTGAGAAACGGTGAACTGAATGACCTGGTGACCCTATGATGACCATCCCTGTAGTCAAAATGTACTGAAGTTGCAGTCAAGGAATTCAACAGAAAATGAGAGTTAAAAGGGGAGGTGGACCTGATTATCTGGTTGAGTCATTATCATCATGAAATTATTAGTAGTCACAGAGGACCAGTGCAGGGCTTGACACTTGCCCGCTTGCCCGGGGCAAGTAAAAAAAAATGGTGGGGCAAGTGAAGACTGCTACCTGGTTGCCCGATCGGGCAAGTGTGCAACATACTGCACTATAACACAACACAAGATATATTTGTCTTGAAAGCAGTACATTGCGCTCTGCCTCTGTGTCTTTCCCTGCTTTCTAGATATCTATCCATCTCTCTCCCAGGTCCATTTGGTTCCAAACTATCATTTTGCTGGGGTCAGGGACCACTGTGTCTGTGACCACTATGGGCTAATCAAGATGATGAATTTTAACTCTTGAGAGTGTAAAAATGAAACCAAATGGACCCGCAAGGGTCCATTTGGTTTCATTTTTACGTTCTCAAGAGTTACATCTGGTTAACCAACTTAACTGGGGACCACCTGGAACCCTCTCAGGGACCACTGGTGGTCCCCGGACCACCTGTTGAAAACCCCTGGTTTAAGGCACCCAAGTAGGAAGTAAACTTAAATGCAAAATTTACAATATATTTTTTGGGGGCAAGTGACCATGACCTGAGGGCAAGTAGAACCTGACTTGCACTTGCCCGATGGGCAAGTGCCTCGGAGACCTTAGTGTCAACCCCTGCAGTGGCTCAGAAAAAGTGGGATGCAGTGCATATTAGGAAGTGATAAAAAACACTAATGCTGGCCCATAACCCTATCCAACACAGCAGTGTTGGATTGCCTCAGGTTGAATCAGTTGAAAACCCCTGGTTTAAAAGGTATCTACAGTACATCCTTTGCCTTTCCCCCCTTCTACGTCGCTTCTACTTTGATGCAGCAGCTGTGTCCCTACAGGCAGACACTTGCTTTGCCCTGCAGACGGTCCAGAACTTTGTCGTTGTCAACAAATCAAGTTGTCAAAACATTCGTCAGGCGCATGACAGATAGATCCGTCTATGACGATTTGTTGTTTTATATACAACTCGCGCGAGGCGGCGAGATCAAAGTGTGTCGCTACTCTCTTCCTACTGATGCTCTAGTTCAAACCACTTTGGACAAATGACAGAAAGGGGGGGGGTATTGACAGAGGCCTCCCCTCTCTCTCTCTTTCCCTCCCGCGGGTCACCGACACGGCTGGAGAGAGATCCAAGGGTGAGGCTGTGGGCCAGGCAGTGTCAGGCACCCCGGAACTGACTCCGGTTGCAAGCAAACCGACACCATTCACTGGGTGGGAGCCATGCCAGCAACAGCTAAAAAGGTGAAGGGGAAGAGAGAGACACAGAGCCGACCTATGCAGACACAGTGGCGTGAGCCTGGAGAAACCACTAAATCAGGGGTTTTCAACCTTTTCCATACCAGGGCCCACTATTTATTCTGCATTTTAGCCCCGCACGGACCACCATTTGATGTTGAGCTTAGTCTCTAGGACCCAAAACTAAGGATTTTCAACTTTAAGTGCATAAATCACTTTATGGTATCATTTAGATCTCAGGAGTTACAGATCTATAGGTGTGTTTACAAATTGTCCATCATTTACCTGGGGACCACCTGGAATCCGGACCACTGGTTGAAAACCACTGCAATAAATGGACCCTAGCGGGTTCATTTGGTTCACATTTGTATCCTCTCAGGAAAATTTTGAAAATGGGTGGAATTCCTCTTTAAAGCCACGATGTGGTGCTTGCTCTGTCCTGACGCTAGCTAGCATTGCTGCTTGACAAAATCTGATGACTCATCACATCATCATGAATTAGGAACAGCTGTGTCTGTGTGTGTGCGTGCGTGTCGCTGTCGCTATTGTCGCATCACAAAAACAAGCCCCGCTTAACCAATTCCAACCTGGTGCCATCAACATAGACCTAGGTGAGAGGTATTTTCATAGAGGGTCCATTATTCATCCAGCATTTTAGCCACAGACCACCAGTTAATGACATACACCGGAGCTCCTCAGACCCACAACTAAAGAATTTAAAATACGGCTAACGCTGACTCTTTTTGTGATTATGTCAGCAACACGCGCCTCATAGCCACTTCTGCCCATATGACCTCGACGGATTGAAAGTGTGGATTAAACTAGGAAAGAAACATCACGGGCAAATCGTTAATCGCAGGAATAAATGGTAAATGATCCATTTATATAGCTTTACATAGATTGTGCATCTGCATCACATTCACCCATTCACACACACATTCATACACTGATGGCTGAGGAAACCATGCAAGGTACCTACTAGCGCAACAGGAGCAATTAGGGATTCAGTGTCTTGCTCAAGGACACTTCAACACTAAGGGCTCCATTTTCGTTACCATCTAAAACCCTTAACCCATTTCAGACGGGAGTCCAAATGTGGATCTTTACCTTTAAGAACGGGAGGCCATTTTGGGACTTTTACCTTTCATGCCGGGAGTCCAAATCTGGACTCTGGGTAGATTCCGCCCATTTCCGGTCTCATAGCCAATCAAATGTGTCATAAGTCGATGACGTATGTATTCTAGGGTGTCGCAATGCATTGTGGGAATTTTTTTTTCCTCTTAAGGCAACTTTATTGGTCGGCAAAGTCGTGTTTTTTTTTTTTTTTTTTTACTGCGTCACCGCTATCCATGGCAGCAGCAGCAGCAGCGTTGAAGAAAACAACAACAACGACTCCACGTGAAATGGAAGATGTTTTGAGCGACGGCAGCGACATTGTTGATGAGTATAGCAGTAGAGACGAGGACGATGTTACTGATCCAGATTATATTCCCTCTTCGGAGCCGCTGGACAGAGCGCAATGGATGCGTGATCGCCTGACGACGATGATGATCAAGCCGAGTTCCGTGTTTTTTTGCCGACAGACAAAGACTTTGTTCCAGACCACAAAGTGATGGCCCGGGACAGATTCAGCGCTATTTGGAGGTAATAATAACACTAATACAAACCGCTATGATGATAATTATAATGATAAAACAGTATGATAGCAGTGCTATTGTTATTATAGAGTTGTACTATTGTGTGACCATAGAAGCCTATAATAGCGCAACAACAAAAGTCGTCGCGAGGTTTTCTGAAGGTAATAGCAATAATACAAATTGTATAGTAGGCCTATGATAATAATAGCACTGCAAATATATAATGTTGAGTGATCTTGCTGATAATAACGGTAATAATTGATGTTGACGCTGCGATGGAAAACTTTTTTAGGCGCACCCTTTCATCATTTATCATCGCACCGCTACGTCTATGATGATAATACAGCCATGTTATGATACAGCATACAGCGCTACATGATGCTTATAATGGCAAATGACCTGGAGTATTGTAGTGTATACTGCATTACTGAACAATGTGCATGTATAATGCTATAATATAAACACACACACAGAGTGTGTGTGTGTGTGTGTGTGTGTGTGTGTGTGTGTGTGTGTGTGTGTGTGTGTGTGTGTGTGTGTGTGTGTGTGTGTGTGTGTGTATTTATGTATTATAAACAACACAAAGAAGTATAAAAATGACTAACACCTATGTGCATTTTCAGGTTTCTACAGCTCCAGGACAACAAGGCAGCTGTAGACCGGACTGACAAGATGTGGAAGCTGAGATGGTTCCTGGACTTCCTCGTTGCTCGATTTCACCCCCGTGGTTGTCAGTGATGCTGAACTGACACTGAACTGTGACTTGTTGCAATAACAGACAATTTATTTTTTATTTTTTCATTTTGAAAATATTGCTGCTTGATGGACAGTTCCCAGAGAATGGTCACCTTTTTAGCTGCTTGTGAACTGTTTCCACAGAGAAATTTTCACCTTTTTATTGAACACATATCTTTTTGTCACTTTTTTTATTGAAAGGACACTTTATATTTTATTATTACTTTATTTAGTTTGATTTTCTGCTTTGTGTGCATTTTCAAAGTCTGCACAAATAAAAGTTATAGTTTTTGAAAGCCTACAGTGTGAGATCTAAAATACTTTTTACGTTTAGTTCCTACCTGCTATTGTAGGACCTAGTCTTGGTCCAAGGCAACTATCAGACTATCAAATAGTGTTGTAATTGTGTTTCTATGTGTCTCTATGTGTTTCAGAGCCTGCAAAAATGCAAAAATTGCTGTTTTTTAGTAGGCGTTTTACTAGTTTTATCATATTTTCTAGATTCCTATTTTTTTCTGATTTTTTGATAAAGGTTTGGACCAAGACAATTAATTTTCCATGAAAGCCAAAGGTGTAAGCTATCAAATGCTTTTGGAATTTTGTTTCTAGCTGCTACAGAGCCTGAGAAACAAATGTTTTAGTAAACGTTGACATCCCTGGTAAGTTTTCCAGAAAAAGTCAGGATTTGGGGGTATTTTCAAAACCGCCCATAGGTTTTAATGGCTTTTTTTCTAGGCGGACTTAGGCCTGAATGGGTTAAGCTAAACCCCTTATCATTTTTTTACTATTTGGAAAAACTTTTTGGAATAGTTCAATGTGCCAATCTATTGACATGTTGTGAGCTTGTAGACTGGCCATTTAAACTATTGAAAAATGTTTTTATAGTTTAAAAACTTGAAGAAGTTAAGGGATAAGGGGTTTAGCCCTAACTCTGTGGGAGCCCGGGAAAGACCTGGCAACCTTTTGGTCCCCCAAAAGTTAAAGTGTTCTACCATCAAGTTAAGTCAGGGACTCCAACTGTGAAGATACCCTAACATATAGTTATCATTCACACAGGTTATTGATTGCAGCTTTAAGTCCAGTGGTTGGATGCAATTAGTGGTGCAACTAACGATTATTTTCATAAGCGATTCATTGGCCGCAATTATTTGAGCTATTAATCAGTTCATCAGATTACAACACTTCTTTAACTATGACCTCACAAAAATAGACATGTTGTAACAAAAAAATACAACTTACTAGCTGCTGTTTGGGGTGCTATATAAACAAACACATTTTTAAATGAATTAAAGAAACTCATGGTGTCTTTAAGCTTATTCTGACTGCCAACATTCGATTAAAGAATAGCTTCATGTGTCTGTCTAAAAGGGAACAGGCCTTGTGTTTTGTTTTTGATACTATAATCATGTTTATGATTCATATTTTGCAGTGCAGTCATCATCAGATTGTCAGGAAGAGAGATGGATCACTGCTCTTTAGTTTAGTTACACTAAAGAGCAAATCATATTTAAGCAGGAAACACCCATGATAACTCCAGTTATCATTTTCCAATCCGATTAGTCGATTACTAAATTAGTTGCCAACTAATTAGATTATCGTTTCATCGATTAATCGTTGCAGCTCTAAATGCAAGTGAGGGTTCGCCCACCCCAGCCTGGGTCAGTACAACTTGAAGACTGTTGCTGAATAACAGAAAAGCTAGGCTCGCTCCCATTAGGTTCAATAGTAACTAAATAATTTATAGAAAAACCTCTATTGTGAATTTGTGCAAATGAATGAATTTGTGCAAATGAATGATATCCAAAGACAGTTTAAGCCAAGGTATCGCCTTAAGGGAAAGAAATAAGATGAGTTGGTGTGTTTCAGTTGTTTTAAATACAATTGACAAAACAGCCTGCATTTTCACATTTCACCGTTTCCAGGGCTAATTCAAAGATAAATGCATTTAAAGTTATATCATTTATCAATTACAGTTGTAAAGTGTGAGGTGATTTTTCTGGGTTTTGCAGTCACGTCAACACCTAAAATACCTTATGAGATGGTGGCCAGCAAGTTAATCTATGCTTATAGATTAACTTATATGCGTATAGTTGTCTGCGTGTTAAGCAGACAACAGAATAATCAATCAACCAAAACGTGTGGTAAATCTGTTAAGGAGTTAAATGGGTGTTACTAGCAGCAGCAGCCTCAAGACTCAGACGGACAATACTTATCACTCACACACTATGACACAATTCTTCTCCCCCGAAACAAACAATACTGATCGAATTCTGTCTCAACTCTTAACCTCTCAGGCACTAATCATTTCTCACACACAGAGAATGTCACAAGAACTCCTCCATTCACACATGATTTATCACATGTCAACGATCATCTCTCTCCACTGACGCAAAGACAGAGGAGACTGTGTGTGCGCTGTCGCTTTCCGCGACAGCTGGTTCAGGTGCTGGCCACCGTTTCCACTACCTATTATCTTAAAGCTTATCATTGCTCAACACAGATCAAAGAGTATATACTGTAGAGTGCTTTGATCGGCTAGCCTGACCTCAGTCTGAATTGTCATTTCGTTTCACTTTATTATTCAGACTGAGGTCCCGCTCAACCACAGTGGTTTCTGGGATGGGATTACCAACCGGCGATCTTCGTGATGATTGGTTCATACCAAACCATAGGAATATCGGGAAAGCATGCAACGTTGTTGTCATTAATTTGGCTAATGTGCTAGCCCGGTTGCTAACCAAGCAAACAACGAGTGACACCAGGAGGTGAACAAAAACAGTAAAATATGTTGGACGACGATGTTTATAAAACCCGATACTTCTTTGAGGAATCTCCTGCGCCGAAACTGTTGAGTGACAGTGCAGCCGGCCAATCAGCTGCCCTAGTCGGATTTTCAACTAGTACTAATGACACCAAAGTGATCCTGTTTTCTATGGAATATCTGTATCTTCCAGACATCCACAAAAACAATTGCATAGCTCATGATATGGAAGTGTAAATCCTAGAGAGCTGGAAAGATGGAGAGACCTGTTTCTGAACAAACACCCTAGGGCAGATGTGCCCACACTTTTGACTTTTGAGAGCTGCAACTTGCAAAATGACAAGTTCAACCAGATGCACCCAACTAAATAAATATCGAATTGCCGAAAATATTTCAACAATGCACCCGAGGGGGCATTGGAATAGCACCAATGGCATTGCATACAAGACTACTACACTTGGAATGAGAAATACAGTAGGAAACCATTTAATTGATATGTTTTTCTTCTTGCATACAGTATAACTTTTGTCATCCAGTGCCAATTCTTAATGTGATCCTCCTGGGCTCTACACACCCTCTGCCAACCTGGGGAGGCAGCGGACTGGCCTCATGCTTCCTTCAATGCACAAGGAGTCCAAGCTGCCTTCTTTTCACCTGACAGGGGGTAGTTGAACGTAGCGCGTGGAAGAACACATTATTCCTACCAGTTCCTGTACGCCTCCATTAGGCACCCTGCCTCCCCCCTCCCCTGCCTCCCCCCGCCAGGGGGAGGCAGTTTAGAGCCCAAGATTACTGCCAAACCTAATGTTTTTGTGAGGGCATCAGCCCAAGGTGGTTAGGCCTTTTTTTTTTTTAAAGCAAAATTCACCTAAATTCAAGGGGACGATTTTATATAAATAATGTTTATGGCATGTCATGTGATCTACAGCCTTTGTGATTTATTGGTAGATCACAATCTACCTAAAGTGATGTCAGCAGGCCGCATGTGTGCATTGCATTATTGTGGCCCTTCATTCGTAAATCAATACCATTCTCCCGTTATTGACGACAAATGCTTACATTACTAGTAACCACAATATAGGGGACGACTGTGCATATTATGCTGTTAAGAGGGATCATGAATGATAATGGAATCAAAGAAGCAGTCATGAGTCATGACACACAGACGAACATAAAAATTATAATGAATATGAACACAGTCGGGACATCACGGTTTCAGTAAACGCTGAATGAAAGAGTTTGCGTTTGTCTAAGTAGATGACATCAGTGTGCGCCTCAGACAGTCAACCGTGACAAAGCCATGATATACGGCTCCCAAATGACCGACTCGGTCCATTATAATTATATTTTAAAAAAAAAAGTTAAATGTTTCCAAAAGGCATAAAACATTACCAGGAAAATGTGTGGAGATGTGACAGTGTGCATACAAAGCTTGGCGTTGTTGATCACAGTGTTGCCAACTTGGTGCATTTGTCACTATATTTAGCTTTTTTTCTTAGACCCCCCTAGAAATTAGGGAAAAACTGAATTAGTGAAAAACTCCTGGCGGAAAATCTAGTGCTTTTTTGCTGGTGAGTTGGGGCAAAATCGTTTGACAGGCGACCATTGGTCAGTTGGTTAACTAGATGTAACTCGTTGAGAGCGTAAAAAATGAAACCAAATGGACCCTTGCGGGTCCATTTGGTTTCATTTTTACACTCTCAAGAGTTAAAAAAAAATATTCATCATGTGAATTAGCCCAAGTCTACACACCTTCCAGGCAAGCATCTAGTGCATTTTAGAAGTGCCACTAGTGCATTTTGGATTTTAGCAGTTGGCAACACTGGTTGATCACCAGGCCAGTGGTTTGCGAGTTGAGCTCAGAATGGGAGGGGGGGCAGAGAGAGAGAGACCCAGCCCCTTGGTAGAGCCACAACGTAAAAACATCAATCACAACCCCCACTTAGCAATGCTCATTTGACAGACAGACTGAAGAGCCTGTATGCTGAGATGGAGGAAATATCACGTCTAAAACACATTTCACACATTCCTCGTATAGCGAGGTTCACACCAGGCAGACTGCATTGCTCGCCGGCGAGTATTTTGTAATCTTTCTACATGTTAAAAAACAAACCGCAGAAGGGAAGGTAGCTCATTTCATTTGGGCACCACTGGCGGTGTAATACCTTTTATGGCACTTGGTAGGGAAGGGGGGGGGGTTAATTTGCACTCTTTAACACACAGCTGTACGCTACAGTTTAACCAAACAATTCCCTGTGGTCGCATAATAACCGTGGTTCTCTAAGTGGGGGGCGGGGCCACCTCACCCCAATCAACCAACGACAGTCGTCAGCGTTCATATCGTTTAACTCTGAGCGTACCACAAGAGAGGGCCCAAATAGGGATTCCATTTGGTTTACGTTTGCACGCGCCGTCAACGAGTTACAGGCCTGTTAACTACTCAAGGACCCCTGGGGAGAGGGCGGGGGGGACAGGGGTCCTCTGACCCCACACTGAGAAGCAGTGTTTTGAGTGGTCCCCAGCGAAATGCAAAGCCATTTCATTTCAACTGTCTAGTAGCTGTAGAGACACCCAATGACAGAATATTAGTACATTGCAACAAGTAGTACACTGTCATCTCCCCCACAAAAGTATATTGTAGAATTGCAGCGCTAAATCTGACAACGACCAGGACTGGCAGAATATACATTCAAATCAGGATCAATGTGGATCAACAGGAATAATATGCATCAATTTGTTTTGTTTTTTTGTTTTTTTTGTTTTTTTTTTTTTTTTGTTTTTTTTTGGGGGGGGGGGGGCAGGGCTTGACACGAACACTTGCCCGCTTGCCCGGGGCAAGTAAAAAAAAATGGTGGGGCAAGTGAAGACTGCTACCTGGTTGCCTGATCGGGCAAGTGTGTGACTTAGTGCACTGTAACACAACACAAGATAAATTTGTCTTGAAGGCAGTCATTGCACTCTGCCTCTGTGTCTTTCCCTGCTTTCTAGCTATCCACAATTCCAGGCTGGATTTGGGAAACAAAACAGGCAAATTAACACATCAAAATGACCATTAATCTTCTACAGTGTAGACCTGGGCTAATTAAGATGATGATTTTTTTTTTAAATGAAACCAAATACATCTGGTTAACCAACTTAACTGGGGACCACCTGGAACCTGGGGGCAAGTGACCATGACCTGAGGGAAAGTAGAACCTGACTTGCACTTGCCCGATGGGCAAGTGCCTCGGAGACCTTAGTGTCAACCCCTGGGGGGGGGGGTCTGTGATGACACAGGCTCAAAAATACAACGCAGCAGTATTGTCAATAAAACCTCAGGCGAAAAAGCCACAGGGAATGCATGTCCTCTGTGACATTACCAGGGGTAATAAGTATTGTATGTATGGCTTCTTCTTGCAGTCGCAGAATGCAGCTGTCAGGTCCAGACACAACCAGGGCCTCTTTCGGTATGTCTGCCTGCCTGCCTGCCTGCCTGCCTCTTACAGACTGCCTGAACAGTCTGTAAGAACATGCATTCACTTCGCTGTTGACACATACTGTAGATGTTAGCAGTTCAAAGGCAGACACCCAGCCAACATTTATACACACACACACACACACACACACACACACACACACACACACACACACACACACACACACACACACACACACACACACACACACACACACAAGCTAGTACTACCAACCAAGACTTGGCCTGCTGTACTCTTCTCACTTAAAACATTCATCCTTAGTTAGGCTGACAATGACATTAACCTCACGACAACTAGAAAAGAAATCCCAGCTGACACCCCGAGAGCTTGGTTTGATCGGATAAAAATAAAAACATTTTGTTGTGCGTTTCACTGAGGGAAAAAAAACAAACCTCTAACAGACGTCTCTCTCTCTCAAGTCTAGACTGGCCTTACTTGGGGGACAATGTAGACGATTATTTTACTAGTGACACACAAAACAACACGGGTTAGAACAGTTATGTTGGTTGCCTCAAACAAGCCAACAATAAAGCAGCAGCCCCTGTAAACCCATTTATAAGTTGTCTAGTGGAAAAGAAAAACTTTCTGTGCTTAAGCCTAGGCTAGCGATACTCAGAGCCATGGAGTGTAGACAGTCGTGACAACTCCGTTCGCTTCACGGGGTCAGACCAATGGCGGCTCTTCTACATAAGACTACATGACAACAAATAGGGACGGAAGTAGGCAGAAATGCAGTGGGACTCAGGGCCACTATTTTGCAGTAATAGTTCAACATAAACATTACAGAGAACTGTGGTTGTTACCCTACAACAGGGGTTTTCAACCAGTGGTCCAGGGACCACCAGTTGTCCTTGAGAGGATTCCAGGTGGTCCCCGGGTAAATGATGGAAAGTTGGTTAACCAGAGGCAACTCTTTGAGAGCTAAAATAAAGAGCTCTCAAAGTTAAAATATATTCATCCTCTGAATTATCCCAAATCTACACAACTAGAGATCTGGGTTTGCCTGTTTCCAGCTCTTATTCGCGCTGCCCTCGTTGAAAACAACGTCATTTTGTCCCTATTCGGGCTGCAAGAAGAACATCAGCTCGAGCAGCTCGGTTTCTGACCACTCAATGTCGCAACTCTGACACTACATACGGCTCTGTCTGGGGCTAGCGTTTACCACCACTACTAGCCTACTACTACCACTAGCGTCGATGCTAACTAGCATGCTAGGCACCGAGGTCCATTGAAAGTGATGGCAGAACACGCTAACCTCGTTAGCCTCGGTGGGACTAGCCGGTTGGGTCTGGACCTGGACGGATGGGTGATGATGACTCCTAGCTGGACACAGGCTACAGACTTTATACTGTGTACAAACCGTTAAGGTTCCATCAGCCCGAGACTCGTCTCACCACCGGCCATGTCAAACGTGTGTTCATTTAGTTAGCGGCAAGTTAATTAACGACTAAAAACAAAACTCTCCCCCCCCAAACACAAATTACTACGAAAACGCAAACAAGGACGGGACGGTGACGTCAAACGCAAGCGACTTCTATAGGCGTTTATAATGTTGCTTGTTTTTAGAGGTCTAATCTTAGATTAGACGTCTAATAAACGTATTCTTAGATTAGACGTCGAATAAACGTCTGTCTTAGATTAGAGATTGATTAGACATCTACTCTAAGATTAGACTCCTAAAAATGTTGTGCACCTTATTATACACTTGTGCTCAGTGGGAAACTACTTCAAAACACATTTCATGTAATGTAAATTAAAAATGTTTTGAACACGTGCCCAACTTAAAGGGGAATTCCACCCATTTGCAACATTTTACTACGTCATTAATATACCTTAGAGATGTTGTGTGGGCATAATAAAAAAAAGTTTCCCCATTCTGTGTTTCCTAGAAATGGAGGTCTGGGGAAAAAAAAAAACATTAACTTGGTGAAACAACTTGATGACATCATCGAGTTGTGTTTGTGTGGAAATAATGAAAAAACTCCCACCTCATGTTGTGTTTTCTAGAAATGGAAGTATGAAAAGGGGTCTCTAAAAGGTAAATTGCATAGTAATGTTGAAATGGGTGGAATAATGCCCTCATCATGCATCCACTGACATCACTGTCGTGTCCTTAATACTGAGTGGTATCTTCAGCCTGGCTTGAAGAAGAAGGGTGAAAAAAAACTAACCTGAGAGCAGAAGTAAACTTGTCTTGTCGTCCTCTTGTTGTAAAGAATTAAAGCAGTCAGTTTCACCTATTCCCTTGGCACTCTTGAACGTATAGAGCCGTCGATTCCCCACTATCAGAGTTGAGTTGCAGGTGAACTTATAATAAATGTTTTCAATAAGACTTTCCTTCCTTGTTGTTGGTCGTTCTGCTCTGCTCTCTGCCCTGCTCTGCTCTGACTGCTATGCTGCTACCAGTGTCCAGCCATCGCGGGATAACGGAGTGCGGATAAGCTTTCCGGTGACGTCATCCTTCAGAATAAAAGTACTCGTTAAATTCAGAGCCTTAGAAATAGACAGAGTTGCGACATTGAGGGGACAGAAAATCGTCTGGTCACGTGGTTCTAGTACTCGCGCGAGCCCATAGGCTCCAATGCATTCAGTAACTTCCGCCTGTCACTATTTGTTGTCACTATCCAATACAAGTCCATGTAGAGGAGCCGCCATTGGACTGGCGCCATGGAGTGAACGGAGTTGGCGTAACTCTGTATTTCCAAGGCTCTGGTTAAATTAAAACAAAAAATATTAATTTGCACATTAAAACAATAAATTCAAGTATATAAACGAAAATATATGACACACCCACATAGAAAATATGTTTATGTGTACTTTTATTACATTTTATTACCATTTATGACAGTAAAAAAAACATTAACAATTACCTAAATAAACACAATTGGAGAGCATATGCCTGTTGTATGGCAGAGGGTAGGGGTCAAGGCTGGAGGCCTACTGTGAGTGGGGTACAACATTCAGTCCTATAGCTCTGTGTATTCAACAACTCATCATAACATACAAGACATCATCAACACTAGTAGACACACACTTGGGGGTGGGGGGTGGCGCTGGGTTTCTAGTGTTCAAGCTTCCCAGTGGCACTAAAACAAAGCCTCAAACCTCCCAAAACAAACTACACCCTAAAGCACATGAGCCACCTATTCAACACCTATTCAACACACGGCAACAGGTGAGGATGGCTCATTGTAGATGACAGGGTTATGCAAATTTAAGATAGGCTACTCAAGGAAGGGTCGAGACAATGCCTGCATATCTGCCTTAAATCATTATTGTTGTTGTTTTCCAAGATTAAGGAAAGTAGGTGTTCCTGTTTTTTATCAGGAGGGGTGGCAGTGTCTCAGGATAGTGTGTCCGGATGGGTGATGAGTGTGTCCTGAGAGGTAACTAAAGTGACCAAATCTAAACTGTTTATTTGAGGAGGCAGGGGTTTTGAACCAGTGGTCCGGGACCACTGGACCACACACATATATATCCGGGTCTCCCACGTGAAAGTCCAACATCTTAACCACTAGACCAAGAGGACATCCCCTTGGTCTGGGGGCAGATATTGGTTTTTCGACATCACGGCAGAGGCTGTAGCCACCTGCTACACACACACACACACACACACACACATATATATATATATATATATATATATATATATATATATATATATATATATATATATATATATATATATATATATATATATATATATATATATATATATATATATATTAGGGGTGGGACTCGATTAATCTTTTTGATCTAATTAATTTGAAGCCTTGCAATTAATTAATCTCAATTAATCGTATACCAATATTTGACCCAAGAAGCATTTTTCTGTCAAGTAAAACAGGCTGGTATAGCGTGAGAGTTTTTCTAAATCAAAACTGTGTCGACACTGCAAGTTGATTAACCAGATCAAAAGTTGGCTAACCAGATGTAACTCTTTGAAAGCGTAAAACATGAAACCAAATGGACCCTTGCGGGCCCATTTGGTTTCATGTTTACACTCTCAAGAGTTAAAATATTCATCATGTGAATTAGCCCAAGTCTACACAACTCGAGAATGTAGAAGATTAATGATCATTTTGATCTGTATGTTGGACTGTTTGGTTTCCCCAAATCCAGCCTGGAAGTGTGGACAAAAGCAAAAGAAATCTTCAGTATTGGGGTCTGTGTGGCAATTAAAATGAGTTAATTTTGTTAATTGCGTTATTGTTTCTGTGATTAATTAATCTCAATTAATCAGTTAAAGTCCCAGCCCTAATATATATATATATATATATATATATATATATATATATATATATATATATATATATATATATATATATATATATATATATATATATATATATATATATATATATATATATACTGTTAAAAATAGTTAATTAATGGGATTAAATTAATTTTGTTGATTAATCTGATTAAAAAATGTAATGCAATTAACTCATGTGCACACTGACTCAACCCACTGAGCATTTCCTCATTGAAAGAAATGGATAGAGCACGGTTTTACGGAGACATATATCTGTGTGTCTCCCTATAACCACAGCCAAAGAGTATAGCTGGAGGATCTACAAGCATTGAGGGCTTGTAGATCACCTATTTTGATACATATTTTAAAGATAAATGGTTATTTTTTTCACAGAATCTGTTTCTTTCTTAAATGTTGAAATCCTGTACAGGAAAACATGCATATTTTGGACATAGTTCGAATGGTGATTAATCACAATTAAATTAATTTTGAAGCTGTGATTAATTTGATTAAAATGTTTAATCATTCAACAGCACACATGGAATTCAAAATTTTCATTTTTTGTGTGTTTTTTGTGCTCCCATGTGTGTTTTTATCCCCTCAAATAACAAAGTTCGAACCATGAGGCTTTTATAATTATGATAGGAGCTTCAATAGAAATTGCTCTCAGGACACTGGCGGGTCCATTTGGTTCCATTTGTACACACTTATATATATGTTTATATATTATGTGAGTATGTAATAATGCTACAGCCAGGGAGCCACTAGGGCTGTGTTCTAGAGCCGCATGCGGCTCCTGAGCCGCAGGTTGCTGACCCCTGACCTATACTGTGGAATAAAAAAAAATCAGAACATTGTCTGGGGAGGAGAGAAGATTTTAGCAAAGAAATGCAAATATTGCAAATAGTATTTTTTTGCAGTATTTTATTGCAAATCAAATTATTACAGTAATATTATTGCTTTTCTCTGTAGTTCATGCAGCCTTTTCCACGGATGGGGGCGCACAAGTAATATATAAAAGTAATATGCAATGTGTTACACATTACTCTTGAGCACAAGTCATAAGTAATGTAATATTATTACTTTCCTAACGGGGTAAAAGCGTTTTTTCTCTCTGGTTCTAAGTCGGCTGGCATGGAAAAACGCCAGTAGATGGCAACGTGCAGCCTGTCAATCATGACCCTGCTCTTTAAATGACTTTAAATGATTAATTACAGAAACAATAATGTGATTAAAAGAATTAACTCAGTTTAGATTAGATTTTGCACCACAGAACCTTATTCACTGGACAAATTTCAGGTGTACACCGATCATACTGGCGTCCACAACGGGAGAAGAAGCGATTCAAGGTACCAATGCGGGCTGCCATTGATCCGAACTACCACGTATTATTACGTTTCGTCATCCCATTGGTCCGAAATTACTAACCCTATCTCTAACCCTCACCCTCAACAGTGTTGCAGTGTGGATACAGTTCTGATTTGGAAAAACTCACTTACACACTATATCAACCTGTTTTAATTGGCCACAAAAATATGCTTCTCGGGTCAAATGTTAGTGTGATTATTTGAGATGAATTAATTACAAAGCTTCAAATTAATTTCATTTTTTAAATCTTCATGTATAGAAAAGCTCTGCTAGATCTGCTATTCTCAAGTAGCTGCCATTGTATAGTCTTAGAGCAGGGGTGGGCAATTATTTTTCTCAAGGGGCCAAATGAGATACCGGTACATAAAATATTGTGGAGGGCCAAGACTAAAGGCTGAATTAAGTCTGTGTAATATTAATTTAATTTCAAGATAAAGGTAAGAGTAAGACCAACCTTTTTGATTCAGTATTTGAGCCACGGACCACCATTTGACGACATTTTAGCCCCACAGACCCAAAAACTAAAGATTTTCTTTTTGTCCACAATACCAGGCTGGATTTTACAAACAGGATAACAGAGATCAAAGTGACCATTCTTTTACATTCTCTGATTGTGTAGACTTTGGGCTAATTCAGATGAGCGTATAAATGAAACCAAATGGACCCTTGCGGGTCCATTTGGTTTCATTGTTACGCTCTCAAGAGTTACATCTGGTTAACCAACTTTCCATATTTAACTGGAACTCTCTCAAGGACCACTGGTGGTCCCCGGGCCAGTCAGAGTCAGCCAAAGGGCCGCATTTGGCCCCCGGGCCGCATAATGCCCAGGTATGTCTTCGAGATTAATGCATAATGTGTAATGGACTGATTGATTATTTCTCACACAACCGGAACAACACCGGAGCAAGTACATTGTTCCAGATTGTGTGAGAGAAATAAGCAACCATGGTCTATGACCTGGGGTTTCAACTGATTGTGAACCAGGGACCACCACCCTGACTTAGAATCAACATGGGGACCACCACAGTTACCCTTAATCCATTCCGCCACTTTATTCAAACTTCCATTAAAACTTAGGTTAAGCGATATACAGTAGCCCTAATGATAGTGTAGACACATGGCATTATTATTCCCACAATCATGTAATTATGATAAAATCAGGCAAGCTTTCTAGAGATTCTAACACCCATTTTGGTGGATTTTCTTATCCTCAATCAGACTTTCAGTAACTGACAACATTGGCATGCTTACACTGCACAAAGCTTTAGTGTGCTGGTCTATGGAAGAAAAAAGTGGAATACCTTCCAGGACCACGAGTGGTCCATGGACCATCACACCTATTGAAAATACCTGGACCTGGACTATGAAAACCATATGAGCTACTACTTTCTTTAAGGCTCTTTAAGACAAGAACTTTCCACACATTCATCACAGCTGGTGGGGTATGGCCCGGGGACACCCAGAGGTCCTTGGGGGAGTTTCATGGGACACAAGGACTATCTAATAAGGACAGGAAGCCAAGACACCTATCGGGGAGTCCACATTGGTTCATGGCCATGGGAGGAAACAGACATGCTCAGTACAGACCAGGAAGTATGACGCTTGCAAACCATGCATGCCATTGGTCTCTTGGATGGTTTTCCTGGTCTGTACTGAACATGTCTGTTTCCTCCCATGAACCAATGTGGACTCCCCCATAGGTCTCTTGGCTTCCTGTCCTTATTAGATAGTCCTTGATGGGACACCCATTAAGAAATGTCTGTGGAACCAAAGGTGTTGTTGCAGAAAATGACCAGCAGATGATGGCATTGTGTCACACTGGGTGGAGTCAGGATTATTCCACTCCTAACTGGAATACTGCATTATCAGATTGCAGGGGATCTGCAAGGAGGATTCCCATTGGGGTCCTTCATTCATTTGCTTTAACTCATTCAACTAAAGTCTATATAATAGAGCTATAAAGTTATCTTTAAGCTATATGTGTCCAGTTTTTCTTACTGTTTTAATATATTTATAGTGGTTCCCAGTGCCCTACAAACTTTTCAATGGCTGCCTGTGAAGGGAGGCAAGGAACTGCAATAGTTGAAGTTTTTTTTAATGGTCCTCAGGGTAATCCAAATAGCATACTGTTTTATTTTGGATCATGGGAATTGAGCTACCGGTAAAACCTATAAGAGAAAATGTCAAATTTGAATTATTCTTTAAGTAGAATGTGAGAACATTGGGGTTATTCATGATTCTGAATCAACTGTAAGCAATAGTGTTGCATGAAAAACACTCCTTTGGACTACTGCAGCATGATTATGTAGGCCTACTTATAACCCCTTAGAAAAATATAAACTTTACTTATTATCCAAATCAAAGAATACTTACACTAATTCTTTCTCAATTCCCCCTCCCACAGAGTAATAGATATGTACTGCACAACACAATCTGTTTAGAGACAGCGTAGATTATTATTTTCACATCATGCAAGCACAAGCCCAATAAGTAACTTTTTGGCAGAGTAACATATTACTTATTACACATTTTGGCAGAGTAATATCTTTATTTTAGCTGGAAGAGTTAATAATATTACAGTAATGTGTAATAATTAACTAGTTAATGCCCAACACTGACAATGAGTTTTGAATGTCTTAGTTGAAACATAACCGTGTCTATGAATTTGCTCCTGTAGTAAAGCCTGAATAAGACTTCATCTTTGCTAACAATTTGTGTCAATAGAGTAGGTTGTAAGAAATAAATACAGACTAATGCAGGTGAAGATTGTGGTTTACTGAAATTTCATGTATGACATGACCAAAAAATGTGTTAGAGGAGTGGACAAGGACAAAATTAAACAACTTTGCAGTGAGTGTCCTTACTAGAAGCTTTTAACAAATAATTACATTAAAAAAAAAGAGGTGGAACACCACATACACTTTAAGAATGATACAGAGCCACAACAATCACTCCCGACTAACTAATATCCATCCTTAAAGGCATCCAACCTGAGGGGGATTACAAAAAAACAAATATACTTGAAGCCAAGGTAGTCATCACGTTCCTCCTTTTTAAATGAAGACCAATTGTGGGATTGGTCAGAGTTAGGAAGGCTTCACTCTCCACCATTGATGCATGTATGAGCTTTTAATGTTGTATATCGAGTATAGAACTTTCCACATTTATTACACCCAAAAGGCCTCTCGTCACTGTGCCTTCTCTTATGTCGCTCCAGGGTATACAGCGCAGCGAAGCTTTCCCCACAATGATCACAGCTGTAAGGTCTCTCTCCAGTGTGAATCCTCATGTGTTGCTTCAGACTGGACATCAGTGTGAAGCTTTTCCCACATACATCACAGCTGTAAGGTCTCTCTCCAGTGTGAATCCTCTTGTGTTGCTTCAGGTTAGACATCTGAGTGAAGCTTTCCCCACAATGATCACAGCTGTAAGGCCTCTCTCCACTGTGCCTTCTCCTGTGTGACTTAAGGGTATTCAGTGCAGCAAAGCTTTCCCCACAATGATCACAGCTGTAAGGTCTCTCTCCAGTGTGAATCCTCTGGTGTTGCTTCAGACTGGACATCAGTGTGAAGCTTTTCCCACATACATCACAGCTGTAAGGTCTCTCTCCAGTGTGAATCCTCATGTGTTGCTTCAGACTGGACATCAGTGTGAAGCTTTTCCCACATACATCACAGCTGTAAGGTCTCTCTCCAGTGTGAATCCTCTTGTGTCGCATCAGGTTAGACATCTGAGTGAAGCTTTCTCCACATTCATCACAGCTGTAAGGCCTCTCTCCACTGTGCCTTCTCCTGTGTGACTTAAGGGTATTCAGTGCAGCGAAGCTTTCCCCACAATGATCACAGCTGTAAGGCCTCTCACCCGTGTGGATCCTCATGTGTTGCTTCTGGATACACATCTGAGTGAAGCTTTCCCCACATTCATCACAACTGTAGGGCCTCTCTCCAGTGTGAATCCTCATGTGTCTTTTGAGGCCGTACATTGCTGTGAACGTTGTCCCGCATTCATCACAGCTGTGAGGCCTGTCGCCACTGTGAATGCGTTGGTGGATTTTGAGACTGTACACTGAAGTGAAGCCTCTTCCACATTGGTAACAGCAGCAACGTGTTGGTTTAGTTAACTTCTGGTGTGGACAGGTATCTGAGGTAGAAAACAAAGATCTGATGAGAGCCGGCTTCATGCATCAATCAGCCTTCATGATCTGTCCCAACTTTATAGAATTTGCACTATCGAGCGGTGCGTTTGTTACAGACATGCGCAGAGCAAGTTCAGTCTGGAAACCTGCAGTCGCTGCCGGCCCTTTAAAGGTCCGCCTCAGCATCACATTCACATGATTGACTACATCCAATCACACGCTTACACAAGCTTTTTAAACTGCAAGTTTGCGTTGCTCTTCCTGCTTGCTTGCTTGCTTGCCGCTGCTGCTCACTCTGATACTGCTGCTCTGCTTTTCTTCTTAATAATTTTGTTGCTTACCCTCCTCCACCCCAGCTACCACCTGTAGATTTGGATCTGCCGTTTGGGTACGGGGGATTCTGAGTCCTTATGGTCAGGACTGTTGTGCTTGATCCAAGTATCCAAAAAGCAGATCCAATTCATCCGCCAAACCATAATAAATATATTGCTTACTGGTATTTTATATTCAATAAATATTAAACCCTTCTTGAGTTGTCCTGACCTGAACTTTAAATTAATTTTCATTCATCCTCGATTTTGTAGTCCATTTTTTTCACCCATTGCCAATTCCTAATGTGATCCCGGGCTCTACATACCCTCTGCCAACCTGGGGAGGCTCATGCTTCCTTCAGTACATGAGGAGTCCAAGCTCCAGGGGGTGGCAGTCTAGAGACCAGGATTGCTGCATGTTTTAGTGACCGTATGGGAGAACATGCAAACTCCACACAGAAAGGCCTTTTCGCCAACCCCGCCTCAGGTATGGGCACTGATGACGTGGAGGAACAGGAATATAACCCAAGACCTTCTAGCAGTGAGGCGACTAGCCAGTCAACTAGCCAGTCTACATGTTGTGAGCTTGTAGACTGGCCATTTTAACTGTCCAAAAATGTTTTTCAAAAAAGGGGCAAATAAGGGATAGGGTGTTTAGGGATGACGGAAATGGAAACCTAAATGTGTACAGTAAACACAGTAACATAGTAAAACATACCTATTCTGTGTAACTTGATAATGGGTAACATCACTGCTGATGTTCTCCGATGTTGGTTTCTTGGTTTCTGAAATCAAAATTAAAAGGTGGAGAGACAGCATTTAGTTTATGCACCAACACATATCTGGGAGGAAAGGCAGGTCTACTGCAACCTTTATTCTATTTTTAATTCTAATGTATGAATGAATGGACCATTGTAAAGCGCTTTGAGCTCTTGGAAAAGCGCTATAAAAATGCAATCCATTTATTCTATTTGCTGATGCCTTTCGTTGATAATGTTTTAATTGTTCTCCTGCACTGTAAGTTCACTTTTTATTTTCCTGCCTACTGTATTTTATGTTCTATAATGTTCTAAGAGAAATATATATATATATATATATATATATATATATATATATATATATATATATATATATATATATATATATATATATATATATATATATATCTGGTTAAAGCAAAGCTGTTTGGAACCTCACTTAGCTCTGATCATGGTTGAGCCATGGTTGTTTGTCAGCCAGTATAAAGCCATGTTTTCCCAATGCATTCTTACACTGTGCTTCCAACATGGGTTGCCTGGACAACATTTTTAATTTATGCCCGATAGCTAACCTCTTCTCGGAGCTAAAGCCTTGATGTGAGGTTAACAGAGCTTGTAAGATATGAGATGTTTGTTAGTTTACCATAATCTCAGGAACAGTACTTAATCATGAGAAATGAGACTCCAGTCACTTTACTGCGGAGAAGAGCTGTGTGTGTGTGTGTGTGTGTGTGTGTGTGTGTGTGTGTGTGTGTGTGTGTGTGTGTGTGTGTGTGTGTGTGTGTGTGTGTGTGTGTGTGTGTGTGTTCATATTGTGCTCACCATTCTTCTGAGCCGAGGAGTTTGAGCCAGCTCAGGTGCAGGAAATGGCCTTACCTCCAGGTCTCCAGGTGGTTCTCGTTTGGGTGCTCTAGCTAGCACACCCTTGGGGGCGGGGTCACTGTCCAAATAGAGCTGCGCAGTCCCGCCCAGTCCTGATTCATTTTCCTCATAGACTTTTCGAAAATGGTTAATAAAAACATGATTGTGCCGCGGACAAAGCCGACTCGGGTCGTGACAAATCATGACGACAAACATCATCATGCAATATCTAATTAGCAAGAAGTAGAAAACAGACTCCTATTCACTGTGAATGCATTGGTTGTGAATTTCTAGGAATAAAGTTCAGTTCTTTGAACCACACTTTTTCATTTGATAATACCACTTCCTAGTTCTTCCTAGTTCATAGTTTGCATTATTTGCGGTGGGCTGTTGACATGATCACATGAGTTAGAAATGTCAAGTTGTTTTTCAGATGTTGTTCTGCTTTCCTGACTGCAAAAAAGAGAGACAGTATACACTGATAAATGCCCCCCCCCCCCCCCCCCCCCCCCCCCACACACACACACACACACACAAAAGCATGTGTAGGCTATATTGTTATCCAGTAAGCCTCTCTAAATA
This sequence comes from Benthosema pterotum, assembly GCA_039105355.1. Lineage (NCBI taxonomy): Eukaryota > Metazoa > Chordata > Actinopteri > Myctophiformes > Myctophidae > Benthosema > Benthosema pterotum. The sequence continues at coordinate 8,621,528 of CM076980.1, read as the reverse complement.
GAATTATATTAATATTCATTTGTATTATATTTATATTCAGTTTTATCCATGAAATATGGTTTATTTCTGTATTTATGAAATCTGAAACAATGATTATAAACTCATCATGAAACTATATATTTAATTTAAGGCTTAATTTATTCTGAATGCTAGCGTTGTGGTCTACTGGCTGATAATGACTAAATTAAACATTAAAAAGTCACATGCTGAGGTAGGGAAAAAGCACATTCTGCGTCCAGTTGTGGCATTGCTTTCCTATCCTCAGTTTGAATTGTGGATTGATTAGTGCTTGTTAATAATCACCTACATGTTGTTAAAGATTTATTTTGCTTTTGTCCACAATTCCAGGCTAGATTTGGGAAACAAAACAAGCAAAAAAAACATACATTCCAAAATGCCTAATTCAGAGTGAGAGTCTAAAAATGCAACCAAATGGACGTTTCATTTTTATGTTCTTAAAATTTACAATCTGGTTAATCAACTTAGCTGAGGACCACCTGGAACCCTCTCAAGGACCACTGGTGGAAAACCCCTGTCATATCATATAAACTGACATGGTGGCTGAGTGCACTCAGAAGAGTGAAACACATTTCACAAGAGAAACAGAAAGTGTCTTCTACAGGATATAACCTCATCATAATGACAATCATTGGTCATCAAGGGTAACATAGAGCAAATACTTCAGCTCTGACAGTGCATGGACATTGGGCAGGGATGATTGATCGATTGACAAAATAGACTGAATTTGAAAGGAACTTCCAAACAAGAGACGAGTAGCTCTGACTGACTTACATCAGCGTGTAATACCAAACATATTGGTAGACATTTGATTGATTGTATTTATTAAGTTTGCAGAATTACATTTTGATTCTAAGCTCAAATCAATACAAAAACTGTTTACTAGGTATAATAATAATAATAATGGTTGTTTTTCAGAGCACTTTTAGGGATTAAGGATTGGATCTTGTTGGCACATGAGACATATGAGGGTTGAATGGATTCAGGGGAAAGCCCTTTGAAAGAGGTGGGTCTTTAGCCCTCTCTTAAAGGGGAATTCCACCCATTTTCAACATTTTGAAAAAAGAAGCGTCTCAAGAAATCCATTAACATGGTGAAAATACATCTTAATGTCATCAAGATGTTTCACCATGTTAGTGGCTTTCTTCAGACCTCCATTTCAAGGAAACACAGAATGGGGGAACTTTTTTTATCATGTCCATCCAGCACCTCTAGGGTATACTAATGACATATTAGAATGTTGAAAATGGGTAGACTTCCCTATAGAGAGAGTGTTCCTTACAAACTTCGGGGGCAACAGTGCAGAAATTCCGGTGACCCATAGAGTGCATAGGTTGACCTTGTTTTTTCTTATCTTTTGGGCAGATCATATAAGGAGTTCCTCCCTGTATCCCAGGGAGCCTTTGGGGTCAAAAAACCCTTTGGTTTGGGCTTTGGGAGAAAAGCCTTTCATCCATTCAGGATGCACTTACCCCCCCTTGTAGAGTGTGTTCATGTGCACATCTTGTTACCGGGGGGGACCAGAGGGTTTTTCCAAATCACCAAAATCACTTTAAATGGAACCCTGCCTAATAAGATAAATATGGATAATAGGCCTACATTAAAGATGGAGTGCCATGATTTTTTTTCTACCCTAGAACATGATCATCATATGAAAAGTAAAAAAAAAATCCCAAAAAGTGTACAGTGTTTGTTAAACTGTCATTTTTATGATTCCACCCTACCAGTTCATTTAGTATGCCTGGTTTGCCTGGTGGGTGGTGATGGGTGGAGATCCACCTGAACTAAAGCCACACCCACAGCTTTAGTTGCATGATAAAGGGGGAGGAGTTAGGGGAGGGGCTGAGTGCATGATGTCACTATATTGAAGTTTTTTTCATTGGCACATTTGACTGGAAAGGTTCAGCCCCCAGGAAGAAACCCTAAATACAAAGGGAAGACATCATTGCACAGAAAAAACACACCAAGGGGTCTATTTACATGTACTGTCACTTCTTAAACATGTACAAAATTGAAAAGAAAAAAAAAAATCACGGCACCCCCTCTTTAAACTTTTAAGGTAAGAGGTTTCCATGAATGCACTTGGATGCAGGGATGTCTTGTATTGTGTCCGGAATGAGATGGGGTGTCAGTGGAGTGAGCGATGGGTGTGTGATGGGTGGATGTGCTGGAGGGGAACTGTGGATGGATTCAGTTTTTCCTGGTACAATAATACGGCTGGGCACACCAGTGAGGTCATCAAGGCAGTGTGGTCTCGGTCACAGAGCTGAGCGTCACATCCTTGTCCACTCGCAGGCGTGTGATGGACTGCAGGTTGGTCATGCGGTGGCTGAACGACAACACATGAGATCCATCCACAGACACCTGAAACTCCTGGCTGGTGCACGTGACCT
>CM076980.1:8589117-8614117 GCA_039105355.1 Benthosema pterotum | reverse complement strand
TCACCCCACTCCCCCGACTGGCGGTTGTTACAGATGATCTTCTGTCCAGAATGACCAAGACCTTCGTTAAATCGAGCACTTATGTGGAACGCCAGGTCTCCGTTTTCTGTGAAGAAGTCCAGCACGATCCTGATGACACGCAGACACACACACACACACACGCACACGCGCACGCACGCACGCGCGCGCACGCACACACACACACACACACACACACACACACACACACACACACACACACACACACACACGCACAGACACACACACACACACACGGTCAGGACGCACTTCAGGGGGCAGATTTATTTTACTTTATTCTTCTTCTTCCTCTTTTTTTCCATAAACCACTTGTGAGGAACATTAGCAGAAAAGTTGGTGCCCTGTCAAACAATTCTGTGAAGATATCTATGAAATCCATTTAATCTGCAACATCATACATCTGCAACGTCTATACAATATGAATAATGGGGGTCCCTGAGATCTCTCTCAGCTATGGGGTCTGAAGAAGATTTCCGCCGCCACACAAACACACATGCACGCACGCACGCACACACACACACACACACACACACACACACACACACACACACACACACACACACACACACACACACACACACACACACACCTGTTAGGGTTGGGTTTGACGGTTCCACAGACGGTGATCTGTAGTTTATCATACACTCCGTTCTCCAGGGGGTAATCATAAGGAACTGTCTGCATGTCAGAAACACACCAAACCAAACAAACAAAACAAGGTTTATTATTGTTAAAAAACACAATAATTTGAATGATAATATTCTGCAAATATAACTGTATTTTGTTGAACCTTGAACATAAAGTATCCTTATACTCGACGTGCTGTTGATCAAACCCCAGAACAATCACCTGAATCCAAATAAAACTGCACATGGACCACCCATCCGTGTAAAGTAGGGTGACCAGATCTAAACTGTTGCTTTGTAACAGTGCAACACGTTTTGAACTTGTAGATGAACAATTTTTGATATGACAGTACATGCAATGTGGCCACTCTGGAGTGAGTGTGGAAATATAGTGGCACCAGGAGAATACTCAGGTTATTTTAACAGACTTAAAGGAGAATTCCGACCCAAAAGTTTTTTTTTTATGGTTGTTTCCCCTACGCCAAAATAAGCTTATAATGGGCCTTGTGCAAGTTCACCATACATCGCTCCAAAATGCAATTTTCTGCTATATATTGTGTCTCCACCATGTCAGTAGTGAGTTAACACTCACACTTTCACTTTTGGTTCAGCAGTGATCCAGCTGTCTCAGCTGTCTCAGTTCAGGCCTGAACCGTCCAGGCTCAGGCCTGAACTGTGCAAACCTGAGCCTGACGGAGATATACTGACTACTAACAGCTCCATATTATGGAGATATACTGACTACTAACAGCTCCATATATGGAGATGTGCACAGACGGACATATGGGCTGACGGACAGGGTACGAATTATAGTCACCACCTTACGGTGGAGACAACGATGAACACATGCACAGCAAACTCCAAACAGCCCTTACCAAGCTCTCCTGAGGGCCAGTGGGGGTGACTGGCACTGAGCCTTGTCCAGGAGCAGGACTGGGACTGGGCTGGACCTCCTGCTTTCCTACAGGAGAATGAACGTATACACAGAATAAACAACCATCAGAGCCAGAGGCAAGTCCTGAGTGACAGCTCACCGTCCGTCACACACCTGACAACACAAGGCCAACATTTTTTTTTAAATCAAGTGATAAACAAATCCAGCGTAAGCGATAGTTCATGGAGGCACGGAGGGCAGAATGGTTATTGTATTATACTCCTCATTCTCAGTCAGTATTCATTCTGTTTCTTTAAATCAGCAGTCTCTCTCCATGTCTACTCCCCTCACTCTCATTGGCTGTCAGCAAGTCACTCACGCCCACATTCATCAGGTGTTCTTTATAAGCAGTCATTCTGTTCTCAGCCTTCCTTCTGGTCGACTCCATGTGCCTGTTCAAATGTAAGCGTTCAAATTTCCTCCACCTCCCCGGCCTCCTCCCTGTGGCACTAGTTCTGAGTGGCCGATTATGAGATGATCATGATTTGTGGATTGTAACATATTGTGGTGCCTAGTTCTGTTATGGGTATCTGTGATCATTATGTGTTCTATGGTCTGTAATATGTTCGTTGTGTATTTGGAATGATTGTGTCTATGTTGTAATGTGTTTATGCTAGGCTCTGCTCGGGGGGGTTGTTGATGATCAGAGCTGCGTCTCGGTGCCGAGACACAGGAATCTGAGATATCAAAGGTGATATCAGACCTATGTCTCGTTACATAGATTTGATATCACACGAGCAGAGCCACACCGCCATGCTAACATGCAAAAGCTTTGCAATAAAAGGTCTATGGTCATTCTGAGCCGAAGTGTGTCAATGAACTGTAGATTACTGATCTGTTGAATGCAATCAAGCCAGCAGGATCACCTGGAGTCGATTGGCTGCAATTAGCAAACGAGGAGGTTTCCAGTGTGCTGTTGATTGTGTTGTCTGTCTATTATCAGAGCCTTTAAGAGGAAGAGTTGCGATATTCACTCACTTCCATGGTGTTGACATGGGAGTGAACGGGAAGGTCAGAACTCTGCAGTTGGTAGCAGATCTACAGCAGATCTACAAGATCTACATGCAGTTGACTGAATATTAAGTGGGTAGCAATGCAGGTTCATGTGTATAACACACACACACCCCTCATATACGCAAACACACTCCTGAAGTGTTCCTTGTGAACAGTGTTGTAGTGGTACTTTTAGAAGTGGGCGGACGCCTCTGAAAGGGGAATTCCCCCCATTTGATTTTTTTTTTTCTGAGAGTGCACAAATGTGAACTAAATGGACCCGCTAGGGTCCATCTCAGAAAAAAGGAAACTCATTAACATGGTGAAACACATCTTGATGATGTCATCAAGATGTATTTCACCATGCTAATGATTTTTTTTTTCAGACCCAAAAATATTTTAGATGTGAGAAGTGGGGGGGACGCCGTCCCCCCGCGTCCCCCCTCCACTACACCCCTGAAGTGTTCCTTGTGAATTAACTTAATACAAATAACATAGAAAGAAAAATATACTGTATATTACAGTCAGACAGACAACCTACGCACAACTCCCCAAAACAAAACACTATAGATCAAAAACCCCAAATCAATCAGTTCATTGTGAATCTCTCAGTAGTATTATGTACACACTATTAAGACCTGCAGTTGGTTCTACAGAAGGCAGTGTGGTCTCGGTCACAGAGCTGAGCGTCACATCCTTGTCCACTCGCAGGCGTGTGATGGACTGCAGGTTGGTCACACGGTGCCTGAACGACAACACATGAGATCCATCCACGGACACTTGAAACTCCTGGCTGGTGCACGTGATCTTAATCTGATAGAACACAGAGAGACACAGAGACATTCCATGAAAACACAGCACACCAATCCACATACATGTGCAGCAGGGCTGGGACGATATTGGTACCTCACGATACAATATAGGTGGTGATATTAGGCCTTCGATAATGATTATATCATATTTGATATATTTGCGATATATCAATATATTGCATGAAATTCATCAACGATATATCATGATACTGTAACTGCAGCTGGAGAACAAAAACAATAAAAAAACTAAACGACAAAAATCAGAACGCACTAATGTATATCCTCAGGTATTTATCTTAGCTTTTATTTGTTTCAACTGATTTTCATACTGGGATTTTTGTTTTTATTTTGTGTTTTTTTGGGGGGGGGGATGAAGCAGCTATAGAAGTCAGTTAACATTTTAGTTCTGCGAGCCGTTTTTCCTCCCGGAATTATCACTCGGAATACACAATATATATTGTGGGAGGAAGTATACAATATTATCACGATAATGATATTTCAACACATCCCTAATGTGCAGGTCGGAGGAGGATTGCTACAAATTGGAGAATTTTGGAAAACATCTTTTGCTGTAAGAGTGGGAAGAAACACAGGCCAAGTACAGTGAGCCCTGAGCCATTCCAACCAGACACTGGTGTTGCACGGTGGAGGTTGTGAGTTTGAATCCCACCTGGTGCCAGTGTTGGGAAAGTTCTCTTTTTTTCTGAAATAGTTCAGTTCATCCTTCATACATTTAAAAACAAAATAGTTCCGTTCATAGTTCATTGTTGAACTTTTAGAACTAAAGTTCATGGTTCCAAAAAAAGAACTATTATAGTTCTTTTTCGTTCTTTTTTACCTCCCTCTTTTTTTTGTTCAAAATGATTGCAGCCCATAGCCATATACAACTGAAGATGTCCTTAATTGATCCTTTTTATTATTGGTCAATCTGTCAAAGTTTTTGTTTGTGAAGATTTTATTATGAAGGCGCTCAGTTCAGTCCAGCCCTCTGCATCTCTGTGTGCTGAAAATCAGCAGAAATAGAGATCAACAAGCTCAAAGTGCGTCACTGAGTTTGTAGATCTGCTCTATTTTCAGCTCATTCTAGTCTCACTCTTGAACAGGGCTCAATGCTTAGCATTTTTCCAAGAAGGCTACTATTTTACAATTCAGGGGGACAGGAGATCTCGGGCCGCCGCGAACTCGGACCGAGCAAAACTGCGGAGATCTCGGCTAGGTGGTGTGGAGAAGTCGGCTAGGTGGTGTGGAGAAGTCGGCTAGGTGGTGTGGAGAAGTCGCCTAGGGGGTGTGGAGAAGTCGCCCAGGGGGTGTGGAGAGGTCGGCCCATTAGACATGCATAGGCACCTTTATCACTGCATATCATAGACATGCATAGGCACCATTATCCATTATCAACTCATGACAATAGACATGTATAGGCACCATTATCACTGCATATCAACCATTATCAAGACATATGCATGTCAATAATACTGGTTTACTCTCAACTAGAGTTGCATAATTAAATGTTTTACTCTTTACCAGAGTTGAATAAATACATATTTCACTCTTTACCAGAGTTAAAGTAATAGACCCGTATCTCGGGCCCATACTCTGAAAGGCCCGGAAGGTGAGCGGCCATCTTGGAGGATAAGGCACATGTAAACAAGTGTGATGCTCAATGGAATGTGAATGCATTCTACTCAAACTGATGCTACTAAAACTACTACTACTAGCAGTACTACTACAGGCAGTACTACTACTAGCAGTACTACTACTACTACTACTACTACTACTACCACTACTACTACTACTACTACTACTACTACTACTACTACTACTAGCAGTACTACTACTACTAGCAGTACTACTACTACTACTACTACTAGCAGTACTACTACTACTACTACTACTAGCAGTACTACTACTACTACTACTACTACTACTACTACTACTAGCAGTACTACTACTACTACTAGCACTACTACTACTAGCACTACTACTACTACTAGCACTACTACTACTAGCACTACTACTACTACTAGCACTACTACTACTACTACTACTACTAGCACTACTAGCACTACTACTACTACTACTACTACTACTAGCACTACTACTACTAGCACTACTACTACTACTACTACTAGCACTACTACTACTACTACTAGCACTACTACTACTACTACTACTACTACTACTACTAGCACTACTACTACTAGCACTACTACTACTACTACTAGCAGCACTACTACGCTAACAATAGCATGATAAAGCTAATATGCTAATGATAGCATGCTAATGATAACATGCGGATGTGTTAGCATGTTAGCATTAGCATGTTAACATTGGTATGTTAGCATTAGCAGGTTAGCATTAGCATGTTAGCATTGGCATGCTAGCATTAGCATGTTGGCATGTTAGCGTTGACATGTTAGCATTAGCATGTTAGCATGTTAGCATTAGCATGTTAGCATTAGCATGTTGGCATGTTAGCATTGACATGTTAGCATTGGCATGTTAGCATGTCAACATTAGCATGTTAGCTTTAGCATGTTAGCATTAGCATGTTGCTAGCATTAGCATTGGTAGCAGTAGTAGTAGTGCTAGTAGTAGTAGTAGTACTGCTAGTAGTAGTAGTAGTAGTAGGAGGAGGGGAGGAGGAGGAGGAGGAGGAGGAGTGTTGCAGGAGTGTTGCATTAGCGTAGTAGAGTGTAGTAGGAGTGTTGCATTAGCATTGGTAGCAGTAGTAGTAGTGCTAGTAGTAGTAGTAGTAGTGCTAGTAGTAGTAGTAGGTCTGCTAGTAGTAGGAGGAGGAGAAAGAGTGTTGCTAGTAGTAGTACTGCTAGAAATAGTAGTAGGAGTGGTAGTAGTACTGCTATTAGTAGTAGCCTAGTAGTAGTAGTAGTATTGCTAATAGTAGTTGTAGTAGTACTGCTAGTAGTAGTAGTACTAGTTGGCATTGTAGTAGTAGGAGTGGTGCTAGTAGTATCTCCTCTCCGCCTGTTATCACATCCATTGCTGGCATGTGTAGTTACTGCTATTAGTACTAGTATTAGTAGTAGTACTAGTAGTAGTAGTAGTAGTAGTAGTAGGCCTATGGCTAGTATTAATAGTAGTAGTAGTGCTAGTAGTAGTAGTATCTTCTCTCCGCCTGTCATCACATCCATTGCTGCTGGGTGTGTGTAGTTTCATCCACATTCCATTAAATATAACTTGTGCCTTATCTTCCAAGATGGCCGCCGTCCCCTCAGAGTATGGGATATATCAGTCTGAGAGACGGGTCTATTAGACAATAACACATATTTAAAACAGTTTGAAACATTGTGGATGTGTTCTTCCAAACTGCAGCAGGACTAGGGTTGAGGAAAGGAAACGGAACTTTAGACAAGAATAATGTAATAATCACTTTTATACACTTTGAGCTCCCGAGTATAATGTTACATTATACTTAAACATCTGAATTACGTAATTTTCATTTCCCAATTGTGGGAAACAGTACACAGCAAAAATTGGAGAGTTAAAATTTCAGGATTACATATTTCAGAGTTGATTTCAACTCCCAAAGTGTATTTTAAACACCTTTAGAGTTAAATTGGCTTCAGTGTTGGAGTTATTTCATAGAGTTGATCATGTCAGAGTTGTCTGGAGTTAATTTTACTTTAAAGTTATTGAAGTAATTCATGTAAATCTATGCTTCAGATTGCAGTAATGTGGCTAAAAGGATACATTCTATGCTCCCTGAGTCTTGGCCACTTTTAAACTTTTTTAACAACAGAATTGTTGTATTGTATATTTTTACTTTTGTTCTACATATTTCTTTACTTGTATTTTTGACTCAACCTCAAATAAATGGTTACGTTTCTACAATTAATCTGTTGTTGTTGTTGTTGTTTTTACACCTGAGCTGTGGAGGTACAATTTGATCAATAGACACAGCCATTAGCAAGCAATTTCACCTCGGGTCCAAGTGTGAACATACCCTCAGCAATTATCAGTCAATCACATCACTTTTGTTCTACATTCTGTTGTAGCCTTAAAAAGTGCACAATAATAAGGATAATGATATACAAGGGCCTAAAACAGCTGACACTAGCTCACTAAGTAACTAACTATTCCACAGACATGGGCCGACCTCTCCACTCCCCCGGCCCGACCTCTCCACAGCCGCGGCCCGACCTCTCCACAGCCGTGGCCCGACCTCTCCACAGCCGCGGCCCGACCTCTCCACAGCCGCGGCCCGACCTCTCCACACGATTCGGGCCGACTTCGCGGCGGGCCGACTTCTCGTGCGACCTATCAATATATTCACATAGCCAGGTCGACTGAAACCCCGACCACCAATTAATTAATGCAAATGAGACCGGGCCGTCGCGCGTATTGTTTCGGTCGGGTATCCCAACTCTATACAAACCTTAAGGCCGCCCCTGCTTGTAGCAGGCTAATTGTAGCCTACCGGTAAATAAAAATGAAAATGACCCGACGGCAAATCAGTCAATGATGATGCACAAGTGTTTGTGCGTCCGAGCGCGCACGTGCATGGTGCGTTATTTATGATTAATCACGGGATAGCAGCGGCACACATGCGTGAGGCAAAAGGTTGCTGCAGACAGTAGGCTATATGATTCAAATACACGCACAGCGCAGGAAGATTATACATTTTACCAACATGAACAGCTTTAGTAGCTCATTCAACGTGTTGGAGAGAAGCGTCCTTCCTTGGTGCTGTGTGTTGGCTGTCTGATGCTGTACGCTACTGACAGAGCAGAGGGAGGGGCGGGGCGGTGGGCAAGGAGAACAGATCTTCAAGCTAAGGATGCCTCGAGCCTCAACACGTTGATAGCTTGTATATCTGCTCTATTTTCGCGAACAACACCGCCGTATTACAGTCATATAAATTTAGGTATAGAACTAAATTTATATTACTGCTCTTGAACGAAATCGAACGCAGGAAAAGTGGCGTTCACTCATGCCAGAAATGAACGAGTTCACACCGCCGTTCTTCAAGCAGATATAGGGTCCGTTCCGTTCAAGTTCCTTAAAAATACGAACGGTTCAAAGAACTTTCGTTCTTTGAACGCGTTCGGGTACAACTCTGCCTGGTGCTGCCGATCAAATATTCTATGCGAATTAGACAACTGGCGAGTGTGTTGTTTTCGGGGCAGGGGGGTTCCATGCGTTACAGACCCTACTTGGTGTCAGGTACGGTCACCCCTAAACCGGAGCAGGGAACCAGTGCTTTCAACCTAGTCTCATCAAGTTTAGAATATGCACGGAAGTGCCATTCCGTCCATACTCGCCTACAATACGCAAAATTCTGTGCATATTATACTAAATATCATACTAAAATATGTCTCCATTGACGAAGACGGAGCGGCGCCGTCTCTGCCAACCTTGAGCATTGTGAAGCGCCACTGAGCGAGGCGTTAGCAGGGGCGGATTTAAGATGTCCCATTTGGGGGGGCAAGAGAACATGTTGGAGGGGCAAGAGAAAATGGTCGCACCCATACCATTTTCGGTTACAGGACTTTTATTAGTCAAGTAAAGCATCAATAATAACTATAGTTGTTGTTCACGCAGCATGCATAAAGCTAAAGGTCTGACTCAGAGAGCTTTCTGTTTTCAATGATGCTGTTGGTTTAGTGGTGACACAGCTGTAGTTAGTTAGCAGCAATAGTAGTGTTTCAAATCATTTTAAATACAGTATAAGTACTTTAATTTGAAATATCTTGGATTATTTTGCATGGCATCGTGTTTGGGGGACAGACTGGGTATTTAGGGGGGCATTGCCCCCCCATGCCCATGCCTAGATCCGCCCCTGGGCATTAGCAAAGCGAATTACTGTCGTGAGCATTGTGAAGGTCGGCAGAGACGACTCAGCCACGTCCAAGTTGCGATGTTTTATGGACAGAATAGTAAATATTATAAAACCCAAACTGCCCCACCCCCAACCAGCCACTTCTGTATTTGAGAAAACCACGCCCATATTCACGGATTTTGTCTTTCTCTAGTAGTGTATGCACGCAGTTCTGTAGGTGCCATAGTGTACGTACTACTATCCGTGAGATCGGTAGGTGGTTTAGAAGCATTTTGGTTTAGATTATAAAGTCTCACCTCAAACGGCTGTCCAGCAGTGAAGGGGAAGGTGGATTCATCCTGCTCTTCACCCCACTCCCCCGACTGGCGGCTGTTACAAATAATCTTCTTCCCAGAATGACCAAGACCTTCGTTAAATCGAGCACTTATGTGGAACGCCAGGTCTCCGTTTTCGGTGAAGAAGTCCAGCACGATCCTGATGACACACACATAGACACACACATGGTCAGGATGCGCAGGGGGTGGATTTATTTTACTTTATTCTTCTTCTTTTTTTACATAAACCACACAACCGCCACACAAACACGCACGCACACGCACGTGCACACACCTGTTAGGGTTGGGTTTGACAGTTCCACGGACGGTGATCTGTAGTTTGTCATACACTCCATTCTCCAGGGGGTAATCATAAGGAACTGTCTGCATGTCAGAAACACACCATACCAAACAAACAAACAAACAAACAAACAAAACAAGGTTTATTATTGTTAAAAAACACAAGACTAGGAGGAGAATACTCAGGTTATTTTAACAGACTTAAAAACACACCTATACTATAGAGATGCGCAGTGACGTCACCGCCCCGGTTCCGGAAGTCTTTTCCCAATTAATTTTTCTCATAGACTTTTCGAAAATAATTTATATCAAGACGATTACGCCGCGGACAAAGCCAACTCGAGTCGTGACGAATCTGATGACACACACAAACTTTTGGGACAATAACATAATTTCCAAGATGAAAAACGAAACAAAAAGTCTTGTATCATGCCGTTTTCTACTTCTTCCCAATTATATATTATATGACGATATTGTGTTTGTTGTCATGATTTGTCACGACCTGAGTTGGCTTTGTCCACGGCATAATCGTCTTGATATAAATTATTTTCGAAAAGTCTATGAGAAAAATGAATGGGGAAAAGACTTCCGGAACCGGGGCGGTGACGTCACTGCGCATCTCTATAGCAGCAATAGAGACAACAGAAAGCCAAATATTAGGGCATTTGAACACATTAGTTACACACTGGACTCCGTGCAATTTCATAGCCAGCCAGCCAGCCAGCCAGCCAGCCAGCCAGCCAGCCAGCCAGACAGACAGACAGCCAGGCAGACAGCTAGCCAGCCAGACTGACAGCCAGCCAGCCAGCCAGCCAGCCAGCCAGCCAGACAGCCAGGCAGACAGCTAGCCAGCCAGACAGACAGCCAGCCAGCCAGACAGACAGACAGACAGACAGACAGACAGACAGACAGACAGACAGACAGACAGACAGACAGACAGACAGACAGACACATCCAGTGAGCCAGGGACACACAAAGCTGAAAAAGCAGCACACATGCACAGCACACACCAAACAGCTCCTACCAAGCTGGTCTCAGTCACAGAGCTGAGCGTCACATCCTTGTTCACTCCCAGACGTGTGATGGACTGTAGGTTGGTCATGCGATGGATGAACGACAACAGAGGAGAGCCATCCACGGACACCTGGAACTCCTGGTTGGTGCATGTGATCTTAATCTGGTAGGACACAGAGCACAACACACACACACACACACACACACACACCATACTGACTGTTTGACTATTCCAACTTTGAGTGGAGAACTTAAAAAAAACACCTGCAGAATTATGTCACAAGCAGCTTACAAACTGATGGCAGAGATATTGATCTTCCACTATTTTGACGTTTACTACGCTCTAGGGTGGGAAAAGAGCAGGCCAAGTACAGTACAGTGCGCCCTGACATACGGTAACCCCTAAACCAGAGCAGGGAACCATGCAGCGGCTGAGAAGCGGTGTGATTATATACCGTAATTTCCGGATTATAATCCACTACTTTTTTCACATGCTTTTGACCCTGCGGATTACACAACGGTACAGCCAATCTATGGATTTTCCAGGTTCCAGGTGGGCTCCGCAGACTAAATGATGAAAGTTGGTAACCAGATAATGTTGGTAACCAGGTAACCACTAAATGAAAGTTGGTAACCAGATGTAACTCTTTGAGAGCGTAAAAATGAAACCAAATGGACCCTAGCGGGTCCATTTGGTTTCATGTTTACACTCTCAAGAGTTATGATATTCACCATCTAAATTAGCACCACTTAATTAATAAGTCATAAGTCAGGTTCATTTTGGTGTAATTTTGATGTTTTGCCTCTTTTGTTTGCGAAAATCCATCCTGGAATTGTGAACAAAACCAAAAGAAATCTTTAGTTTTGGGGTCTGTGGGGTGAAGATGTTGTTTAATTGTGGAAAAAGTTGAAAACCACTGCTCTAACATGAATCACCTGACTATAAGCCTGGTGCGGCTTATACAAGGAAAAATCTGTATTTTGTCCCAAATTTGGCTGGTGCGGCTTATAATCCGGAAATTACGGTAGTCTCACCTCAAACGGCTGTCCAGCAGTGAAGGGGAAGGTGGATTCAACCTGCTCTTCACCCCACTGCCCTGAGAGGCGACTGTTACAGATGATGTTCCTCCTGTTGAAACGAGGGTTGAAGTGGAAGGCGATGTCTCCATTCTCGGTCATGAAATCCAGCCAGATCCTGGTCGCGCGAACGCACGCACGCACGCACGCACACACACGCACACACACGCACACACACACACACACACACACACACACACACACACACACACACACACACACACACACACACACACACACACACACACACACACACACACACACACACACACACACACACACACAGACCATGAACTATATGGACATTGATATGCAGGGCTGGGCTGGGACAACAATTCGGCCCGGTCGTTTTATGGGTGAATTTGTCCCAGACCGGCCCAAAACAAAGTAATGGTACAAACCAACAGACCTACACAAGTCTTTGCTGCTCTCACAAGAATGATGGTGGCAAAAGGATCCAAGATAGAACAGGGGTTATTTGTCACTCACTGACCCCAAAACTAAAGATCTCTTTTGCTTCTGTCCATGACCATTAATCTTCTAGTTGTGTAGTTTTGGACCAATTCACATGATGAGTATTTTAACTCTTCTTGAGAGTGTAAAAATGAAACCAAATGGACCCGTAAGGGTCCATTTGGTTTCATTTTTACACTCTCAAGAGTTACATCTGGTTAAACAACTTAGCTGGGGACCACCTGGAACCCTCTCAAGGACCACTGGTGGTCCCCGGACCACCTGTTGAAAACCCCTGCTGTAAATGATATGGTTATCAGGCAGAACGGCAGTTTACAGCACACAGAAGTTTAAAAAGGGAAAAAAATCCCGCACACTGTCCCCACAGACCCCACAGACCCCAAAACTAAAGATTTATTTTTCGTTTTTTTACGTTACCAGGCTGGTTTTGGGAAACAAAACAGTCAAACAGACAGTTCAAAACGACCAAATGTGTGTCCATTTGGTTTCATTGTTACGCTCTCAAAGAGTTACATCTGGTTAACCAACTTTGCATCATTTAGCCTTGGGACCACTTGGAACTCTCTCAAGGACAGTGGTCACCAGTAGAAACTTTTATTAATAAATAAGTTTCTACTGGTGAAGAAAGTGCATGTGTGGGATTTTTTACCTTTCAAGTCTTTATTCCTACGCACCTGTCCATTGTAGGTGTGCATAAAGACTTTTTTTGCAGTTTAAAATACCAAAATAGCAGGAACACACACAAAGAATAATTTGAATGATTCAAATACTAAAAAAAACTTCCTAATGTGTATTTATTTTTTAGAACAATGTTTTAAACAGGAAAACTACACACACACACCTCTCAGGATTGGGTTTGACGGTTCCACGGATGGTGATTTGTAGCCTGTCATACACTCCGTTCCTCAGGGTGTAATCATAAGGCATTGCCTGCATGTCAGAAACAAAACAAACCAAACAAAACAAAGATCATTACCGTGAACTGGTCGTTGTTGTTTTTTGTGCTCACACAAGTAATAATAAAATAAAATTGCACACAGACCACCCATCTGATCACTTAAAGGAGAACTCCACCCATGCATTTTCAACATTTTAATATGTCATTAATATACCTTAGAGTGTAGTGTGGACATGATAAAAAGTTCCCCCAATTCTGTATTTCCTAAAAATCGAGGTCTGAAAAAATCATTAACATGGTGAAATACATCCCATGACATCATCAAGATGTATTTCACCATGTTAATGTTTTTTCTTTCAGACCACTTTTTCCTGAGAGGGTACAAATGGAACCAAATGGACTCCATTTGGTTCACATTTGTATCGTCTCAGGAAAATTTTGAAAATGGGTGGAATTCCCCTTTAACAGTAAAAAAGAATCACACCTGTGTGAAAGAAGTGGTGCAACTCTGTGTGGGCCCTCCTCCGAAGGCACTGGGCTGGAGCTCCTGCTTTCCTAAATGAGAATGAACATATACACAGTTTGGGTAAACAACCATCTGTCCTGAGTGACAGCTCACCATCCGTCACGCACATGACAACACAAGGCCAACAGTTCACGCCTGGAGTCAACTGGCTGCAACCTGCTCGGGTTGTCCCACTATTATTAACCATGAATCTAACCTAATATCATTCTTAACCCGCCACTAACCTCCCTAACCTAACAAGGGCGGATCTAGGCATGGGCATGGGGGGGACAATGCCCCCCTAAATGCCCAGTCTGCCCCACCAAACATGATGGCATGCAAAACAACCCAAGATATTTCAAATTAAAGTTCTTTAAAATGATTTGAAACACTACTACTGCTACTAACTAACTACAGGCACCACTAACAGCATTTCATTATTGAAAACAGAAAACTCTCTGAGTCAGACCTTTAGCTTTATGCATGCTGCGTGTCTGTTGCAACTTCAACAACAACTGATGTTATTATTGATGCTTTACTTGACCCAATTGGGAAATGTTACATCCGCCTCTGTAACCTAATAGCATTCTTAACCGGCCCATAAGTCCCCTAACCTAATATCAGTCTTAACCGGCCACGCAAGTCTGTTCCACAATGTTTGCGGCAGACAAACAAAAAACAAAATGTACACCACCTCACCTACATGGTTAAGGTTATTTGTTGCATTAAGGGGGAAAAAACAAAAGAAACAAACCAAAAAAATGCCATAATGTATCTTCAGGCCTGTGCTGCATTTTTATCATTGTCTTACCTTTGTAGAGAGAGAGACCCACAACCACCACTTGATAGTTTAAAAAGTCTCATTTTAGAACAGTCGGGAGAGGCCAAAAGCCTGAAACATTGCTCTTTAAAATATAATATAAGTCTAGTACTAGTATGTTGTGGTGTATATGTGGTATACCCTCTCTACAAACGTCTACTGCTCAGGCTAGATCAGGGGTGCCCAAAAGGTAGATCGTGATCTACCAGTACAACAGTCCCCATAGATCTGTAACTCTTGAGAGTGTTCTCTTGAGAGTGAAACTCTTGAGAGTGAAACCAAATGGACCCTTACGGGTCCATTTGGTTTCATTTTACACTCTCAAGAGTTCCATGCAATTAGAAAATGAAAAAACTGTCAACTCAGACCCCAAATACTGTTTTCAAACGTCAGCAGTAGCATTCTCTTTTTCATTTCTAGATCAACCTGCAGCATCTACTGTCTTACCTCCATTGGTAGCATTGAGTCTCCCAACCTCCTGCTGTAGGTGGTCTCTCTCTGCTGCCAGGTGGTCCTGTTTGGCCTGTAAAGCATCTCTCTCTAGGCTGCAGTTTGTCAAGGCTTTATTATCGGTCTGCCAACGATCCTGGTTGGCTTTAAGCTGGTCTCTGTCTTTAGTTAGAACACTATTCTCAACCTGCAGTTGTTTCTCGCTAGCTTTAAGTGTGTCTCTTTCCTTTGTCAGGTCATGGTTTCTCTGTTTCAGGTCATTGATTTGGGCAGATACTCTGTCCTTCTCTCTCTGTAAGTCACCGTCGCTGCTCTGCGAGAGAGCTTGAGTGTTCTGCTGATCATTGTTGTTTTTCAAGTTGTTTTTCAGATGATATTCTGCTTTCCTGACTGCAAAAAAGAGACACTGATTTATGCTAAACATAAGGTGTGTATGTTTCAAAAATGTCCCAATTTCCCCCCCCAAAAAAACAAAAAAACAAACAAAAAAAAAAAACATGTGTATATCGTTGTCCAGTAATGCTCTATAAATATATTTAGATATGTGCAATTCAGTTTATTCATGAAATATGGTTTATTTCTGTATTGATGAACTCCGAAACAACAATCATAAACTGTTCGTGAATATATGTGTTTAATTAAAGCCTTGATTTATTCTGAATGTTAGCGTTGTGGTTTGATAATAGCTGATAATAACTATATTATATAATATTAAAAAGTCACATGCTGAGGTAGAGAAAAGGCAAGTTCTGCACCCAGTTGTGGCATTGCTTTTCATTTAGGTCACATGCAAGTATACACATAAATAAAAACCTAAGTAGTACGACTTACATACTACCTCTTTGAGTACCTCTATTGAGTCTTTTAAGTCACTTCTTAAAAGGAGAATTCCACCCATTTTCAAAATTTTCCTGAGAGGAAAAAAGGGTTTTCTCAGGAAAAAAGGGTCTGAAAGAAAAATCATTAACATGGTGAAATACATCTTGATGATGTCATCAGATGTATTTCACCAAGTTAATGTTTTTTTCAGACCTCCATTTTTTTTTTTTAGGAATTACTGAATTGGGGGAACTTTTTTTTTTATCATGTCCACACAACATCTCGAAGGTATATTAATGACATATTAAAATGTTGAAAATGGGTGGAATTCCCCTTTAAGACACATGTTTATTTTCTGTGGCTTTTAATAATCACTTACTGGTGATGTTATTTATTTATGTTTTTGTCTTTTTTGTTTTGTTTTGTTGATGTTTTTTGTTCTTGCCCTGTACAGCATATTGGTCAATTATATGACATATGTAATTATTGACTTACAGCGGACTTCCTGCCAGATGACTCCAGCCAGCAGAAGAACACACAGCAGTCCAAGACACACTGTAGCTGTCCTGAAAGGTCTCTGTCTCCTTTCTAGAAAACACATTCATTCCTTTAAATGTGTCCTAAATACATACAGTAGTTTTAAACAACGTGTATCAACGTTTTCCTTCACTTGTGAATATTTCATGAGTTGTCTTTTCTTAAATGGGATAGAGTGTAAAACATATTGGGCTCCATTTTCGTTACATGCTAAACCCCTTGTCCCAAATCCCTAATTTCTTTTTTACTATTTTGAAAACCTTTTGGAATATTTCAACATGTCAATCTATTACCACGTTGTGAGCTTGTAGACTGGCAATTTGAACAATTGAAAAATGTTTTTTTTAAATACTTTAAAAAGGCAAAGAAGTTAAGGGATAAGGGGTTTCGTGGTAACGAAAATGAAGCCCATATAGCCTACAGTATTTTAAGTATTTCATTTTTTTTGTGTACCTGTTAGATTAAACTCTGGTGCGTCTTCAGTAAGCGGCATGCGGCTGTACTGACGCTCATCCATTTCCATGTCCATCATTACAGTATGGTAGCTTGGGTTTCACTATACAAATGTGACAAAACCGTTACGTTATATACAGTGTATTTGAATTGATCAGAGAAATGTCAACTGAAAAGACAACAAGTCAATTACCTGGACTTGGAGAGCTGAGAACAGATGAGATGAATGATTCTCCTGTTGGTCTCGCATCTAAGGTTTTCTGAGGGAACAGTGGTTAAATAACTTCCTTAACCCAACCCCACCCCCCGCACGCGCGCGCGCGCACACACACACACACACACACACACACACACACACACACACACACACACACACACACACACACACACACACACACACACACACACACACACACACACACACACACACACACACACAACCCAAAATTTCGAGAAATCAGAATTAGAAACTTGCTGATCTAAACAACTTATGTACACTATCCCACAGTGTCAAAGTCGTTATATAATGGGAAGTGTGAGGTTCCTCAAATTCTACAAGGGAAAGTGTACAGCAGCTTGCCTGGTCATCACAAGATGTCCTACTTGCCAATAAAGAGGGGAAAAAGAGCAATTATGCAAAGAGTACAATCTCCAGTCTAAGATTTGGATACAACAGACCTATGCCCGGCCCCTGCCCATGCACAGACAGAGCTAGAGCAAGGGTTTTCAACCGGTGGTCCCTGAGAGGGTTCCAGGTGGTCCTCAGCTAAGTTGGTTTACCAGATGTAACTCTTGAGAATGTAAAAATGAAACCAAACGGACCCTTGCGGGCCCATTTGGTTTCATTTTTACGCCCTCAAGAGTTAAAATATTCATCATCTTAATTAGCTACAGCAGGGGTGCCCAACCTTTTTTGACCCAAGATCCACTTTTCAGCAGCCAACCTCTCCGGGATCTACCAGTCCAATATCAACATTTAAAACCACACGCATCGTTGCCAGCCTGCAGTAACTTCACAACAACACAACACTACTTTGTTCTACACTTTACTTTATGTCCATATAAGCATAAAGTACAACAGACTTGTCATAAATAGGCCTACAACAGTACAATATAAGTACAACAAATTGGACAAACACTGCCATTGCAAAGACAATGGCACACACACACACACGAAAATCGCTCCTTTTTCTTTTCCACCCCATTTTTTTTCTTCCCCCCCACATCTCCCGAGATCTACTTGTTATCAGGCCAAGATCTACCGGTAGATCCCGATCTACTGGTTGGGCTCCCCTGAGCTACAGTCTACACAACTAGAAGATTAATGGTCATTTTGGTCTGTATGTTTTGCCTGTTTTGTTTCCAAATTCCTGCCTGGAATTGTGGACAAAAGCAAAAGAAATCTTTTTTTGTTTTTGGTGTCTGTGGGGCTAAAATGTCATCAAATGGTGGTCCGTGGCTCAAATGCTGAATAAATGGTGTGCCCTGGGATGAAAAAGGTTGAAAACCCCTGAGCTAGAGCACTTGCCCTATGTTACCCTATGTTGAGCAATCATCATCATTATGCTGAGGTTATGCCCTGTGGAAAACACTTTCTGTTTCTCATGTGAAATGTGTTTCACTCTGGGAGCACAATCAATGGTACAGGCAGGAGGAGACTTTTTCTTTTCTTTTCAACACTGCTCACGCACTGAAGAGCAGTGTTGGGCAGTAACGAATTTTAGATTACATATACTGTAATATTATTACTTTTGCTCCAAAAAGTAAAGCAAAAATGGGTAATAAGTAATGCATTACTTTGCAAGTAACGCCAAGTTACTTGTTTAAAATGAGCTTGTTGTTGCATGCAAAAATAGAACAGATTTACAAGCTACCGACAGGTACTGTAACAACAGAGATGTGGAGAATTGTATCACTGCCGATCTGAATGGTGATGGCAGTGCCACATTTGCCAATCGGAGCAGCAAGCCTGCATGAGCAACATTCCTTAGCAAGTCAGGAGTGTATGATGTTGTCGATATCATTGTTTTGTAGTCAACAGTCTCAAAATCCTCTAGAACGTCCAGGGGTGGCCAACCGGTCGCAGACTAAGAGCCACGTTTTTCACTGTGTTACGGCAAAGAGCCACATCAAATGGTCACAACGGTTAGAAAACCGCCGCGACGGCCGTCACGGCCGCAAATAGAAACATACAGACATGTATTTTGAAACGGGGTTTACAATCCAAAAAGGTATATGACATTCTTAAGAGTTAAAATATTCATCATGTGAATTAGCCCAAGTCTACACTGCTAGAGAATGTGGAAGATTAATGGTCATTTTGATCTGTATGTTTCACTGTTTTGTTTTCTCTGAAATTCAGCCTGAAATTGTTGGCACAAGTAAAGGAAATCTTTAGCTTTGGGGTCTATGGAGCTAAAATGGTGGTCTGTGGCTCAAATTCTGAATAAATGGTGGGCCCTGGTAGAAAAAAAGGTTGAAAACCACTGGTATAGGGAATGAATGACTGCGCCATGAGGCCAAGCGTTTTTGACAGCTTCATGTGGAAGCCCCTTAAGAGCCGCATGTAACCAGCTGAAGAGCCGCATGAGGCTCGCGAGCCTCAGGTTGGCCACCCCTGCTCTAGAACGTCCAGGGTCGGACTGGCCATAGGTGGTATAGGGAGTTCTCCCGGTGGGCCGCGACTGTAGGGGGCCACTAAGGGGCGCATTACAATGATTACAATAAGCACTAAAAGTCACTGTTATCTAAGTCTACTGAAGTGCCATCTAAACTATAGTACTTGTATGTAATACAAGTACTATGGGCTGAGATGAAATCTGAAGAGGTGTGCTTTCGGACTGTGGCGGAAGATAGGGAGTGAGTGTGTGGTTCTCATTGCAGTGGGAAGTGCATTACATAGTTTTGAGGCCAGGAGGGAGAAGAGCTTGGGGCGAGTGGAGCATTGGCCAGGCTTTTTTAGCGGGGGTGCACGGAAAAGAAAAGACGACAACTGAAAAGAAAAGACAACAAAGAAGAATGATTCCTCTGTTGGAAAATATGTTTAAGGTTGTCTGAGAGAATCGTATGATCTAGGTGTATTAGCCTCGCCGCCGCCCAACACACATCCAAGAAAACTGACATTCAAGAAAAGTTAAAGGGAGTGAGGGCAGGTTTGGGAGGTCTGTAGCTTTGTTTTCAGGGCCTTTGAGCTGCTGTGGTAGCAAGAGGTACAGGATAGTGGAAGAAACCTTGTACCAGGGCACCCGTTAGGGTTTTCAAGGTGTTTTTGTTTGACCAGTGAGGAGGAGGATAATGTATAGGAATCTAGTTCTTTGGTTGGCATTTTTTATTACATTGGTGTCTATTTCGTCACCAGAAAGATTTGCCTCCAAGACGAAACCTATTGGTAGGTAATTTTGTCTCCATGTGATAATGTGACCAGTGTTGGGACATGTGCACTACGTAACTTCATATATTAAATAATATATTACCAAAATGCAGTAACTTCACTTCTAATATAAATATATTACTTAAAAAAATCTAATATATTATACTTTTCTTTCTGAATTACTGCATTACTTTCAGTATTACTTTCTGTCAATCTGTCTCGTTGCAAGTGTTCTTGTGAAATTATCTTGAAAACTGCAGAAGTTAAATAATTACTTATTTTCTATAATTAGTCATCAAATTATTTACTGGCTTCCATGAATTCAAGGAATACATTTAACTCCTGTCCATAGTACTGTTTTCAGGAGTGACGTTGTTTCAAGTTGATTGATTTCATATTTATTTGGCCAGATAGCCAAGTGGGCTTGCTTTATTGTAGGTATGCCACTGGTCTACGCAATATTTGATTAATAGTGATACTAAATATTTAATTATATATTTTGTAAAAAGTGTTTTTAAAGTAATATGTAATAGCAAGTGCAAGTGTAATATTAATATATTAATATATTACACACAGACAGTAATATTGTATATAATATATTGTTTTAAAATGAAGGTAATAATTATTAAGTAGTATATTAACAAGCTAAAGTAATATTCCCAACACTGGTTGTGACCCATGAAGCCATCTGCCTTGTTGAGTTCACCACTAGCTTACTACTGAGTTTACTAGATTGAGGTAGAGCTCAACCTATTGATTGATTGATCATTTTATTAGGCAATAACAGTTCAACAGGAGAGCATCGAAACAAGACCTTGTGGTGTTGTTTCCATATGGTCCCATGTATTCACAACAACATCAATGACAGCAATCCCTTATGGATTTTTGTGATCAAAAATAGAGTTTTTACTGGGGGGAAAATTACTGATAACGAATATGCAACCAATTTTTGAGATAGAATGAAAGCACTAAAAACATGCCTTTTTTCTGTGTGAACTGTGCTGATAACTTTACCGATTTTATAAAAGTACAGTGACAGTAGTACAGTCTGGTGCTTTTTTAAACTAATGACTTTATTGAAGACATATTTTGTGCAAATTGGGGTGACAAACAAAATAGGCTGAATTTCAAAAGCACATCCAAACTAGAGACGAGAAGCCCTGACTGAGTTACATCGGTGTGGTAATGTAATACCAATGGATATCGGCAGATATTTGATTGATTTGATTGATTGATTCATTAATTTATTGATTCAATGAAGTATTTAAATTGTTAACTGTGGATGGATTCAGTTTTTCCAATATGACAATATGATACAATATGACAGCTGACATATCGACGCTCAACATATTGGAATAGAGTGAGGTCATCAAGGCAGTGTGGTCTCAGTCACAAAGCTGAGCGTCACATCCTTGTCCACTCGCACACGTGTGATGGACCGCAGGTTGGTCACACGGTGGCTGAACGACAACAGAGGAGAGCCATCCACGGACACTTGAAACTCCTGGCTGGTGCACGTGACCTTAATCTGATAGAACACACACACACACACACACACACGCACGCACGCACACACACACGCACGCACGCACGCACACACACACACACACACACACACACACACACACCATCATATAATAAACAGAAAACAGCGGTCGCGATTGTAGATGGGCCGTTTTCGTTTGCGAGGCGGCCAGGGAAAGAAATGTGCCTGCTGTCCGTTTCCATGACGCAAGAGTTGTGTTACCCTCCATAACTTATCATCATGGTGGGGATGCTGCTGCTGCTGCGAGTGAAAAGTGACATGGCAAACAAACAAGTATCCAGTTTGAACGCGCGTAAAGTGTCTGCCTCGCTTCCTTCCCGGCGTATCGTAAATCCACATTGTGCCAGCGTTCTCCTCCTCCGACAACACCGCTCCTCCAGCAACAACTCCGCATGACAGTGGGGTAACACCGAAAACGGTGCCCGTGAGGTGATGCGTGACGTTAGGGGGCGTTCGGACGTTGCCGATTATGCACTATTAAATTATTATTAATTAACAATTGGTTATTTTCAAAAAAGGGCTTCGTTAGTCTCTTCCTAATGTTATGTTCAATGAGCATGTGAAAACTCAGAATGATTGCTGTAGTCAGTGACGACTTATGCCTGTTTCAGACAGACATTCAGACAGACAGACATTCAGACAGACATTTGCCTTTAGTATTTATTATATACTGTATATTCTTCTCTGGTATCGGTATTTGGTATCGGTATCGGCTAACACAAAAATTGTGGTATCGGGATCGGGTCGGAAATGAAAAAGTGGCATCGGGACATCCCTAGAAAATACCTCCGCGGGCCACTGCCTATTGTGGAACCCTGTCCTACATGGTGTCAGGTACGGTCTCCCCTAAACCAGAGCAGGGAACCAGTGGTTGGGAAGCAGTGTGTGTAGATTATAAAGTCTCACCTCGAACACCTGTCCAGCAGTGAAGGGGAAGGTGGATTCATCCTGCTCTTCACCCCACTCCCCCGACTGGAAGCTGTTACAGATGATCTTTCGTCCAGAATGACCTAAACCCTCTTCAAAACGAGGGTTGAAGTGGAACGCAATGTCTCCGTTGTTGGTCATGAAATCCAGCCAAATCCTGGTCACACACACACACACACACACACACACACGCACACACGCACACATGCACACGCACACGCGCACACACACATAAACACTTGTGGAGATTATCAGCAGAAAGTTCACATTAAATAAGTACTTCGCCAAAATTCAACTTTGTCTGTATCGTTATATTATGGTGCATCCGTGCCGCTGTGCCCGTGTCTCAGTGCAAGCTGTAATGGAACACCAGAGACAGAGACTCTCTGGTGTTCTCTCTCTGGTGAAAATTGCCACTCGCTCGCTGCTGCGTTCTGCTTTGCTCTGTGGTGGTCACGTACAGAGCCATAGAGTATAGACAGAGTTACAACAACTCCGTCCCCTTTATGGGGCCAGTCCAATGGCAGCTCTTCTACTTAGACTTGAATAGAAAATGGGGACAACAAATAGGACCTGAAGTCCTGTACCTGAAGTAGGCAGAAATGCATTGGACTCAGGCTACAGTCCAGCGTTAATGGTCCTAAAATGCTTTATTTTAGATCGTTTTTAGTAATAGTACAACATAAAAAATAGCTTATTCGTGCCACCCTTGTTCAAAACAATTTCCTACTGAGGCTACTCAGTTTCTGACCCCTCAATGTCGCAACTCTTCTACAGTCAGTTGGATTTTTTTTTTTTTTTTTTTTTTTACATATTTGGAGGTTGTTGTAGAGAATTAAAAGGCATTCTGTGCGAAATACTCCTTTACCATAAATTTGATATCCAAGGACCATGTGTAAAACAAACAAAAAATATAATTTCAGACATTATACACTGATGAATTGGCACTGCCAAGCACACACACACACACACACACACACACACACACACACACACACACACACACACACACACACACACACACACACACACACACACACACACACACACACACACACACACACACACACACACACCCGTCAGGGCTGGGTTCGACAGTTCCACGGATGGTGATCTGTAGTTTATCATACACTCCATTCCTCAGGGTGTAATCATAAGGAATTGCCTGCATGTCACAAACCAAACAAAACACAAGTTCATTATAAAAAAATACTGTCATTTGAATAACCTTGTCGTTCTATTGATCAAAATCTAAACCCACAAGTAACAAGTTACTCACTGGGCCCAGCAATACTATTTTATGCTCGGTTAGACAGGCAGAGAGACAGACTGACTCAGCCAGCCAGCCAGGGACACACAAAGCTCCCTGATGAAGTGGTTGCACCACTCAAATAGCAGCACACATGCACAGCACACACCAAACAGTTCCTACCAAGCTGGTCTCGGTCACAGAGCTGATTGTCACATCCTTCTGCATTAGCAGGCGTGTGATGGACTGCAGGTTGGTCATGCGGTGGCTGAACGACAACACATGAGATCCATCCACGGACACTTGAAACTCCTGGTTGGTGCACGTGACCTTAATCTGACAGAACACAACACAAAGACATTGTAGTCTCGTTAATAATCAATATTCATAAAGATACACATATCAAAAAGTAAATTCTACCAGTCATTCTACAGTATGCTACAGGAATCTACAGTATGCTAATTACTAAGTGGTCACCTTGGGCATTGGGCAGGGAGAGGCCCCTTTGAGCTTTTGACCTGGCCCCTGGTGATTGCAGAGGTACATTTGTGAGACAATGGAAGTGTTGACATAAAGATATGGTGATAAAAGGAGTCTCTTGAAAGAACATTGATGGAGACATGTCTGAGTGATTCTCCCACAGGCCACAGGAGAAACTTTGCCTGCTGTAACACTTTGCCGATGCCAAAATATACATTCCAAAATGGCTAATTCAGATGATGAATATTTTAACTCTTGAGAGTGTAAAAATGAAACCAATTATGTTCTCAAGAGTTACATCTGGTTAACCAACTTAGCTGAGGACTACCTGGAACCCTCTCAAGGACCACCGGTTGAAAACCCCTGGTGTAGATTATAAAGTCTCACCTCAAAAGGCTGTCCAGCAGTGAAGGGTAAGGTGGATTCATACTGCTCTTCACCCCACTGCCCTGAGAGAAGGCTGTTACAAACAATCTGCTTTCCAGAAAGAGCATTAAAGCGGGCACTTAAGTGGAAGGCCAGGTCTCTGTTTTCAGTGATGAAGTCCAGCACTATCCTGATCACAC
>CM076980.1:8506617-8584117 GCA_039105355.1 Benthosema pterotum | reverse complement strand
ATGCAGCAAACAAAAATCATGGGTAAAACTCTTCCCAAACTGAGGGAGGGAGGGAGGCAGGCAGGCAGGCAGGCAGGCAGGCAGGCAGGCAGGCAGGCAGGCAGGCAGGCAGGCAGGCAGGCAGGCAGGCAGGCACGCAGGCAGGCAGGCAGGCAGGCACGCACGCAGGCACGCACGCACGCACGCACGCACGCACGCACGCACACACACACACACACACACACACACACACACACACACACACACACACACCTGTCAGGGTTGGGTTTGACGGTTCCATGGATGGTGATCTGTAGTTCATCATACACTCCATTCTTCAGGGCATATTCATAAGGAATTGCCTGCATGTTGGAGAGAAACCAAACAAAACAAAGCTCATTATAGTTATGGTAAAAAAAAAAAAAAACTAATTGTATATCTATCTCCCTGTTTTTAATGGTCAATGATGCTGTATTTTGTTCAAAACGTTGAACTTAAAGCTTACTATATTCATTCTATTGATAAAAAGCCAGAACAATCAACTGAATTAAAACTAGATCAGCACTCAGTAGGGTGCATAGGCCATTACCTACTTTTGTGTGATAATACATATGACAATACACATATGATAATAATACATATGACAATACATATGATATAATTATACATATGGGCGATATGGCATATGTATAATTCAACCGTAAAAAAGAATCACACCTGTGTAAAGGAAGTGGTGCAGAGCTGTGTGGGCCCTCCTCCGGGGCCACTGGGCAGGACCTTCCGCTTTTCTAAATGAGAGTGAACATATTACACAGTTTGATTAACAACCATCTAAGCCAGAGGCAAGTCCTGAGTGACAAGGCCAACAGACACTGGCTGCAACCCGGTTGGATTGTTTGACTATTATTAAAGGGGAACTCCACCCATTTTCAACATTCTAATATGTCATTAGTACACCCTAGAGGTGTTGGATGGACATGATAGAAAAAAGTTCCCCCATGCTGTGTTCCCAAGAAATGGAGGTCTGAAGAAAGCCACTAACATGGTGAAACATCTTGATGGCATCATTAAGATGTATTTTCACCATGTTAATGGATTTCTTTAGATGCTTCTTTTTTTCTGAGAGCGTACAAATGGAACCAAATGAACCTGTTAGGGTTCATTTGGTTGCATTTGTATGCTCTCAGAAAAAAAAAAATCAAAATGGGTGGAATTCCCCTTTAACCCTAAAGGGATCAGTAACCCCGTTTCAGACTTTTGGCTTCTCCTGACTCGGGAGCGCAAAAATCATCTCTCTTTAAATTGTTTAAATTGTCTTACCTGCATTGAGTCTCTCGATTTCCTGCTGTAGGTGGTTGTAATTGTTTTGCAACAGGTCTCTGTTTTTAGTCAAGGCTTCATTGTTGGTCCGTAAACGATCCTGGTTGGCTTTAAGCTGGTCTCTTTCTTCAGTTAGAGCACTTTTCTCTACCTGCAATTGTTTCTCGCTAGCTTTAAGTGTGTCTCTTTCCTTTGTCAGTGCATCGTTTCTCTGTTTAAGGGCATCGATTTCACTCCAGTGATCAACCTCCAACTGTTCTTTCTCGCTTTTAGTGTTGTTGTGAGTGTCCTCCAGTTTTCTAAACTCAACAAGCAAGGCATCGTAGCTGGTCTGTAACTGCCCTGTGGCTCTGGTTACATTGTTGTACTGGTTCTGGAACACATCCCTATCTCTAATCGTTGAATTGTAATTGGTCTGCAACTCATTCAGTTGTTTTGCGGTTGAATTGTAGTTGGTTTGCAACTCATTCAGTTGTCTTGCCGTTGAATTGTAGTTGGTTTGCAACAGGTCTCTGGCTTTAGTCAAGGCATCGTTGATGGTCTCTAAGCGATCCTGATTGTCTTCAAGCTGGTCTCTCTCATTAGTTAGAACACTTTTCTCAGCCTGCAGTTGTTTCTCGCTAGCTTTAAGTGCGTCTCTTTCCTTTGTCAGGTCATCATTTCTCTGTTTCAGGGCATCGATTTCACTCCAGTGATCAACCTCCAACTGTTCTTTCTCGCTTTTAGTGTTGTTGTGAGTGTCCTCCAGTTTTCTAAACTCAACAAGCAAGGCATCGTAGCTGGTCTGTAACTGCCCTGTGGCTCTGGTTACATTGTTGTACTGGTTCTGGAACACATCCCTATCTCTAATCGTTGAACTGTAATTGGTCTGCAACTCATTCAGTTGTTTTATGGTTGAATTGTAATCTGTTTGCACTAGATCTCTGGCTTTAGTCAAGGCTTCACTGTTGGTCTGCAAACGATCCTGGTTGGCTTTAAGCTGGTCTCTTTCTTCAGTTAGAACACTATTCTCTGCCTGCAGTTGTCTCTCGCTAGCTTTAAGTGTGTCTCTTTCCTTTGTCAGGTCATGGTTTCTCTGTTTCAGGTCATTGATTTGGGCAGATACTCCGTCCTTCTCTCTCTGTAAGTCACCGTTGCTGCTCTGCAAGCGGGCCTGAATGTTTTGCTGATCATTTCTCTCGGTCAGGTTGGTCTGCAGGTTATCAGGTTGTTTAGTTAAAGCGTTGTAGTTGTTTTTCAGATGTTGTTCTGCTTTCCTGACTGCAAAAAACGGAGACAGTATATACACTGATTTATGCTAAACATAAGGTGTGTACAGTATGTTTCAAAAATGTAACCCTGCGCCCTCCCACAAAAAACATTTGTATATTGTATTCCAGAAAGCCTCTCTAAATATAATTATATTTGGATAATTCAATTTTATCCTTGAAATATGAGGTATTTCTGTATTGATGAACGCTGAAACAAGAATCATAAATTGATCATGAAACTTTATATTTAATTAAAATCTTAATTTATTTATTACATTAAAATAAATTTACTGGATGATAACTAAATTAAACGCAAAAAAGTCACATGCTGAGGTTGGGAAAAAGCACGTCTATGCTCAGTTTGAATTGTGTATTATTCCAGGAATCTGATCGAGGCATCGAAACAGAAAGCAGATCTTCCAAATTTATATGTACAGTATATACTGTATATACTGTATATATATGCTTTCTGCCACTATCCCTTACACCCCTATCTCACTCCAGTGTCTCCAAGACTGTAACAATTAACCATTGCTTGTTTTGGTTGTTTTTGCCTTGCACAGCACGTTGGTCAATTTCGATTATCTTAAAGGTGCTCTATAAATAAAGTTGGATTTGATTTAATTATATGACATATGTAATTATTGACTTACAGCGGACTTCCTGCCAGATGACTCCAGCCAGCAGAAGAACACACAGCAGTCCAAGACACACTGTAGCTGTCCTGAAAGGTCTCTGTCTCCTTTCTAGAAAACACATTTATTCCTTTAAATTTATCCTATACTGTACATAGGTCTAAACAACGTGTATCAAGGTTTTCCTTCACTTGTGAATATGTTATGAGTTGTCGTTTCTCAAATAGTTTATAGTGTAAAACATATATTTTAATTATTCTTTTTTTTTTTCTTTGTGTACCTGTTAGATTAAATTCAGGTCTGTCTTCAGTAAGCGGCTTGAGGCTGTAGCTGTACCGACGCTCATCCATTTCCATGTCCATCATTACAGTATGGTAGCTTGGGTTTCACTACACAAATGTGACAAAACTGTTACCTTATATACAGTGTATTTGAATTGATCAGAGAAATGTCAACTGAAAAGACAACAAATCAATTACCTGGACCTGGGGAGCTGAGAACAGATGAGATGAATGATTCTCCTGTTCTAAGACATCTAAAGATTGTCTGTGGGAACAGTGGTTAAATAGCTATTCCTTAACCCCAAACCACCCCCCGACACACACACACACACACACACACACACACACACACACACACACACACACACACACACACACACACACACACACACACACACACACACACACACACACACACACACACACACACACAGAGATACAGAGATACAGAGAAAGCAGAATGAGGAACTTGTTGATCTAAACAACTTCTGTGCCCCATCCCACAGTGTCAATGTTATTAGATAATGCGACGTAAGAGGAATGTGTGTGTGTGTGAGGACAGCGTACAGCAGCTTGCTTGGTCATCAGAAGGACATGTGCCCACTGTATAATCATGCTTGGGGAAATTAAGGAGTTATAGTTATAGCTACTTGTCTGAAAAAGTAGGGCATCATTCATTACCATTTCTAAATTATGAAAGTAACTGCTTTAATTTCTAAATAAATAATGGCACTGGTCCAGTTGTTTTAATATCTACTTGCCAATAACGTGTGCGGCACACTTTTGCGGGGACTACAATATCCAGTGTAATGATATGGTTATGATACTGATGCCCTGCCCATTGTCAGAACTAAAGTACTTGCCCTATGTTACCCTATGTTGACCAAACATCATCATTATGATAGGGTTATGTCCTGTGAAAGACACTTTCTGTTTCTCGTGTGAAATGTGTTTCACTGGGAGTTATTAGGCCTATTGTAAAATGTAAAAATTGGAAGATCTGCTTTCTGTTTCGATGCCTCAATCTGGGAGTGCACTCAGCCACCATGTCGGTTTAAATGACATGGTGTAGTCAGGAGGAGACTCACTCACTTTATGTAAAGTGGATAACTATTACCTCACACATTGAAATACTGCAAGTAACTGTAATGGCGTTACTGAATGGGAAAATGTAAAGAATCACTTTACATGTTACTGGAAAAAAGTAGTCCCTTAAATAATGATATGATATGATATGAACTTTATTTGTAAAACGCTTTTCAAAACAGTGTTACAAAGTGCTGTACAGATTCAGAGAAAAACACAAACAGAAGCAATGTACAATGAAAATGGGCGTGAATGACTGTTTCCAGATCCGGAGGTGAGAGGAATGGTTTCGGGCAGCAGGGGTGACATTTGTGGAGAGGGAACCAAAATGTGAGTGAAATGTGGAAGTTTGACTGGTGGGACCGAATAGAATGATTTCAGTTTTGGTTTGGTTAAGTTGGAGAAAATTCGGAGTCATCCAGTCTTTAATGTCGGAAAGGCAGTCCAAAATGCGTGAAATGTTACATGAACCTGGTTTTAATGGCATATAAAGCTGAGTGTCATCTGCATAACAGTGGAAATTTATGTTGTGGGATCTAATAATGTTGCCGATTGTACAAAAGATCGGATGGACCCCTGCAGCACCCCACATGTGAAGGGGGCCCGCAAGGAGGAGGCCTCTCCAATCGTGACGGTAACGCTCCTGCCCGTTAGATAGGACGTCAACCAGTCAAATGCCACATCCTTGATCCCAACCCAGTGCTCAAGTCTATTGATTAAGAGCTTGAGTCCAGAAGAAATAAGACAGTCCCCGGAGTCAGCGGCAAGGAGCAGATCGTTGGTAATGTTTAGGAGAGTTTTTTCAGTACTGTGTAGGGTGCAAAATCCTGATTGAAAATTTTCAAAAATACTGTTAAAATTCAAGTGCGAAATCAATTGATTAGAAACTTTTCTATAACCTTAGACAGGAATGAAAGTTTAGAAATGGGTCAAAATGTATAAGAATGAGGGGGTCAAGGGAGGGCTTTTTTAATAACGGCTGTACAAGGGCAGTTTTCAAGGAGCTGGGAAAAACGCCCGTAGTAAGGGAACAGTTTAAAATATCTAAAATGGAGGGCCCGACTGTGTCCAAGACCTCTTTCAAGAGCGTGGTGGGGATGGAGTCTAAAGAGCAAGATGATGATTTCATTACCAATATTGTCTCGTGGAGTGTTGCTAATGAGATTGGCTGAAAAGAGGTGAGGTGAGAAGTGAGTATTGGACAGATATCAGGGGCTCTGGTAACTGGGGTGAGGTTCTGTCTTATGCTTTCCACCTTGTTTAAAAAATGGTGGAGGAACTCTTCACATTTTTCAGGAGAAGCCTCCAGAGGCTGACTGGGCATTGGGCTAATAACTGAGTCAATTGCTTTAAACAGTATTTTGGGATTATGGGAGTGTGGTGTAATGAGTGTAGAATAATAGCTGTTTCTGGCATCTTTCACTGCAGTTTGGTAGCGGAGTATCAATTCCGTGAGGTGGTCAAGGGTGGAGGTGAGTCTGTGTTTTTTTTTTCCATTGTCGGCCTTCCTGCATATATATATATATATATATATATATATAATATATATATATATATATATATATATATATATATATATATATATATATATATATAGTAATAATTACCTGTGGTGCTCATACTGTATAAGCTAGAGTAGATGATAATGGTTTTTGAAAGTAAAACAAACCAATCTTTTAAACAAAAATATATGACATATGTTATATTGATACTGAGCACCCGTGTTGGGCTAGATTACTTTTTTACAGTCTCTTGTAAAGTCATTTTGTACATTTCCCATTCAGTAAAGCCATTACAGTTACTGCCTCTTCAATAATGTGTTATAAACATTACATAATGTAAAAAGAAAAGAAAAGAAAAGAAAAGAAAAGAAAAGAAAAGAAAAGAAAAGAAAAGAAAAAAAAAGAAAAGAAAAAAAAAAAAAAGAAAAGAAAAGAAAAAAAGAAAAGAAAAGAAGTCTCCTCCTGCCACCACCAGGGGTGTCAAACTCAAATACAGAGTGGGCCAAAATTTAAAACTGAACATAGCTGCGGGGTTAGGTTCCAGGTGGTCTCCAGCTGAGTTGTTTAACCGGATGTAACTCTTGAGAGCGTAAAAATGAAACCAAAAGGACCCTTGCGGGTCCATTTGGCTTCATTTTTACGCTCTCAAGAGTCAAAATATTCATCATGTGAATTTGTCCTAATCTACACAACTAGAAGATTAATGGCCATGGACAGAATCAAAGGAAATCTTTAGTTTGGGAGGTCTGTGGGGCTAAAATATCCTCAAATGGTGGTCCATGGCTCAAATGCTGAATAAATGTCAGGCCCTGGGATGAAAAATGCAACTGCTATATATTACAGAGCAGACGGCAAAACAACAGCAGAGCACTATGGGATTTGTAGTATTAGCGGTGAACGCAGTGTTACAGCGGCGCCATGGCTGTATAATACCGGTGGGCTGCTCTAATGTTAATTTGATGTTGCCTCAAGGGCCAAAGGAAATTACACCAAAGAGGCCAAAGAGTTTGACACCTATGATATAAACTGAAATGGCTGGTTGTGCTCTCAGAGTCAAACACATTTCACAAGAGAAACAGAAAGTGTCGTTCACAGGGCATAACCTCATCATAATGATAATGATTGGTCATCATAGGGTAACATAGGGCAAATACTTTAGCTCTGACAGTGCATGGACACTGGGCATGATTGATCGATTTGCAAAATAGACTGAGTTTGAAAAGAACTTCCAAACAAGAGACGAGTAGCTCTGATTGAGTTACATCGACGTGTAATATCAATCATATTGGTAGACATTTGATTGATTGATTGATTGATTGATTGATTGATTGATTGATTGATTGATTGATTGATTGATTGATTGATTGATTGATTGATTGATTGATTGATTTTGAATTTATTTTTGTTTCATTAGTTTCATAAAAGTTTGCAGAATTACATTTTATTTTAAGCTCAAATCAATACAAAAACTGTGTACTGAGAATAATAATAATGGATTTCAGTTGTAATTCACTTTAAATTCAACAGAATCTGAAAGTGCTACATAACTGTATATTCAAAGCAAAATCAACACACATCATAAAGTTAAAACATTCCACAATTAAAAACATTTGAGAACTTTTAGGGAATAAGGCAAGGATTGGATGTTGTTGGGACATGAGACATATGAGCGTTGAATGAATTCAGGGGAACGCTTTTTGAAAGAGGTGGGCCTTTTTTTCCACACACACACACACACACACACACACACGCACGCACGCACACACACACGCACGCACGCACGCACGCACGCACGCACGCACGCACGCACGCACGCACGCACCAACACAAACATAAGCAAGCATATACTGTATATGTAGTTCGGCTGTTATATTCTTTTTTTGAACAGAAATCGAAACTTATCACACTTACCTAGGAATCTAGAAAGCAGAATTAGAAACTTGCTGATCTAAGCAGCTTCCGTACACATTAATGTTGGAAAGTATGAGCAAGTGTACAGCAGTTTGCCTGGTCATCATGTTATCAGTACTAAACAGTGTTGGGGAAATTAAGGAGTTATAAGAATTACTTTACAAGTTACAGCAAAAAGTACCGGTAGTCCCTTATGTAAGGGTGTTATATTAATGGTACACTGTATTGATAGTCAGTATCAATAACATACCCCTCATCATATTTCATCATATTAAAAAGAAATGCCAAGATTTGATATTTTACGTCATTTTATCATCTGCTCTATCTTATGTGAACACCACAGAGTTGCTCGGTTCAGCATTTAGGTATTTATTCATTTTAGCTACCCCACCTCCTCAACTGCATTTTAACCATGGTAGATTAATTAAAAACATCTGTTTATTTTATTTTATTTTTTCTGGTGACTAACTGACCTCCTAATACATGTGGGGTGATTTTAACATTCACAGTATGTCTGCCTCTGAGGTGCAGCAGAGTAGAAGTATAAAGTATTGACATTTTTCATTGACAAGAAAAGTTAAATACTTCAGAATTGTTGGACACTTGGACGACAGTCTATGAGTGAATATACTCAATTTAATTCCAATCACTCGGGTCTATATAGTGATACGATGGGGGGATTGTCATAACAAATACATTGAGGAGAGGATGAAATAAAAACTAAACAACAGGTTTAAGAAAGAGCCAATGTATAGCTGTAAATTCCAAATTCACACAGATGATAATATTAGTACGAGTGAGTGAACCATTGATTGATTGATTAACAAAATAGTGAAGTGAATTTAAAAAGAACTGACACTGACGGAGTTGTGCCTTCATAATACCAATCATATTGGTAGACATTGATTGATTGAATGTATTTATTTTTGTCCAGAATGAGATGGGGAGCCAGTGGAGTGCTGTGTGATGCTGTGTTCTCCTTTGGACACGCTCACCATGATCCTATATAGGAGTGCTGTGTGATGCTGTGTTCTCCTTTGGACACGCTCACCATGATCCTATATAGGAGTGCTGTGTGATGCTGTGTTCTCCTTTGGACACGCTCACCATGATCCTATATAGGAGTGCTGTGTGATGCTGTGTTCTCCTTTGGACACGCTCACCATGATCCTATATAGGAGTGCTGCTGTGCGTGTACCCAGTGTTGTAGTGGGACTTTTAGAAGTGGGGGGACGCCTCTTACCTTTGTGTCCTGAACGCGTTTTGGTGTTTTATCTGTTGAAAAATAGCAGATCAACAAGCTCATGTCGCGCCACCGAGTGGCGCGACATGAGCTTGTTGTTCTGCTATTTTTGAAAAATTGCGAAAATGAGCTGCAAATCTCTGAATACATTATTTTGGAAGCAAACATTTTTAACGCCAGTTTTGCTTCTGGGGGATTCCGAGAACAACATGTTTTCAGGTGGGGGGGTCTGCAGCCAAATATGGACAATTCTGGGGGTCCTTGGCATGAAACATGTTAAGCATCACTGACAGAGGAACATAGATTTTTCAGAGAAACTAGAATCTGTCAGAATCTAGCATCAGAAACTAGAAACTAGTCAAACTAGAATTTACTGTCAAATAGAATATATTCTTAGATTTGCGCATCATTTTTCACAATTTTTCAAAAATAGCAGAACAACAAGCTCATGTCGCGCCACTCGGTGGCGCGACATGAGCTTGTTGATCTGCTATTTTTCAACAGCTAAAACACCAAAACGCGTTCAGGACACAAAGGGTTAAAGGGGAACTCCACCCATTTTCTTTTTTTTTCTGAGAGTGTACAAAAGTGAACCAAATGGACCCTAGCCTGGTCCATTTGGTTCCATTTGTACGCTCTCAGAAAAAAAGGAAACTCATTAACATGGTGAAACACATCTTGATGTGTCAGCAAAATGTATTTCACCATGCTAATGATTTTTTTTTTCAGACCTCCATTCCTAGGAAACACAGAATGGGGAAACTTTTTTACCATGTCGACACAACATCTCTAAGGTATATTAATGACGTAGTAAAATATTGAAAATGAGTGGAATTTCCCTTTAAGACACATGCATCCACACTTGCATTTGCATGCGCATTTGAGTGCACCTGCGCAACACAAACAGACACGCTATTAAAACAAGTATAGCATAATTGAGAAAGATTTGTTTAAGCTTAATTGTATCCATATAAAAGTAAATGACAAGACAAAAAACATACGCCTACTTTTGCCTCAAAAATATTTTAGATATGAGAACTGTCCCTCCACTACACCCCTGCGTGTACCGGAGCGGACAACAGTTTTTCCCGGTACGATATGATGTATGATGGCCGACATATCGGTCAGGCACTACAGTGAGGTCATCAGGGCAGTGTGGTCTCAGTCACAGAGCTGAGCGTCGCATCCTTCTCTAATCGCAGACGTGTGATGGACTGCAGGTTGGTCACACGGTGCCTGTACGACAACACATAAGATCCATCCACGGACACTTGAAAGTGCTGGTTGGTGCATGTGATCTTAATCTGAATGGGCACAACACAAAGAGTACGCACGCACGCACACACACGCACGCACGCACGCACGCACGCACACACACACACACACAAAGGTTGTCTGACGAAGGTTTTGCCATGTTGTGCAGTAGTAACACATGAAAGTGTGATGCATCGAGATGCGTTGCTTGAATCGCTGCCTGGTGAATCGTTAATCGACCTGAATGGTGATGGCAGTGCCAAAACGCACACCTCTGCCTAGAGTTCTCAAACCCTGCCCGAACCCGAACCCGACCAGGCCCGACCCAACCCGACCCAACCCGACATTTTAGGGTCGGGCTCGGGCCTAAAATGTATGCAGATCAGTAGGGCCGGGTCGGGCCTACGGCTCCATGAAAAAAGCAATATATATATTGAATTATTTTATTATGATAAAAATAATAGTTCTGTTCTTACTATCAGTGTATCTACCTCTTATGAAGATGGTACTGACTGGTATTTTCACTTTTACTCTGTGTAGAGTGCTCAAATTCTACACAAACCCGACCAGGCCCGACAACCAACCCGACATTTTAGGGCCGGGTCGGGCCTAAAAACTATGCTAATTGGTCGGGCCGGGCCGGGCCGGGCTTTGGG
This sequence comes from Benthosema pterotum, assembly GCA_039105355.1. NCBI lineage: Eukaryota > Metazoa > Chordata > Actinopteri > Myctophiformes > Myctophidae > Benthosema > Benthosema pterotum. The sequence goes on along the minus strand of CM076980.1, from coordinate 8,573,000 downwards.
CCTGATCAGTTAGGGCCCAGTTAGGGCTGGGCCTCAATTTTCTGGGCTCACTGTTCCGCCAAACAGAACAGAACAGTGAGCCTGAGCAACATTCCATATCAGGTTTATGATCTGGTCGGGAGTGTATGATGTCGTTGTTTTGTAGTCTTCTGTCTTGAAAACCTCAATCTGGAAGGTCCAGGGTGGGACTGGCCATAGAGAGTACCACAACTGTCAGGGGCGCGACTTTTCAGTTGCCACCCGAAATAAAGCAGCGGGGTTGGGAAGGAGCGCTTGTTTTATCGGCCGGCTACTACTAGTAGGGCGGGGCGATGGAAGTTTTACTGAGGTTATGGTTAGGGTTAGGTTAGGTTTAGGCATAGGTTTACTGAGGTTAAGTTTAGGGTTAGGATTAGGTTTAGGCATAGCCTAGTTTTACTGGGGTTGTGTTTAGGGTTAGGTTGGGGTTAGAGTTAGACGGTGCTTAAATTATGTGGTAACTAACCCTAAACGTAACCTCAGTAAAACTATGCTTCGCCCCGCCCTACTAGTAGTAGCCGGCAGTTAAAACAAGCGCTCCTTCCCAACCCCGCTGCTTTATTTCGGGTGGCAACTGAAAAGTCGCGTCAGGGGCCACTAAGGGGCGCATTGATTTATTAGTTTGTTTTCGTTTTTTTGACAGGCCTGTATTGTAGCTGTATCAGTGAGTGACAAATCAACCCTCTTCTATCTTGGATCCTTTTGCCAGCATCAATCTAATGAAAGCAACAAAGGCTTACGTACTGTAAGTATGCAGGGGCTAGAGTTTCTGCTATCTGCACGCTGGTTGTGGTGGGGATTCGGGGCAAAATTAGGCCATGACATGGCCTACTCGTGGAAGAGCAGAGCGAGATATTTGTATAGCACCTTTCATGACATGAAATGCAGCTCAAAGTGCTTTACATTGCAATAGAGAAAAGAAGACAAAACAAAGAATGAGAATAAATAAAGAGATAATTAAAAAGGCAAAACATCAAAGTAGCAGTATAAAATCACACAGTCAGTTAAAAGCAAGTGCATAGAAGTATGTCTTGAGCTGTGCTTTAAAAATGTCTACAGAGGCTGCCTGTCGAATGTATGACTAGAAGGCGCGATTTGGTACTCCCCATGTGTAAAGCCCCTTTTAGAGATCTCTTAAAAGGAACCCTGGCTAATGAGACAAATATGGATATTACATTATACAGAAGATATGTAGAGACTACAAGTAGAACACAGTATTGAACGTTCCATGATTACTCACCATTACAAGTAAAACATCGCTGTATATACACCGTTCTGTTTGTAATGACAATGGCGACCCCCACTGGTGAAATAAAGTACTGTAAAACAGACAGGGTGGACCATAGGAGGAGAACATATATAGTTGTTTGATCCCTTTCATTAGTTCTACCGTGGAGCGATCTTCTGTGACGTCATCCCTATGACAGGTCATGTGACAGGCACAGTAAAATGGTGGTGCCCATATCAGTTTAAACTAAAGACCTTATTCTATGTGTTTTAAATGTTCATTTCTAGTTATAGAGGGCAAGTATAATGGATTATCCATTTTGGCTCATTAATCAGGGTTCCTTTTAAAGAAATAGCCTACTTATTATATAGAGATATCTTAAATAATCCTGGACCTACCATATACGCCTGCTCGCAATTTTGTGTGAGGGGATTTTCTCACTTGAACTGAGTCAAGGGGTCCCTAGAGATGAAAAATCACCGAGGTGCTTGTCCGCCATAGTGCCACGAATGGCGCAATGGCCGAATCAAATATGGCCGCCATCGGATATGATGAAAATCCAACTTTTGTGTATATACACATGCAATACCTCTATTCTGACTAATTGGGGGGTGGGGAATCCATTTCTGACATTGTTATGGTAATTTTGGTTGATTTTGACCTTGAAAGGTCATGGTCAAGGCCATTTTGCTATTCCAAAGACATGATTTGGCCATGACATTAACAACTGGTGCAATAGGTCTAATTCATATAATTTTGGCAATGATTCCTGTGTGATATCTTTTATATTGATATTTAACTATAATTTAAAAGTAACAAATTTGTCCCCTATTATCATTTTTACTCATTTACATTATTATTTAGAACAGAAGATATACACACACATATAGCAAGTATACATATATATTGCTATATGGGTTCTGAAATGATTAAATAAGAGTGACAAAGTGATATACAAATAATATAAAACAAAATCAAGTATTTTCTCTCAACTTGCTCATGCAGTGATCTCCAGGATCAATTAAAAGACTAGATGGTAGGATCCCCCCTCCCGGAGGAACGTTGGTGGGTGATGGCGCATGCCCTGGCTGCTGGTGGGTAGGGAGTTGATGGAAATCCTCTTCTGCTCAAGCTTATCGGCTAGACATGCTGGGTCCTTCCCAACCGTAGTTGCAGATTTATGGGAGATGGCAGCACAACGTTGCTTGAACGATGAAACTCAGCCTGTTGGATTCCAAGCCCCAGACTTCGCTCCCTGTCAGCTTCTTCTTCTCGACTCCCTCCCACATCATCCAGCGGCCCTGTCCAGTCATGTGTATCATTGAAAACTATCACAACTCTCTTACACTGTTTAACACAAATAGCCCACTCCACATGCACCACTAGCCTCGTGTCAGCTTCCTCAATCCAGTTCAAGAGGTCATGGATGTCCTTGCCACCAGCCACCTTTGCTAGGAGAACCTCATTGTCATGCATGACAGACCTGACAGTGATAGTATTACCACAGACCTAACTGCACACCATATCCCAAACTAACAGATAGATATTTTGATTGTTCTCAGACACCCAGAACTTGTGAAGTTGCTGCGGAATGGGTGTGTTGTTCATGCCAATGCTTGCTGTTGAGTCTGTACGTTGCAGTTGCAATGTACGAATCAAGTATGAGGTGAATGAATTCTGACTCTCGGCAGAAGGAGGATGAAACACTGATGAGGGTGTTGACCGTTGAGAACCGTCCCAGTGGCATCTGCCGCATTTTCGACATGAAGTCTAACACAATATGAGTGGCAAGAGTAGATGACTAGATGCAGACTCCATTGGGTGATATCAAGTCCAGGCTCAATCTCTTTGAACATTTTTGACCATCAAAGATGTTGAGAGCACGCCATGAGAAAGTATTTGCTGGATGTTTATGCCCTGCTCCTTAGCAATGTCCATCGCTCCTATATGCTTCAGCCATGTCTTTGGGTAAAACTAAGTTCTGCTTCTTCAAAATGGTGGTTGGTGCCTTCTGTGGTTGCTCTTTGAAGTGAGGCTTCCTCTTTGGTATGATTCCGCTAATTTTCTTAGTCTTAGTCTAGCCTCTCCTGTCTGTATGGGTACTACAGGCACTCCCCATTTTTAGACAGTTGAGCAGGCGCAGAGTAGAGCTTAAAAATTGTCTAAAATATTGAGCCCGGCTCGATCCGGCCCGGTAAGAAATTAAGCCCGGTGCGGCCCGAAGCCCGATACATGATTGACAGCATGAGCCTGCCAGCCCGACACTTTTTCTAAACGAGCTAATTGCTGCAGGCAGACGTTTTTTCTCATAAATCGTTAATTTGTTATAAGAAAATCAGTCATTCTGCCCATGTCCAACTGTCTAGGTACACACACACACACACACACACACACACACACACACACACACACACACACGTGGTGCAGCGCAGCTCGCCGCTGCGCGCACCGCGCGGCGTCGCAAAATGTATCATTATATGAAAAATATCTTATATAATTTGACGGGCCCGGCCCGGCCCTAAGCCCGACAAATACATAACCATTTGGACTCGGCCCGACCGAACCCGGCCCGGCCCGTCGGGTCGACGCGGTCTCGGGCCAAGATTTTAAGCTCTAGCGCAGAGTGAATTCTCTGTATACACCTGCTTTGTGAGCAGATTGACAGTCAATGAGTATGGAATCTGGTGCTCTAGCACAGAGTCAAACAGCTTCACCACTTTGAATGTAAGGTGACAAGTGGTGCTCAGTGCATGCTCGAGATGGATTTTTTGGGGGTAGTTGTTGATGAGGAGGTTGAGGACATTTTCATGAATCTCATGAAGCAAGAGCTCAAACTCTGCATCTGCTTTTGCATTGTGTATGTGGCTCCTACTACATAGTGACCTTCAGGACCCTTCATCACTCACTGAATGCTCTGCTCGACCTTCAGGTTACCTACTACAGTAATGAACCAGCATTGACCTGAACAGCCCTCTGGCCGATTGAGAAGTGCCAGTAGAACTCAGGATATGTAAACTCTAGCACCTTGATTCGCACAAGATACTATGAGCCATGACACAGGTAGTTTATGCAAAGATCACCATAGATCACCAATGGTGATTCACCATAGTATCACCATAGTATCACAGCATTTTTTATTACAGCCACCAAATACAGCCAACCTCCAAAGATATGGCAGAGCTCTGACAGCCTTACATTCCTTCTCAAAATCCTGATTCAATTTCTCTACTACTCAAACTGCTCTGAGCAATGTTGATTTGCAGCCAGCACAGTGTGCAATGCCTGTACCTGTGCTAGCACTGGATATGCAGCTCTGCCAGAACATATTCCACTGATCACATCCTCTACCATCGGCATCCCAGTGAGAGCCCGGACATAATGGCTGCCGTTTAACACCAACTCTATCAGACCAGGTCCAAACATGGCACACTCAACCATTGCATCATCAGGGCCAGAAACTCTAAGCAGTTTTCCCTGGCATCTGAGCAGAACACATGTCCAGTGGAAAGGGCCCATGCAAAGGAAGAGATTCTTGAATGTTCTGTCTTGTGCAGATGTATATCTACTGCTGGAGCAAACATGCCTTCCTTACACTATATTGCCATTTATACCTGATTTGGTTGTCTACGAACACTCTGGCCATAGCAATAAAATGGTTCACTTGGGCCACAGCCAGAGCCTTCTGTTGAGTTCTCTTTGAATGAAGTTGCTGTTTGATTTTGCATCACTTTTATTCCTTCAATTTGATTTGATTTAACACCCAATTAAATACATTTTAAAGGGGGTGATTATAATTGTTAGTCTTATGCACATGTAGGCCTACTAAAAGACAAGTGATTAATATGAATGAATATTAATTCAATTCATTAATAAATGTCAGAATTAGTAGAAATAGACCCAATGCACCCGTTTTTTCACCTAACAATGGTTAGTTATGGTCTTCGGAATAGCAAAATGGCCTTGACCATGACCTTTCAAGGTCAAAATCAACCAAAATGGTCATAACAATATCAGAAATGGATTCCCCACCCCCCAATTAGTCAGAATAGAGGTATTGCATGTGTATATACACAAAAGTTGGATTTTCATCATATCCGATGGCGGCCATATTTGATTCGGCCATTGCGCCATTCGTGGCACTATGGCGGACAAGCACCTCGGTGATTTTTCATCTCTAGGGACCCCTTGACTCAGTTCAAGTGAGAAAATCCCCTCACACAAAATTGCGAGCAGGCGTATATGGTAGGTCCAGGATTAAAAGGTAGGGGAAGTGATTTGAAATTCATGGTGTAGTACCAGCCTGGTGCACTAGGGGCCCCCAAAAGTAGCTACACTATGTGAACCTGCTGCTCTCTCCTGATTGGAGGAGAATTGTGGTGACCTGGGGAACTTTTATTAGCTCCTCTGCTAACGTGGGGGAGGGGGAAACTCCATATGTGGTTTCCACACCTTATAATAGAGCATTTTAACAGAAAAAAATATTTTTTGGGTGATATCTGACAAAAGTGAAATCACTTCCCCTACCTTTAATTAACTTATTATGTCATATAAACTGGCCAATCGGAGGGAATCAGCGGTTGAGAAGCAGTTGAGAAGTGTGTAGATGATAAAGTCTCACCTCAAACGGCCGTCCAGCGGTGAAGGGGAAGTTGGATTCATACTTCTCAACCTGCTCGTCACCCCACCACCCTGAGACACGGCTGTTACAGACGATCACCTGTCCAGACTGACCACGATCGTCGTTAAAACGAGGGTTGAAGTGGAACGCCTTGTCTCCGTTTTCCGTGAAGAAGTCCAGTTCGATCCTGACACACACACAACCGGAGGTTTAGGACAAACGCACACGCACACGCACACACACACACACACACACACACACACACACACACACACACACACACACACACAACCGGGGGTTTAGGACAGAAGCCCTTAGGCGGTCCTCTCAATTCGCGTGTGAACACGAAACGAAAAATGTGAATTCAATTTGAACACTGATGATGGTGCTCTCAAACAACAGAACATTCTATGAAGCAACTGTATCTATGAAATCCATTTAATCTGCAGCATAATATTCATACGGTACATAGTGACTTACCTGTCAGGGTTGGGTTTGACGGTCCCAAGAATGGTGATCTGTAGCTTGTCGTACACTCCGTTCCTCAGGGTGTGATTATAAGAAACTGCCTGCATGTTAGAAACAGACCAAAAACAATTTTAGGTAATTGGTGGATGACAATACAACATGAATATTACTGGATTTGTTATTCCTTTAAACCAGTGGTTTTCAACCTTTTTGACACCAGGGACCACCATTTATTCAGCATTTGAGCCACGGACCACCATTTGATGACATTTTAGCCCCAAAGACCTAAAACTAAAGAATTCTTTTCGTTTTGTTTCACAATTCCAGGCTGGATTTTGCAAACAAAACAGTGTATACTTCTTAATTAAATAGTGATAATTCAGATGATGCATATTTTTAACTCTTGAGAGTGTGAAAATGAAACCAAATGGACCCTCAAGGGTCCATTTGGTTTCATTTTTACATTCTCAAGAGTTACATCTGGTTAACCAACTTTCCATCATTTAGCCTGGGGACCACCTGGAACCCTCTCAAGGACCACTGGTGGTCCCCGGACCACCTGTTGAAAACCCCTGCTCTAAACTGCCTCCCCCTGGCCAGGCGTTCCTTCCATGCGCTTACGACCAACCAGGGAAACTTTCTTTTTCCAGTCAGGTGAAAAGAAAAAGCTAGGACTCCTCATGCATAGAAGGGGCTTCCTTCTATGCATGAGGAGTCCAAGCTACTTCTGAGGTCAGCCCCCCCCTCTCCCCTCCCCCCAGGGCCCACCCATTTGAACACATGCACAGCACACACCAAACAGCTCCTACCAAGCTTACCTGAGGGCCAGTGGGGATGACTGGCACTGGGCCTTGTCCAGGAGCAGCAGTTCCAGCTGGGGAGAAAAAAAAAACATAAATAAATAATTAAAACCAGGCAAGTTACTGCTACCTGGTTGCCCGATCGGGCAAGTGTGCAACATAGTGTACTATAACACAACACAAGATAAATTTGTCTTGAAGGCAGTCATTGCACTCTGCCTCTGTGTCTTTCCCTGCTTTCTAGCTATCCACACAATTCCAGGCTGGATTTGGGAAACAAAACAGGCAAATTAACATACACATCAAAATGACCATTAATCTTCTACATTCTCTAGTTGTGTAGACCTGGGCTAATTAAGATGATGAATTTTAACTCTTGAGAGTGTGAAAATGAAACCAAATGGACCCGCAAGGGTCCATTTGGTTTCATTTTTACGTTCTCAAGAGTTACATCTGCAAAATTTACAATATATTTTTGGGGGGCAAGTGACCATGAGCTGAGGGCAAGTAGAATCTGACTTGCACTTGCCCGATGGGCAAGTGTCTCCGAGACCTTAGTGTCAACCCCTGCTGACAGCTCACTGTCCGTCCCGCAAAGGACAACACAATGCCAATGACTTTGTGTGAAGAAATCGAGCGATAAACACCCATATAATCGAGCCAGCAGGATGGAGTCTGGAGTCGACCGGCTGTGATTAGGAAACATGGAGGTTGATCACGTTGTCTGACTATCACTAACCCTGAATTTAACCTCAGTCTTAACCAGCCTGTGAATCCCCTAACCTCACATCAGTCTTAACCGGCCACATAAGTCAGTCTCTCAATGTTTTACCTTCAGCGGCAGTAATTTAAGATCTACAGCAGATCTACATGCATTTGAGTCCAGGCGATCCAAATCAAAGACAAAGACAAATCAATCTCAATGTCAATCAATCAATCAATCAATCAATCAATCAATCAATCAATCAATCAATGTCTCTTGTGAATCTCCCAATAGAGCTGCGCAGTGACGTCACCGCCCCTGTTCCGGAAGTCTTTTCCCCATTCATTTTTCTCATAGACTTTTCGAAAATAATTTATATCAAGACGATTACGCCGCGGCCAAAGCCAACTCAGGTCGTGACAAATCATGACAACAAACACAATATCGTCATATAATATATAATTGGGAAGAAGTAGAAAACGGCATGATACAAGACTTTTTGTTTCGTTTTTCATCTTAGAAATAATTTTATTGTCCCAAAAGTTTGTGTGTGTCATCATGATTCGTCACGACTCGAGTTGGCTTTGTCCGCGGCGCAATCGTCTTGATATAAATTATTTTCGAAAAGTCTATGAGAAAAATGAATGGGGAAAAGACTTCCGGAACAGGGACGGTGACGTCACTGCGCAGCTCTATAGCAGTAGCAGTTTAACCCATTAAGACCTGTGGTCTCTTGCACAGAGCTGAGCGTCACATCCCCTCTCAAGCGTAGATGTGTGATGGACTGTAGGTTGGTCACACGGTGGCTGAACGACAACAGAGGAGAGCCATCCACGGACACCTGAAACTCCTGGCTGGTGCACGTGATCTTAATCTGATAGAACGAACGCACACACACACACACACACACACACACACACACACACACACACACACACACACACACACACACACACACAAAGTCAAAGTCGTCAGATTAGTCACTCACATTACCGCAATGAAATTAGTTCTCCGCTTTTGACCCATCTCTTGGAGCGGTGAGCTGCAGCGTGCGCCGCGCTGCAGTTGATTTGACCCCCAATCCATCCCTTGGATGCTGAGTGCCAAGCAGGGAGGCATTGTGTCCCATTTTTACAGTCTTTGGTATGACCCGATCGGGAATCGAACCCCAGCCTCCCAGTTCCAGGGCGGACCCTCTAACCGCACACACACACACACACACACACACACACACACACACACACACACACACACACACACACACACACACACACGCAATAATTTATAGTTTTGGTGTGGGCTTTGGCTGGAAAAGTTCCTAATATCATGAGTGAGTGGGGGCGGGGCTTGGTGTATGTGCTGTTGGTCTGTTGCACTTCCGCCCACCGTAGAGCATGTGCATGTGCACATCTTGTTAACGGGTTGATAACAGGTTTCCAAATAACCCAAATCACTGAATGCTCCTTTAAAAGGTAGGGGAAGTGATTTCACTTTTGTCAGATATCACCCAAAAAGTATTTTTTTCTGTTAAAATGCTCTATTATAAGGTGTGGAAACCATATATGGAGTTTTCCCCCTCCCCCACGTTAGCAGAGGAGCTAATAAAAGTTCCCCAGGTGGTGGGTGAATTCTCCTCCAATCAGGATCGAGCAGCAGGTTCGCATAGTGTAGCTACTGTTGGACGCCCCTAGTGCACCTGGCTGGTACTACACCATGAATTTCAAATCACTTACCCTACCTTTAATCTTTCTTTGACACAAAATTTAGACCTGAAATCAGGGCACAGAAAAATGTTTTTCCCGCTGCACGTCTTTGCTGACTTTGATGCAAGGAGGTGACAGGAGATGTCCATTATTTGGAAATCTATTTGTTGGCAACCCTGATTGCCATGTTGTGCAGTAATATAGAAATGAGCGATGCATTGCATTGCAATTGGGGCTGCAACGATTAATCGTAATCAAACCAATTAGCTGTCAACAAATTCAGGCAGCAATCAATTAATCAAATTTATAACTATTCACTGGAGTTTTTTGCAATTCATGAGTGTTTTACCACTTAGTTTTTCCAGTTTTTCCAGTGTAACTAAACTAAGGAGCAGTGAGCCAGCTCTTTTCCCTTAGAATCTGATGATCAGCAACTGCAAAGCAAACTATGACTCATAACAATGATTATAGTATGAAAAACAATACGGATTTCTGACTTCAGAAGAGTAGGCAATTGTTCCAGGGAAACATTGTGCAGATTATGAAGTCTCACCTCAAACGGCTGTCCAGCAGTGAAGGGGAAGGTGGATTCTATCAGCTCTTCACCCCACTGCCCTGAGAGGCGGCTGTTACAGATGATCTTCTGTCCACCATCACCTCTAAAACGAGGGTTGAAGCGGAACGGCAGTTCTCCATTGTCTATGAAGAAGTCCAGCGTGAATCTGATCACGCACATAGACGCGCACGCACGCACCCATGCACACACGCACACACATGCACACGCACCCACACACACACACACACACTTGCTCTTAATCTGTGATTTACAATAAGTAAAATCAATGCAATACATCATACATTTTACAGTTTACAATTGAAGCAGAGTTTACAATAATATAAGCACTAAAACATGGTAATACATTAGACATCCGATATATCATATAAGTCACTGTTATCCAAGTCAATGAGGTGCTATCTAAACTACCTACTGTAGGAGGGTACTGCAAGTGCTATGGGTTGGTATGCAATACAAGTGCTATGGGCTGAGATGAAATCTGAAGAGGTGTGTTTTCAGACTGCGGCGGAAAATAGGGAGTGAGTCTGTGGTTCTGATTGCAGTGGGAAATGCATTCCATAGTTTTAGACCAGGAAAACTATGAGGGAGAAGAGCTTGGGGTGTGTGGAGTGTTGGCCAGACGTTTTTAACGGGGGTACTGTCAGCTTCCCTGTGTCGGCTGATCGGAGTGCACAGGAGGGCTTGTAGGGTTTTATGAGACCAGTAAGATATGGTGGAGTCAAACCTTTGGTTGCTTTGAATGCAAGCGTGAAAGTTTTCACACACACACACACACACACGCACACGGACGCACACGGACGCACGCATGCGCGCACACACACACACACACACCTCTCAGGGTTGGGATTGACGGTTCCACGGATGGTGATCTGCAGTTTGTCATACACTCTGTTCTTCAAGACGTGCTCATAAGGAATTGGCTGCATGTCAGAAACAAACCAAACATCATTATACGTAAAAACATTAAAGTATTAGTTCCACTGATCCAGAACATTCAAACTGGAAAAAAGAAAGTACCGTACTTTCCGGACTATAAGCCGCTACTTTTTTTTCACATGCTTTGGACCCTGCGGCTTATACAATGGTGCGGCAAATCTATGGATTTTTACAGGTGGCTTTTTAACAGGAGTTTTCAACAGGTGGTCCCTGAGAGGGTTCCAGGTGGGCCCTCCAGACTAAAATTTAGTCTGGAGGGCCCACCTGGAACCTTTCCATCATTTAATGATGGAAAGTTGGTTAACCAGATGTAAATCATTGAGAGCGTAAAAATGAAACCAAATGGACCCTTGCGGGTCCAATTGGTTTCATGTTTACGCTCTCAAGAGTTATGACATTCACCATCTAAATTAGCACTAATTAATTAACAAGTCATGGTCATTTTGATCTCTATGTTTTGCCTGTTTTGTTTGCGAGAGTGGAATTGTGGACAAAACCAAAGAAATCTTTAGTATTGGTTTCTGTGGGGTGAAAATGTTGTCAAATGGTGCTCTGTAGCTCAAATTCTGAATAAATAGTGGGCCCTGGGATCAAAAAGGTTGAAAACCACTGCTCTATCATGAAGCTTATTGTCTGGTGCGGCTTATAGTCAGGTGTGGCTTATACAGCAGTGGCGTGCACAGAGAGTTTCCAGGGCAGGTGCTCAAATGCAGGCAGGAGGGCACTCTAGCCGCCCGGCAAAGCCAGGCGGCAGGAACTTTTTGGAGTTTTGGGGGGTTAAAAATGCATAGAAAACAGCATTTCTGCTATATAAAATGGTTTGAAGAAAATAATGGCTTCTTCTCCAATGACTGTTCTTAAAAACTGAATTTCAAGCTCCTGTCCCTTAGAATGAAAGCAGATCCCCTTCCCTTTAAAACAGGCCATGACTCTTGTGGACAACAGTGCCATCTCCTGACACAAAGTGGTGGTGCAACTCTAGTAGCAGAGTTGCTACATTGAGGGGCCATAAAAAAGCGCACAAGCCTGTTTTCTCAAATGTACATTTTTTTTTGCTCTTTTAAAAAGGGCACGTTGGTCCAGAGAGGGCCACTAGGGGGTGCTCAAACGCCCCTTGATGTCTATCTATTCACGCCTATGCTTATACATGGAAAAATCAGTATATTGCCCCAAATTTAGCTGGTGCGGCTTATATTCAGGTGCGGCTTATAGTCCGGAAATTACGGTATGTGGGTCACCCATCCAAACACATGCACAGCACACACCAAACAGCTCCTACCAAGCTTTGCTGAGGGCCAGTGGGGATGACTGGCACTGGGCCTTGTCCAGGAGTAGCAGCTCCTACAGGGGAAAACACATCCAATAAATATTTCAAACCAATATTGGGCAAATTCACAGTAGCTGCATGTAACTGACCCAGCACTGCTGAGCATGCTGTCTCAATGTCAAGTTAATGTGTATAGGACACACATGTGTATAGCATGGATTAGCTCCCACTTATATTTCCGACATGTTACAGCCCTATAACCCTGCACGAACGCTTAGATCGTCAGATAGGGCCCTCCTAACTCCCCTCAAAACCCACCGGCTCACTCGAGGGGACCGGTCTTTTTCAGCGTGAGCACCCCTGCTTTGGAACGCCTTGCCCCCGGCCCTTAGGGTGGCGGAGTCGGTGTCTTCGTTTAAATTTGGCTTAAAAACCGTGCGATGACGTCATGCTGTTTCTGGTGTCTTGACTAACTTGTCCTTTCACGGTCTGAGCAAAAAAGTTCTGTAAAGCACTTTGTGGCCTAATGTCTAGAAAGTTGCTATATAAATAAATTTCATCATCATCACACACCTCATATACGCAAACACAATTCTCAAGTGCATACATGAAATTGACACTCTCTGTTCAGACGGACACTCGCAACCCCCCAAGCAGACACTCACAACCCCACAAAACAACACTATAGATTAAAAAGACAGATCATTTTCTGTTGTGAATCTCTCTGTAGTATTAAGACCTGTGGTTTGTTCCACACAAGGCAGTGTGGTCTCTTCCACAGAGCTGAGTGTCACATCCCCTCTCAAACGTAGATGTGTGATGGACTGTAGGTTGGTCATTCGGTGGCTGAACGACAACAGATGAGAGCCACCCACGGACACCTGAAACTCCTGGCTGGTGCACGTGATCTTAATCTGATCACAACACAAAGACCCACACACACGCACGCACGCACGCACGCACACACGCACACACACACGCACACACACACACAAATAATTAGACCTGAATTCGGGGAACAGAAAAAAGACGTGCAGCGGAAAAAACAGAGCAATGAGCCTTCTCTCTTCCTTTACAAACTATGACTCATAACAATTATTATAGTCTGAAAAAAAAAATCTGATTTTGGAGTACAGAAAAGTGCTGTTCCCTTCATTGACACCATGATTTGCTTTAATTCATTTAAAAATACTAATAATGTGTATTATTTTAATAGCAGCCTAATCAGCAGGCGATCAAAAGTATGTTTGAATGAATTATATGTTTGTGTTAATTAGAACATGTCTAAAATAAACTATTTTAAGGTGATAGCTATACGAGTGTCAAAATCCGCTGAATCAATTAATCATTTAGACATTTGGTTGATGAATTGATTCCCAAAATAATCGATAGTTGCAGCGATGCAACGTAATTGTTTAGCTGCTGATTCCCAAAATAATCGATAGTTGCAGCGATGCAACGTAATTGTTTAGCTGCTGAATCATAACGAAATTGACGTCTGACCCCTCTGCCAAATGACCCCGTAAATGGCCCTCAGTGAACCTGGGGTTAAGACAGTGGCGGCCGGTCAATAGGGGCGCTAGTGCGCCGCACCACCATGCAATACCCCATGAATGAAACGTGAATAAGAATGACGGAGAAATGAAATCTGCAGCTTGTCATTTTCTTTAAAAGAGCAATCCATCACGGCAAATTGTATATAATATAAGTAACTAAAGCCCACTCTAACACAAAGTGATTAAAAGTTGTAATATACTGCCATGAAATGTCAAAAGTTGTTTACGTTGTACAACGTTGCTGATAGGTTACTGAGTGTCACGTGTTGGTTCGCATTCGTCTTTAGGCATTGAGCTCTGCACTGAAGGGCAATGCATTGCGGTCCTATTGACTTCAATGCAAGCGGTAGGAGCGATCTGGGTCGCAAAATGTGCGCGACCAAACCACTTGAGGGCAGCACACAACACAGTTTTACATAGAGTTGAACACAACTCCACACAGATAATGAAGAGACACGTTGGCAGGTAAAGGGAAGAATATACAGTAGTTGAATTCATTTTGATAATGGAATAACAAGACAAAGATATTATAAGATAACTATAAAGCAATGCAGAAAACACCAATTGAAAGCAGAACACTGCAGGATTTTTTTTTAAACTAAAGAGCTGAAACCAGATAAATGTAATCATCACACAAAAATCCAAGGACAGAAGAAGAGAGTATCCTACACCAGTAGCCTACCCAGGAGGTCCAGGACCTTCTCAAAGAGCTGGTAAGGATTGGCTGACAGCATCCATTCACACCAACTCATTGTTTTGCTTCCATTGAATGTGATGATACCTGGTACATATTCTTGATCCCCCCCATTATTATTATTATGTTTTTTTTTATAGCGCCCCCCCCCCCCCCCCTAAAGAAAAAGTCACCAGCCGCCACTGGGTTAAGAGTGTGATTATGAAGTCTCACCTCAAACGGCTGTCCAGCAGTGAAGGGGAAGGTGGATTCATCCTGCTCTTCACCCCACTGCCCTGAGAGGCGGCTCTTACAGATGATCTTCTGTCCACCATCACCTCTAAAACGAGGGTTGAAGCGGAACGGCAGGTCTCCATTGTCTATGAAGAAGTCCAACGTCAAGCTGATCACACACACGCACGCACACACACACACACACACACACACACACACACACACACACACACACACACACACACACACACACACACACACACACACACACACACGCGCACAGGACAAGTGTGTGTGTGACAAGTCAGGACACAGCAGTGTGTGTGTGTGTGTGTGTGTGTGTGTGTGTGTGTGTGTGTGTGTGTGTGTGTGTGTGTGTGTGTGTGTGTGTGTGTGTGTGTGTGTTTTTAATAAATTAGTGTAGCATTCACACAGTGGAGAGAGAGGCTGGTTAGTGGAAATAGTGATGGGCCATTCATTAGCCATCCTGCTGTTTTGGGGACCATCAACACCTCCAGTCTCCAGGACCGGTTAAACAGGTTTTGAGCCATTTGATAACAAAAGTCTGAATTAATGAGCTAACACCTTTGGAAACATGACATTGTAATGTATAGCTCCCCAAATCCCCCACCACTACTCATTGTTTGTCAGTTACAAGCCTAGCCTGGGCCAGCAAATTAAGTCGGGACCACAGCCCCTGTGAAATCCTACTGAAATCCTCTACGTGCCTGGAACATAAACGGAGGGGGCACATTTTGTAACTGAGGGGGCCACGCCCCCTCAGGCCCCCTCGTAACGCCGGCCAGACACACACACACACACACACACACACACACACACACCTGTCAGGGTTGGGATTGACGGTTCCACGGATGGTGATCTGCAGTTTGTCGTACACTCTGTTCTTCAGGGAGTGATCATAAGGAATTGGCTGCATATGAAACAAACCAAACATCATCATACGTAAAAACATTTTAAAGAATACTATATTAGTTCCACCGATCAAAAGACGGAACATTCAAATTGAGAAAAATATATATAGTATATATATATATATATATATATATATATATATATATATATATATATATATATATATATATATATATATAGAAAAATATATACAGTATATATATGTGGGTCACCCATCCAGACACATGCACATTGCACAGCACACACCAAACAGCTCCTACCAAGCTTTGCTGAGGGCCAGTGGGGATGGCTGGCACTGGGCCTTGTCCAGGAGCAGCAGCTCCTACTGGGGGAACAAAAACATCAAATAAATACCGTAATTTCCGGACTATAAGCCGCACCAGCTAAATTTGGGGCAAAATACTGATTTTTCCATGTATAAGACGCACCTGACTATAAGCCGCACCAGACAACAAGCTTCATGTTAGAGCTGTGGTTTTCATCCTTTTTGATACCAGGGCCCACTATTTATTCAGCATCTTCACTCCACAGACCCCAAAACTAAAGATTTCTTTTGGTTTTGTTCACAATTCCAGGATGGTTTTTCGCAAAAAAAGAGGCAAAACATCAAAATTAGTTCAAAATGAACATGACTTGTGACTTATTAATTAAGTGGAGCTAATTTAGACGGTGAATATCATCATAACTCTTGAGAGTGTAAACATGAAACCAAATGGACCCTGATGGGTCCATTTGGTTTCATGTTTACACTCTCAAAAGTTACAATATCCCTCATGGGAATTAGTCCAAGACTACTCAACTAGAAGATTAATGGCCATGGACAGAAGCAAAATAAATCTTTAGTTTTTGGGGTCTGTGGGGCTAAAATGTCCTCAAATGGTGGATCAAAAAGGTTGAAAACCACTGATATAGGGTATTTATCAGTTGAATGGAGGGTCACCTGGAGTCGACTGGCTGTGATTAGGCAACACAGAGTTTGATCACGTTGTCCGACACTATCACTAACCCTGAATCTAACCTGAGTCTTAACCGGCCTGTAAGTCCAATAACCTCACATCAGTCTTAACCGGCCACATAAGTCAGTTGCACAATGATTTACTGTAGCTTCAGCGGCAGTAATTTAACTAATTTACCGCGAGCGCACGTTCGTTGTTTTCTGCTATATGCCACGGCTCAAGCATTCGGTAAAAAAAAAACTTTATTTTGAAGCGCCAGATCTACTAAACAGGATGTGCGATGACGTCATGCTGTAAACACAATCCATAAGTTAAAGGGGTACTTCACCCAAAAAAAAACTTTTGGTCATTTTATGGTCTACTCAGCCTCATGTGAACACACCAGACAGTTTATAAGTTACTCCTTTCAGTATTTAGATATTTGATGTTCATTAGTCTGCCATTAGTCTGCCAGACCCAAACCCATTATAACTTAAAACTCCATTTTAACCATGACAGATTATTCGAAAACAACCCATCTTTTTTCTGGTGACTGATATTGTCCTCCTAATACGTGAGAGGGCAGTGGAATTTCATTTACATTTTTTATTTATTTTTAAAATATTGTTTTATTCATTTGGGTGGGCATTCCCAAATATGGAGGGGGCTACATTTTACAAAACAATATTTTAAAATTTTAAAATAAATGAAAACTGTAGATGCAATTCCACTGCCCTCTCACGTATTAGGAGGACAATATAAGTCACCAGAAAAAAGATGGGTTGTTTTCGAATAATCTGTCATGGTTAAAATGGAGTTTTAAGTTATAATGGGTTTGGGTCTGGCAGACTAATGGCAGACTAATGAACATCAAATATCTAAATACTGAAAGGAGTAACTTATAAACTGTCTGGTGTGTTCACATGAGGCTGAGTAGACCATAAAATGACCGAAAGTTTTTTTTGGGGTGAAGTACCCCTTTAAGTGCATATGTGAAATTGTCTAAATGAAAAGAACAGACAGAGAGACAGACTCTCACATCCCCAACCCCCTTCACTATAGATTAAAAAGACAAATCAATTTCAAAAGTCTATATTGTGAATCTCTCAGTAGTAGTATGTACACAGTTTAACTCATTAAGACCTGTGGTCTCTTCCACAGAGCTGAGTGTCACATCCTCTCTCAAGCGTAGATGTGTGATGGACTGTAGGTTGATCACACGGTGGCTGAACGACAACAGATGAGTGCCATTCACGGACACCTGAAACTCCTGCCTGGTGCACGTGATCTTCATCTGATAGAACACAACACAAAGACAGTGTGCACGCACGCACGCGCACACGCACACGCACACACGCACACACACACACACACACACACACACACACACACACACACACACACACACACACACACACACACACACACAGTAATGGCAGCCTAATCATCAGATAATCCAATCTATGTGTTTTCTTAGATAGAACATTAAGGTGATATCTATATAACATTTAGGGTGATAGCTATATAAGTGTCCAAATTCTGTAAATCGATGAATCATTTAAATAATCGCTTGGTGAATCTGATGAATCAATCATAATCAAGGCCTGTAAACGGTCCTCAGTATGTAGATTCTAAGATCTCACCTCAAACGGCTGTCCAGCAGTGAAGGGGAAGGTGGATTCATCCTGCTGGCCAACCCATCGCCCTGAGTAGCGACTGTTACAGACGATCACCTGTGCATCTCTAAAACGAGGGTTGAAGTGGAACGGCACGTCTCCATCGTCTGTGAAGAAGTCCAGCGTGAACCTGATCTCACGCGCGCACGCACACACACACACACACACGCACACACACACACACACACACACACACACACACACACACACACACACACACACACACACACACACACACACACACACACACACACACACACACAGTCAGACACACAGTAGGGCACATGTGTCAAACTCAAGGCCCCGGGGGCCAAATCAGGCCCGTGAATGAATGATATTGAATTAGTATTAGAACTGGCCTGTGATAAGAAATGAATGCAACTAATTGTTTTACTTCCTCAACTCAGTCTCATTTACTTTCTCAATCAACTATGAAAGCAGCACTTGGTGAGGATCATAAGAAAAGAAGAAAAAAAAAAATCCCGAAAAATAGCAGGTGTTCACGTCTCATAGCGCGCCACGGAGTGCCGCTATGAGACGTGAACATTAAAATCATTAAAACTTAAAACAGTTCTTAATGCAGGCAGTTTCATTTCAAATTTTAATTTACAATTATCTTGCCATTAAGAGACATTGATTTTTGAAGGGAAATTACTTTTTTGCTGTTTGACAGGGACGTCATCGTAAACCGGTGTTGAAACACAGACCGGTATCTCCGGCCCTCGACTTGCACCAATTTTTCTATTTTGGCCCACTCTGTATTTGGGTTTGACGCCACTGCAGTAGGGGGTCCGGGACAGGAACTCTTTAGGGGAAGCACCAACTCTTTGTGTGAAATGTTTTTTGCTAAATTAGTGTAGCACTTACCAAAAATAACAATAGCAATAACTTTGGAGTTGTCCACCCTGTCATTCTTCCAGCCCACCCTAGTAGGGCTGGTTAAATCCGGCCACACACACACACACACACCTGCCAGGGTTGGGTTTGACGGTTCCACGGATGGTGATCTGTAGCTTGTCGTACACTCCGTTCTTCAGGGTGTAACCATAGGTCATTGGCTGGAGTCGACCTGATTAGGAAACACGGAGGTTGATCATGCATGTTGTCCCTAAGTCTAAACCGTAGTCTTAACAGCCCTGTCAATAAATTTAAAATTCAAATTTAATACATTTAAGACATTTTCTGTAGCAGATCTACAAGTCCTATATGCAGCCGGCTCCAGGAGAGCATGCTGGCGTAACATCACTTAACAAAAAAATCTAATATATTATACTTTTCTTTCTGCATTAATGCACTACTTTCAATATTACTTTCTGTCAATCTGTCTCGTTGCAAGTGTTCTTGTGAAATTATCTTGACAACCGCAGAAATTGAATAAATACTTATTTTTAAATTATTAACTGGCTTCCATGAATTCAATATTGCAATATTTAATTAATAATGATACTAAATATTTAATTATATATTTTGGAAAAAGTTTTTTTTAAAGTAATATGTAATAGTAATATTAATATATTACACTTGCTCAGGCAGTAATATGTAATAAATGTAAATATGTTACTTTAAAATGGAGGCAATGAATAATAAGTAATATATTTGAAAAATTAAAGTAATATTCCCAACACTGGTAGTAAGGCAGCTTCATGTGTATAACACACACACCTCATATACGCAAACACAATTCTAAAGTGCAAACGTGAAATTGACCAACAGACCGACAGGCAGACAGACACTTGCTACCCCCCAAAACAACACTATAGTTTAAAAAGACAAATCATTTTTCTAATGTGAATCTCTCAGTAGCAGTATGTACACAGTTTAACCCATTAAGACCTGTGATTTCTTGTACACAAGGCAGTGTGGTCTCTTCCACAGAGCTGAGTGTCACATCCTCTCTCAAGCGTAGATGTGTGATGGACTGCAGGTTGGTCACTTTGTGGGTGAATGACAACAGAGGAGATCCATCCACGGACACCTGAAACTCCTGGTTGGTGCACGTGATCTTAATCTGAACACAACACAAAGACATACAGTGCACACACGCGCACACACGCGCACACACACACACACACACACACACACACACACACACACACACACACACACACACACACACACACACACACACACACACACACACACACACACACACACACACACACACACAGGACACCAATCCACATTATAGTTTCGGTGTGGGCTTTGGTTGGAAGAGCCTTGTTCCACTCAGGAAGGGGGGGGGGGGGGGGGGGGGGCGGGGGGCTTTCTCCAATCATCAGTGAGTGGGGGCGGGGCTTGGTGTATGTGCTGTTGGTCTGTTGCACTTCGCTCCACCGTAGAGCATGTGCATGTGCACATCTTGTTAACGGGGCAGACCAGATAGTTCAGGTTTTCAAATAACCCAAATCACTGAGCTGAAATCGGGGAACAGAAAAATGACAAGATGCTTTTCCTGCTGCGTGTCTTTGCCAACTCTGTGTTGGCATTGGCAACCCTGATTGCCATATTCTAATATAGAAACGAGCGATGCATTGAGATGCTTTGCAATTAGGGTTGCAACAATTAATCGATTGATCATAATTGCATCGATTATTCAATTATGTTTAATTTAGCAATCGATTCATCAAATTTGCAATTAATCACTGGATTTCTTTTCAATTCATGGGTGATTTACTTACTTTTACTTACTTCCAGTGTTAAGTGTAGCTAAACTAAAGATCAATGATCCATCTTTCTTCCCTTTACAATCTGATGATAGTTGCACATGCACAGCAGCAACTGCAAAGCAAACTATGACTCATAACAATGATTATAGCATGAAACAGATGTTTCATGGATGTTTGAGTTCAGAAGAGTACTGTTCTTTTCAACAACACCATGACTTGCTTTAATTCATTTTAAAATAGTTTCTACGTTATTTTAGTAGCACCCCAATCAGCACATAATAACAGGTATGTTTGTTAGTTAGAAAATATCTCACGTTTTTATCTCAACGTTTTTAAGGTTATAGCTATTTAAGTGTCCAAATCCGATGAATAATCGGTTCGATGAATTGGTTTGGAAAATAATCGTTAGTTGCAGCGATGCATTGTAGAATTGAATTGTTTTCCTGGTGAATCATAATAAAATTGACCTCTGACCCCTCTGCCAAATGGCTCCGTAAACGGTTCTCAGAGAACCAGCGGTTGAGAAGCAGTGTACTGTAAATTATAAAGTCTCACCTCAAACGGCTGTCCAGCAGTGAAGGGGAAGGTGGATTCATACTTCTCAACCTGCTCGTCACCCCACCGTCCTGAGACACGGCTGTTACAGACGATCACCTGTCCATGATCACGATCATCGTTAAAACGAGGGTTGAAGTGGAACGCCATGTCTCCATCGTCTGTGAAGAAGTCCAGCGTGAACCTGATCTCACACACGCACACGCGCACGCGCGCACACACACACACACACACACACACACACACACACACACACACACACGCGCGCACAAAAAACAGTCAGGACACACAGCAGGGGGTCTAGGACAAAAACCTTTTTTTGATACTAGGAATAGTTTGGAGATACTGTACACCAGGGGTGGGCAATTATTTTTCCCAAGGGGCCAAATGAGATACATAAAATATTGTGGAGGGCCAAGACTAAAGGCTGAACTAAAGTCTGCGTAATATTATATATTTAATTTCAAGATAAAAGTAAGAGTAAGACCAACCATTTTGACACCAGGGCCCACTATTTATTCAATATTTGAGCCACGAACCACCATTTGATGACATTTTAGCCCCACAGATCCCAAAACTTTCTTCAAGATTTCTTTTGTTCTTGTCCACAATTCCAGGCTGGACTTGAGAAACAAAACAGGATAACAAAAGTGACCATTCTCTTAGATTCTCTGATTGAATGTGTAGACTTTGGGCTAATTCAGATGATGAATATTTTAAAGGTAGGGTAAGTGATTTGAAATTCATCCTGTAGTTCCAGCCTGGTGCACTAGGGGCGCCAAACAGTAGCTACACTATGTGAGCCTGCTGCTCGATCCTGATTGGAGGAGAATTCGCCACCACCTGGGGAACTTTTATTAGCTCCTCTGCTAACGTGGGGGAGGGGGAAACTCCATGTATGGTTTCCACACCTTATAATAGAGCATTTTAACAGATTTTTTGGGGGTGATATCTGACAAAAGTGAAATCACTTCCCCTACCTTTAACTCTTGAGGGTGTAAAAATTCATTTATACGCTCTCAAAGAGTTACATCTGGTTAACCAACTTTCCATATTTAACTTGGAACTCTCTCAAGGACCACTGGTGGTCCCCAGGCCGGTCAGAGTCAGCCAAAGGGCCGCATTTGGCCCCCGGGCCGCATAATGCCCAGGTATGCTGTACACTCTATTGAAAAACGTGATCATTATGGGACTCTATGTAGATTGCACGATTATTTGTTTTCTCTTGTTCGTGTCAAGATGGATGCCACACCAAGTCAAAGTCGGATGCCATGACAGGTTTTCGTAAACAGGGGACGCAACGTAACCCGTCAATGGACGGGCGTGGCGTGATGGCGTTAGCCTTTTGACCCCATCTAAAGACCCCATCTAAAGAAATGTAATCCAACATCCAAAGACCATGGGTAAATAAACAAAATATGGATTCTATTTCTTACGGCACCCAGCTGAGTTTGGTGCTGTCAAACAAGTCTATGCAGCCATCTATGAAATCTATTTAAACTGCAACATCATTTTCTACAATATGCACTGGTCTCTGTTTAATCTCTCTCAGCTAAGGTGTCTGAAAAAGATCCACTCTCTTTCTCTCTCTCTCTCACACACACACACACACACACACACACACACACACACACACACACACACACACACACACACACACACACACACACACACACACACACACCTACCTCTCAGGGTTGGGTTTGACGGTTCCACGGATGGTGATCTGTAGCCTGTCGTACACTGCGTTCCTCAGGGTGTAACCATAAGAAATTGGCTGCATGTCAGAAACAAACCAAACGTAAAAAACATTAATATACCATATTAGTTCCACTGATCAAAATTCTACGTGGGTCACCCATCCAAACACATGCACAGCACAAACTAAACAGCTCCTACCAAGCTTTCCTGAGGGCCAGCGGGGATGACTGGCAGTGGGCCTTGTCCAGGAGCAGCACTTCCTAATGGGGAAAAAAACACATCAAATATGGTAAATAATTAAAACCAATGTACGGCAAATTTAGCTACGTACTGTACATGTGACTGACACAACACTGCTGCCTGCTCACCGTCTGTCTGAGACAGCACAAGACCAACAGATTTGTGTGAAATCAAGCAATAATCACCATATATAGGTTATTTGTCAGTCGAGCGCAAGTGGCACCTGGTGTCGAATGTCTGTGATCACAACAAACTGGCTGCTATAAGTAAGACTACCGTATTACTCAACTTTACATACGATTGCATGGCAGCCACAGGCACTGTTAGCATTAGCTGGTGCTCTTTTGCTGTCAATACAAACAGATGGATATTGGCAGCCATACGAGTGAAGCACACAATAGACATCCAAAAATAGACTGCGTGACGCTTTTGAGATGGAACGCTCAGAAAATAAGAGTAAAAGCAAAGCAAAAATAATCTGGCGTTGTCGGCAGGATTTGGAGTGCGGGTATCCATCCTCGTGGGTCCACATGAGGGGCATTGTTTGCGGCGTCCCGTGGTGAGTGAACTGTGAAGCACACGGGCGCACTCCAAAGACTGAGGGGGTAAATGTAGCACCCAGCCATGAGCCAGCTGACACAGCCCTGCCAGTCGGGCTCAGCACTGTTGGCACCAACTACTACACCAAAAACAAGAGCAACGATACGATGGCACAAAGCAGCGGTACAAAGCAAAGCAGCGGAACTAGGAGATTGTCTCACTGACTCATCCCATCTGGGACCCAGGAAGGGTGACTCGCTTATTCTGTGGGTATTGCTTTTTTTTTTTTAACAATTCTTCCACATGCAAACTTCTGTTGAAAAGGTTGTGGGTTCAAGCCCAGCTACTGAAAAGTGAAGTGGCAATACAAAGTAGGAGTCTTCAAGAACCCTGCCCTGCTCTCACAATTACAGTATCTATTTCGCAACTTCAGTCTTCCATGTTTCTATGGCTTAATTGTGCACACTGATCTTATTGCCTTAGCTGCTTGCGTGGTCCCGTCTTATCGCTGCTTGCAGCTATATTTATGTATTCTTTTATTTGTGATCAGATTCATTGGTGACTTACCACCATCTTCCTTTTCGGTCCCAAACAATTCAACCTCACAGAGAGTCAGGTATTCGGCTCTTCCAGGAATCACAATATTGACATACCGACCCTCCATCCCATTACAGGTAAAGGTCCTGGTGTTTCCAGCTGGGATAGAGTCGATTACAGCACATCTGACCCAACAGAGGAAACAGATGTTGCAAATACATAAACACTACAACTGCTGTTGTAATACATAGAACATTGTGGCATAGTCAAAATGACTATGGTACAATGAATGGTGTAAATTAACCTACAACGGTTTTATAACTATAACTATAACTATATAACTCATATCATACCTAGGATTTCCATTTCCGTTGTTGTTCAGGGAGTTTCCAATGCGGATCTCAGCTCCATTGAGCCTTTCAGAACAGCAGTCTCCTCTGTTGGTGATGTTGACAGAATGCACTGTGTAAATTTTCCGCAGGTCCACTCTCCACCAGGGGCTGAGGTCTTTCTTTGTGTGAGTACAGGAATCCTCTGAGTAGACACTGTCACGATTCCCATCAATGGCTCTTTCCGGAATTCCCTCATATGCTCTTGAAGACTGAGCTACTTGTACACCTAGTGCCACATTTTTATCTGCATGAAGGTATTTAAGAAGACAATTATTCATGGAGTAATTGTATCCGAGAATGTTTGAAGCAATGTTATGTTATGTCATGGTTAAAAACAATGTTATGTCTTGCATGAAACTCTGACCAGCCTCTTCTTTGTTGCAGAAATTTAAAGAGCGTATTACCTACTCAACAAAACAAACACGGCTTGTGTGATTAGAAAAGCACTCTGAGTCCAGCGCAACACAAACAAAATGCACCTTTTGACCAGAAAGCATTTGTTTTTCTGCTTAAAAAACAACAGATTTGTGCCCTGTACCAAGAGAAAAACTTCATAGAGAGAAAATAGTGCTTCCACTAAGTCCATCACTTAGAATTAATTAAATGTATTATGCAAGTGGTCATCTTTGAATGCAAGTGACTGTAATAATCAATAATTAAGGGACCAAGTAGTCCACAAAGTGGACTGCTTGGTTTCCCCATGGGAGTTGAATTTCAACAAAATTAGACACCACTAGAAACACAAAGGTGAAGAGATTTCTTTGTAACGACTGCACACACAGTCTACCGATTGCGTGCACAATGTTCATCCCAGATCCAGGCAGAGGTATGCGGTATAAGTGCATTTCAAAATTATCAAAATGACAGAAAATATCAGGACAGAGCTTACTGGTCAAAGTGACAGATGTTTTCCACATGTAAACAAACAATATCGATGGCTATTGGCCATTTATGCCTGCATTTTCAATTGAGTGCTAAAGCACCATCCTTTGGCCAATGGTTGTAGGGTTTCTCGTATTCAGCGTATCAGGGCAATGCCCTGATGACCTCTACTACACTGCCACGCTTTGCAAAATGACTGCATGGTTAAGCCAAGAAAAGAAAAACAAATAGCAAAATGTACTTTTTAGACCAATGTAGTGCATTTTACTGTGGTCTTACCTCCATTGGTAGCATTGAGTCTCCCAACCTCCTGCTGTAGGTGGTCTCTCTCTGCTGCCAGGTGGTCCTGTCTGGCCTGTAAACCATCTCTCTCTAGGCTGCAGTTTGCATAAGTGCTAATTAACAGATCTCTGACAGCGGTGATGTTGTCATAACTAACTCTGAGTGAGTCTCTTTCTTCTAGCAAAGCGGTGTGTCTCGGCTGCAACGCATTTACTGTGCTTTTACAAAGGTCCATGCTAGTCCGCTCATAGTCCAATTCCTTGGTGTTACTCCAGTGGTCAACCTCCAACTGTTCTTTCTCGCTTTTAGTGGTGTTGTGAGTGTCCTCCAGTTTTCTAAACTCAACAAGCAAGGCATCGTAGCTGGTCTGTAACTGCCCTGTGGCTCTGGTTACATTGTTGTATTGGTTCTGGAACACATCCCTCTCTCTAATGGTTTTGCTGTAACTGGACCGCAACTCATTTCGTTGTTTTGCAGCGGAATTGTAATCGGTTTGTAACAGTTGTACGGTTTCATTCAAGGTTTCATATTCAGTCTGTAAACGAAAATGAGTGTCTTCAAGCTGGTCTCTTTCTTCAGTTAGAACACTTTTGTCAGCCTGCAATTGTTTATCACTAGCTTTAAGGGTCTGTATTTCATTTACCAGGTCATTGTGTTCGCGTTTCAGGTCATTGATTTGGGCAGCTACTCTGTCCTTCTCTCTCTGTAAGCGAACGTTGCTGCTCTGCAAGCCGTCTTGAATGTTCTGCTGATCATTTCTCTCTTTGAGCGCAGCGCTCAGTTTGGTCTGCAAGTCATCAGTTTCTTTAGTTAAGGCGTTGCACTTGTTTTTCAGATGTTGTTCTGCTTTCCTGACTGCAAATAAAGAGACAGCATACACTGACAAATGATGCAAGAATATCAAAATATATATAAAAAATGTGCTCCACTGTGCTTCACACTCAATAAACACAATAAACACATTGGTTGTAAAGGCAGGGTTTTGCAATTACGACTTTTGGCCAAGGTCAAACCAATATGAAGCTTTCATATCCTCCAGACTGGACTATTCTAACTCCCTCCTCTCTGGCATCAACCAGGCATGACTTAAGGACTGGCTTCCCTGCCTTTGGGGCCGTTTGTGCCGGTTGGAAATCCAATCCCAGCACCTGATTGGCCAACAGCCCTGTCACTCACTTCGTTCACAACGTCGTCTGCTTTTCAAATATTCTTAGGGGTTCATATGAACCAATCACAGTTAAGACTGCTGCTTTGACAACGCCCATCCTAGAAACTGTTGTGGTAGAGAGGGACTTCAGTCTGAATAACCGTTGAAACCGTTGAAGCCGAACTGAGATCATTTTATTCTTCATATATTAATCCCGCCCAGCCTGACCACTTCATAGCTAAAATCCCTATAACTAAAGAAAGCAAGGAAGGTCAAACAATTAAAGGGGAAGTCCACCCATTTTCAACTAATCTAATATGTCATTATACCCTAGAGGTGGACATGATTAAAAAGTTCCCCCATTCTGTGTTCCCAAGAAATGGAGGTCTGAAGAAAATCACTAACATGGTGAAACATCTTGATGACATCATCAAGATGTATTTTCACCATGTTAATGGATTTCTTTAAAGACGCTTCTTTTTTTTTGAGAGCGTACAAATGGAATCAAATGAACCAGCTAGGGTTGGAGTTCTATCCATATTTTACTTTCTCTAATAACAACAAACTGATGTTGGCCTTTAAATGTGCTACATTGATTTGATTGGTTATATGACATTATGTAATGATTGACTCACAGCGGACTCCTTGCTCTATGACTCCAGCCAGCAGAAGAACACACAGCAGTCCAACACACACTGTAGCTGTCCTGAAAGGTCTCTGTCTCACTGCATCAGCTGGAACATGGAAAGCAGAGCCAAAGATCAGGGGCGGATCTAGGCATGGGCATGGGGGGCCCAGATTGCCCCACCAATTAAGCATGATGGCATGCAAAACAACCCAAGATATGTCAGTGCTTATATTTAAAAGTTTTTGAAACACTACTTCTGCTGCTACTACAATCGTGTCACCACTAAACCAACAGCGTTTCATCATTCAAAACAGAAAACTCTCTGAGACAGACCTTTTGCGTCATGCACCTTCAAAAACTGATGCTTACTTGCCCAATAAAAGTCCTATAACTGAAAATGGTATGGGGGTATTGTAGTATAATGGTATTTTCTCCTGCCCCCCCCCCCCCCCCCCCCCAACAGATACAGCAATAAAATGACTGTGTGTGTGTGTGTGTGTGTGTGTGTGTGTGTGTGTGTGTGTGTGTGTGTGTGTGTGTGTGTGTGTGTGTGTGTGTGTGTGTGTGTGTGTGTGTCTTTCTATTTACCAGACACATTTATCTTCCTTTATCCTATACATAGTCCTATACATATCCTATAGTGTCCTATAGGGGTGTAACGATACATTTTAACAGCAATTCGATAAATATCACGATACATATGACAAAATATACTGTATGGACGATATTATGCGATCCGATACGATTCATTGATTTGAAATAGACATGGCAACTATTTAAAATACATTGATATTGTCTTAAACTAAGCAATTAAACCACTCTTTTGATGGTTAAAGGTAGGGTAAGTGATTTGAAATTCATCCTGTAGTTCCAGCCTGGTGCACTAGGGGCGCCAAACAGTAGCTACACTATGTGAGCCTGCTGCTCGATCCTGATTGGAGGAGAATTCGCCACCACCTGGGGAACTTTTATTAGCTCCTGTGCTAACGTGGGTGAGGGGGAAACTCCATATATGGTTTCCACACCTTATAATAGAGCATTTTAACAGAAAAAAATATTTTTTGGGTGATATCTGACAAAAGTGAAATCACTTCCCCTACCTTTAATTTGATGTTGCATTAAAGGTAGGGTAAGTGATTTGAAATTCATCGTGTAGTACCAGCCTGGTGCACTAGGGGCGCCCAAGAGTAGCTACACTATGTGAACCTGCTGCTCGATCCTGATTGGAGGAGAATTCACCCTCCACCTGGGGAACTTTTATTAGCTCCTCTGCTAACGTGGGGGAGGGGGAAACTCCATATATGGTCTGCACACCTTATAATAGAGCATTTTAACAGAAAAAATGGGTGATATCTGACAAAAGTGAAATCACTTCCCCTACCTTTAATGCAATACTACATCAAATTAAGTAATTAAACTAAGTAAACTAAATAATCAAACCAGTCTTTTTTCTTTTGATGTAGTAATTTGATGTAGTATTAATGCAATTGAATATCTGCAAAGAAAACGATTCAATACCAATTATTTGCATTGCAAAACGATGCAATATGATACAATGTTGCTGCTTTACTTCAATTCTTGAAATTAAAAATCGATTTTCGATGCAGTTATTATGTTGTTACACCTGCCTTCACCTCTCAATACAGTACATGTCATGATTTGTTTTGTATCGAATAATATAAAGTATAAAACACACACACACACACACACACACACACACACACACACACACACACACACACACACACACACACACACACACACACACACACACACACACACACGTGTGTGTTTTTTACACACACACACTTTTAGATTTTTTGTGTACCTGCTAGTTTAAACTTGCTTCCGTCTGCAGTAATCAGCCTGGTCTGACTGTCATCCATATCCATATCATCCATGGTGGTCAGTACTGGAAGGTAGCCTTAGGTGGAAGAGATGATTATTTCACTATACAAATGTGACATACCTACAGTATATTTGAATTAATGAACTGAAAAGACAACAAATCAATTACCTGGGCCTGGAGAGCTGAGATGAATGATTCCGCTGTTGGTCACGCATCTAAGGTTGTCTGAGGGAACAGTGCATGGTTAAATAGCTATACCCCCCCCCCCCCCCCCCCCACACACACACACACACACGCACACGCACACACACACACACACACACACACACACACACACACACACACACACACACACACAAATACACACACACTCTTCAAGAAATTGAGAAATCAGAAATTGAGAAATTAGAAAGCTTGCTGACCTAAACACCTTTGATTTGTTTTGGACACATCTATTGCGGTATACACTGATCTGCGGATGTGCGTCAATGTTGCTAGTTAGTTGGAAATGAATTGCGGCGGTATGATGTTCCTCAAATTGCCTGATTGAGTCATCATAAATAAGGAAATGTGCACATATAATCTTGCTGCATCAGTATACAGTATCAGTAATGAACCATTACTCATATCTAATTCAGTTAAAAATGCCTGGCTTTGATAGGATTTAGTGAAATCAAGCCCTGAAAGGGATATTTACTTTCATTGGCCATTTTATCATTGCCTCTAGCTTATGTCAAGTAAAGTCATTTTTATATAGCACGTCTAAAAACAACTTCTTTACACATATTCATGGTAAAAAAAAAAAAAAAAAAAAAGATGAAAAAAATAGCAATTTTACAGTAAAAAGCAGGGCTGGATTTAGGCATAGAGGTGAGAGGGGAGGGGGGGGGGGGGGGGGGGGGGGGGGCTAAATAACCTGACTGCCCCACCAAACATGATGATATGCACAAAGATTGTATTCGCATACTGGGTCATTTATTATTTCTGGTCAAGTCAAGTCAACCTTTTATAGCATTGCAAATACAAAAAAGACCCATCTATGCCTCAATTACAATGTAGAAGATCCATTGGATTCTATGTAGAATCTACAATTTAGGCACTTAGCAGATGCTCTTAATCCAGGGCGATTTACATTAAGTAAAAACAATTGCAATACATCATGTGCATGCAGATTAGTTGAAATTACAGTTTGCAATTAAAGCAGAATTTACAATATACCTTAGTAGATACTACTATCTAAGTCTAATGAGGTGCTACCGCGCTATGGAAACTACCTAGCAGGGTACTGCAAGAAGAGGTGTACTGAAGAGGTACTGAAGAGGTGTGTTTTCAGACTGTGGCAGAAGATGGGGAGTGAGTCTGTGGTTCTGATTGTTTTTCCAAGTGCAACAGAGCAGTGGCTGGCTGGCAGGGCACTAGTGAGAACTCACCAACGCTCTGGACCAGAGCTAGGAGCAGGGGCGGATGCAACATGTCCCATTTGGGCGGGGGCAAGAGAACATGTTGGAGGGGCAAGAGAAACTGGTATGGGGGCGGCTTCATCGCCCGTGGCGCGAAGCGTCACCCATACCATTTTCAGTTGCAGCACTTTTATTAGGCAAGTAAAGCATCAATAATAACATCAGTTGTTGTTGAAGTTGCAACAGACACGCAGCATGCATAAAGCTAAAGGTCTGACTCAGAGAGTTTTCTGTTTTCAATGATGAAATGCTGCTGGTTTAGTGGTGACACAGCTGTAGTTAGTTAGTAGCAGTAGTAGTGTTTCAAAAGATTTTAAGCACTGAAATATCTTGGGTTGTCTTGGGTTGCATGCCATCATGTTTGGTGGGGCAGTCAGGGTATTTAGGGGGCCATTGCCCCACCATGTCCATGCCTAGATCCGCCCCTGGCTAGGAGGGTGTGTCACTGACTAGGACCCAGGCAGGGTGAGTCTTTGGACGGTCCGAGCAGCTGAGTGACAGGACCCCTCCCAGCCCTGGAAGTGCACCTCGCTCAGAGGTGTCAACAACCACGCATTGACCGTGAGAATAACGCATTTGACGTCATTCACACGCTCACACGTCACATGTCCCATCCCTCACGCACTGTTGGAGCATGGTGATTTTTCTTTTTTTTACGTGCTACAACTGATATTGCCAAATCTGCCTTATTGTAAGCGGCTCTGTGCTAGCGTTGTCTATAATGTCTAATGGGCAGGTTTCTGTACATGTTTGCGGGTTTCTCACTCGAAATCTGGCAACACCAAGACCAGACCAGAGCCAATAGAATCACACTAAAAGAGTCATTGAGGCATTGAGGAGTCAGAAAAAGCTCTAGTTGTCCCATAGAGTTATATGGGTTGTCCCCATTTGTTGTCCCCATTCTACATACAACTCTATGTAAAAGAGCCACCATAGGCCATTGGACTGGCCCCATGAAATGAACGGAGTTGTCGCAACTCTGTGTATAGGCCTACTCTAAGGCTTTAGCAGCACACCCGGTATGATTGAAATGTCAGCTACTGGATGAAGACCTGTTGTTACGTGAGGTAAAAATTCAACTGAATTAATAATGGATTACATTACAAATATGCATGAATCATGGCAATGTTTTGATTTTGACAAACATCATTACTGTTAGGTTGCCACCATGGTTAGCAGCTTTTATCTGTGTTTACCAGTAGTGTGTGAAACTAAAGCATCACTGTCAGCAGACTATTAGCTGAAACAAATACTCCTTTAGCTTGTGATTTCCATGCCTCTAAGCTGTTAGTAAATGAAATTCCACGATCTTCTCAGGTATTAGGAGGACAATATGAGCTACCAGAAAAATAATTGGGTGTTTTTGATAAATCTATCTTGATTAAAATGAAGTTTTAAGTCATAATGGGTTTGTATAGGATAGCCAGATACGCTAAAATGAACATCAAATATCTAAATAGTGAATGTAGTAACTTATAAAATGTCTGGTGTGTTCACATGAGACTGAGTAGTAGACCATATAATGACCAAAAGTTTTTTTTTTTTCTTTTTTTTTTTTTTTTTGTGAAATACCCCATAAACCAACAGCCTCTATTGACTAATTGCTAAATTAACTATTTCAATCCAGAGAAAATGCAATGCTGGGCACTAACTAATGCACTAATTGCACTAATATTTACAGTATTATTTGTATGGAGATCCCTGTGAGCACTAAATGACTGTTTTTGTTGCTGTTTTTAAGTCTTGGTTGAGTGTGTGTGTGTGTGTGTGTGTGTGTGTGTGTGTGTGTGTGTGTGTGTGTGTGTGTGTGTGTGTGTGTGTGTGTGTGTGTGTGTGTGTGTGTGTGTGTATTTAACATTGTAGAATATTGGGATTTCTGTTCTGATACTGCAAGTTTAAAAGCAGCTGACGGTGCTTCAGTCTTGTTCTGGATAGAGGCTCTCAATGTATGACCAGTGACCACCACCTTCTTATGACAGCCACTGGACCCCAAAGGAGTGACTGTTCCTTGAAGTGTTGTTTAAGTCTTGTCATAGAGACTCAGTTTGATTGTGGAATTTGCGGCATTTAGCAAGGGTCAAAGGTCCCCTTTGTGACCAAAACTGGGAATGGTTGTCTATTATGAAGCCAGGAAAATAGATGTGTGGCTGGTGTCCCCATGGTATACACTAACCAGAGAGAGGGCACAACGAGGCTGACATTGCATGGAGAACAGCTGGCAGGGAGGTGAAGACATTAATCTTAAAGATTACAGATTATTGTTAAAATAGGCTAAATCCAACAAAAAAAACACATTTTTTTTCCGGCGCCGGCAGAACGCACACACAAAAAACTAATCGGTCAAAATTGCAACTAAACACTTCAGTCAATGGTGTTAGGTCACTTTCCTGGGTTATTTCTTGAAGCCATAACCTTTTCCTGAGTTGCAGGGATTTCATTTTGACCGAATTCATGGGTTGTTTTATTTGGTTATTGGTTTTGGGTTGTTTTAATGAGAATAACCAATTTGTTAGGTCACAGACTTTGGTTGAATTGATTTATTGATGGAGTGGACTGGTCCAATTCCCCCCCTCTTTTTTTAAACGAGTGAGTGGTATGTCCCAACTGCTGTCAGTTTTGCTACTGCTTCTTTCTCTGCAAACCCGAAATACTACTCTACCCTGAGCACTTTTGCAGTAAGTTTGAAATTTTTACTTTTATCATAAGCGTGTTTACTGGAAGAATAACTCCATTGTGTTGTGCTTATGCTGCAGGGCAGGCTGCAACTTGATAGATAAATGCGTGAAATAGGAAATAGGAAATAATGTCTCCCTTGCTTTATTTCCATTCTGAACCACGACGGGAATATATGTTTTGGTTACGTCTGTTATGGTTATAGTCTACAAGCCCATAGAGCCCCATTGTAAACCAGGCATTTATGTACACCAACGTTTTGTTAGAAATGTTGAGTAGGGGTCCCCAACATGTAGAAACTGATGTTACAGATGTTGAGTAGGGTCCCCAACATGTAGAAAATGGTGTTAGAAATGACGAGTAGGGGTCCCCAACATGTAGAAACTGATGTTACAAATGTTGAGTAGGGGTCCCCAACATGTGGAAAATGGTTAGAAATGTCGAGTAGGGGTCCCCAGCACAGCATGTAGAAACTGATGTTAGGAATGTCCCTAGTGTATAACTCGAATAGCAGTGCAATTATTTACTAGTACAGCTAAAATAATAATTCTGCGTGGCCTGTGGGTCTGTAGCCTAATACGCATTTTATTATAACTACATTTAACTACATTTTATTACGTCATTCTTGATATTGTGTATATGTTGGTTTTCCTGGTATTGATGTAATGCATTTGTTTTGTTGTTGTCCTTCTCGCTGCTGTAATTCCTCCTCGCTGTACTCCGGCTCATATAAATAACGCTGTACAGTGGATTCCGACAGCAGGGAAAAAAACTCGTCGTCATCCAAAAAGTCGTCAGGAGCAGCCATAGTCAACAACTAACGTTGTACTACTACGAGCACGACCACCACCAACACCACTACTACTACTACTACTGCTACTACTACCACTACTAGTAGTACGAGTACAAGTACTACTACTATTACTATTACTCCGTCGCCTCCTCCTCCCCCTCCTCCTATCTCAAACGCTAACTAATCCTCCTCCTTCTCCTCCTCCTCCTCCACCAGCCCCACCACCAACTACTACTTCACTGCTACTACTATCAACACCACCACTACTACTACAACTACTACTAGTAAAACTCCCACTACTACCAACTAAATATAAAGTTTATCTTTCGATCACAACTACACTGCTTCGGCTAATACTGCTTCCACCAGTTGGACTCGTCAGAAAAGACCGCTCAACGGCTGCGCGCGCCCACTCTGCTGAGCGGATGCCGCGGTGCACTGTGGGTATTGTAGAATTTCTCGGACAAAATGACGAAAAATGAAATTATTTATACTTTTTACAGGAACAGATAGGATACTAAAGCCGAGGAATGCGTCCAACACTGTAAACACAACACTGCAACGACTTTTCCTTCAGACCGGCACTCAGACCGTTACTCAGACCGGTAAGGTAACCTTACCCGTCCACATACTCGCTGTGCTGGGAAGCACGGCGCTGGAGCCACAGAATCCCAATGTTATTAATCAGGAGGCCATTAGCATGTATGCTAATGACCAACACCACACAAAGAGTGTTGAAAAGTGGCGAAGTTCCCCTTTAAATGGGTGGAATTTCCCTTTAATAAAACAAATGGGTTAACTGAATATTCTGTATCAATTCAACTGGCAGTTGGGTAATCTTGACCCTCAAAATTAGGTTATTAATGCAACTTAATATGTCTGGTCAAATCAACTGGTATTTGGGTCATCTTGACCATCAAAATTAGGTTATTGATGCAAGCTAATATGTTCGGTCAAATCAACTGGTACTTAGGTATGTTGACCCTCATAATTGGGTTATTAATGTAACCAAATGCATTCGGTCAAATATAATAACACGCATTATTTGGTCAAATTGACCAAAGACCCAGTTGGTCCTTATTCAACCTCTACGTTTGGTTGAAATTTGACCGAAGTTAGGTTGTTTTTGACCATTGGTTTTTCTCTGTGCATTAAGACACTAGTTTCTCACTCATGACATTTTCCATTTGTTTGCAACCCTGACCTCGCTTATCATCGGTTTATTCTTTATTTCTATTGCTGCATTTCTCTTATTGCTGCATGTACAGTAGCTAGTGAGATATACTGTATATTCTGTTATTCTTTACAAATTTCTGTCATGATCTGCTGCCAGAACCGTGGATTTTTACTGCTTTGGACTTGGTCTACAGGACTTCATGTTATTTCTTTACAACCGGTGCTTTTGTGTCATGTGTTCTCATGTGAGCTCTAATCTCGTTCTGTGGATTTGTGCGAGATTTGTGGATTTGTGTGTGTGTGTGTTTGCCTGGTGTTCTTGTTGGTTCGTCGTTCAATGTGACGTGAGTTCCTGTATGTCCTGTGGTTTTTCCTTGCTTTTTGAGTTTTCTGAGCCCAGTTAATAAATATCACTTAAGTTTATCCGTTTGCCTCCTGTCGCCTGCATTTGGGTTCTCATCCCTATACTCAATACAGTTTCATCACATTCAAAGTGACGCAAGAGTCACTTTGGCCAAATGAGGCAAGAGTTAAGGAGGTTGCACACTGGCACAGATTCCTGGACGGGAACCGCAAAAGAAATCCTAAGTGCGGGAAGAAATAATCTGAGTCACGTTACTGTATGTCAGTCACTCTTGCACACCGGACACGAGGCTCCATTTTATCCAGATTCTGCTTGTGTCATGACAGAGCTCTGCCATGCATTATGGACGTTTTGATGACAGGCTGACAGAGGAGCTACAGTGATATCCTCCTACTGCCAGTTTTAACAGATCAGGACAACAACCATCTAGTCTGTGAAGTCTATTATGGGCTGTTTAATGTTTTTATTGTAGACAATCCTGGTTGACCTGAAATGAATAGCCTATACCAGGGGTCGGCAACCCAAGATGTCGAAATAGCCATTTTTGACCCAAAATGAAATTCAAAATCTGTCTGGAGCCGCATTTTATTATTATTTTTTTCCTGAGAGTGTGCAAATGTGAACCAAATGGACCCTGGCGGGTCCATTTGGTTCCATTTGCACACTCTCAGAAAACTGGCAACTGTCAGACAGCACAACGCGTTTTGGGTGACTGAAATATTTATATTATTTTGGTGCGGATCACCCCAGTGTGTATGTAATAATGCTACTGAGCCACTAGGGCTGTGTTCTGGAGCCGCATGCGGCTCCTGAGCCGCAGGTTGCTGAGCCCTGGCCTATACAGACCAGCAGGCAGCAGCCGCACTTACCGATACTGTGTCTGTCTGTCTGTCTGTCTGTGTGTCTGTC
The DNA here is from genome assembly GCA_039105355.1 of Benthosema pterotum. Classification (NCBI taxonomy): domain Eukaryota; kingdom Metazoa; phylum Chordata; class Actinopteri; order Myctophiformes; family Myctophidae; genus Benthosema; species Benthosema pterotum. The sequence continues at coordinate 8,535,881 of CM076980.1, read as the reverse complement.
TGTCTGTGCGCGTGCGTGTGTATTGCAACAGGCTGGGTGCGAGTCGTTCAGGCTTATTGGCCCACTGGTCATTCTAATCTCTAAAAGCAGTTCTGAAAGAGCCTTTGCTTCCTATAAAGGGTCTGAAACATGACCTGATGAAGATGTGACTGACGCATCGAAACGTTGTCAACTCAGTGCTTGTACTCTGTGTATAAATTAAAGGCTTAAACTGTCTGAGCCTCCTTCTGCTACGATCAAATCAACTAATGATTCCCCATGCAGCGTGGAACACACTGCAGCTCACCGCAGCAAGAGATGGGTCAAAAGCGGCGAACCAATTTCACTGCAGTAACATCACATGTGTGACTGATCATACAGCTTTGACCTTTTCTGCTGCTCAACACCACTGAGTTCCAATTTCCTTCTGTGGATTTCTGCAAGTTTTGCGGGACGTTTTTTTTGGGGGGTGGGGGGCATATTCGGTATGTGGTCTCCGCAAACGGAATCCGTGCCGATGTGAAAACTCCTTTATACCTGTTCAAACTGCCTATAGCAGCTATACTTTTTTTTTTTTCAATTCCTCCACATACAACCTCCTCTTCAAATGGGATTTCAATTATTATTGGTGTATTGTGTGGAGAATGTTTATCCAGGATCCAGGCAAATAAATACAGCTATAGGTAAACACTGTAGCTGCACTGAAAGGTCTCTTTCTCAGCACATGAATTGGATCATGGAAAGCAGAGCACAGATAAAACAATAAAATACAATAGTATGTGTGTGTGTGTGTGTGTGTGTGTGTGTGTGTGTGTGTGTGTGTGTTGTGTGTGTGTGTGTGTGTGTGTGTGTGTGTGTGTGTGTGTGTGTGTGTGTGTGTGCGTGCGTGTGCCGCCGCCGCCACCACCACCTAACCGCTGACCTAAGCAACTTAAAAAACAACTTACATCAGTACATTAACTTCTGTGCACTGTTCCAGGGAAGGCTGAGGTTCCTGAAATGCCAAAGAAGACACATTTACAATAGAGAAGTGTACAGTATACTATAGAGAAGCTTGAATGATTGCATCAACATAAATAATGTGCCCATGCAGTATAATCATGCTTGTTCTGCCCTCGCAGTGCGTATAGTCATCAAAGGTTGCAGAGCTAGGCAGACAGCTAACATCATGAAGATAAAAAAGGACCAGGAGGCATCTTCATATCTTTAATTTTGTGGAACTGAAATGACATGAAATAAACACAATATGCATTTGTTACCATATGAAAAGAAGAATATGTGTTCCACCATAGCTACCTATATGGGCCTCAATGGCTCAGCCGGGCCTCCTGACATCATGGCCTGGCAAGGCTACTTACTTATAGCTACTGTACATACTGTACAGCATTTCTAACCATGTTTTAACTACAATTGGAATCATGCAAACATTACAGCCATTAATTTGCAGTGAAAAGAAATAGGCATGTTTCTGTATGAAATATTAAATTACAGAAAAGTAGCTCTACAAGAAGCACCAGAAAAGGTGTTTTGTGCATAAAGTAGAATACAAGAACAGTACTTACAGACGTATATTCAACAAGACTCTTCATCTGGAAACGGGAGCTGTACTGTAGTAGTGTGGCTCTGTCAGCTCAGTAAACAAACCAGAAAGTGAATGAATGAGGCGATACAACAAGTATAGAATTGTGTGACCAGTAGGTGGCACTGTTTTCTTTAAAACATGTCCCACACAGCTCAAGGACCTGAACAATGCTGTATGAGTACATGTCTTTTAACAGTAATATACCATTACCAGATTTCAGATAGAATTAAATGCCTGTGGGTTTGTTGTAACTTTTGTACATTCTACTGAATGAAATCAAGTATCATTGATACTTTAAAAGTACGAAGGTATTAAAATTATACCCACGGTACCAAAGTAGAGTATAGAACATACCTGGGCATTATGCGGCCCGGGGGCCAAATGCAGCCCTTTGGCTGACTCTGACCGGCCTGTGAAAGGGTACTGTGGTTTTCAACCAGTGGTCCAGGGACCACCAGTGGTCCTTGAGAGAGTTCCAGTTAAATATGGAAATTTAGTTGCAGATGTAACTTTTTGAGAGCGTAAAAACGAAACCAAAAGGACCCTTGTGGGTCCATTTGGTTTCATTTTAAAATATTCATCATATGAATCAGCCCAAGTTTACAAAACTAGAGAAAGTGGAAGATTAATGGTCATTTTGATCTGCATGTTTGACTGTTTTGTTTCCCCAAATCCAGCCTGGTATTGTGGACAAAAGCAAAACAAATCTTTAGTTTTGGGATCTGTGGGGCTAAAATGTCATCGAATCTGTGGCTCTGTGGCTCAAATACTGAATAAATAAAGAGCCCTGGGGTCAAAAAGATTGGTCTTACTATTACATTTTTATTGAAATGAATTTAATATTACGCAGACTTTAGTTCAGCTTTTAGTCTTGGCCCTCCACAATATTTTATGTATGTTATCTGGCCCTCAGGGGAAAATTATTGCCCACCCCTGGTATAGAAGAACTAAAGCCTTATAAAAATCTGTCAAACAGTTAGAAAATATCCGAGCTACATGTCACAAAATGAGCTTACATCTGTAAATTACTACCTTGTAGTAAATTGTGGCCCAAGTGAATTACTGTATTACAGTATCTCTGACTCTGAGATGTCGCTGAGTAGAAGTACATGTATAAAAGTACTGGAAATTTACATTCAAGAAAAGTTAAATACCCACAATCTATTGAATGTGATCAATTTAATACCAATCACTTGGTTCAGCTATGGGACCACCAGTGGTCCTTGAGAGGATTCTAGGTGGTCCCTCGCTAAAGCCAATGGACCCTTATAGATCTGTAACTCTTGAGAGCGTAAAATGAAACGTAAAATGAAATGGACTCGCAAGGGTCCATTTGGTTAAATTATATTTAAACATCTGAATGTCTTAATTTTCAAGAATCGACGCAATTAGAAAATGTAGAAGACAGTATTACAGACTGATGCTTTTTTAAACCAATGGCTTTATTGAGGGCATATATTTTGTATAACTTGGAGGAGTGACAGACACACTACAGTACTACCAGTACGGTTGGTGTGACAGTTTGTTACAGAAAGAATAGGCTGAATTCAAAACAACAAGAGACGAGTTGCCCTGACTGAGTTACACCGGCGTGGGATGTAATACAGATGATTTGATTTGGTTTGATTGATTCATTCATTGACTCATTCATTGAATCAATCATTGATTCATTGAAGTATTCATTTATTTCAAGCACAACTCGGTACAAAAACTGTTAACTGTGGAGGGATTCAGTTTTTTCCAGGCATGTATGGCATCAATAATAACAACAGGTTGAAGTTGCAACAGACACGCAGCATGCATAAAGGTAAAGGTCTGACTCAGAGAGTTTTCTGTTTTCAATGATGAAATTGGTTTAGTGCTGCCACAACTGTAGTTAGTTAGTAGCAGTAGTAGTGTTTCAAATCATTTAAAATATAAGCACTTTAATTTGAAATATCTTTGGGTTGTTGTTTCGCATGCCATCATGTTTGGTGGGACAGTCATGCAGGGCATTTAGGCGGGCCATTGCCCCCCCAGGCCCATGCCTACATCCGCCCCTGTCAGGCACTAGAGTGAGCACCTCAGGGCAAGGTTATTATAGTTATGGATTTTTTATTTTATTTTTAGTTTAGTTTTAGTTAGTCTTAACTTGTTCTTTTTTTCTTTTTTTTTTAATTCAGTTAGTTTTAATTGGTTTTTAGGGTGCATTTGCTAGTTTTTATTTAGTTTTTATTTTTGTAAAAAGTTTTAGTTTTAGTTAGTTTTAGTTATATATTTTTTTATTTATTTGTTTTTATTTAGTTTCAGTTAACGGATATTTAAAAAGAAATAGTTATCGTTTTTTTCGTTAGTTTTAGTTTAACTGTAAAAACCCTGCTCAGGGCAGTGTGGTCTCGGTCACAGAGCTGAGCGTCACATCCTTGTTGTAAACCTGCAGACGTGTGATGGACGGCAGGTTGGTCACAAGGTACTTGAAGGACAACAGATGAGAGCCATCCACGGACACCTGGAACTCCTGGCTGGTGCACGTGATCTTAATCTGGTAGGACACAACACACACATGCATGCACACCCCCCCCCCCCCCCCCCCACCCCCACCCCCCCACACACACACACACACACACACACACACACGCATACAGTATATCAGAGGCGTGTACAGGAAGATGCCAAGGGGTGCTTGAGCACCCCCAAGTGGCCCTCTCTGGACCAACATAAAGGTAGGGGAAGTGATTTCACTTTTGTCAGATATCACCCACAAATATTTTTTTCTGTTAAAATGCTCTATTATAAGGTGTGGAAACCATATATGGAGTTTCCCCCTCCCCCACGTTAGCAGAGGAGCTAATAAAAGTTCCCCAGGTGGTGGCGAATTCTCCTCCAATTAGGATCGAGCAGCAGGTTCACATAGTGTAGCTACTGTTGGACGCCCCTAGTGCAATAGGCTGGTACTACACCATGAATTTCAAATCACTTACCCTACCTTTAAACAAGCGCATGTCTGTTTAAAAAAATGTGCATTTGAGAAAACAGCGCTTGTGCGCTGTCTAACACTGTAGCAAAACAAAAAAACTACCACTTTGTGTCAGAAGATGGCAGTCATGGCTTGTTTTAGAGGGATAGAAGGGAATCTCCTGTTATTCTAAGGGACTTGAGCTTGAAATTCCGTTTTTAAGAACAGTCAGTGGAGAAGAAGCCATTATTCTGTGGTTGTGTTTTTATTTTCTTCAAACCATTTTATATAGCAGTAGCCTAATGTGTTTGTATAGTTGTACTTGTAGATGCTGAAATGCTGTTGTCCTGGGTAAGACATTAAACTGCAACCGCAGGATGCAGAGAGGTAGAACCTTACCTCAGCAAGGGCCCTCTGGCTAAGGAAATGTCCCTACTGATAGTCCTGGGCCTCCTGCATGCCTGTATGGTACGTCCGGTGGTACCTAGTCCAGCCAACACATCGGATAGGAGAGGGAAACTCTGATTCCAAACCACCTGCTGCCTGGTAGGTTAGTCCTCTTCAGGAACAGGCTAGGAGATGCACACTCCGACAAAAAGCTGCACCTTCTTGGGCCGCCCTGCATGTGGCAGTATCTGCACCTGTTGGGCAATGACCTCTGAGGCGAGAGGGTGGCGAGAGGACTGCACGACCGCTCGACACCTAAAAATTTCTTTGTGCTCGTAAGACATGCAGGTATCCTGCCCAAGGCACCTGACACCCACACCAGCCCCCCCAAGCCCTGTGGCGATAGAGAAGTGGCGACGGGAGCAGGCAAAGGATGTTGCTTGGAGCTCCTAGTCATGACTCTGCACGCAGGCGACTGTAGGGTGATGGCCGTCCACCGTACATCGGGGCAGATACGGTGCCCGTGTCCTCCTACAGCGACAGAGCAGCCCTTTTTAGGGATGGCACTGCTCTCCCCATATGGGGAAAGGGATAGAAAAAGTTCCCTAAAAAAAGCCTGCCCTAATTGAGCTTGGTAGGCAACCGCACCTACCTGGCCATCCACCTCAGCGGTCGAAAACAAAAGAAACAGAGAAACCCCCTAATTCTTGGAGCATGGAATGTCCGGACCCTGCTCGACAGAGGTGAGCGGCCGATGCGTCGCTCAGCCCTCATTGCAAGAGTGCTTGGCCGCTACAATATAGATGTAGCTGCCCTGAGTGAGACCAGAGTCGCGGGTGAGACTCAGTTTGAGGAAGTGGGAGGAGGCTACACCTTCTACTGCATTGGGAAGCCTGACGATGACGTGCGAACCTCTGGAGTTGGCTTTGCTGTCCGTACAACCTTGGCAAGACAACTTGACAGCCTGCCTCGAGGCATCAGTGATCGTCTCATGACACTGACTCATGACACTGATCCTGAAAATGGAGAAATCGAAGAACAGTGGAAGATCTTCAAAGATACTGTCTACACCACTGCTGCTGATACCCTCGGTTTCGTCCAAAGGAAGCACAGAGATTGGTTTGACGAAAATGACCCAGAGATCAACACCCTCATCAGCGTGCTCCATGAAACCCACAAGCAACATCTTGACGATAAGGCTTGCAGCCGGAAAAAGCAGAGATACCAACAAGCCAAGCAAGAACTGCAACGTAGGACCCGGCAGATGGAAAACAACTGGTGGGATAAAATGGCGGAAGATCTTCAGCATGCTGCTGACACGAAGGACCTCGGGTCTTTCCACGCTGGCCTGCGTGCTGTTTATGGGCCAAAAGCCACTGGCTCAACTCCAATTCGGTCCTCCGACAGGTCTGTCTTGCTCACAGACAAGAGCGACATCCTTTCACGCTGGGCGGAACACTTCAGTGAGCTCTTAAACAGAGAGTCCTCGATCTCTGAAGAGGCAATCGCTGCGATACCCCAGCTGCCAGTGAAAGCCGAGCTTGCTGACCCCCCAACCAGTGCAGAGACAGTGAAAGCGCTCCAACAAACCACATCTGGAAAGGCACCAGGATGTGACGGGTTGCCTGCAGACATCTACAAGGAAGGAGGCATGGCACTTGTCAAGAAGCTAACATCCCTGTACCAGGTCATCTGGATGAAGGGTGAAGTTCCTCAAGACTTCAAGGATGCATCCATAGTGCACGTCTACAAGAGGAAGGGAGACAGGGCATCCTGCGATAACCATCGCGGTATAGCCCTCCTGAGCATCGCTGGGAAGATCTTGGCGAGAATCATCCTCAACCGGCTCATCAGCCATGTAGCTGAGAATGTCGTCCCTGAGTCGCAATGTGGTTTCCGTGCAGGCAGAGGTACCTGTGACATGATCTTTGCCATCCGACAGCTGCAAGAGAAGTGCAGAGAACAGAACCAAGGACTCTATATGGTGTTTGTCGACCTCACCAAGGCCTTTGACACCGTCAACCGTGAGGGCCTATGGCAGATCCTCGGCAAGTTTGGCTGCCCAGAGAAATTGATCTCTCTCATCGCTTCTTTTCATGACGGGATGCAAGCCAGGGTCCAGGAGAATGGTGATACGTCCGAGCCATTCCCAGTCAGGAATGGAGTCAAGCAAGGATGTGTTTTGGCACCAACCCTCTTCTCCCTTTTGTTCTCGGCAATGCTGCTGGATGCTTTCACAGGCTGCGAAAGAGGGGTTTACATCCAGTTCCGCTTCAGTGGCAAGCTCTTCAGCTTGCGAAGACTTCAGGCAAGGACCAAAGTGTTTGAGGCTCTGCTGCGGGAATTCCTCTTTGCTGATGACTGTGCTCTGGCAGCTACAACTCTAGAAGACATCCAGCACATCGTGAACTGCTTCTCAGCATCCTAACTATAAGCCTGGGGAAGACAGAGGCCATGTTCCAACCACCCCCATCACAACAGAATCCTGCTGCACTCCCCCCCACCCACAGTGACCATCGACAATACCGATCTGAAGACCGTGGAGAAGTTCTGCTACCTAGGCAGCACCATCTCCAGCAATGGCTCTCTGGACAACGAGATCTCACTGCGCATCTCCAAAGCCAGCTCATCCTTTGGTGGACTATCTAAAAGGCTGTGGCAGAACCGTGGCATAAAGTTGCATACAAAAATTGCTGTCTACAGAGCAGTAGTGTTGAGTGCTCTGCTCTACGGCTGTGAAACCTGGACAGCCTACCGCCGTCACATCCAGCTGCTAGAACGGTTCCACCAGAGGTGTCTGCGTTCAATCTGCAGTATCAAGTGGCAAGACAAAGTGTCTAATCTTGAGGTCCTGCAGAAGTGCGATCTACCCAGTGTTGAAAGCCTGGTCATCAAGGCCCAGCTCCGGTGGGCAGGCCATGTTGTCCGTATGCCGGATAACCGCATCCCAAAGATGCTGCTCTACGGACAGCTGAAGGAGGGACAGCGTGGCCTGGGAAGACCCCTTCTCCGCTTTAGAGACACCCTGAAGGCCAACCTCAGGAGCTGCAAAATCGATGCAGCAAGCTGGGAAGATGCAGCTATTGAAAGGGAAAGATGGCGGCACCAGGTCACCCAAGGCACTGAGGCCTTCGAACTGGCAAGGGCAAAATCCATCCAAGTCAAGAGAGACCGCAGGAAACGTGGACCTCTCACCTCAACACCGGACAAAACTCCCTGCAGCATTTGTGGAAGACTGTGTGTCCCAGGGATAGGGCTGCGCTCCCACATGAGGAGCCACGCTAAAAGGAAATAACTGCTTGTCTACTCATCCGTCGGATCGACGGGAGACTCCATCATCTGTTTGTATAGTTGTACTTGTAGATGCTGAAATGCTGTTATCTATGCGTTTTAAACCCCAAAACCCCCGAAATTTTGCCCTCCTGGTTACGTTTGAGCATCTGTCCTTCAAAATTTCTGTGCACGCCACTGCAGTACACACATCTGTAATCCAACTCGTAAGCATGGATGGATCTAAAATTATGGGCCCCTGTGCCACCACTAGCCAATGCCCCCTCTCCCCGTACACACACACACACACACACACACACACACACACACACACACACACACACACACACACACACACACACACACACACACACACACACACACACACACACACACACACACACAGGAGCTTTTTGAAGTGCTGCAAAGCACTTCCCTTAGACGGTTTACAAGCTGCCGTGTGTCCGTCCGTCCGTGCCTGCCTGCCTGCCTGGAGTCAGGCGGCATGTTGCCACGTCCAGAGAAACAAGCACAATGGGACGTTCAGGCGGCATGTTGCCACGTCCAGAGAAACAAGCACAATGGGACGTTCCCATTCAGACTCCATGCAGGCAGGGACAGACACAGGCACAGACACAGGCACGGCGCAGCACTTCATTTCACACGGGTGTGATTTTTTCTTTCCATCACGGCGCATAGTGTCTGCACACACACATGATGACATGCAGGCCTGCAGCATCCCACAGCATCTCAGCAGGATTTACAGCAACGGATTACTACGAAATAATAAACAGCCAAAATACTGTGTAAACACTTGCAGTAATGTACCATAGCACCATGTTGGTTTTTAGGGCTTTTAGGGTTATTTTATGGACATAAATGAATAACCCTGATTTACTGAGGCAAATGAAGATCTGGTGAAAATATCTACATGGTTCCAAGTGAACAAGTTATCTCTAAATGTAACTAAATCAAATTTTATAATATTCAGTGGAAAAAACAAAAAATACTCTAAAGACAATTGTAAAATCATAATCAATCATAATCAGATATCACAGGTGTCTTCTGCAAAATCTCTGTAAAAACATGTTCTGTGTTTTGCTTTCATATCGCATGTTATCAACTTATACCTAATCACTGTCGCAATTGTGTTATCTATTGCAATCATGTTACTAATATGTATGTCTCAATCACGTCGCTATTTTGTACACACACTTAAAATCATGTTTTATTGTTAGGAGACTGTATTTGGGTGGAGGCCTCATATAAGCCCCAGGGCTTCCTGCCTCCTCCTAGCACTGTTTCTTTTTATATATACTGTGATACATTTATACTGCTCTCTTTTTTATATGTGCTAAAATAAATAAATACAAATACAAATACAAAAGCCCATTGTTAATAACAGTAACAAGGGCCGTGTGCACCACGGTTACCACTTTTTTGGGGCAGGGCCCTGAGCTTGAGCCAGTCTATGCAATTATACAGACCGTGGGGCCAAAATGTCCTCAAATGGTGGTCCATGGCTCAAATGCAGAATAAACAGTGGGCCCTGGTATGAAAAAGGTTGAAAACGACTGTGGTAAAGGACCAGGACAAAAACATTGAAGTGAAGTGTAAATTATGTTAGTGGGCAGCAAGCATTGTCCTCAGCAAAGAAAATCTTATTACAGTCCATGCTCAGCATGCTGCCATTAAAGGGGAATTCCACCCCTTTTCAAAAAAGGTCCTAAAAGAAAAATCATTAACACGGCGAAACACAACCTCCATTTCTAATAAACACAGAATCATGTCCAAACAACATCTCTAAGGCATATTAATTAATGTCAGTAAAATGTTGAAAATGGGAGGAATTCCACTTTAAACTTGTGACCACGAATACCACAGAACAACACCCCTTTTTTGTATGTTTAAAAAAAAGTAAAGTAAAGTAAAGTAAAGTAAAGTAAAGTAAAGTAAAGTAAAGTAAAGTAAAGTAAAGTAAAGTAAAGTAAAGTAAAGTAAAGTAAAGCCCTTACTTTCAGAATTTAGTAAGGAATAAAGTAACTAATTACTTTTTCAGGGAAGTAACTATAACTATAATGCCCTTACTTTTTAAAAGTAACTTCCCCAACACTGAATATAAGACGACTCATTTATAAGACGACCCTCATTTTTCAAGACCCATTTGCAGAAAAAAGAACATTGAATGTCAAATAGTATAGCCCCTGAATATAAGACGACTCCATTTTTTGGGATATTTCCTTTTGTAAAAAAAACATAGTCTTATATTCAGGCCAATATAGGGTATTTAGTTATTTAGGTTGAGAAGCTCTGTGTAGATTATATAAAGTCTCACCTCAAACGGCTGTCCAGCAGTGAAGGGGAAGGTGTATTCAACCTGCTCTTCACCCCACTGCCCTGAGAGGCGGCTGTTACAGATGATCATCTTCTGGTTAAAACGAGGGTTGAAGTGGAAGGCGATGTCTTCGTTTTCGGTGAAAAAGTCCAGCACAATCCTGATCACACAAGCACGTAGGCACACGCGCACACACACACACGCACACACGCACACACACACACACACACACACACACACACACACACACACACACACACACACACACACACACACACACACACACGTCCAAGTGTCACAGTATATTTTCTTTCATAAATGTACCATATTTTACTGTTATTTCACAAGATTTGAGATATAGCCTAATTATATTGTCTCTTTGTTTGTATCAACGTGAAAAAGAGAAAGCTGTTTTAACCTAGACAGGCTGTATACCGTAGGCCTGGCCTTGCTATGCTATGAGGAATCTTGAATGCTATCTGTAAACCTATAATTGATGTGGACCTGACCTAATAAAATGGAACGATGGATTTAAGCCTGCATGGACTTTAAACTCATCATTCCAATAAGGCAACTATGACAGAGGAATTAGAAAATGTCCATGTGAAATGTCCACCGCATGTAAGGACGGATATGGCTCAAAATGCAATCTGACATCCAAAAATCATGTGTAAATAAACAAAAAAAAACAAAGAAAAAAAACATGAATTCTCACTGTAAAACACTGGAGAACTGAGTTCCAGCTAGGGGACCACCTGGAACTCTTTCAAGGACCACTGAGTGTGTGTGTGGATGCCCCTGCATCGCGCACGCACGCGCACTCGCAAACACACACACACACACACACACACCTGTCAGGGTTGGGTTTGACGGTTCCATGGATGGTGATCTGCAGTTTGTCATACACTCCATTCCTCAGGGTGTGTGCAGGAATTACCTGCATGTCAGAAACAAACCAAAGTTCAGTGTAGGCGTACAAACAATAAGATTTGAATGGAAATTACTACAAGCATATGATTGTATTTGCCTTTCAAAACCTTAAACTTAAAGTATACTATATTTGCCATTGATCAAATGCCAGCACAGCACACACCAAACAGCTCCTACCAAGCTTACCTGAGGACCAGTGGGGATGACTGGCACTGGGCCTTGTCCAGGAGCAGCAGTTCCTACTGGGAAACAAGAATTGATGCAACATCAGTTAATTATCACCTGCCCTATTATATCTGCAGAATTTCCTATGAAGTGTGTGTGTGTGTGTGTGTGTGCGCGCGCGCGTGCGTGCGCGCATGCATGCGTGCGTGCGGCTTAGTGTATAGACAGAGTTATGACAGAGTTATGACATTTCTGTTCACTCCCATGAAAAGGTCTAATGGCGGCTGATCTTCCTAGACCTCTATTGAGCATGGGGGCGGCAGCCATCTGTGACAAGCTCTGGTCCGGAAGTACAGTATAAGAAATGCACTTATGCCTGCCTAAAATAGCTCTTATTTGCGCCGCACTCGTTGTAAACTATGTATATCCAACACCAGTCGGTTAGGTCAAAGCTGCACGAACATCGCACAAGTGCTGTTTTCTAACCCTCAGTGTTGCAACTATTCTACTATGGCTCTGTGGGAAATTGGGAATAGTGCTGGGCCATATGCGGAGGAAATCAGGCAACCTTTTGGGCAACCTCTTGGCCGGTGGGTCTTGGCAACTGGAGAAAAGTTTTTTCGAGCCTAGTCACGGATCAATCCGTCACACATGACAATGCAAGGCCAACGGAATGCGTATGAAAATCAAGAGATAAACACTGATCAGTCGAATGCCATCGAGCCACCGGGCTCACCTGGAGTAAGGAAACGTGGAGGTTTCCGATGTGACATTGATCGCGTTGTCTGGCTATTACTAAGGCTAAATCTAGTCTTAACCGGCCAGCAAGTCAGTTTCACAATCTTCAGCGGCACTAATTTCACTTCCGTGTTCCCTAATCGCAGTAGAGAATACAGGCAGTCGGTAGCGAATACCAGAAATGTTGCAACATTGAGGGGTCAGAAAACTGAGCCCTCAGGAGGGCTGTTGCAGCCTGAAAAAGGGACAAACTGGAGTTTGAAATACCGGTGTATTGATTTCAACAACGGCAGCAAATAAGAGCTATTAATGTGTGCAACATCTGTTTTAAAGTATTGCACAGTGACAACCAAAGGCTACTAGTAGTAATAGGCATGTAGTAGCTGTTTTGTACAGTACTACTACTAGTAGGCCTAGTTGTACAACATGATCTAAAATAAAGGGATTTAGAATGATCAAAGCTGGATTGTTAGTATGCTGTACTAAATGAACTAAAATAAAGGGATTTATAAACATGAGGCTGTTGCCTGATGTTTTTGCTATATGCTATTATTACAAAACAACCTAAATTAAGGTAATGAAGTCTATGTAGAAGAGCTGCCATTGGACTGATCTTATGCGATTTACAGAGTTTACGACGGCGTAACTCTGTCTATACTCAGGGCCGACAACAAATCAATCTCAAGAGTCCATTGAGAATCTCTCAGTAGTAGGATGTACACAGTTTAACACATTTAGACCTGGGATTGGTTCTACAGATGGCAGTGTGGTCTCAGTCACAGAGCTGAGCGTCACGTCCCCTTGCACTCGTAGACGTCTGATGGACTGCAGGTTGTCCACGCGGTACTTGTACGACAACAGATGAGAGCCATCCACGGACACCTGGAACTCCTGGCTGGTGCACGTGATCTTAATCTGATAGGACACAGCTCGTGCACACATAAAACACACACACACACACACACGCACGCACACACACGCACGCAAACACACACACACACACACACACACACACACACACACACACACACACACACACACACACACACACACACACACACACACACACACACACACACACACACACACACACACACAATGAATATACAGACATATATATATATGAATACACATGCATGGGTTCAGGAGAGGATTGCGATGAATTGGCAAATTTAGGAAAACGTTTTTGATTTTGGTATGTTGCATTTGGTATGCAAAGCAACAAACCAACCGGACATGCAGGCGATTGCAAAGCGGAGCTTGTCAGTTTGAATCCAACTGTCGATCAAATCTACCGTAATTTCCGGACTAAGCCGCTACTTTTTTCACATGCTTTTGACCCTGCGGCTTATACAACAGTGCAGCCAATCTATGGATTTTTTACAGGTGGTCCCTGAGAAGGTTCCAGGTGGGCTCCGCAGACTAAATGATGGAAAGTTGGTTAACCAAATGTAACGCTTTGAGAGCGTAAAAATGAAACCAAATTGACCCTTGCGGGTCTTGAGATGTTTACACTCTCAAGACCCGCATCTAAATTAGCGCCACTTAATTAATGAACATGACTTATTAGTTATGTTCATTTTGGTCTAATTTTAATGTTTTGCCTCTTTTGTTTGCGAAAATCTATCCTGGAATTGTGAACAAAACCAAAAGAGGGTCTGTGGGGTGAAGATGTTGTGTGAAGATGTTGTTAAATTGTGGTCTCTGGCTCAAATACTGAATAAATACTGGGCCCTGGGATCAAAAAAGTTGAAAACCACTGCTCTACCATGAAGCTTATTGCCTCGTGCGGCTTATAATCCGGAAATTACGGTACTACGAATTGGACAACTGGCGCGTTTGTTGTTTCGGGTTAGGGAGGTTACCTGCAATAAAGGCCACAGACCCTACATGGCATCAGGTTACGGTCACAACAAAACCATTGAATATCAGAAGACTCAGACCCAAGCCAACTGGACCAGCTGAAAGTGCAGAGCCATGTTGCGGCTATACTATACTATACTAAACTAAACTTACTGCATGTTTTTTGTGAGGGCATCTCATCTACCCTCATGCGGAGGAGGAGACACGCCGCCAGCACCCACAGTGGCATCCCGAGTGGGAATCGAACCCAGGACAACCTAGCTGTGAGGCAACAGCACTAATCACTGTGCCGCCATTCAATTGTCTAACACTGGAGAGCAGGCTGCTCTCTCCACCCATTTTCTTTTTTTTTTCTGAAAGTGTACAAATGTGAACCAAATGGACTCTAGCGGGTCCATTTGGTTCCATTTGTACTGTCTCAGAAAAAAGGAAACTCATTAACATGGTGAAATACATCTTGATGATGTCATCAAGATGTTAATGTTTTTCAGACCTCCATTTCTAGGAAACACAGAATGGGGGAATGTTTTTTTTTACCATGTCCACACAACATCTCTCAAGGTATCAAGGTATATTAATGACATATTAAAATATTGAAAATGAGTGGGATTCCCCTTTAAGACACGTGCATGCACACTTGCATTTGCATGCGCATTTGCGTGCACCTGCGCATCACACACAGACACAATATTAAAACAAGTATAGCATATTGAGAAAAATTGTTTAAGATGCCCAATTGTATTCATAATAAAAGTAAATGACAAAACAAATAAAACAAACTGTACTTTTGTTTTGCGTGTGAGAAGTGGGGGGACGCCGTCCCCCCACGTCCCCCCTCCACTACACCCCTGGTTGAGAAGCAGGGTCTCACCTCAAACGCCTGTTCAGCAGTGAAGGGGAAGGTGGATCCAACCTGCTCTGAGCCCCAGCGCCCCGCATGGAAAGTGTTACAGACCACCTTCCGTCCAACATAACCAAGAACCCACCAAGACCCAAAACGAGGGTTGAAGTGGAATGCACGTTCTCCGTTCTCCGTCATGAAGTCCAGCAAGATCCTGGTCACGAGCACACATACACACGTGCACACCCGCACACGCACACACGCATGCACACACACACACACGCATGCACACACACACACACACACACACACACACACACACACACACACACACACACACGTGCACACCCGCACACACGCACACACACACACACACACACAGTCAGAATGCCCAGCAAGGGGGCCTCAGAGCTACTACAGAGTTCCACCTTTGCTTTGGCAATGGGTGTTTCCCAATGCCAATAAAGCCCTTTGAAACGAATTGAATTGAATTGCATTGGATTAATAAACGTTATAAGTAGGGCTGGGACTTTAACTGATTCGTTGACATTAATTAATTACAGAAAAATAACAATTAAACATTTTAACTCATTTTAATCGCACAGATTTTGCACCACAGAATCTTTTTCACTGGACGAATTTCAGGGCTATCGGTCATAGTGGTGCACACAATGGAAGAAGAAGCATATCAGGGTAACCAATAAGGACTGCCATTGATCCAAACTCCCACTGTTTTATCCTCCCATTGGTTTGAAATTACTAACGTCATCTCTAACCCTCACCCTCAACATAACATGTTACAGTATGGACACAGTTTTGACTTTGAAAAACTCACTTGCACGCTACCAACCTGTTTAATTGACACAAAAAAAATGCTTCTCGGATCAAATATTAGTATGTGATGAATTGAGATAAATTGATAACAAAGCTTCAAAAGAATTAGATTTTCGCATTTTAATCGAGTCCCACCCCTAGTTATAAGTAATCACGGATTGTGCCGTCTTTGAATGAAATGACATCTTGAGCGCATTCCAAATCTAATAAGTCAAATCCACTTGACCACTCTGTCCTTGCATCTCCTCTTCCTCTCCTCACTGGGGGCGGAGCTAAGGTAGCGAGTGGAGGACATGAGGGGCGGAGCAAGCATAAATGTTGCAGTATTGGAATTTGGTTTAAGCGTAGAGACAGTGAGGGCAGGAGCCCCCAGGAAATGCTGGTCGAGTGGGCACACTGGAGATGTAGGCACACACATTTCTAGCCAAGTGAGCAAAAAGCCAACTGGGCATACAGGCAGTTCAGCACACAGGCTATCTGGGCAAATGGACCAGAGGGCATACAGGCTATATGGGCAGTATATGTCCAGTTTGATGTATGCCCTGATGTATTGCCTGTATTGCCTGCCCAGTTGGCCCTATGCCCAGATGTATTTTTTGCCCAGTTGGCCCTATGCCCAGATGTATTGTTTGCCCAGTTGTCTGGTGTGCACCCTTGGTTTTTGTGCCCACCTGACCGGTCCCCCCCCCCCCCCAGGGAATAGTCAGTGCTGCCAGTGGTGTTTTGCCGGTCTACGCCTACACTAGCCTCCCCACACACACGCGCATGCACACGCTTACATGCACGCACATGCACACGCACACGCACACACACACACACACACATCACACACTTGTCAGGGTTGGGTTTGACTGTTCCACGGAGGGTGATCTGTAGCCTGTCGTGTACTCCGTTCCTCAGGGTGTGATCGTAAGGAATTGCCTGCATGTCAGAAACAAAGATCATTATTGGTAAAATAATAATAATAATAATAATAAAGCACTATGATAATGTAACATATTGGTTCTTAAGAAAATCACTCAAGAAAAAAATGGAGGAAAAAAAAACGGCAGGAGGTTCCAAACAGCCCTTACCAAGCTCTCCTGAGGGCCAGTGGTGGTGACTGGCACTGGGCCTTGTCCAGGAGCAGGACTGGTCCCTCCTACGGGGGTAGGGTTTGGAGGCAGTAATGACACTTCTGTTATGGCTTTAAGTTGACTTTCCAACTGTTCTTTCTCGCTTTTAGGGGTGTTGTGAATGTCCTCCGGTTTTCTAAACTCAACAAGCAAGGCATCGTAGCTGGTCTGTAACTGCCCTGTGGCTCTGGTTACATTGTTGTACTGGTTTTGTAACACATCCCTCTCTTTAAACACTGAGCTGCAATTGGGCCGCAACTCATTCAGTTGTCTTGCCGTTGAATTGTAATTGGTCTGCAACTCATTCAGTTGTCTTGCCGTTGAATTGTAATTGGTCTGCAACTCATTCAGTTGTCTTGCCGTTGAATTGTAGTTGGTTTGCAACTCATTCAGTTGTCTTGCCGTTGAATTGTAGTTGGTTTGCAACTGGTCTCTGGCTTTAGTCAAGGCATCGTTGATGGTCTGTAAATTATCCTGATTGGCTTCAAGCTCTATTTCCAAATGTTCTTTCTCTCTTTTAGTGGTGTTGTGAGTGTCCTCCAGTTTTCTAAACTCAACAAGCAAGGCATCGTAGCTGGTCTGTAACTGCCCTGTGGCTCTGGTTACATTGTTGTACTGGTTCTGTAACACATCCCTATCTCTATTCGTTGAACTGTAATTGGTCCGCAACTCATTCAGTTGTTTTATGGTTGAATTGTAATCGGTTTGCAACAGGTCTCTGGCTTTAGTCAAGGCTTCATTATCGGTCTGCAAACAATCCTGGTTGGCTTTAAGCTGGTCTCTGTCTTTAGTTAGAACACTATTCTCAGCCTGCAGTTGTTTCTCGCTAGCTTTAAGTGTGTCTCTTTCCTTTGTCAGGTCATCGTTTCTCTGTTTCAGGTCATTGATTTGGGCAGATACTCTGTCCTTCTCTCTCTGTAAGTCATCATTGCTGCTCTGCATCCGGGCCTGAGTGTTCTGCTGATCATTTCTCTCATTGGATGCAGTATTCAGGTTGGTCTGAACGTCTGTTTGATTAGGTGAGGTGTTTTTCAGATGTTCTGCTTTCCTGACTGCAGAAAAGAGAGTATACACTGATAAATGATAAACATAAGGTGTGTGTGTGTTTCACTAATGTGTCCCCTGCCACCCCTCCTGACAAAAAAGTTCATATTTTGTTGTCAACTATAGTAAGTCTCTCATATAATAAACATAATTATATTTGGATGATTCCGTTTCATCAATGAATATATTGTTTATTTCTGTATTGATACTCTGAAAAAATGGTCAAAAACTGATCACAAATATATTTTGAAATGAAAGGTTCAGTTATTTATATGTTCAAATTTATCTATCCCTCACCACAAACACAGCCCTACAGGACTGTAACAACTTGTACCAACTACCAATGGACATACACTTTCTAGGTAAACACTTTCTAGGTAAACACTAATGGTCATGTTCCGTATTGTTTTGTTTATTTGTATTGTTGTTGTTGTTGTTTTTTGTTGTTTTTTTACACAGTGCAGCATGTTAGTCTATTTCCTTTGTTTTAAAAGTGCCCTTTAAATAAAGATGGATTTGTTTTAATTATAGGATATATGTACAGTAATCATTGACTTACAGCGTACTTCCTGCCAGATGACTCCAGCCAGCAGAAGAACACACAGCAGTCCAAGACACACTGTAGCGGTCCTGAAAGGTCTCTGTCTCCTTTCTAGAAAACACATTTATTCCTTTAAATCAGCGGTTTTCAACAGGTGGTCCGGGGACCACCAGTGGTCCTTGAGAGGGTTCCAGGTGGTCCCCAGCTTAGTTGTTTAACCAGAAGTAACTCTTGAGAATGTAAACATGAAACCAAATGGACCCTGGCGGGTCCATTCGGTTTCATGTTTACACTCTCAAGAGTTAAAATATTCATCATGTGAATTAGTCCAAATCTACACAACTAGAGAATGTAGAAGATTAATGGTCATGGACAGAAGCAAAATAAATCTTTAGTTTTGGGGTCTGTGAGGCTGAAGTGTTCTCAAATGGTGGTCCGTGTTCAAATGCTGAATAAATGGTGGGCCCTGGGATGAAAAAGGTTGAAAACCCCTGCTTTAAATGTATCCTATATACTGTAGGTTTAGCTTCACTTGTGCATTTTATGAGCTGTCTCCCCTCAAATAGTATATACTTTATGAACAAATCTATTTTAATTATCGCATTTTCTTATTTGTATACCTGTTAGATTAAACTCAGGTCCGTCTGCAGTAAGCGGTCCGTGTCTGTACTGGCGCTGATCCATTTCCATGTCCATCATTATGGTAGCTTGGGTTTGGAGTTTACGTGGAGATGATCATTTCACTATACAAATGTGACTTGAATTGATCAGAGACATGTCAACTGAAAAGACAACAACAAGTCAATTACCTGGACCTGGAGAGCTGAGAGCAGATGAGATGAATGATTCTCCTGTTGGTGGTCACACAGCTAAGGTTGTCTGAGGGAACAGTGGTGATAATTCCCCCAAGAGACTCAGACCACAGCCACAGCCACAGATGGTTTTAGCATTCGATCGTCGCTGCATTTTAAAGGTTTTTCGCGATGTTAAGTTTCATTTCTTGTCCCCCAACTCTCTCACTCTCACTCTCTCTCTCTCTCTCTCTCTCACACACACGTGCACACACACGCACGCACGCACACGCGCACACACACACACACACACACACACACACACACACACACTTGAAATGAAATTGAGGAAGCAGACTTTGAAAACCAGCTGACCGAAACAACTTATGGATCTATTGTTGATGCCATTAATACACACTGGTCTGCAGAAGGGAGTCAATGTTGTTATAGTTATTGGGAAGTAGAGTAAAAACAAACAGAGTTAGAATCTCAACAAGGGAAAGTCCGTAGCCTGTATAGCATGCAGCTTGCCTGATTGGGTAATATAAGGAAATGTGTGCCCACATAATATTTTCGAATGTTGGTCGAGTGGGCACAGTGGATATGTAGGCACACACATTTCTAGCAAAGTGGGCAAAAAGGCAACTGGGCATACAGGCAGTTCGGCACACAGGCTATCTGGGCAAATGGACCAGATATGGGCATATGGACAATTGGGCAAACTGGATACTTAGGCATATGACTTTGATGTTGAAGTACCCCCCGGCCCCCCATTGTGTGAGAGAGACAGTGAGAGACGGTCACGGCGTGAAATAGCTGAGAGAACCACTGCTCTGTCTGTCTGCCTGGCTTTCTGTCTGCCCCCCCCCCCCCCCCCCCCCCCCCCCCCCCCCCTATCTCACACACACACACACACACACACACACACACACACACACACACACACACACACACACACACACACACACACACACACACACAAAAGACACAAGTTGAGAAATAAACGACCAGTTCTCCAAAATAGAAAAAATAAATAAAATAAATAATAAATAAAAGTGACCAAAGTTCGTTTTTCAAATATAATGGACCAAAGTTAGTTTTTCAAGTCCTATCAGTATCAGTAGGCTACTCTAAACCATTACTCACAAATCAAACAAAGGCATTTTTTAAACTGAGAAATATTTTCAGTTTAAATATTTGTGAAATCAAGCCCTCAAAGGGGTATTTACTTTTACCTTTGGGCATTTTATCATCACTGCTAGCTCATGTAATGTCAAGTTAAGACATTTTTATTTAAATAGCACATTAAAAAAACAACACATATTCCTCGGTGAGAAAGATATCAAACAATCGCAATGGTACAAACATAACTCAAAGAAGACACAACAAAAACAGCATGCAAAAGCTTCAAGTTATGTTAAAAGCAAAAAAAAAACAATCTCTAGGATGGGTCTGACTTTAATGTCTTGCTATACAAACGCATTATAGCTTAAACCTTGGTTTTAATGACGATGCATTAATCAAAAACATCCATCTTTCTCAGTATGGAGCTTTTATCAAAACTATATTTTAAAAATAAATGAAAACAGTAAATGAAAGTTTACTTTTTTCGCCAAGCTGCTTAAGTTAAAAAAAGAAAGAAAAAAAAACGGAAAAACAATAATAACCAAAAACAACCCACGTGGAAAGAAAATACACATAGAAATATGAAATTGCCTCCCTACATATATGAACCTGACTGTGGCATATATGTGGTTATACAGTATATGACACATACTGTATACTGTATATGTCCTATATATCCACATCTTTCCATGTGGTAGAACAACAGACCTATTTTTTTTTTATTCAAGTGACATATGCCAAAAAAGGTGAGGAGTTCTGTGATTTGTTTATATTTGAATTACGACCCAAAATTAAAACGACCCAAATTTCAAATATATTTCAAATTAAAGTGCTTATAATTAAAATGATTCGAAACTAACTAACTACGGCTGTCACACCACTAAACCAACAGCATTTCATCATTGAAAACAGAAAACTCTGTTGCGTGTCTGTTGCAACTTCAACAACAACTGATGTTATCATTGATGCTTTACTTGCCTAATAAAAGTCCTCTAACAAAAAAATGGTATGGGGGCGGCTTCATCGGGCATACCATTTCCCCCCCCCCCAATGGGAAATGTTACATCCACCCCTGTAATCTACCTTTAGGGTTTGCCTCGTATCCTCCATCCGGATCTCATTTTCAACTCTTGACAATAAACTAGGGCTGCAACGATTAATCGATGAATCAATAATTCTATTAGTTGTCAACTATTTTAGTAATCTTAATCAGTTCGTCAACTAATCACTGAAGTTTTAACCCGTTTTCCAACTTAACCATATTTTTTTCTAGTGCAACAAATTCTACCCATTTTTCAACATTTAACTTTAAAGGTAGGGGAAGTGATTTGAAATTCATGGTGTAGTACCAGCCTGGTGCACTAGGGGCCCCCAAGATTAGCTACACTATGTGAACCTGCTGCTCGATCCTGATTGGAGGAGAATTCACCCTCCACCTGGGGAACTTTTATTGGCTTCTCTGCTAAGGTGGGGGAGGGGGAAACTCCATATATGGTCTGCACACCTTATAATAGAGCATTTTAACCCCCCCCCCCCCCCCCCCCCCCAATTTTAAAAAATTGGGGGGGTGATATCTGACAAAAGTGAAATCACTTCCCCTACCTTTAATGAAGAGATGTTGTGTGGACATGATAAAAAATAAAATCATGTCCAGTTTGTCCACACATTCATCATGTCAGATTTATGTCAACTGTCACCATTAACCTGGTGAAATACAATTTGATGACATCATCAAGTTGTGTTTCACCATGTTAATGATTTTTGTTTTAGGACCTTTTTGTACATTTGTACACTCTCTGAAAAAAAAAAAAGAAAATGGGTGGAACCCTCCTTTAAAGTGATAACTAAATAAGAGTCATAATCCGATTAATGGATGAATCAGTTAGTAGCAGCTCTACAATGTACCACAAACTTTCAATTGAAGATATCGAAAAATGTACACACAGTCAAAAAAACAAACAAAAAAAAAACAGTAAAAGTTGGATCAAATTCTGTACGGACAGGAGAGCAGTCGACAGAAATAGGTTTGCATGTGTGCAGGGGCGTAGCTAGCAATTCTGGGCCCCCTGCAAAGCTTTTCCACATGGCCCCCCCTTTCCCGGCAGCGTCCAAGGGGAATTTCACCCATTTTCAACATTTTTTCTGAGAGCGTACAAATGCAACCAAATGAAAAAAGAAGTGTCTATAGAAATCTATTAACATGATGACATATATCTTGATGATGCCATCAAGATGTGTTTCATCATGTTTTTGTGGTTTTTCTTCAGACCTCCATTTCCAGGAAACAGAATGGGGGGAAACGTTTTCATCATGTCCACCCAGCACCTCTAGGTTATACTAATGACATATTAGAATGTTGAAAATGGGTGGAATTCCCCTTTAAAATGCTTCAATCTGGTGCACTTTGAGATCAAATATTTTTCATAATATAATCAATACAAATAAAACCTTATTAATGCAAGCTTTCAGTGGCCCCCCTGACTTTGGGCCCCCCTACAATTGTCCCCCTTTTCCCCACGTGTCTACGCCCGTGCATGTGTGACATGAATAACCGGGTGAGCTGAGCTGCTTCATTCCTATTCCCAACCTAATACCACACGTCTCTGAAAAAGTAGTTGTCCATGGGCTGATTTTGGTATCTCAGCCCATAGCTGTCATAATCCAACGCTGTGCCCCAAGGATCCTGCATGTCAGAAACAAATCAAAGTTCATTACGTGAAAAACATATATATTATATTATACCATATATTTATTTGTTTGTGCATTTGTTTGTTTTTACACATGCCAATTGGCACCCATCCAAACACTTTAAAATAAAAAAATGCAGAATATATAAACTAGAAAAAGTGCCCTTCTGGGCACAGGTGCATGGCGCTACAGGCCAATGTGAAAAGGGTGCCATTTTTTCTTATTATGCCTTGGCAAAAGGCATAATAAAAGCTGTAAACAGACAGACGGACATACAGACAGAGTGCAAAACATACTCTTCACCATACCTTCGGCCTGGTGGAGACAATAATAATAAACAGCACACACCAGGGGCGGATGTAACATGTCCCATTTGGGGGGCAAGAGAACATGTTGGAGGGGCAAGAGAAAATGGTATGGGGGCGGCCTCATCGCCCGTGTCGCTTCGTGCCACGGGCGATGACGTTGCACCCATGAAGTCGCACCCATACCATTTTCAGTTACTTTTATTAGTCAAGTAAAGCATCAATAATAACATCAGTTGTTGCTGAAGTTGCAACAGACACGCAGCATGCATAAAGCTAAAGGTCTGAGTTTTCAATAATGAAATGCTGTTGGTTTAGTGGTGCCAACAGCACCACTTAGTGGTGCCAACAGCACCACTTTAAAGTGATAGCTAAATAAGAGTCATAATCCGATTAATGCAAGGGTTTTCAACCTTTTTCATCACAGGGACCACCATTTATTCAGGATTTGAGCCACAGACCACCATTTGAGGACATTTTAGCACCTAAAACTAAAGAAAGACCTAAAACTAAAGAATTCTTTTGGTCTTGTTCGCAATTCCAGGGTAGATTTCGCAAACAAAACAGTGTAGACTTAATTAAATAGTGCTATTTCAGATGATGAATATTTTAACTCTTGAGAGTGTAAACATGAAACCAAATGGACCCGCAAGAATCCATTTGGTTTCATTTTTTACATTCTCAAGAGTTACATCTGGTTAACTAACTTTCCATCATTTAACCTGGAGACCACCTGGAACCTTCTCAAGGACTACTGGTGGTCCCCGGACCACCTGTTGAAAACCCCTGGATTAATGGATGAATCAGTTAGTAGCAGCCCTACAATGTACCAAACAATTGAAGATATCGAAAAATGTACACACAGTAAAAAAAAAAAAAAAAAAAAATAATAATAATAATAATAATAATAATAATAATAATAATAATAATAATAATAATAATAATAATAATAATAAAATACAATAAAAGTTGGATCAAATTCTGTACAGACAGGAGAACAGTCGACAGAATAGGTTGGCATGTGTGACATGAATAACCGGGTGAACTGAGCTGCTTCATCCCTCCAACCTATTCCCAACCTAATACCACACGTCTCTAAAAAAGTAGTCATAATCCGACGCTGTGTCCCAAGGAACCTGCATGTCAGAAACAAATCAAAGTTCATTACGTGAAAAACATATATATTATATTATACCATATATTTATTTTAAAGGTGTCGGCGTTAACGCGTTAATCTCGCGTTAACTCAGCCGTGCGTTAACGACGTCAAAAATTTTAATGCGAAATTAACGCACTGAGCCCCCCCCCCCCCCCGACTATAAACAGACGCGACATACAGGCTACCGAGGCTCTATAAGTTGATAAGTTGTTTTTTTCCCCCTTCCTCCGAGGGAAAGGAGTAAGGAGGAGGAATTAAACATTTGCCTTTGTTTTTTCCCTTTTTTCTTTCTCTATGTGTGCGACGCGTGTGTATATAATTCAACTGTAATATTGGTTACTGTCACTCACGGACAGAAGTCTCCTTTGAAGTTTCCTTTGCAACTCTATCGGAGTTCAGCCCTAATTTAGGCCTACCAACTTACTGCCGCTGCATGCGCTTTTTCGCTCTCGGCGCGCGGCGTTCCACTGATCATTACGTACACGGATCAGATCGAACAGCAAACAGTGTCAGAGAAATACAGAACTTCATCAACCACCACCTCCCCGTGCTACAGTGACCGTCTTGTTCCTCATTTCGCATTAGGCTACGCACGGGACGCATGCTTCTGTCCGCGTCATTCTCATTAATTTACTGAATGGATCAGAAAAGAAAAGCGGCGCGATATGGTGGTGTTGGAGGAGGAGGAGGAGGCTACATGTAAATGGATCGTATTCTGATGTGGCCGCTATGTTGGAACGAGCATGTCTTCTGCTGCGTTCTAACGTGTGGGCTAATGTGTATTGATAATGTTATGTGTTTTTATGGCTGGCCTGGGAGTGGACGTTGTGCTGTGCTGTGTGCCAATATTGTTTTCATGCGTCATGCGTAGCCTCGCGATGTGTTTTGTATAAGCACTGCGCCGGCATCATAGCGACACCATTTGATCCCTCCCCCCCCCCCCCCCCCTCGGGGAACCACCACAACGGACCCTCCCACGCCATCATGTTTGGTGGAGCAGTCAGGGCATTTAGGGGGCCATGCCTATGCCTAGATCCGTCCCTGGCACACACACACACCCACCCACACACACACGCACACACGCACACACACCAAACAGCTCCCACCAAGCTTACCTCAGGGATGGGGGTGGTGACTGGCACTGGGTCTTGTCTAGGAGCAGGAGTTACTACTCGGGGGAAGGAAAAAAAGATCAATAAGAAAAAGTGCCCTTCTGGGCACAAGTCTCCAACAGGAGGATAGGAGTGGCCAAATGTTTTTTTTTTTTTTGGCACTTTTTAAATCGATGATTTTAAGCATTTTGTAAACAACAGGCCAATTTGAAAAGGGTCGTATATCGCCCTCAACCTTGCCAGAAAGTGTGTGAAATATTTCATGTACATTGCATGCTGCTTTCATGTTTTGAGGCTTTCTGTTCAAAATGGGCCAATCCTGCTAACTTTGGAAGGTAAAGTGAGCCACTTAGGATGGAATATGCAATATTGGACAGAACTGTCTTGAGGACATGACTATAGAGATCTATGTGTGATGATTTGCAGGATTTTTGTACGGAATCTGGGGGAGTATTACAAAGAAATGTGTTTTACAAATGTCGGCCTCCTGGTGGCGAACGAACTCATGCCTCGTTTGGCCAAAAATCGTGGGACTTGTTGCCACATGTTCCTTGGCTCATGTGGAACACATGTGTCACTTTGACCCGTAAGCTCCACACTCAGAATTTCAGCAGTTTGAAAAATGCTTATACCTGATTTTCCTGATGTGTTTTTGTAAAAAAAAAAAAAAAAAAAAAAAAAAAAAAGTACTGGTTTGTGAAAAATCTATTTCACAATGTGGAAATTTGGTATTTGCATGTGCTGCTTGTGTGCATGCAAATGTGGATTTAGGAGCAACACATGCAAATACCACTAAAACCAGTCTTATTGCAATTGGTCAAAGGGGGGCGCTACAGCAATTTCTTTGAAAATCAAACATTTGAACAGGCGTAGTTCATGTCTTTTTTAGCCATAGATTGTGGAACTTACATGTTCCTTTGCTTAATGGGGAACACTTGTGTCACTTTGACCAGTACGCTTCACCCTTGGATTGCTTATTTGTGCACATTGTTCATATTGCTTACTGCTTGGTGCCGTCTTATGGGTTGTTATATTGTTAACAACAATTAAGCAAATTATTGTGTCTGGATAGGTCAGTCAGTAGAGTGTCAGACTTCGGAACAAGAGGTTGCGGGTTCAAGTACGGCTACTGAAAATACAAAGTGTGAGTCTTCAAGACCCCTGCACTGCTCCCAAAATTATATGATGTATTTCTCAACTTCAGTCTTCCATGTTTCTATGGTTTATTTGTGCATATTGTTCTTATTGCCTTAGCTGCTTGCATGGTCCCGTCTTAACGCTGCTTGCAGCTATATTAATGTATGTTTTTTTCTTTGTGATCAGATTCATTGGTGACTTACCACCATCTTCCTTTTCGGTCCCAAACACTTCAACCTCACAGAGAGTCAGGTATTCGGCTCTTCCAGGAATCACAATATTGACATACCGACCCTCCATCCCATTACAGGTAAAGGTCCTGGTGTTTCCAGCTGGGATAAAGTTGATTACAGCACATCTGACCCAACAGAGGAAACAGATGTTGCAAATACATTAACACTACAACTGCAGCTGCTGTCGTAATACATAGAACATCGTGTCATAGTCAAAATAACTATGGTAGAATGCACGGTGCAAATTAACCTACGTCAGTTTTAATGAAAATATAACTCATACCTAGGATTTCCATTTCCATTGTCATTCAGAGAGTTTCCAATACGGATCTCAGCTCCATTGAGCCTTTCCGGACAGCAGTCTTCTCTGTTGGTGATGTTGACAAACTGCACCGTGTGAGTTTTCCGCAGGTCCAGTCTCCACCAGGGTCTGCGGTCTTTGTTGGTGTGGGTACAGGAACTATAGTCGCTGGCATGACTCCCATCAATGGCTCTTCCTGCACCCTGCCCATGATATATTGAAGACTGAGCTGCTTGTCCACCTGGTGCCACATTTTTAACTGCAGGAAGGGATTTAAGAAAACAATTATCGTCATGGAGTAATTGTATCTGAGGAGTTTATAACGATGTTATGTTGTGTTATTTCATGGTTAACAACAAGGTCATCTGAAGCTCCGACCAGCCTCTCCTCTCATGCGTAAATATTAAGGCTGTCAGCATTAACTAGTTAATTAACTAGTTAACTAGTTAACTAGTTAGCAAGTTAACTCAGCCTTGAGTTAACTCGATTAATTTTTTTAGTGCGAGATTAACTCACAGTAAAACCAAAGGCCAAGTGGGTCTATTTGGATCAATTTCGCCAATTGCAAGTGAATAATTGTTAAATATCTGCATCAGTTAAGTTACTTTAAAATAAGTCTACGCAATTAGAGAATGTAGAAAACTTTCTACAAAATGTGCATGTTTGCTCCCAATGATATCAGCATCAAATTCTTGACAAATTCTTTAATTTAGGTCTGGAAGTCTAAATAAATGTCATCAAATGGTGGTCTGTGGCTCAAATGAAGAATAAATAATTGACCTTGATATGAATATTCTTGAAAAACACTCATTTAAGGTATATTTAGAACTCATAAAAATATGCGATTAAATTGGGATTAATCAAAGATTAACTATGGGCAATCATGCGATTAATCGCGATTAAATTTTTTAATCAATTGACACCTCTAGTAAATATGAAGAAAGTTTTATCTACTCGAAAAAAACAAACACGGCTTGGGTGATTAGAGAAGCACTCTGTGTCCATCCCAGCACAAACAAAATGCACCTTTTGACCAGAAAGCATTTTTGCTTCCTAAAAAAAACCAACAGGAATTGTGCCCAATACCGAAGAGAAAAACAGACCTTTAGATGAACCGCCATCTTGAATTATATGAAAAACAGTTAAAATCCTACCCCTCCTACAATCTCTGATCAAAATGCATGAAAATGACCTACACATGATCTTTATAGAAGTACATTTTGTTGGCAAATGGCCATTTATGCCTGCATTTTCAATTGAGTGCTATAGAACCATCCTTTGGCCAATGGTTGTGGGGTTTCTCGTATTCACCGTTTGGCAATGCCCTGGTGACCTCTACTATATATACTGCCACGCTTTGCAAAAAAAAAAAAAGTACATAGTTGAGCCCGGAAAATAAAAATAAAACCTATAAATGTAGTTATTGGCCAATGTGGTGCATTTTACTGTGGTCTTACCTCCAATGGTAGCATTGAGTCTCCCAACCTCCTGCTGTAGGTGGTCTCTCTCTGCTGCCAGGTGTTCCTGTTTGGCCTGTAAACCATCTCTCTCTAGGCTGCAGTTTGCATAAGTGCTAATTAACAGATCTCTGACAGCGGTGATGTTGTCATAACTAACTCTGAGTGAGTCTCTTTCTTCTAGCAAAGCGGTGTGTCTCGGCTGCAACGCTCTTACTGTACTATTACAAAGGTCCATGCTAGTCCGCTCATAGTCCAATTCCTTGGTGTTACTCCAGTGATCAACCTCCAACTGTTCTTTCTCGCTTTTAGTGGTGTTGTGAGTGTCCTCCAGTTTTCTAAACTCAACAAGCAAAGCATCGTAGCTGGTCTGTAACTGCCCTGTGGCTCTGGTTAC
>CM076980.1:8476617-8501617 GCA_039105355.1 Benthosema pterotum | reverse complement strand
AGCTTCATCGCCCCTGTCGCTTCGCGCCACGGGCGATGAAGTCGCACCCATACCATTTTCAGTAGTGTTTCAATACTTATAAAGCACTGAAATATCTTGGGTTGTTTTGCATGCCATCATGTTTGGTGGGGCAGACTGGGCATTTAGGAGGGCATTGCCCCCCCCCCCCCCCCAATTCCAGGCTGGATTTGGGACACAAAACAGACAAACATACAGATCGAAATGACCATTAATCTTCTACATTCTCTAGTTGTGTAGACTTGAGGCTAATTCAGAAGGTGAATATTTTATCTTTTGAGAAAAAACGGGTTCATTTTTACACTCTCCAGTTAGTTAACCAGTTACACCTGTTTAATCAACTTTCCATTATTTAGCCTGGGGACCACCTGGAACCCTTTCGAGGACCACTGGTGGTCCCCGCATCACCGGTTAAAACTGCTGTACTGTATACACTATGGCGTTCCTGACACATGCATGATTACATGTCTTTGTGTGTGTGCGTGTGTTCACGCATTTGTGCGTGAGCGTGTGTGCACGCGAGCATGCATGTGTTAGTCAGTGCTCTGCTTCTCACAGATAAATCTCTGCCTGATTGTACAGAGGACGTCGTTCAGTCTTCCGTTGCCATGGTAATGAGCACAGTCCTCGGTCCCGCCCAAGCCGTGGCCGCTCCAGTTATCTGGTTGGTTGGGCATCCAGTGACTGGAAACAGGAAGTTAACTAGTTAATGTAACGTTTTTCGTACCACACACTCACCTCTACCTGCCTCCCTGTTCGTCTGGCCCCCAGTGATGGGAAAGTTATTGGGAAAATGTAGTGCTACAGTGCTTGTCGCTCTCAAAACAAGCAGTGTAACATCACTACAAGCTATCCCCAGGAAAATTGTAGCAAGCTACACTATACAAACTACATGACAAAAGTAGCTTGCTACATCAACACTACATATATACAGTATAGATATATATCTCAACTTAATGTACAACTTTCTAAATAATAATCATAATAAAATAATAATAAAAAATAAAAATCATCATAATAATAATAATAATCTAGGGGTGGTTTTGAACCTAGGATGGTGGCATGGGTAAGTTTTGTGATGTATATTAGAGGTTTTCTACCCATTGAAAATGGGCGGAATTCGAAAACGTCTGTGGAAAAACCTTCTGTATTAGACCTGGCCAGAGCCTTAGAGATGCGATATTGAGGGGGCAGAAATTCGTCTGGTCACGTGGTTCATGGACTCACGCCAGACAATGCATTTAGTAACTTCCCGTTGTCACCGGTTGTTGCGTAACTCTGTCTAACAAACTCAAACACCCCCCCCCCCCCCCACACACACACACACACTCACACACACACACACCTGCGGTCCATGATGTATGGGGTCTGGTTGACCCATTCCCATTCGCCCGTCCTTTGGTCAGACAGACCCACCCAAGTGCTGCCGCCTAATCTGTTGGTGATATACTCCTGAGAGAGGAAGAGAGGGATATCGCTATAAGACTGAACTTCAGAAAGGCAGGCACAGACAGACAGACAGACAGACAGACAGGCGGCAGGGGCGGATGTACCATTTCCCAATTGGCTTCATCGCCACGGGGGCAGGAGAAAATGGTATGGGTGCGGATTCATCGCCCATTTCGCTTCGCGCCACGGGCGATGAAGCCGCACCCATACCATTTTCGGTTACAGGACTGTTATTAGTCAATAAAGCATCAATAATAACATCAGTTGTTGTTGAAGTTGCAACAGACACACAGCATGCATGAAGCTAAAGGTCTGACTCAGAGAGTTTTCTGTTTTCAATGATGAAATGCTGCTGGTTTAGTGGTGAGACGATTGTAGTTAGTGAGTAGCAGTAGTAGTAGTAGTGTTTCAAATCATTTTAAATATAAACAGTTTAATTTGAAATATCTTGGGTTGTTTTGCATGCCATCATGTTTGGTGGGGCATTCAGTGCATTTAGGGGGGCATTGCCCCCCCATGCCCATGCCTAGATCCGCCCCTGCAGACAGGTAGCTGTCTCACCCATTCGTCAGGTGTGTTCATGATGACCAGGTGAGCTGCCTGATTGGAGCACCAGTCCTTGGCGTCCTGCCAGCTGCGAGCATCCGTTGAATAGTAGTAGCAACTGCTCTCATGTGCCTCCCAGTTCAACGGGCAACGCCCTGGGACCACTGTGCCTACACACGCACACGCACACGCACGCGCGCACACGCACGCACGCGCGCACACACACGCGCGCGCACACACACACACACACTTATTTATGTTTACATTTTACAACAGAAATTCTTGAACATAAATAGTGGTAGATGCACATACAAGCACAGAACCTCCCTGATATGCCTGATCAGTCTAGGGATACAGGAAGCAGCGTCTCCTCCATATGTGACGGCTGCCTATTATCACAGATATTGAGCAAAATTTTGCTAACGTTTCGGCTTTTGGCTTGGGGATTCCTGCTGTCTGCAGACCCCTTACAACCAGTCTATGGGCATTGCCAAGACTTCCAAATATAAACACAAGTAGTTTACACTTGTACCCTAGTCGTTCGATCTCCCTTTTGAGGGGTTCGTATTTTAAAACCTTAGCAAGAAATGCCTCCTCCAGACTATAGTCAAACGCACAGCCTACTGCTAGGATGATAACTTATCTGCTGTCTTCATCAACAACAACAACATCTGGTGTATTAGCTGTCACATTTGAGAAGATGTCAATTTCATTATTGCACAGTCTAAACATGTTACACACACACACATGCACGCGCGCACACACATGTGCACGCACACACACATGTGTGCACACAAACGAGAGTTCAAGGGGTTCCAAGTTCAATGTGTGTGTCAATTAGGGTGACCAGATCTCATGGGCGGTGAATACATGAAGGCTCTGGCCAAATAATACTCAAACCCACCAAAATGTTGCAACATTGAGGGGTCAAAAACCTGAGCACTCGAGCACTGTTCATGCAGCCTGAAAGAGGGACAAACAAGTTTGAAATACAGTATGTTTTCAACGAGAGCGGCGCAAATGAGCGACGTGTGTGTGCAACATGTCATCTGTTTTAAAGTATTGCACAGTGACACCTAAAGTAGCTGTAAGCTAGCTCTGGTCCAGAGCTCCACTGCTTCTGAGTCTGACTTGCATTGGAGCTCTGCTGGTCTCCGTGCATTCGGCCATTACTGCACCCGACCAGCCTCTCTTCTCTAGTGGATATATAAAGAACGTTTTACCTACTCACCAAAATAAACACGTCTTGTGTCACTAGAAAGCCTACTTACCTTAGTGGTCGCACTCTTAGCCCCCCACCACACGGATAAATTGGACTTTTTGGCCAGAACGCGATCGTTTTTCACTGAAGGAAAAATATTTCCTATGGAACTTTTCTATTGGCAATATCGGTAGAGGGCGCAAATCCTGGTTGTTTTTCCGGTGAAAAACGATCGCGTTCTGGCCAAAAAGTCCAATTTATCCGTGTGGTGGGGGGCTAAGAGTGCGACCACTAAGGTAAGTAGGCTTTCTAATGACACAAGACGTGTTTATTTTGGTGAGTAGGTAAAACGTTCTTTATATATCCACTAGAGAAGAGAGGCTGGTCGGGTGCAGTAATGGCCGAATGCACGGAGACCAACAGAGCTCCAATGCAAGTCAGACTCAGAACCAGTGGAGCTCTGGACCAGAGCTAGCTGTAAGCTATTACTACAAAACAATCTAAAATAAAGGGATTTATAATCGTTAAATCTGGGCTGTTAGTGTTTATGCAGTAGACTACTAAATTATAAAATAACAGGATTCATGATCACTACAGCTGGGCTGCTGCCTGTTGTTTATGCTATATTATTACAAAACAATTTAAAATAAAGATAAAGAAGTCTACGCTGAAGGCCTGCCGTTAGACTGACCCCATGAAGTGAACGGAGTTTGCGACCGCGTAACCTTGCGACCCTGTCTATAGTCAGGGTTTGAGTATTATTTGGGCCAAGCCTTCTTGTTAGCCGGGTGGTATAGGGTGACTTGGTACTAAAGCCTAGAGGAAAATTCTCGTGTTATCTTAAAACAGCCTGTAGGAAAGAGTGCTTTACAACAGAAAAGCTAACTATTAGGGGACTAACTATACACCAAACTATTTGTTGGGCATTTGAACACTGATTCCTGTCAATCGGTCACAATGCAGGGTCTCAATTTAGTGTCATATTGCCCACACATTGTTAGCACAGAATTTCTAAAATCTTCCGAGAATATTTAACTAGCTAAATTTCCAAGCCTATATTCAGCACAATAATTCTTACTCCTATGTGCAACAATGCCCATGGACTCCTCCAGAGTTAGTGTCCTTGTGTCACTTTGACCAGTACGCTCCACCATTGGATTGCTTATTTATGCATATTGTTCATATTTCTTATTGCTTTGTGCCGTCTCATCGGTTGTTTCATTGTTTAAACTTTAAAACAATTATTGTTTGCAAATTACAAATTATTGCAAATGATTGTGTCTGGATAGCTCAGTCAGTAGAGGGCCGCCAGACTTCGGAACAAAAGGTTGTAGGTTCAAGTCCGGCTACTGGCAATACAAAGTGTGAGTCTTCAAGAACCCTGCCCTGCTCCCACAATTGTATGATGTATTTCTCAACTTCAGTCTTCCATGTTTCTATGGCTTATTTGTGCATATTGTTCTTATTGCCTTAGCTGCTTGCAAATTGGTCCCGTCTTATGGCTGCTTGCAGCTATATTTATGTATTATTTTGTTTGTGATCAGATTCATTGGTGACTTACCACCATCTTCCTTTTCGGTCCCAAACACTTCAACCTCACAGAGAGTCAGGTATTCGTCTCTTCCAGGAATCACAATATTGACATACCGACCCTCCATCCCATTACAGGTAAAGGTCCTGGTGTTTCCAGCTGGGATAGAGTCGATTACAGCACATCTGACCGAACAGAGGAAACAGATGTTGCAAATACATAAACACTACAACTGCTGTTGTAATACATAGAACATTGTGTCATAGTCAAAATAACTATGGTAGAATGCATGGTGCAAATTAACCTACGTCGGTTTAAAATAAAAAAGTATAACTCATACCTAGGATTTCCATTTCCATTGTTGTTCAGGGAGTTTCCAATGCGGATCTCAGCTCCATTGAGCCTTTCAGAACAGCAGTCTCCTCTGTTGGTGATCTTGACAGAATGCACTGTGTAAATTTTCCGCAGGTCCACCCTCCACCAGGGGCTGAGGTCTTGTTTTGTGTGAGTACAGGACTCCATTGAATAGACACTGTCATGATTCCCATCAATGGCTCTTTCCGGATTTCCCTCATGTGCTCTTGAAGACTGAGCTACTTGTCCACCTAAAGCCACATTTTTATCTGCAGGAAGGTATTTAAGAAGACAATTATTGGAGTAATTGTATCTGAGGAGTGTGTATGTCAAAAACAGGATTTGTGCCCTGTCCAGATATTGCCAAGAGGAAAAACTTCATAGACAGAAAATAGTGCTTCCACTAAGTCAGGGGTATCAAACTCAGGTACAGGGTAGGCCAACATTTAAAACTGAACAAAGCTGCGGGCCAAGTTTGAATGAACTAACCTTTTAAAGGGGAATTCCACCCATTTTCAAAATTTTCCTGAGAGGGAACCAACCCGCTATAGGGTCCATTTGGTTCACATTTGTACCCTCTCAGGTCTGAAAGAAAAATCATTAACATGGTGAAATACATCTTGGTGATGTCATCAGATGTATTTCACCATGTTAATGATTTTTTCAGACCTCCATTTTTAGGAAAAACAGAATCGGGGAAACTTTTTTTCTTTATCATGTCCACACAACATCTCTAAGGTATATTAATGAGATATTAAAATTATGAAAATGGGTGGTCTTCACCTTTAATTTGTAATGTCTCAAGGGCCAAATGAAATTAGACGGCGGGTCAAATTTGGCCCGCGGGCCAGAGTTTGACACCCATGCACTAAGTCCATCAGAAAATAGCTTAAATATATAATAATATATATGTAAGTGGTCATCTTTGAATGCAGTGCATTTAGGGGGGCATTGCCCCCCCCCCCCATGCCCATGCCTAGATCCGCACCTGCAGACGGGGCGGGAGTTCCTTCATGTCCTACTGAAGACTGAGCTACTTGTTCACCTAGAGCCACATTTTTAACTGCAGGAAGGGATTTAAGAAGACAATTATTGGATTAATTGTATCTGAGGAGTGTGTATGTCAAAAACAGGATTTGTGCCCTGTACAGATATTGCCAAGAGAAAAACTTCATAGACAGAAAATAGTGCTTCCACTAAGTCCATCAGAAAATAGCTTAAATATATACGTATGTAAGTGGTCATCTTTGAATGCAAGTGACTGGGATAATCAATAATTGAGGGACCAAGCAGTCCACACAGTGTATGTCATGGTTAAAAACAAGAACATCTATTGGATGAAACTCCGACCAGACTCTTCTCTCTTGAGTAAATTTAAAGATCGTTTTACCTACTCAGCAAAACAAACG
Organism: Benthosema pterotum; assembly: GCA_039105355.1. Classification (NCBI taxonomy): domain Eukaryota; kingdom Metazoa; phylum Chordata; class Actinopteri; order Myctophiformes; family Myctophidae; genus Benthosema; species Benthosema pterotum. The sequence continues at coordinate 8,495,109 of CM076980.1, read as the reverse complement.
CAGCTTGTGTGATTAGAAAGACTACTTTCATTAGGGGAAGCACTCCGAGTCCACCACAACACAAACAAAATGCACCTTTGGGCATGAAAGCGAGTGTTTTTATGCCTGAAAAACAATAGGATTTGTGCCCTCTACCGATATTGGCAAGAGAAAACCTTCATAGATAGAAAATAGTGCTTCCACTTGACTATAGGCTTTCTAATCACACAAGTCGTGTTTGTTTTGGTGAGTAGGTGAATGTTTTTTTTTTATATATATTTCTGCAGCAGAGGAGAGTCGGAGTTTCAGCTGAGAGGTAACATTGTGTGCGCACACGCACACGCGCACACACACACGCACACACACACACACACACACACACGCACACACGCACACACACAGTAACACCATTACTTAGCATTATATAAGATATGTCTATGCAAGTGGTCATCTTTGAATGCAAGTGACTGTAATGATCAATAGTTTTGTATTATTTTCTTGTTGATCAGATTCATTGGTGACTTACCACCATCTTCCTTTTCGGTCCCAAACACTTCAACCTCACAGAGAGTCAGGTATTCGGCTCTTCCAGGAATCACAATATTGACATACTGACCCTCCATCCCATTACAGGTAAAGGTCCTGGTGTTTCCAGCTGGGATAGAGTCGATTACAGCACATCTGACCCAACAGAGGAAACAGATGTTGCAAATACATTAACACTAGAGCTGTCAATCGATTAAAAATTTTAATCGTGATTAATCGCATGATTGCCCATAGTTAATCTTCGATTAATCGCAATTTAATCGCATATTTTTATGATTTCTAAATATACCTTGAATGATGTTGGTATCATAAGGAGCGAACATGCACATTTTGTAGAAAGTTTTCTACATTCTCTATTTTAAAGTAACTTAACTGATGCAAATGTTTAACAATTATTCACCTGCATTTGGCGAAATTGAACGAAATAGACTCACTTGGACTTTGGTTTTACTGTGAGTTAATCTCGCACTAAAGAAATTAATCGAGTTAACTCACGGCTGAGTTAACTCGCGATTAACTAGTTAATGCTGACAGCCTTAATTAACACTACAACTGCTGTTGTAATACATAGAACATCGTGTCATTGTCCAAATAACTATGGTACAATGAATGTTGTAAATTAACCTGTGTCGGTTTTAATAAAAAATATCTCATATCATAAAATAACTCATATCATACGTAGGATTTCCATTTCCATTGTCGTTGAGGGAGTTTCCAATGCGTATCTCAGCTCCATTGAGTCTTCTAGAACAGCAGTCTTCTCTGTTGGTGATGTTGACAGAATGCACTGTGTAAATTTTCCGCAGGTCCACCCTCCACCAGGGGCTGCGGTCTTGGTTTGTGTGAGTACAGGACCGTGAATAATAAACACTGTCACGATTCCCATCAATGGCTCTTTCTGGAATTCCCGCAGCATGATATGTTGAAGACTGAGCTGCTTGTCCACCTAGTGCCACATTTTTATCTGCAGGAAGGTATTTAAGAAGACAATATTCATGGAGTAATTGTATCCGAGAATGTTTGAAGCAATGTTATGTTATGTCATGGTTAAAAACAATGTTATGTCTTGCATGAAACTCTGACCAGCCTCTTCTTTGTTGCAGAAATTTAAAGAGCGTTTTACCTACTCAACAAAACGAACACGGCTTGTGTGATTAGAAAAGCACTCTGAGTCCAGCGAAACACAAACAAAATGCACCAAATTGACCAGAAAGCATTTGTTTTTCTGCTTAAAAAACAACAGATTTGTGCCCTGTACCAAGAGAAAAACTTCATAGAGAGAAAATAGTGCTTCCAATAAGTCCATCACTTTAATTACTTAAATGTATTATGCAAGTGGTCATCTTTGAATGCAAGTGACTGTAATAATCAATAATTAAGGGACCAAGTAGTCCACAAAGTGGACTGCTTGGTTTCCCCATGGGAGTTGAATTTCAACAAAATTAGACACTATTAGAAACACAATGGCGAAACGATTGTAGACACAGTCTATCGATTGGCAGAGGTATATATCAAAATATAACAAACAATATTGATGGCTATTTGGCCATTTATGCCTGCATTTTCAATTGAGTGCTATAGCACCATCCTTTGGCCAATGGTTGTGGGGTTTCTCGTATTCACTGTGTGGCAATTCCCTGGTGATCTCTACTATACTGCCACGCTTTGCAAAAAAAAAATCTGGACTATAAGCCACTACTTTTTTCACATGCTTTGGACCCTGCGGCTTATACAATGGTGCGGCCAATCTATGGATTTGTACAGGTAACAGCCACCAACGGTGCTCTAACATGAAGCTTATTGTTAGGTGCAGCTTATAGTCAGGTGCGGCTTATACAAAGAAAAGTCAGTATTTTCCCCCCAAAATTAGCTGGTGCGGCTTATAATCCGGAAATTACAGTACATGGATAAGCCAGGAAAAGAAAAACAAAGCCTATACCAAAATGTAGTTATTGCCCAATGTGGTGCATTTTACTGTGGTCTTACCTCCAATGGTAGCATTGAGTCTCTCAACCTCCTGCTGTAGGTGGTCTCTCTCTGCTGCCAGGTGGTCCTGTTTGGCCTGTAAACCATCTCTCTCTAGGCTGCAGTTTGCATAAGTGCTAATTAACAGATCTCTGACAGCGGTGATGTTGTCATAACTAACTCTGAGTGAGTCTCTTTCTTCTAGCAAAGCGGTGTGTCTCGGCTGCAACGCATTTACTGTGCTTTTACAAAGGTCCATGCTAGTCCGCTCATAGTCCAATTCCTTGGTGTTACTCCAGTGGTCAACCTCCAACTGTTCTTTCTCGCTTTTAGTGGTGTTGTGAGTGTCCTCCAGTTTTCTAAACTCAACAAGCAAGGCATCGTAGCTGGTCTGTAACTGCCCTGTGGCTCTGGTTACATTATTGTATTGGTTCTGGAACACATCCCTCTCTTTAATGGTTTTGCTGTAACTGGACCGCAACTCATTTTGTTGTTTTGCAGCGGAATTGTAATCGGTTTGCAACGATTTTACGGTTCCATTCAGGGTTTCATATTCAGTCTGTAAACGAAACTGATTGTCTTCAAGCTGGTCTCTTTCTTTAGTTAGAACACTATTCTCAGTCTGCAGTTGTTTCTCACTAGCTTTAAGTGTGTCTCTTTCCTTTGTCAGGTCATCGTTTCTCTGTTTCAGGTCATTGATTCGGGCAGATACTCTGTCCTTCTCTCTCTGTAAGCGAACGTTGCTGCTCTGCAAGCCGTCTTGAATCTTCTGCTGATCATTTCTCTCTTTGAGCGCAGCGCTCAGTTTGGTCTGCAGGTTATCGGTTTCATTAGTTAAGGCGTTGTAGTTGTTTTTCAGATGTTGTTCTGCTTTGCTGACTGCGAGAAAAGAGACAGCATACACTGATAAATGATAAATATAAGGTGCAGGAATGTGGATGTTTCAAAAATGCGTCCCTTGCCACCCACCTCTACAAAAATGTTTATATATTGCTGTCCAGTAAGCCTCTCTAGATATAATTATATTTGCATAATTCATCTGTGTTCATTCAATATGATTTATGTCCCTATTGATGAACTCAACGAAACAACGATCATGCATTGATCATAAATATATGTTTTTTTTTATTGAAAACTTAATTCATTCTCAATTCTCATTCTCAATTTGCTGGTCGATGATAACTAAAAACAAACAAGCATGCTGAGGTACTATAGAGGAAAAGCAAGTTCTGCATCCAATTTCCGTATAGGTCATTCCTCAGTGTGAATTGTGGTTTATTCCAGGAAAACAAAGCAGACCTTCCAAGTTTTAATGTTGTGAAATAGAGTGTGCATGTAATAGATACTGTAGGTAGGTGGATGTGCAACTGTGCATATTGTATATGGCAATGTAATTTCTGCATTCTGTATTCTGTATTCTGTATTTCTGTATTACTGTATAGGTGCATGTGTCGTGAATATACTGTATATTTATGTAATGACTGACTCACTGCGGACTCCTTGCTCTATGACTCCAGCCAGCAGAAGAACACACAGCAGTCCAACACACACTGTAGCTGTCCTGAAAGGTCTCTGTCTCACTGCATCAACTGGAACATGGAAAGCAGAGCAAAGATACAACAATAAAACCACTAGTCTGTGCGTGTGCGTGTGCGTGTGCGTGTGCGTGTGCGTGTGTGTGTGTGTGTGTGTGTGTGTGTGTGTGTGTGTGTGTGAGAATGAATGAATGAATGAATGAATGAGTTTATTTAAGTGTCATGCCACCTAGTGGCCCATCCCTATGGGATTATATGACACCTTTTCAAACAGAGTACAAATATCACATGTCACATATAAACATATTTTTTCCGGCAGTGCCGATCACATTCAATTTGAAAAAATACAACAAAACAAAAAACATAACATAAGACGTGTGTGTGTGTGTGTGTGTGTGTGTGTGTGTGTGTGTGTGTGTGTGTGTGTGTGTGTGTGTGTGTGTGTGTGTGTGCGCGCGTGTCCGCTCCCTCCATTGGCTCCCAGTCGCTGCACGCACAGTGTTCAAAACTCTCACGCTTGTATTCAAAGCAACCAAAGGTTTGACTCCACCTTACCTCAGTGGCCTCATAAAACCCTACAAGCCCTCCCGTGCACTCCGATCAGCCGACACTGGGAAGCTGGCAGTAGCCCCACTAAAAACGCCTGGAAAACGCTCCACACACCCTAAGCTCTTCTCCCTCCTGGCTCCAAAACTATGGAATACACTTCCCACTACAATCAGAACCACAGACTCACTACCTATCTTCCGCCGCAGTCTGAAAACACACCTCTTCAGACTCCATCTCGGCCCATAGCATTTGTATTACATAACAACCCACAGTACTTTCTGCAATGACTTATATAGCCTAGGTTGCCTAATGTATTACAATGTTTTTAGCGCTTCATTGTGTATTGTAAAATGTGTTGGAAATCCTGATTAAATTGTAATGCCTGAATTGTAAAGTGTGTGTGTGTGTGTGTGTGTGTGTGTGTGTGTGTGTGTGTGTGTGTGTGTGTGTGTGTGTGTGTGTGTGTGTGTGTGTGTGTGTGTGTGTGTGTGTGTGTGTGTGTGTGTGTGTGTGTACCTGCTAGTTTAAACTTGCTTCCGTCTGCAGTAATCGGCCTGTAGCTGGTCTGACTGTCATCCATATCCATGTCCATGCTGGTCAGTAAGGTACCTTAGGTTCAGAGATGATTATTCCACTAGTATTATGACATCATGTATACATGATCTATTTAATTTTATCAAAAGTAATGTCAACTGAAAAGACAACTTTATTACCTGGACCTGGAGAGCAGCGAACAGATGAGATGAATGATTCTCCTGTTGGTCTCGCATCTAAGGTTGTCTGAGGGAACAGTGGTTAAATAAGTATACCTTACCCCACCCCTCAGATAGAAAGACACTTAGACACACATAGACACACACACACACACACCCACACACACACACACACACACACCCACACCCACACACACACACACACACAATAAAACTTGCTGACCCTTAATGTTCTGCAGACAGGCGTCAATGTTGTAATTAATGGGAAGTACAGCTTGCGGTTCCTCAAATTCCACAGAAAACAAGAGTTCAATTCTCAGGAAGGGTCAGTAAGTCAAGTAAGGTCAGTGCATCAGCTTGGATGATTGCCTCATTAAAGGAGAATTGCACACCAAACTTTTTTTTTTTTTTTTTACTTATTTATCTTTATTTGCACTTAAAGGTAGGGGAAGTGATTTCACTTTTGTCAGATATCACCCTTTTTTTCCTGTTAAAATGCTCTATTATAAGGTGTGCAGACCATATATGGAGTTTCCCCCTCCCCCACGTTAGCAGAGGAGCTAACAAAAGTTCCCCAGGTGGAGGGTGAATTCTCCTCCAATCAGGATCGAGCAGCAGGTTCACATAGTGTAGCTACTCTTGGCCGCCCCTAGTGCACCAGGCTGGTACTACAGGATGAATTTCAAATCACTTACCCTACCTTTAATTTGTTAGAAAAAAGTGGTCCAGGTGTTATTTTGTGAAAACACTATTGGCTGATTGGCTAATGGGTCTTGTGCAAGTTCACCTATATACATCGCTCCAAAATGCAAGTTTTTGCTATATATGGTCTCTCCACCATGTCAGTAGAGTGTTGACACTCACTTTCATTTTCGTTTCAGCAGTGGTTCAGCCATAAACCATGTGCCACGCCCCCACCTTTTGAGACAGCTGAATCACTGCTGTACCAAAAGTGAAAGTGTGAGTGTTAACACACTACTGACATGGTGGGGAGACAATACATAGCAGAAAATTGCATTTTGGAGCGATGTATATAGGTGAACTTGCATTAGACCCCTTAGCCCCATTATAAGCCTATTTTGGGAGAGGGGAAACGGGCATTAAGGAGTGTTTTCACAAAATAACACCTGGACCACTTTTTTCTAACAAATTTCGTGCAAATAAAGACAAAAAAACCTTTTGGTGTGCAATTCTCCTCTCAGCAAATGTGCCCATATAAATCATGCTGCATCAGTACTCAGTGTCAGTAGCCTGAATAAAGAAGACTGAATAAAGAAAGTGTTGTTGTTGTTTTTCTAATGGAAATATCCTAAGAAAATGGAGTCGTCTTTATATATTTTATATTATTTGACATTCAATATTCTTTTTACACAAATGAGTCTTGGAAAAATGGGGGTCATCTTATAACCAGGGTAGTCTTATATTCGGGACAATGTGGTCATCTAGTCTAGTCAAGTCTATCTAGTCTATCTAGTCTATCTTCTATCTAGTCTAGTCTAGTCTATCTAGTCTATCTAGTCTATCTAGTCTATCTAGATACTACAATGCGAGAGCGGCCTTGCCCGTTTATCCGTTCGCCTTTGTAGCGCTTCTCCTACCAAACCACAACGTTTGCACACATCTCACTATGCACAACTCCTCCAGCACCTATGTCCACACAGCATAGGCTATATTGCATCCATGCAACGGCCATATTTACTGTACACTGTCCATTTATATGAAAATAGTTTTTGTGCAGGGCCTTGAGGCTGGACTACAGATTGTATGCAGTGGCTCCAGGGCTAAACTACTGTGACGTCAAAATCAGTGTTGCCAACCGCCAAAATCCAAAATGTACTGGAATGTGCTACAGCATTGGTTTTTGAACCATTTTTCATACCAGGGCCCACTGTTTATTCTGCATTTTAGCCACGGAGGCCCACCCCTTGATGAGTTTAGTCTCTCAGCCTAATTTAGGAGAAATAACTGACAAAATGTTCGTCAAAATAGCAATTCTTCGACATTTTCGAAATGTGTACATTCTTGAAAATTTGGTCATTCAGATGGTTAAATATGATTTAACTCTTGAGAGTGTAAAATGAAACCAAACGGACCCGAAAGGATCCATTTGGTTACCAATGGTCTTTTCTAGGAACGAAGGAGGACTCTATCGTAGCAGAAAAAATGGTGAAAAACAAGGGTTTTTTTCTAGCCTCGGCACGCTGAGCCGCTTCCCTTCCTCTTCGTACCTCTCCCACAGCAGCAGGCAGCGTTACAACAGCCAGGCAACTTTTTTCCATCAGTTTACCGAAATATCAAGCTCACATCCAGTGTAACATGCGTCGCTACAGTGAGATCAGTGAATAAACTGTGCAGCGCGACGAAACACCAGCTGCAAATAATCGGCCCTTCATTGTGTTTGAAACGGATTATACAAATGATTTTGGGACAAATAACGGTAGGAGACGGCGATCAGCTCGGAGGAAGTTTAATATCTTTGTCGTGTTTATATGAGGGACAAACATTAGGCTACACACGATATGGATTATTTCACAGTAGGCTATGCCGCAGCCTTACTTTAAACAGAGTGAGAAAAAGTCCTCCTCTTCCTCCTCCTCCACCTGCTGCTGCGACGCGAGCGAGGGGACCTATACAGCTGCAATGTTGGTGAGTTTAACCACGTTCAATACGTTCAATAGCTATAATTGCAGATGAAAATTCTTAGGCCGTATTGCAACTCTAAATTCGGCCCAATTATAAAATAATCTAGTATAATATACCACCAGTGTTGTTGGGCATTATTACTTAGAGAATACTATCTTTACTTATGTTCCCATAGGAAAACTAATAATAATATTTTACGTATTACACACTCACAAAAATGGAGCCCTTAAGTGTTACAAAATGCTGTACCGGTGTACTTCCTTCAACTGTAAATACTCTCACCATTTTCAACTGTTTTATTTCATCGTAGCACTTGCTTTGTCCATGTAAACCCATGTCTTCTCATGTTCTCACGCCAAAAAAGTGAGAAGACAACCTGCAACACTAAGAAAGTCCTTTAAGGTGCAAGGCATGATAATGTCATGAAACATAGAAAATACCTTGAACTCATATTATGTCTTATCACATGATTTTATTTACCTCTGATGAGCAAGACAAAAAAGTACTGCAAAAAGTACAGTAAAGTATAAGTACCTCAATGAGGGGATGTTGGCATAACAACTAAAAAGAGGAGAGAATGAAATAAGAATAGATTGTTGATGATAGATCACATGACCTGAAATGTATAGTTCTGTAAGAGCGTTAAGAGAGCGTTAAATAAAACCAAATGGACCTGTAAGGGTCCATTTTACACTAAAATTGTATTTAAACATCTGAATTACGTAATTTCAAGAGTCCACACAATTAGAAAATGGAGAATAATTGTTATTTTGACAAACGTTTTGCCAGTTCTATTTCCCAATAAAAAAGTGAAAGTTATTAACTTTGGGTGCAAGAGACTAAATTCACCATCACAAACTGTCAACTCAAACCTCAAATACTGTTTTCAAACGCCAGTAGTGGCATATACAAGAAAACCTTCCACTTCTCCCCCTCCATTTTTCAGATCTTGTAGATCTTGTTGAGCCAGTCATTTTGAAAGTGGCTCTCTAGTCAATAAATTGTGGGCACCGCTGGTATACACTATGCCGATCATGCGTGTGTCAGTTGGTGCTCTGCTTCTCACAGATAAATCTCAACCTGGTTGTACAGTGGACGTCGTTCAGTCTTCCGTTGCTATGGTAATGAGCACAGTCCTCGGTCCCGCCCAAGCCGTGGCCGCTCCAGTTATCTGGTTGGTTGGGCACCCAGTGACTGAAAACAGGAAGTTAACTAGTTAACCCTTTGTGTACTGAACGCGTTTTAGTGTTCAACACATTATGTTACACTTATAGGGTAAGTGATTTGAAATTCATGGTGTAGTACCAGCCTGGTGCACTAGGGGCGTCCAACAGTAGCTACACTATGTGAACCTGCTGCTCGATCCTGATTGGAGGAGAATTCGCCACCACCTGGGGAACTTTTATTAGCTCCTCTGCTAACGTGGGGGAGGGGGAAACTCCATATATGGTTTCCACACCTTATAATAGAGCATTTTAACAGAAAAAAAATTTTTGTGGGTGATATCTGACAAAAGTGAAATCACTTCCCCTACCTTTAAGCTATTGAAAAATATCAGACCTACAAGCTCACAGTTACATGAGTGGTTGTTTAGGCTATAGAGGGTATTAAGGCCAAGATTTATATAATACATTTAATTTTTAGAATTCAGGGTGGAAACCCTTTAAATTACCCTGAGATGATCACAGCATTGAACATACAACCGGGCTAATAATGCTTGCAAGCTAACAGCTGATTGGCTTCTGTATTAGACCTAGTTAGAGCCTTAGGCCACGTTTACACGGAGACGCTTGCGAGTAAAAACGATAAAATATTTTATCAGAAGTGCCTTTCGTTTATATGGTGACGGCGTTTTTGGGGCTTGAAAACGCAAAAATCTCAAACCACCCTTGAAAGTGGAAAAGTTGTATACGCTCCAGCGCAGCGTCTCCGTCTAAACAGGCCAAAACGCAAAACTGGCTGTTCTGCTCACGTTGTCTAGGCAACGCAGGCGCTTTGGGTGACTCGTGTTGAAATATGAACAATATCAAATACAAATGTAAGCCGGTTACACAAATATTAGCAATGCGGCACGCGGCACATGAGAGAGAGAGAGAGAGAGAGAGAGAGAGAGAGAGAGAGGCTGACAGCGCGTCTCAAATGTGGTCTTGGATATCGCATAATAAGGTTGTCTGCACATCAAGAGGATACGATGGTAGAACGCGCCTCAAAAGTGCTCTTGTACATCGCGTAAGATACGATGATTGAGGCTTGATGATCAAATATTTGGTATGGGCATAAGGGCATTTAATACTATTGATTGCAGCTGCGTTTCCAGTTCATCAATGCAAACGAAGCGCTGTTGATTACGCATGTTTTAGTCGCTGTCTGACATGACAACAAGTTACGGGGATCCCGGTATTAAACCCTACGCCGGACCCCTCCAGGCCGACCCAGAGCCGGTCGCGAAGCACCGCCGCGGAGTAGCTCTGGTCCAGAGCTCCACTGCTTCTGAGTCTGACTTGCATTGGAATGCAAATCAGACTCAGAACCAGTGGAGCTCTGGACCAGAGCTAGCCGCGGAGAAAGTGTGCCCGGCGGGGGCACAGGGCAGCGCGCCCAATGGATTTCTACACACTTTTGCGTCACCGTATGCACACAGATTTCCTCATGAGAACGCTCGTCTAGACGCGAAATAATAAGTGAAGACGCGACGCCACTTTTGCGTCTTCTGTTCACATAGTCTCCGTGTAAACGTAGCCTTAGAGATGGCAGAAATTCGTCTGGTCACGTGGTTCATGGACTCACGCGAGACTCCAATGCATTTAGTAACTTCCGGTTGTCAACAGTTGTTGCGTAACTCTGTCTAACAAACTCAAACTCAAACACACATGCATGCACGCACGCACGCACGCACGCACACACACACACACACACACACACCTGCGGTCCATGACGTATGGGGTCTGGTTGACCCATTCCCATTCGCCCGTCCTTTGGTCAGATAGACCCACCCAGTAGTAAGTGCCGCCGCCTAATCTGTTGGTGATGTACTCCTGAGAGAAGAAGAGAGGGATATCGCTATAAGACTGAACTTCAGAAAGACAGGCACAGACAGACAGACAGACAGACAGGCGGCAGGGGCGGATGTACCATTTCCCAATTGGGGGGGCAGGAGAAAATGGGATGGGTGCGGCTTCATCGCCCTTGTCGCTTCACGCCACAGGCCACGCACGCATATCATTTTCGGTTACAGGACTGTTATTAGTCAATAAAGCATCAATAATAACATCAGTTGTTGTTGAAGTTGCAACAGACACGCAGCATGCATAAAGCTAAACGTCTGACTTAGAGAGTTTTCTGTTTTCAATGATGAAATGCTGTTGGTTTAGTGGTGAGACGATTGTAGTTAGTGAGTAGCAGTAGTAGTGTTTCAAATCATTTTAAATATAAACAGTTTAATTTGAAATATCTTGGGTTGTTTTGCATGCCAGTCAGTGCATTTAGGGGGCATTGCCCCCCCCCCCCCCCCCCATGCCCATGCCTAGATCCGCCCCTGCAGACGGGTAGCTGTCTCACCCATTCCTCAGGTGTGTTCATGATGACCAGATGAGCTGCCTGATTGGAGCACCAGTCCTTGGCGTCCTGCCAGCTGCGAGCATCCGTTGAGTAGTAGTAGCAACTGCTCTCATGTGCCTCCCAGTTCAACGGGCAACGCCCTGAGACCACTGTGCCTACACACGCACGCACGCACACGCACACACACACACGCACGCACGCATGCACGCACGCACGCACGCACGCACGCACGCGCGCGCGTACACAAACGAGAGTTCAAGGGGTTCCAAGTTCAATCTGTGTGGATCATGACCAGATCTCATGGCCGGTGAATAAATGAAGACTCTGGCCAAATAATACTCAAACCCACCAATATGTTGCAACATGGAGGGGTCAAAAACCTGAGCACTCGGGCACTGTTCATGCATCCTGAAAGAGGGACAACAGGTTTTGTCTGTTGTATTGCACAGTGACACGTAAAGTAGCTGTAAGCTATTACTACAAAACAATCTAAGATAAAGGGATTTATAATCGTTAAATCTGGGCTGTTAGTGTTTATGCCATATAGAGTAATAAAACATAGAGAGCGGACTCGAGTGACAGCCCCGCCCCCTTGCCGTTCATTTCAATATAAGTTGCTCAGTGGCGTTTTGAAGCACCCGGAAGACTGCCGGAAGTTCCCATTGGAATAACATTGCAGGCAACTTCCGGACACCAAATTTTGGTGTCCACATGTGTGCCGCCATGACACCTGTGACGTCATGAAGCCCGTTCACTTCCATTATAGGGCTGCACTTCCACTTTTCGCCACCAGGGCCCGTTGCTTTAAGCCTGGAGGCGCTGTCTGTGGATGTGGTTTATGCGTATACTAGTAAATTATCTAAAATAACATGATTCATGATCACTACACCTGGGCTGCTGCCTGATGTTTATGCTATATTATTACAAAACAATCTAAAATAAACATAAAGAAGTCTACGCTGAAGTCCTGCCGTTAGACTGACCCCATGAAGTGAACGGAGTTTGCGACCGCGTAACCTTGCGACCCTGTCTATAGTCAGGGTTTGAGTATTATTTGGGCCAAGCCTTCTTGTTAGCCGGGTGGTATAGGGTGACTTGGTACTAAAGCCTAGAGGAAAATTCTTGTGTTATCTTAAAACAGCCTGTAGGAAATGTGACAGTGAGAGTGCTTTACAACAGAAAAGCTAACTATTAGGGGACTAACTATACACCAAACTATTCGTTGGGCATTTGAACACTGATTCCTATCAGTCACAATGCAGGACAATGCAGGGTCTCAATTTAGTGTCATATTGCCCACACATTGTTAGCACAGAACTAAAATCTTCCAAGAATATTTAACTAGCTAAATTTCCAAGCCTATATTCAGCACAATAATTCTTACTCCTATATATGTGCAACAATGCACATGGAATCCTCCAGAGTTAGTGTCCTTGAGCAAGACATTGAAGTGCTCTAATTCCTCCTGATGTGCAGGTTGGTGCCTTGCATGGTTTTGTCCACCATCGGTGTAGGTGAATGTAATGCACAAGGGTAAAGGGTCTTAGATACAGGTGCTATGTGAATGCCAAACCCCTTGGATGCAAAACATTCAAAACTGGATTTACGTTGTATTTAGGGAACTAAGCAGGCTACGAAGTGGACTTGGTCCCCTCTTGTTTTTGTCAATTTTTTTTCTTCTTCTCCTTCTTCCGTCAAAGATACAGTAGCTGTTCTGGCTGACCCATGCAGTCAGTTTTCGTAAAACTGTAATTTGGTAGAGGGAGGTGCCAAATGGTGATAATGTGAAGCGCATGACCACAGGCCAAATGGCGGTGCTATAGGACTCGACTTAAAATGAGAACTTTGAACATTCATAATTCATGAACCATTTGACCATTGGCAATGTAACGTATGCTTCTCCTTATGCCAAACAAATTTTGTATTCTGACTTTTGACCTCTGACCTTTAGTTGTCCCGTCATCTTGAATTATATGAAAAACAGTTAAAATTAACTTAATTCCTACTTAATTCCTACAATAACCAAAATACATGAAAATAACCTACATCTGAACCTTGGGCAAAAATGGAGGTACAAGTGAAAAAATTACATTTTTATGAGCCAATGAAAATTGCTGTTTTGTGAAAATTCATATATTGCCCCTAATCCATACATGCAGAGTAATCTGCTTATGAGATTTTACAGTTTTGTAGAGGGGGATGCCAAATAGCATTAAACCCAGTCTTACTCCAATTGCTCAAATGGGGGGCGCTATAGCAATTTTTTGAAACTGAAACATTTGACCTCATTTGGCCAAAATGGACTTGATGTCACATGTTCCTTGACTCATGTGGAACACATGTGTCACTTTGACCGGTAAGCTCCACCCTCAGAGTTTCTGGCATTTTAAGCAGTTTGAAAAATGCTTATACCTGATTTTCTGTCTGGATTTTTGATCAATTTGCATGACACATGCAGAAGCAAATTTGTTTTCATCAGAAAATGACGTTTTTTATTAGCCAAATATAATTGTTTGTGAAAATGGTTTGCGAAAAGTCTTCTTCTGCACCTAATACACTCATGCAGTGTAATAAACTTGAGATTTTACAGTTTGGTAGAGGGGGATGCCAAATAGCACTAAAACCAGTCTTACGGCAATTGTGGAGCACTGTTGGGATTTTTTGAAAAACAAATATTTGAACAGCCGTAGCTCATGGCTTGTTTGGCCATAGATAGATGGAACTTATCACATGTTCCTTGCCTCATGGGAAACACTTGTGTCACCCAGTACGCTCCATAATTGGATTGCTTAGTTGCATGCTTATTGCATATTGTTCATATTTCTTATTGCTTTGTGCCGTCTCATCGGTTGTTTCATTGTTTAAAACAATTATTGTTTGCAAATTACAAATTATTGCAAATTATTGTGTCTGGATAGCTCAGTCAGTAGAGCGCCGCCAGACTTCGGAACAAAAGGTTGTAGGTTCAAGTCCGGCTACTGGCAATACAAAGTGTGAGTCTTCAAGAACCCTGCCCTGCTCCCACAATTGTATGATGTATTTCTCAACTTCAGTCTTCCATGTTTCTGTGGCATATTTGTGCATATTGTTCTTATTGCCTTAGCTGCTTAGCTTGCATGGTCCCGTCTTAACGCTGCTTGCAGCTATATTTATGTTTTTCTTTGTGATCAGATTCATTGGTGACTTACTATCATCTTCCTTTTCGGTCCCAAACACTTCAACCTCACAGAGAGTCAGGAATTCGGCTCTTCCAGGAATCACAATATTGACATACCGACCCTCCATCCCATTACAGGTAAAGGTCCTGGTGTTTCCAGCTGGGATAGAGTCGATTACAGCACATCTGACCCAACAGAGGAAACAGATGTTATAATACATAAACGCTACAGCTGCTGTTGTAATACATAGAACATCGTGTCATAGTCAAAATAACTATGGTAGAATGCATGGTGCAAATTAACCTACGTCGGTTTATAATGAAATATATAACTCATACCTAGGATTTCCATTTCCATTGTTGTTCAGGGAGTTTCCAATGCGGATCTCAGCTCCATTGAGCCTTTCAGAACAGCAGTCTCCTCTGTTGGTGATCTTGACAGAATGCACTGTGTAAATTTTCCGCAGGTCCACCCTCCACCAGGGGCTGAGGTCTTGTTTTGTGTGGGTACAGGACTCCATTGAATAGACACTGTCATGATTCCCATCAATGGCTCTTTCCGGATTTCCCTCATGTGCTCTTGAAGACTGAGCTACTTGTCCACCTAAAGCCACATTTTTAACTGCAGGAAGGGATTTAAGAAGACAATTATTGGAGTAATTGTATCTGAGGAGTGTGTATGTCAAAAACAGGATTTGTGCCCTGTCCAGATATTGCCAAGAGGAAAAACTTCATAGACAGAAAATAGTGCTTCCACTAAGTCAGGGGTGTCTAGTGGGCCAAAATTTAAAACTGAACAAAGCTGCGGGCCAAGTTTGAACGAACTAACCTTTTAAAGGGGGATTCCACCCATTTTCAAAATTTTCCTGAGAGGGTACAAATGGAACCAAATGGACCCTAGCTCTCAGGTCTGAAAGACAAATCATTAACATGGTGAAATACATCTTGGTGATGTCATCAGATGTATTTCACCATGTTAACATTTAGGAAATACAGAATTGAGGAAACTTTTTTGTCCACACAACATCTCTAAGGTATATTAATGACATTAAAATGTTGAAAATGGGTGGGTCTTCCACTTTAATGTGTAATGTCTCAAGGGCCAAATGAAATTACACAGCGGGCCAAATTTGGCCCGCGGGCCAGAGTTTGACACCCATGCACTAAGTCCATCAGACAATAGCTTAAATATATATGTAAGTGGTCATCTTTGAATGCAAGTGACTGGAATAATTAAGGGACCAAGCATGTCATGGTTAAAAGTACAAAAGAGAAAAAAACAAGAACATCTATTGGATGAAACTCCAACCAGACTCTTCTCTCTTGAGTAAATTTAAAGATCGTTTTACCTACTCAGAAAAACAAACGCAGCTTGTGTGATTAGAAAGCCTAATTTCCTTAGCGGGAGCACTCTGAGTTCAACACACACACGTAAAATGTCACACAGTATAACACCATTACTTAGCATTATATAAAATAGCTTTAATATGCAAGTGGTCATCTTTGAATGCAAGTGACTGTAATGATCAATAGTTATGTATTATTTTCTTGGTGATCAGATTCATTGGTGACTTACCACCATCTTCCTTTTCGGTCCCAAACACTTCAACCTCACAGAGAGTCAGGTATTCGGCTCTTCCAGGAATCACAATATTGACATACCGACCCTCCATCCCATTACAGGTAAAGGTCCTGGTGTTTCCAGCTGGGATAGAGTCGATTACAGCACATCTGACCCAACAGAGGAAACAGATGTTGCAAATACATTAACACTACAACTGCTGTTGTAATACATAGAACATCGTGTCATAGTCAAAATAACTATGGTAGAATGCATGGTGCAAATTAACCTACGTCAGTTTAAAATAAAAAATATAACTCATATCATACCTAGGATTTCCATTTCCATTGTTGTTCAGGGAGTTTCCAATGCGGATCTCAGCTCCATTGAGCCTTTCAGAACAGCAGTCTCCTCTGTTGGTGATCTTGATAGAATGCACTGTGTATGTTTTCCGCAGGTCCACCCTCCACCAGGGGCTGCGGTCTTGGTTTGTGTGAGCACAGGACTTCCTTGAATGGACACTGTCACGATTCCCATCAATGGCTCTTTCCGGAATTCCGTTATAATTATAATATGTTGAAGACTGAGCTGCTTGTCCACGTAGTGCCACATTTTTATCTGAACAGAGGTATTTAAGAAGATAATTATTTTTTATTCATGGAGTAATTGTATCTGAGAAAGTTTGAAACAATGTCATGTTATATCATGGTTAAAAAAAATGTTATGCAGAAATTTAAAGAGCGTTTTACCTGCTAAACAAAACAAACACGGCGTGTGTGATTAGAAAAGCTTTTTTTCCTTAATGGAAGCACTCTGTCTATCCTAACACAAACAAAATGCACCTTTTGACCAGAAAGCATTTGTTTTTCTGCTTAAAAACAACAGATTCGTGCCCTGTACTGATATTGCCAAGAGAAAAACTTCATAGAGAGAAAATAGTGCTTCCACTAAGTCCATCATTAATATAATAGAAAATTATGCAAGTGGTCATCTTTGAATGCAAGTGACTGTAATAATCAATAATTAAGGGACCAAGTAGTCCACAAAGTGAACTGCTTGGTTTCCCCATGGGAGTTGAATTTCAACAAAATTAGAAACACAATGGTGAAGAGATTTCTTCCTAACGACTGTACACACAGTCTAACGATTGGGTGTACAATGTTTATCCCAGATCCAGGCAGAGGTATACGGTATAAGTGCTTTTCAAAATTCTCAAAATGGCAGAAAAATATACAGACAGGGCTTACTGGTCAAAGTTTTTCACATAAACAAACAATATTGATGGCTATTGGCCATTTATGCCTGCATTTTCAATTGAGTGCTATAGCACCATCATTTGGCCAATGGTTGTAGGGTTTCTTGTATTCACTGTGTGGCAATACAATGGCGCGGCTAATCTATGGATTTGTACAGGTAACAGCCACCAACGGTGCTCTAACATGAAGCTTATTGTTAGGTGCAGCTTATATAAAGAAAAGTCAGTTTTTTTCCCCCAAAATTAGCTGGTGCGGCTTATATTCAGGTACGTCTTATAATCCGGAAATTACGGTACATGGTTAAGCCAGGAAAAGAAAAACAAAGCCTATACCAAAATGTAGTTTTTGCCCAATGTGGTGCATTTTACTGTGGTCTTACCTCCAATGGTAGCATTGAGTCTCTCAACCTCCTGCTGTAGGTGGTCTCTCTCTGCTGTCAGGTGGTTCTGTCTGGCCTGTAAAGCATCTCTCTCTAGGCTGCAGTTTGCATAAGTGCTAATTAACAGATCTCTGACAGCGGTGATGTTGTCATAACTAACTCTGAGTGAGTCTCTTTCTTCTAGCAAAGCGGTGTGTCTCGGCTGCAACGCATTTACTGTGCTTTTACAAAGGTCCATGCTAGTCCGCTCATAGTCCAATTCCTTGGTGTTACTCCAGTGGTCAACCTCCAACTGTTCTTTCTCGCTTTTAGTGTTGTTGTGAGTGTCCTCCAGTTTTCTAAACTCAACAAGCAAGGCATCGTAGCTGGTCTGTAACTGCCCTGTGGCTCTGGTTACATTGTTGTACTGGTTCTGTAACACATCCCTCTGTTTAATCGTTTTGCTGTAACTGGACCGCAACTCATTTTGTTGTTTTGCAGCGGAATTGTAATCGGTCTGCAACAGTTGTACGGTTTCATTCAAGGTTTCATATTCAGTCTGTAAACGAAACTGATTGTCTTCAAGCTGGTCTCTTTCTTTAGTTAGAACACTATTCTCAGTCTGCAGTTGTTTCTCACTAGCTTTAAGTGTGTCTCTTTCCTTTGTCAGGT
>CM076980.1:8444117-8474117 GCA_039105355.1 Benthosema pterotum | reverse complement strand
TGTGTTTAGGTAATGTACAGTATATAATATAATTAAATACATTAATTAACTTGTGACGCAATGCTGTAAATTGCAAAAAAGTCGGGAATTCGCGGCAAAAAAGACGTCTTTTTGATCATTCATTTCTCGGTCAATTCTGGACCATTTTTTACATTTCAAAATGCAGCGTGACGGGAAAAAGCTTCTCTCTCAGATGCTGTATAGAATATGTGGGTAGGTCTTCTCTACGATGCGGGATCGAGCAAAATGTAAGTGTCGGGGATTCAGTGGGCCGTTTCCACCGAATTCCTTACACTTATTTTTGCGTGTGTGTGTGTGTGTGTGTGTGTGTGTGTGTGTGTGTGTGTGTGTGTGTGTGTGTGTGTGTGTGTGTGTGTGTGTGTGTGTGTGTGTGTGTGTGCGCACGCGCACCTGCTAGTTTAAACTTGCTTCCGTCTGCAGTAGTCGGCCTGTAGCTGGTCTGACTGTCATCCATATCCATATCCATGTCCATGTCCATGCTGGTCAGTAAGGTAGCCTTAGGTGGAAAGATGATTATTTCACTATTACATGACATGTATACATGATCTATTTAATTTTATCAAAAGCAATGTCAACTGAAAAGACAACTTTATTACCTGGACCTGGAGAGCAGCGAACAGATGAGATGAATGATTCTCCTGTTGGTCTCGCATCTAAGGTTGTCTGAGGGAACAGTGGTTAAATAAGTATACCTTACCCCACCCCCCAGATCGAAAGACACTTAGACACACACAGACACAGACACACACAGACACAGACAGACACCCACACACACCCACACCCACACACTATAAAACTTGCTGACCCTTAATGTTCTGCAGACAGGCGTCAATGTTGTAATTAATGGGAAGTACAGCTTGCGGTTCCTCAAATTCCACAGAAAACAAGAGTTCAATTCTCAGGAAGGGTCAGTAAGTCAAGTAAGGTCAGTGCATCAGCTTGGATGATTGCCTCATTAAAGGAGAATTGCACACCAAAACTTTTTTTTAATCTTTATTTGCACTTAATTTGTTAGAAAAAAAAAGTGGTCCAGGTGTTATTTTGTGAAAACACTCCTTAATGGCTGTTTTCCCTATCCCAAAATAAGCTTATAATGGGGCTAATGGGTCTTGTGCAAGTTCACCTATATACATCGCTCCAAAATGCAAGTCTTTGCTATATATGGTCTCTCCACCATGTCAGTAGAGTGTTGACACTCACTTTCACTTTCGTTTCAGCAGTGGTTCAGCCATAAACCATGTACCGCCCACGCCCCCACCTTTTGAGACAGCTGAATCACTGCTGTACCAAAAGTGGAAGTGTGAGTGTTAATACTGTATTTCCTAAAAATAGGTCTGAAAAAATCATTTACATTGTGAAATACAATACATCTTGATGACATAATCAAGATGTATTTCACCATGTTAATGATTTTCTTTCAGACCCCTTTTTCCTGAGGGTACAAATGCACAGTTGGTTCACATTTGTATCCTCTCAGGAAATTTGCTTTTTCTTTTTTTCTGATTGTATCCATTTTTTTTTTTTTTGCATAGACCAGTACCTTTCTTGAACTACTAGTGACCCCTTCTGAAATCTGTTAAATTAATAACATTTTCAACCAATCAATCAATGGTCCATAAAGCCATGTGGCAGGGGATGTAACATTTCCCAATTGGGGAGGCAAGAGAGAATGGCATGGGGGCGGCTTCGCGCCACAGGCGATGAAGCCACCCCCATACCATTTTTGGTTACAGGACTTTTATTAGGCAAGTAAAGCATCAATAATAACATCAGTTGTTGTTGAAGTTGCAACAGACACGCAGCATGCATAAAGCTAAAGGTCTGACTCAGAGAGAATGGGGCTGGTTTAGTGGAGCCACAACTGTAGTTAGTAGCAGTAGTAGTGTTTGAATGAAATCCTCTTAAATATAAGCACTTTAATTTGAAATATCTTGGGTTGTTTTGCATGCTATCATGTTTGGTGGGGCAGACTGGGTGGGCATTTAGCGGGGCATTGCCCCCCCCCCATGCCCATGCCTAGATCCGCCCCTGCCAGTGGGCCTGCTTCCTTTGTGGTCCTGCCTATTAATTTCATCACAATATACAAGACATTGTCAACACTATAGCAATAAAGCATATGTATTGCTACAGTAGGGGTGGGATGATTGACCTATACCTCACAATACGATACAGTATGGATATTTAGGGTTCTGAATAAATTGATATTGTGATTCTTCATTATGCTGCGATTCGATGCATTGCATTATTTTGCCACAAATGACTGCTTTTATTATGCTATAACATTTTAAAGGGGAATTCTAGCCATCGTCAAGATTTTTTTCTTAGAGTGTACAAATTGAACCAAATGGAACCGTCAGTGAAAAAAAGCTCCTAAAAGAAAAATCATTAACAAACACAACTTGATGATGTCATCAATCAAGTTGTGTTTCACCATGTTAATGATTTCTTTCAGACCTCCATTTCAGGAAATACAGAAGTTTTTTATCATGTCCACACAACATCTCTAAGGTAGGCCAACAGTAAAATGTGGACCATGACAAGTTCAATCAATCAGAACTTTTAAAAGCAATTTTAAACAATATAAAAGCACAATCATACACACCAATGCACCCTGATAACATCAGTCAGTCTTTCTGACATGAACAAGTTAAAGGTAGGGGAAGTGATTTCACTTTTGTCAGATATCACCCACAATTTTTTTTCTGTTAAAATGCTCTATTATACGGTGTGGAAACCATATATGGAGTTTCCCCCTCCCCCACGTTAGCAGAGGAGCTAAAAGTTCCCCAGGTGGTGGCGAATTCTCCTCCAATCAGGATCGAGCAGCAGACAGTTCACATAGTGTAGCTACTGTTGGACGCCCCTAGTGCAATAGGCTGGTACTACACCATGAATTTCAAATCACTTACCCTACCTTTAATGATAAACTATAATACTATAGTATAATAACTATAATACTGCTATTAACTATTTTGAACCTGGTGATTCAATACTAAGAATTGTGATATATATAGCATTTTGCCCACCCCTAGCCTACAGTAAACAAATACAAGTAAAAGTGCAACATTCAAAATTTTATTGGAATACAAGTACAAAGGTATTGGTTTCAAAACATACTAACAGTAGCAAAGTCAAAATCTGTCAAAATGTTAGCTGATCTACCACCTAACATGTTGCTGAACAAGGAGAGATGTGTTGTGAGCTTGTAGATCGAACAGATGAAATAGGGCTTTAAGTGTGCAATAAACCATATAGTGTATAACAATGGAACATAGTTATCATTATAAAATGCTGTACTCCCTTCAACTGTAAATACTCTCACCATTTTCAACAGTTTTTTGAACCTTAGAACTTAATTTTTGTGGTATACACGGGTATATTTTACCCAATGTAAACTATTTAATAATAATTGACCAGATGTAACTCTTTGAGAGTGTATAAGTGAAACCAAATTTTAGTTTTGGGGGCCTGTGGGGCTAAAATATCATCAAATGGAGGTCCGTGGCTCAAATTCTGAATAAATGGTGGGCCCTGGTATCAAAAAGGTTGAAAAACACTGACCTATGATGAAATGTCATTTACTGAGAAGTTGGAGACAGGAAATTCACACAGAAATGGACTTACAGTGTATACTTTCTCCAGAAAGGGAAGTGCACCGGATTGTCTGGTTGAGTCATTATTGTTAGGAAGTCAAAGAGACAGCAGAATGTGTACACACTACACACGCGCATTGACATGGACATGCATAGACAGCATTACAAAGCATTGGCCGTATTGGCCCCATATCTCCACCCAACACAACAGTGGTCCGCAGGTCGATTCTAAACCAATTGGGGTGGGGGTCCCTCCTTCACACAGCAGTTGAAAACGGTGGTTCTATACTCGATCACAGCACTAACTACAACAGTGGTTTTCAACCTTGGCTTTTTCATATCAGGGCCCACTATTTGTTCAACATTTGAGCCACGGACTACCACTTTGACACTTTAGTCCCACAGACTCCTAGTAAATAAAGATTTCTTTTGCTTTTGTCCACAATACCAGACTGGATTTGGGAAACAAAACAGTCAAACAATAACAATACAGATCAAAATGACCATTAATCTTCTGCATCCTCTAGTTGTGTAAACTTGGGCTAATTCAGATGATGAATATTTAAAACATGAATCCAAATAGGTTTGGTTTCATGTTTACGATCTCAAAAGTTACTCCTGGTTAACCAACTTTTCATCTGGTTAACCAACTTAGCTGGGGACCACCTGGAACCCTCTCAAGGACCTCTGGTGGTCCCCGGATCACCGGTTGAAAACCACTGCTATACTCGATCATACTACTTACTACAGCATCACACAAAAAATGCATCAACAGTAGCTGAAAAAACATAATTATCGCAAAGCTGAACATCTATAAAACCTATAAAAAGTGATCAGGGCAGTGTGGTCTCGGTCACAGAGCTGAGCGTCAGGTCATCAGTTATGTGCAGACGTGTGATGGACTGCAGGTTGGTCATACGGTGTCTGAAGGACAACAGGTTAGTGCCATCCACCGACACTTGAAACTCCTGGTTGGTGCACGTGATCTTGATCTGGTAGAGCACAACACACGCACACACGCACACGCTATGATTTGATACGATATATTGTGTTTTTGCCACAAATTACATTTATTATGCTAGAACATTTTAAAGAGGAATTCCACCCATTTTCAAGATCTTCGAACAAATTGAACCTAACGGGTCCATTTGGTTCTATTTGTACACCCCCAGAAAAAAAAGGTCCTAAAAGAAAAATCATTAACAAACACAAAACAAACACAACTTGATGATGTTATAAAAAACAAAAAGTGCAATCATACACATCACTGTAGCCTGATAACGTCAGCCAGTCTTTCTGACATGAACACTGACATGAATACGTAGACCTACTACAGTACATACATATAACCAAAAAAGAGAAAAAAAGAACCTGGCGATTCGATATTGATATCATGGCATTAAGAATTGCGATTTATTGGCATATCGATGTTTTCGCCCACCCCTACTGAGAAGCAGTGTGTGTAGATTATAAAGTCTCACCTCAAACGGCTGTCCAGCAGTGAAGGGGAAGGTGGATGCTATCATCTTTTCACCCCACAGCCCCCACAGCATGCTGTTACAGATCACTGCCCTACTGCTGCTGCCACGGTGGTTAAACCGGGGGTTGAACCGGAACGCAATGTCTCCACCTGCAGTCATGAAGTCCAGCCAGAACCTGAGCAAATGCGCACACACACACACACACACACACACACACGCACACACACACGCACACACACACACACACACACACACACACACACACGCCTCTAAGTTACTACAGGGGAACCACCAACACATGTGAATACAAAAGCACACGCACGCCCGCGCACACGCACACACACACTAGGGCATTAACCAAACACGTTTTTTGCTAGTCGAATCGAATACTTTGGTAGTCGAATAATTTTCGACTAGTCTAGTGGTATACATATTTGTTTTTTAGCCAATAAAATGTGTGATTCTGGACTTCCCATTGAAAAAATACATGCCTATTACACTACTGTAACTTAGTTACTTTATGACATGAAAAATGAGCAATCAATCTACAATTACTACCAACACCACAGCACACATCCACAATGCCTGCTGCAGAAAATTGAAAAATATATATCAAAAATTATTATTACCGAATAACGAATAGTGAATTAATAGTCAAATAGTGTTTTGCTAGTCGAATAATCGACTAGTCGAATATTTAGTTAATGCCCTAACACACACACACACACACACACACACACACACACACACACACACACACACACACACACACACACACACACACACACACACACACACACACACACACACACACACACACACACACACACACACACCTTTGAGGGTTGGGATTGACTGTTCCATTGATGGTGATCTGTAGTTTGTCATACACTCCGTTCATCAGGGGGTAATCATAAGGAACTGCCTGCATGACAGAAACAAACCAGAGGTCATTAAAGTACAAAAAAAAAAAATCCACATGCACTCCTCATTATTTATATGGAGTGTGATGCAGACACACACACACACACGTGCGCGCACACACATGCACGCACACGCGCACACAATCAATTGAATGAAAACAAAACTGCACACAGGCCACTCATCCATTTACTTTACAGTAAAAAAAAAAATCAAACAACACACACACACACGCACGCACGCACGCACGCGCGCACGCACACCATACAGCTCCTACCAAGCTTTGCTGAGGGCCAGTGGGGATGACTGGCACTGGAGCAATAGTTCCTCCTAGGGAAAAAAAAAAACATCAAATAAATTAAAACCAAGGTTAGGCAAGATAAGCTACATGTAGCCTGGTCTAGCCCTCAATGATTTTGGCCTTGGGGGGTGGGGTACGTCATATCATTTAGAGCAACGCCCACCCCGGAAGATTCACTCCCACTTGAAGGCCACTTTCCAACGTGCGTTAGTCCAGGCTTTCCGTTTTCGCGCAAGGCGAACGAAAATGAAAGCCTGGGTGTCGAGGCTAGGCTACATGTAACTGGCAGAAGAAGAACACGTCTTACTAGCTGTGCATCACATGACTTAATCCAGTTTTACACGGGTTGCGTAAAACATTAAAAACGTGTACATAAACATTCCGTTTTCAAATATAAAGTACTCACACATGTTTCTACGGGTGTTAGACACTTGCAGCGCCCAAAATTAGGATTGCAGCATGCTGCGTTGCTTAATAAAAAAGCATTTTTATCCAATCTTTTCTTCCGCCATTGGCTTTCAATTGTATGCACCCCCTATCGGTGGGGAGGAGCGTGGCACTCTAGACAATGGATGTGTTCCAAATATTCACACTTACCACACTGCCAATACAAACTAATAGGGGGTGTGTGCTCCCGGTGTGCACCTGTGTGTTTACCAAACTTACCCCAACCCAGAAAAGCAGCCTGTGTTGCTCGGATAAAAATGCTTTTTATTAAACAACGCGGCACGCTGCAATCCTAATTTCGGGCGCTGCAAGACACTTGCAGCGCCCAAAATTACAATTGCAGCGTTGATTGAACACCTCAATCAGAGCTAAGGTCTTACCTGCATTTGTGCCTTTGATTCTCTCGACCTCCAGGTGGAAGTAGTTTCTCTGTGCTGCCAGCTCACCCTGTCTGTCCTGTAACTCGCCTACTTCTATTGTGCAGTTTTCTTGAGTTCTATTTAACTGATCTCTGTCAGTGGTAACGTTGTCATAGCCTGCTCTTAGCCTGTTGATTTCTTCTAAGAGGTCATCAGAACTGCGCTGGATGAGGTCTACCGTGATTTGACAGTGACGGTTGTAAGTCCGCGTCCCCGCCAGTTCGTTCTTGTTGCTCCCGTGGTCGACCTCCAGCTGTTCTATCTGGCTCTTGGTGGCGTTGTGAGTGTCCTTTAGTTTCCCGAACTCGGCCAGCAAGCTCTCGTAGGTGATCAGCGCCTGCTCCATGACTCTACTGACGTTGTTGTACTTGTTCTGCATGGCATCCCTCTCTTTAACGGCTGAGCTGTAACTGCCCTGCAACTCAAGCACTTGTTTCGCGGTCGAATTGTAACTGGTCGACCAAAGCTGTCTGCTTTTAGTCAAAGCTTCGATGTATTTCTGTAATAAAATCTGCTTGGCTTTGAACTGGCCCGTCTCTTTAGTTAGAGCACTTTTCTCAGCCTGCAATTTGTTCTCCCTAGCCTTAAGTGTGTCTCTTTCCTTTGCCAGAGCATCGTTTTTCCGTCTCAGTTCATCGATTTGGGGCGATACTCTGTCCTTCTCTCTCTGTAAGTCACCGTTGCTGCTCTGCAAGCGGGCCTGAGTGTTCTGCTGATCGTTTCTCTCTTTGAGCACAGCGTTCAGGTTGTTCTGAGTATCATCTCTTTTCTTAGTTAAGGCGTGGTATTTGTCGTTCAGATGCTGCTCGGATTTCCTGACTGCAAACAAAAGAGAGTATACACTAGTAAGCACTGTACATACCTTTCAATTGCATTTGGGTTAAACCAGGGGTCGGCAACCCAAGATGTTGAAAGAGCCATTTTCGACCAAAAATTAAATTCAAAATCTGTCTGGAGCCGCTAAATGTAAGCCTAATAAGTGCTTAAAGGTGAATTCCATTTGGTTCCATTTATACACTCTCAGGAAAAAAAGGTCCTAAAAGAAAAGTTTCTGGAAAAAAAATAAAGGAGTTTTTCAGAAGTCCATTTCTAGTCCACACAACATCTCTAAGATATATATTAATGACAGTAAACTGAGTAGACTGTTGAAAATGGGTGGTTCAGATTTAAAGCTCCACCTCTGATAACTGCTGGGCTTTTTTGACATGGCCAACAAGTGCTACTTTAACTGGCAACTGTCAGACAGCGCAACACGTTTTGGGTGTCGTCAGTGACTGAAATGTTTATATTATGTTGGCCGATCGCCCCAGTGTGTATGTAATAATGCTACAGCCACTGAGCCACTAGGGTCAGTGGCTCAGTGGCTCAGTACGGTACATGCACAATACGGTACATGTAGGGTACAGTACACAGTACTGTATAGTAGCACAGTATAGTAGACCAGAACAGTGGCCTTGTGGTTAGGGTGTCCGCCCTGGAACTGGGAGGCTGGGGTTCGATTCCCGGTCGGGTCATACCAAAAAAAAGGGGACCCAATGCCTCTCTGCTTGGCACTCAGTATTAAAGGGATGGATTGGGGGTCAAAATCAGCTAATGATTCCCGAGCGCGGCAAGCCGCAGCTCACCGCTCCTTGGAGCTCACCGCTCCAAGTGATGGGTCAAAAGCGGAGAACCAATTTCGCTGCGGTAACGTAGTGACAAGTCATGCGACTTTTGACTTTTGAGCATGTTGACATAACATGTGTAATTATTAGGCTGTCGGCATTAACTAGTTAATCGTGAGTTAACTCTGCCTTGAGTTAACTTGATTACTTTTATTTAATGCGTGATTAAGTCACAGTAAAAACAAAAGCCAAGTGGATCCATTTGGGTCAATTTCACCAAATGCAGGTGAATAATTAATAACATCTGCATTACTTCAACTCATTTAAAATAAGTCTACACAATTAGGGAATGTAGAAAACATTCTAGAAAATTAGCATTTTCGTTCCTAATTTTACCAACATCAATACAGCTTGAAATTGTGGACAAATTCTTTAATTTTAGGTCTGGAAGTCTAAATAAATGTCATCAAATGATGGTCTGTGGCTCAAATGCGTAATAAATAATGGACCTTGTTATGAAAAATCTTGAAAAACACTCATTTAAGGTATATTTAGAACTGTTAAAAAATGTGATTAAATTGTGATTAATCAAATATTAACTTTGGGCAATCATGCGATTAATCTTGAGTAAATGGGAATTCCACCCATTTTCAAAATTTTCAAAAAGGGGTCTGAAAGAAAAAACATTAACATGATGAAATACTTGATGATGTCATCAGATGTATTTCACCATGTTAAGGTGTTTTTATGAAATACAGAATTGGGGGAACTTTTCTATCATATTGTCCACACAACATATTATATTATATTAATGAAATATATTAACTGTATATTAATAAAATGTTGAAAACGGGTGGAGTTCCTGTTTAATCAAAGATTAACTTTGGGCAATCATGCGATTAATCTTGATTAAATATTGTATTGACAGCTTGACAGCTCTAGTAATGATTGACTGACTCACAGCGGACTCCTTGCTCTATGACTCCAGCCAGCAGAAGAACACACAGCAGTCCAAGACACACTGTAGCTGTCCTGAAAGGTCTCTGTCTCACTGCATCAACTGGAACATGGAAACCAGAGCAAATTAAAAAAGAGTAAGAACACTTTTGTTGAGCTTGTTTGTAGGGATGTCCCGATATCTCAGGGCTGCCCAAAAGGTAGATTGATCTACCAGTAGATCACACAGGCCAGGCAGGTAGATCACATGAAAAAATATAGAACATAATTTAACTCTCGAGAGTTAAATTATGTTCGGGTCCATTTGGTTTCATCACAAACTGTTAACTCAAACCCCAAATGCTGTTTTTAGTAGTAGCATAATAAGAAAACCTTCCAATTCTTCCAATTCCAAGTGCATTATTCTTAAACACTATGACAGTAAGTAACACCATCACCACTATTTCAAAGCTCCAACTTCCTAGGGGACCTTGAAATGGATTTTCAGTAATGGAATAATCACATTTTTAATATCCTGTTGAGCCGGTCATTTTGAATGCAGCTCTCAAGTCAAAAAAGCGTGGGCACCCCTGCTCTATCTGGAAAAGTTTTGTAGTTTTATTTTTTCCATAAGTTTGGATCTGGATCTGGTCTGGGTTTTCTTTTAAAAAAGATGCTAAAATTAACAGGGAATTAACATTTTCATGAACAAAAATAAACTTTATGTACTTAAAAGAGTGATTTTAAGAGCTGTTTTAGCGTACGGTAAATGAAGGTCATATTTTGAATCGTGAGCAGTTGAGACGAATAATAGTCTGTTCACATTAGTGATCCATAATGTATCTTAAATGTTTTGAGGTAGTATGAAAAATTAATAAATGGCTATGCATTTTATGAGTAGTGTCTTCTCTCAAACAGTGATTCATTTTGATTCTCCTGTATTTTATTTAATTCCATTTCTGAATGAAGGCTTTCTTTTGCGTACCTGTAAGCTTAAACTTGCTTCCGCCTGCAGAAAGCAGCTTGTAGGTGTCTTGACTGTCCATATCCACTTTATCCAGGACCGTCAATAAGGTAGCTTAGCTGGCCTGGATGGTGTGTAGATGGAAATGATCATTTCTATACAAATGTGACATAATCGGTATATACCGCTGTACTTGTGGCTGAAAGTTTCGGCACCCTTGCACAAGTTGCACAAGGGTCAACTGGAGCGGTTTGCAAAAGAAGAGTGGGCCAAACTGAGGTGTAGGCATCTCACTGAAACCTATAGCGAAGCATTTGACAGCAGTCATTTAGTCCGAAGGATGTGCTACCAAATATTGAATTCAAGGTGTCAATATTTTGCCACAGCAATTTTTGTGTAATATATTATTTAAAAACATATTAAGTTATGATTAACAAACAAAGTTTCTGTTATTGTTAGTTTATTTTAATAAAGAATTTGAGACACCAAGTACTTTTGTCAATTTCAAAACTTTCAGCCACAACGGCACCTGTACAGTACATTTGAATTGATTAGAGAAATGCCAGCTGAAAAAGACAACTTAATTACCTGAACCTGGAGAGTTGAGAACAGATGAGATGAATGATTCTCCTGTTGGTCACGTATTTAAGGTTGTCTGAGGGAACAGTGGTGAAACTGACAACACCATTATGATCTGGGTGTAAGCAGGGGCGGATGTAACATGTCCCATTTGGGGGGGGGGGGGGGGGTGGGCAAGAAAACATGTTGGAGGGGCAAGAGAAAATGGTATGGGGGCGGCTTCATCACCCGTGTCGCACCCATACCATTTTCGGTTACAGGACTTTTATTAGTCAAGTAAAGCATCAATAATAACATCAGTTGTTGTTGAAGTTGCAACAGACACGCAGCATGCATGAAGCTAAAGGTCTGACTCAGAGAGTTTTCTGTTTTCAATGATGAAATGCTGTTGGTTTAGTGGTGACACAGCTGTAGTTAGTTAGTAGCAGTAGTAGTGTTTCAAATCATTTTAAATATAAGCACTTTAATTTGAAATATCCTGGGTTGTTTTGCATGGCATTGTGTTTGGGGGGCAGACTGGGTATTTAGGGGGGCATTGCCCCCCCTGTGCCCATGCCTAGATCCGCCCCTGGGTGTAAGCCACCCCCACCCCCCTAGTCACACTACAAGAAGTTGCGAAAGCAGAATTAGTTATTACTGGAATGAAACTTGCTGACCTAAACAACTTAGATCAGTGTCACTGTTGTCAGTTACTGGGGAAGTCTTGAGGCATTGCTCAAATTCCACAGAAAACAGAATAGAATCTCAAAAAGTGTACATAGCAGCTTGTCTGATCAAGCACCCATATAATCGTATGATCATGTGTCATCATATTTTAGTTAAATAAAGCCTGGATTTAATGTAATTTGTTTACAAGTAGTACTGTATAGTCCCCTGGGGAATGGCATAACAACTAAAATGGGGGAATGTAATAGAACTGAGAAAAGAAAAGGAGATTTTTATATATCAGTGATGTTTTCACTTTTAACACAACAAAGTGTCAATATCACAATATAGAAATACTTTGTTAAAAGTAAAAGACCAGAATTAAATATTACTGTAAATATTATCATCAAAATATACAGTAATTACAGTACCAAAGTAAAATAACTAAAGCATTAAAAAAACAGGATATTTGTGGTTCTCTTCTCTATATGTATAGTGTATTGCAGAGAACTTGTTGAAGTTGATTTCACACTTTAATAAAACTGAAATTGGATTGAAAATCCGATTTACAAGCCTGCATGTTGTAAAATGAGAAGAGATGTCTTGTGAGGTCTTGTAGATCATCTATTTCCCAACAGATCAAGTATAACATAGGGTGCAATTGAAGTGCAATGTTTCCCCTGAGCAGAAGTATAAAGTATTGGAAAGTAAAATACTTAAAATACAGTAAAAAAAAAAACCTCTCTGGGTTTGTGTTTCGACTAAATGCACTTAGTTCTGACCAACGAAAAAGAGGAAATAAAACAACAACAAAACAATGTATGAAAAAAGTGCTGATAGCTGTAAATTCCAAAATGACACAAGTGCTAATACGAGTTAAGCAGGAGAGAGAGAGAGAGAGAGAGAGTAGGGCCTGGCCCATTTGGATTTTAGTGACAGGTGCCGATGGGGACGATCACTGGGTTTGGTATGAACTGCTGCAGGTATAGATCCCTGCAATGAATGAAATCGACGCCCACCCCCATGATTTAACCCTTTGTGTACTGAACGCGTTTTGGTGTTTTAGCTGTTGAAAAATAGCAGATCTACAAGCTCATATCGCGCCACCGAGTGGCGCGATATGAGCTTGTAGTTCTGCTATTTTTGAAACATTGTGAAAATGTGGTGCAAATCTTTGAATACATTATTTCGGAAGCAAACATTTTTCAACTCAAATCTTTGCTTCTGGGGGATCCCTAGAACAACATGTTTTTAGATGAGGTTCTGCAGCTAAATAATAGATATTTCTGGGGGTCCTTCCTATGAAATATCTTAAGCATCACTGACACAGAAAGAGATTTTTCCAGAAAAACTAGAACCTCGCGCCAGGGACTAGAATTTAGTGTCACAAACTAGAATTTAGTGTCATGGACTAGAATCTAGTGTCGGGAACTAGAATCTAGTGTCAGAAACTGGAATCTAACTTCAGAAACTACAATCTACTGAGAGGAACTAGAATCTACCGTGGGGGATTAGAATCTAGCATGAGGAACTAGAATCTAATGTCGGAAAATAGAATCTAGCGCTGTGAACTAGAATCTAGTATCAGATATTAGAATCTGATCAGGCCACACCCCATGATTTAAGGTTTGGGAGGGTTGCCAACTTTATGAAAGAAGGGTTGGCAGCTTTTGTTGAATGACGGAAAGTAAACGGGAACAGGGTTGACCTGCCGCTGACCCGCAGTCGCTTAATTCTCGCCCTTGAGGCGTCTTACTTGTCAGTAATCAGTAATGTAATATTTAATGTGATTATTTGGACACAGGACAAACAAAGGAATAATGAGATCAAGTATTTAATATGATTATTTGGGCACAGGACAAACAAGGAGTAATGGGATGAAGTAATCGGCTGCAGTGCGTGATATTTAACCCAATCAATTCTAGTTTTTGATGCTAAATTCCAGTTCCTCATGCTAGATTCTAGTCCCCCACGGTAGATTTTATCAGTAGAAGTTTCTGAAGTTAGATTCCAGTTTCTGACACTAGATTTTAGGACACTAGATTCTAGATCTATGTGACACTAAATTCTAGTCCCTGGTGTGAGATTCTAGGAAAAAAAAATCAGTGATGCTTAACATATTTCATAGGAAGGCTGCAGAAGACATTCTAATAAGCACATGTTAAATAATGGATTTTTCAAAAATAGCAGAAGCTCATAACTCGGTGGCGCGATATGAGCTTGTAGATCTGCTATTTTTCAACAGCTATTAAACACCAAAACGTGTTCAGTATACAAATTTAATGTGATTATAGGGCCCCACGAGAGGCCTCTCAAAGTAACTCAAGATGTTCTATTTGGCCAATGGACGTTATAAAAGACCTAGTGTAGGTCTTTCCTCAGTGAATCAAGTATGTGTATGTAGACTAGAGCCAGGTGTAGACGGTCTACCACTGCCGTGGTAATTCAGTTGCTCCAGAAGACAACCATCAGCCCCCCCAGACAACCCCAAAATGTTCTCAATGCAGCGACCACCACAGTGTGGGATGGACGGGACACATCACACATTACTGCAGGTGGAGAGATTACCAGTGTGTCAAATGCAACCTGCTTTCACAGCGATACAGACTTATGGCAGAAAAGGTAATTAGGCTATTATTATTATTATTGATTTGTTTTGATTGAAATGTACTTGTAGAGCTTAGTGTGTGAAACGACCATGTTTAGCGATTTTCTCTAAAATTTCATCTTCAAAAACACACCGTTTTTTGCAACCCACTTGGTTTTCACCCAGTGGCGATTATTTAATGTGGTCCTGGGCTCTACTGCACATGCAGCGCTGCAGCGTGTAGAGCTTCAGCGTGTGTTAAATGCTTCAGCGAGCATTTACTTCAGCATTCACCCCTCCTTCCCATCTCTCTCTCTCTCTCTCTCTCTCACATGCACACACACGCACGCACGCACGCACGCACACTTACCCACTCAAGCACGATTCATACTTCATTCCAGAATGCCGTGATACACAAAAGCAGACAGGAAAATAGAAGTTCTCCAGTTTCCCTTTTCTGACACATGAGCATTTCACTGGAATTGTTCTTCTCAGTGTAAACTCCACAGTACAAAAGAATACGACCACCTACTGGTTACATACTGTATACATATTAAATTTGGCATGACAATGTGTGAGTCTGAGAACCATATTTAATGGGACGTGAACGGAGCCGTATAGAAGAGTCGGTGTGGCTAACCATTGGTGTTTATGTCCTGTGTTCAGGGTCCCTGACCTCCAGCCTCTGTACCGGCAGCCACAGTCAAACAGAGTTATCCACAGACCTCCTGCTGATGAGGGATCCCTCCTACAACAACCTATACCAGCCTTCACACCCCTCTGCCTCCTACAACAACCTATACCAGCCTTCACACCCCTCTGCCTCCTACAACAACCTATACCAGCCTTCACACCCCTCTGCCTACTACACCAACATCTACAACTACCAACGCTACCAGGTAACCAAAAACACCTCAGTTCATTAAATAAACAAGCAAGGAAACTCCCTTCTGTGACTTAACCACAGAAGAAGCATAACCTCACACAGGCAACTGATTGACTGGGTTTCGAACCAATGGGAGTGCAATGTTTCCTTGTGAAAGTTCTCATGTGAACACACGGACGTCATTACTTCACAAATTGCAGTACTCTGCATACTACCGTGTGAGCTACTATAAGGAATGTGCATTAATAAGTTATTAGCTTCAGTCTATACCCTTTTGATCAGATAATAACATGTGATTCGTGTATGTTTCAAAGGCATAAGATCCCACTCTGCTATACGGCTGTCCCTTAATTAAACCGTGTGTGTGTGTGTGTGTGTGCGTGCGTGCGTGTGTGTGTGCGTGTGTGTGTGTGTGTGTGTGTGTGTGTGTGTGTGTGTGTGTGTGTGTGTGTCTCTCTCTCTCCAAGCAGATGCCCAGCAGTTACAGCCATCTATTCTGTCACAACATACATCCTGATGACTCAGCAGCAGCAGCCCTGAGTCCAGAGATGAACCCGGCTATGCACTGTCCATCCTCAATGTCCTTCTGTACCCTGGAGGAAGACCACAAGTACACTGACAACAAGACCGGATGTGAGTAGTCGAAAGTGTGCACACACACACACCAGGGGCGGATCTAGGCATGGGCATGGGGGGGGGGGGGCAATGCCCCCCTAAATGCCCTGACTGCCCCACCAAACATGATGGCATGCAAAACAACCCAAGATATTTCAAATTAAAGTGCCTATATTTAAAATGATTTGAAACACTACTACTGCTACTGACTAACTGACTTGTGTCACCAGGAAACCAACCAACAGCATTTCATCATTGAAAACAGAAAACTCTCTGAGTCAGACCTTTAGCTTTGTGCATGTTGCGTGTCTGTTGCAACTTCAACAACAACTGATGTTATTATTGATGCTTTACTTGACTAATTAAAGTCCTGTAACTGAAAATGGTATGGGTGCGTCTCTCATGCCCCCCCCCCCCCCCCCCCCCCCCCCCGGAAAATGTTACATCCGCCCCTGACACACACACACACACACACACACACACACACACACACACACACACACACACACACACACACACACACACACACACACACACACACACACACACACACACTACAGAAGAAATATGACTAATAGGGCTGGGGGAAAAAAACGATATACCAATATATCGCAATTCTTAATTCCATGATATCAATATCGACTCAACAGGTTCAACATCTTTTTTGTGATATTTATCTAGGTCCTATTCATTAATTTGTTCATGTCAGAAAGACTGACTGACTTATTTTCTTTTAGGACATTTTTTCCGAGGGTGTACAAATGGAACTAAATGGTTGCATTTTGGTTGCATTTGTACGCTATCAGAAAAAAAAATCTTAAAAATGGGAGGAATCCTCCTTGTTCTAGTCTAATAAAAGCACAGCAATTTGTGGGGAAAAATGTGATATATCGATATATTAAATCGAATCGCAGCATAACTAAGGATTGCAATATAAATCTATTCAGAACCCTAAGTATCAATAAGGTATTGTATCGTGACTAATACCTGTGCATATTCAGCACACCGAGCGAACAAGATCGAGTATGACTGGATTAGGTAATAATAATAACTAGTAATAGCCTTGATGTTACAACCTGCTCACCTGAGAAGGTTATGCAGTGCATACTGCAGATCTGACATCCATTCAAGGCTAGCTGATCTACAGACTACAGTGTTCTTTTAAAATAAAAACAAAAATAAAATAAAAAACAAGTGAACAGGTCATTGTCTTCTACTGTACAATATACTCATGTACATCTGCTCAAGGAATTTAAAAAAAAAGAGGAAAATACAATGGTATTTAGTCTTATAGTCCCAGTTAAAGGTAGGGTAAGTGATTTGAAATTCATGGTGTAGTACCAGCCTATTGCACTAGGGGCGTCCAACAGTAGCTACACTATGTGAACCTGCTGCTCGATCCTGATTGGAGGAGAATTCGCCACCACCTGGGGAACTTTTATTAGCTCCTCTGCTAACGTAGGGGAGGGGGAAACTCCATATATGGTTTCCACACCTTATAATAGAGCATTTTAACAGGAAAAAAATGTGGGTGATATCTGACAAAAGTGAAATCACTTCCCCTACCATTAATCTGCAATTATTTTTTGTTAATCTAGTCTTAGTCAATATCAATGAACCTAGTCGGCATAGTTTAGTTGACAAAACAATCAAAAAGTTGATTGCAACATTATTGATGAATTGATAAATTGACACATTGAGTTTATCTTTGCTGATATGTCACCTCCTCTCTCATCCTATAGGTCTCCCAGTCATTACAGTGTTTCAAGTGGAGCTGCAACTACAACCTCCACATATTAACGTTGAGCAGCAGGAGTGGAGCCCCAGTGAGGAGTGGAGCCCCAGGGAGGTCCAAGTGAAACTAGAACCTACACAGATTAATGTTGACCAGGAGTGGAACCACAGTGAGGTCCACGTGAAACTAGAACCTCCACAGATTAAAGTTGAGCAGCAGGAGTGGAGCCCCAGTGAGGAGTGGAGCCCCAGGGAGGTCCAAGTGAAACTAGAACCTACACAGATTAATGTTGACCAGGAGTGGAACCACAGTGAGGTCCACGTGAAACTAGAACCTCCACAGATTAAAGTTGAGCAGCAGGAGTGGAGCCCTAGTGAGGAGTGGAGCCCCAGGGAGGTCCAAGTAAAACTAGAACCTCCACAGATTAATGTTGACCAGGAGTGGAACCACAGTGAGGTCCAGGTGAAACTAGAACCTCCACATATTAACGTTGAGCAGCAGGAGTGGAGCCCCAGTGAGGAGTGGAGCCCAAGTGAGGTCCAAGTGAAACTAGAACCTACACAGATTAATGTTGACCAGGAGTGCAACCCCAGTGAGGCCCACATGAAACTAGAACCTCCACAGATTAATGTTGACCAGGAGTGCAACCCCAGTGAGGCCCACATGAAACTAGAATCTCCACAGATTAATGTTGACCAGGAGTGGAATCACAGTGAGGCCCACATGAAACCAGAACCTCCACATATTAAAGTTGAGCAGCAGGAGTGGAGCCCCAGGGAGGTCCAAGTAAAACTAGAACCTCCACAGATTAATGTTGACCAGGAGTGGAATCACACTCACAGTGAGGCCCACATGAAACCAGAACCTCCACATATTAAAGTTGAGCAGCAGGAGTGGAGCCCCAGGGAGGTCCAAGTAAAACTAGAACCTCCACAGATTAATGTTGACCAGGACTGGAACTCCAGTGAGGTCCAAGTGAAACCAGAACCTCCACAGATTAATGTTGACCAACGGGAGTGGAACTCCAGTGAGGAATGGAACTCTAGTGAAGAGTGGAGTCCCAGTGAGGAGTGGAGTCCCAGTGAGGCCGACGTGAAACCAGAACCTCCACAAATTAATGTTGATCAGGAGTGGAACCCCAGGGAGGTCCAAGTAAAACTAGAACCTCCACAGATTAATGTTGACCAGGACTGGAACTCCAGTGAGGTCCAAGTGAAACCAGAACCTCCACAGATTAATGTTGACCAACGGGAGTGGAACTCCAGTGAAGAGTGGAACTCCAGTGAGGAATGGAACTCCAGTGAAGAATGGAGCCCCAGTGAGGAGCCGAGTCCCAGTGAGGCCCACGTGAAACCAGAACCTCCACAGATTAAAGAGGAACAAGACGACCATCTTAAAAGACTAGAGGAGGCTATCGGGTCAACATTGACACTAGTGGTGGTGAAAGGTGAGGACAGTGATGAAAGTAGAGACACAATGCCTCTAGCCAGCACCTCAACTGAACACACGGAAACACAATCTGACTCAGAGGGCAGTGGAACAGCTGATATCCAGCACCTCACTTCACATTGTTCCGAATCTGACGTGACTGAAGACGGAGACGATTGGCGCGATGGGGAAAGGACCAGAGAAGATCCTTCAAATGACACAGTGGACTCGCGCAAAAAGACAGAAAATGGCCACGCATGTGGTCAAAAAGATCTGGTAGAAGACATGGGTACACATGGCGGAGAAAAACCCTTTGTTTGTAAAGTTTGCGAACAAAGATTCAGTCGAAATGGATGTCTGAAGAAGCACACGAGGATTCATGAAAGGGAAAAAACAATGGCGTGTAAAGTCTGTGACTTAACGTTCACTCTAAAGGCAGCACTGAAGTCGCACATGAGGACTCACGCAGGTGAAAAAACCTTTGCCTGTACAATCTGTGAATTAAAATTCAGTAAAAATGTAAGTCTGAAGAGGCACATGAGCACCCATACAGGGGAAAAAGCCTTTGCCTGCAAAGTCTGTCAAAAAAGATTCAGTAAGAACGCAAATCTGAACATACACATGAGGTCTCACACCGGGGAGAGACCCTTCGCTTGCAAAGTCTGCGGACAAAGATTCAGTAAGAACGGAAATCTGAGCACACACATGAGGACTCATACAGGGGAAAGACCCTTTGCTTGCAAAGTCTGTCAACAAAGGTTCAGTCAAAATGGCAGCCTGAAGGTACACATGAGCACTCACACAGGGGAAAAACCCTTCGCGTGCACGATCTGTGAATTAAGATTCGGTCGAAAACTGAAGCTGAAGATGCACATGAGGAGCCATCCCAGCGAGAAACCCTTCGCTTGCACATTCTGTGAACAAAAGTTCAGACAGAGGAGCGCTCTGAAGCAGCACGCGCTGACTCACACGTTCGCGTGTGCCGTGTGCGAGCAGAGATTCAGCCACGAGAGTCTGAAGAACCACATGAGGACTCACACGACGGAAGACACCTTTGAGTGTACGTTATGTGAGAGCAGCTTCAGCCAAGATGCTGCTCTGAAAGCACACATGAAGAGCCATAGCGGTGATAAACCCTTTCAGTGTACGTTTTGTGAACAATCGTTCGGTAAATATAAAGATCTAAAGTCACACATGAGGAGTCATTCATGGATTTAGAGAATGAATACATAATAAATAAAATCTTTCTTTCTTACCAGCTGGTGGTCTGATTCTTGACTGACCTGTTGTACAGTAGTGTTCAAAATAATAGCAGTCTGTTCAAAAAACTGAATAAAGCCCAAAATCCTTATAGTGGTTTTATTTCCATGCATTGGGAACACTGCACATCATATTTTAAATCAAAACATGAAGAAAAAAGCAGAAATTATTTAATTACTTTACAGAAAATGAAGAAAAATGAACTTTGGGCTTTTCAAAAAAAATAGCAGTGTCTGCACTTTACTTTACAAACTCAAATATTTACTGCATTAACTGAAAAATATCCAGGATTCAGCATTCCTGTGAATCACTAAACTAATATTTAGTTGTATATCCACTGTTTTTGAGAACCGCTTCACATCTGTGTTGCATGGAGTCGACCAACTTCTGGCATCTGTGAACAGGTATTCCAGATTTGACAACGTTCCATAATTCCTCTGCATTTCTTGGTTTTGCCTCAGAAACAGCATTTTTAATGTCACCCCACAAGTTTTCTATCAGATTAAGGTCCGGGGATTGGGCTGGCCACTCCATGACTTTAATTTTGTTGGTCTGGAACCAAGAAGCTGCTCGCTTCATGGTGTGTTTGGGGTCGTTGTCTTGTTCAAACACCCATTTCAAGGGCATTTCCTCTTCAGCATAAGACAACATGACCTCTTCAAGTATTTTGATGTATCCAAACTGATCCATGATCCCTGGTATGCGATAAATAGGCCCGGCACCATAGTAAGAGTATCAGGATGCTTGCACCACAATGCTTTACTATGGGGATGTTTCGCTTACTATGGTGCCGGGCCTATTTATCGCATACCAGGGATCATGGATCAGTTTGGATACATGAAAATACTTGAAGAGGTCATGTTGCCTTATGCTGAAGAGGAAATGCCCTTGAAATGGGTGTTTCAGCAAGACAACGACCCCAAACACACCAGTAAGCGAGCAGCTTCTTGGTTCCAGACCAACAAAATTAAAGTCATGGAGTGGCCAGCCCAATCCCCGGACCTTAATCTGATAGAAAACTTGTGGGGTGACATTAAAAATGCTGTTTCTGAGGCAAAACCAAGAAATGCAGAGGAATTATGGAACGTTGTCAAATCTGGAATACCTGTTCACAGATGCCAGAAGTTGGTCGACTCCATGCAACACAGATGTGAAGCGGTTCTCAAAAACAGTGGCTATACAACTAAATATTAGTTTAGTGATTCACAGGAATGCTGAATCCTGGATATTTTTCAGTTAATACAGTAAATATTTGAGTTTGTAAAGTAAAGTGCAGACACTGCTATTTTTTTGAAAAGCCCAAAGTTCATTTTTCTTCATTTTCTGTAAAGTAATTAAATAATTTCTGCTTTTTTCTGCATGTTTTGATTTAAAATATGATGTGCAGTGTTCCCAATGCATGGAAATAAAATCACTATAAGGATTTTGGGCTTTATTCAGTTTTTTGAACAGACTGCTATTATTTTGAACACTACTGTACAACCAAAATGAGGAAGAAATGAAATAACAATATACTGTACAGTATGGGCTCCATTTTTGTTACATGCTAAACCCCTTATCCCAAATCCTTTATTTCGATTTTACTATTTTGAAAAACTTTTTGGAATATTTCAACATGTCAATCTATTAACGTGTTGTGAGCTTGTAGACTGGCCATTTGAACGACTGAAAAATGTTTTTTTAAATAATTTAAAAAAGGCAAAGAAGTTAAGGGATAAGGGGTTTAGCGGTAACGAAAATGGAGCCCAATCTCTCTCTCTCTATGGATTTGTAAAATTGTTTTAATACTTAATATCATAATGTATATATCCCTGAAGCTTATTTCTAATGGTTTGAGCCTCAACACCACTGATATAACCAGTCCTTGTCATTTCTTTCTGGACAGTTTAGCTGCAGTTGAATTTCATGGTATCCCCCCTTAAAAAAAAACGCTGATAGTAGTAAATTCCAAAATGACACAGATGCACATGAGTTAACTCCTAATGAGTTTATTAGGAGTCACCCCATGTGGATTTTTGAGACCGATATATCACAGATAACGACATGCAACAGTTAGTGTAGTAGAAAAAGATGCTTATTTAAACCAACAAGACTTTATTGAAGAGATACTATATATATATATATATATATATATATATATATATATATATATATATATATATATATATATATATATATATATATATATATATATATATATATATATAGTGACACAGGCACACTACACTGCTAACAGCACCATTGGCATGACAATTTGTCTCAGGCAAAATAAGGTGAATTTCCAAAACAACTTGAGACGATGAATCCTGACCCGTGAGTTACATCGGTAGACATTTCACCGACACCATATGTGTCCCAGCACCACCCAGGTTGTGTCTTTGAGGAAATTCTCATTTTTGTTTTATCATGTCATGTGAAAGCAGAGAGTCATAGCTACAATTTGACATATTGGTTGTGCAGTTTGACCCACCAGTTTTTGAGATATGGTTTATAGAGTAACAGTAACTAGAGAAACAGGAATTTGAGAATTGAGAATATGACCCGTTATGCCAAATGAGGCCATATTCGATCGATGGTCGACATATCAGCGAAACGGTGGCCGTTACAGCGGTCGGACGGGCGCTGAGCGTGAGGTCATCAAGGCAGTTTGGTGTCGGTCACAGAGCTGAGCGTCACGTCGCCTGCCACACGAAGGCGCGTGATGGACTGCAGGTTCTGCATCCGGTGCTTGAACACCAGCAGGTGAGAGCCGTTCACGGCCACTTTAAACTCCTGGTTGGTGCACATGACCTTAATCTGAGAGGACAAAACAAACACACACACAAACAAACAAACACACAAACACACACAAACACACACAAACACACACAAACACACACAAACACACACAAACACACACACACACACACACACACACACACACACACACACACACACACACACACACACACACACACACAAACACACACAAAATCCACATGTGAAAAAAAAAGAGAGTGCAGTACAAAAGCGACCAGCTCAGTGGTCTTGTGGTTAGAGTGTCCGCCCTGAGACTGGGAGGTCGGGGTTCGATTCCCGGCCGGGTCATACCAAAGAC
This sequence comes from Benthosema pterotum, assembly GCA_039105355.1. Lineage (NCBI taxonomy): Eukaryota > Metazoa > Chordata > Actinopteri > Myctophiformes > Myctophidae > Benthosema > Benthosema pterotum. The sequence continues at coordinate 8,450,598 of CM076980.1, read as the reverse complement.
TCTAAAAAATGGGACCCAATGCCTCCCTGCTTGGCACTCAGCATCAAGGGATGGATTGGGGGTAAGTCCCTGCGATATACTAGCGTCATGTCCAGGGGGTGTACTTGTACATCAAGCTGCCTCACGCTACAGAAACAGGAGATAGGCTCCTGACCTATATGGGCCTCAATGGCTCAGCTGGGCCTCCTGACATCATGGCCTGGCAAGGCTACTTACTACTTACTTAGTACAAAAGCACAATGCGCCCTGAAATACCAACCAAGTCGCTGGAGTTGGCGCACGCAGGCATTGGTTAAGTCAGGGGTTTTCAACCTTTTTGACATCAGGCACCACCATTTATTCGGCATTTGAGCCACGGACCACCATTTGATTACATTTTCACCCCAAAGACCTAAAACTAAAGAATTATTTTGGTTTTGCCCACAATTCCAGGCTGGTTTTTCGCAAACAAAACAGTGTAGACTTCTTAATTAAGTGGTGCTAATTCAGCTGATGAATATTTTAACTCTTGAGAATGTAAAAATGAAACCAAATGGACCCTTGCGGGTCCATTTGGTTTCATTTTTACATTCTCAAGAGTTACATCTGGTTAACCAACTTTCCATCATTGAGCCTAGGGACCACCTGGAACCCTCTCAAGGACCACCGGTTGAAAACCCCTGGGTTAAGTAACATCCTACGACAACGGAGGTGTGGGTTTGAATCTGTATCATATCCACACTAATAACGTTTGTAATGAACCATCCTGTTTATAAATCTGTTGATGAACTACGTCAGATACTCTGCCTTAAGTCATCTAGCCTTTATGTATACCGTATATGTCTATGTGCATGGGTCATGATGGCCGTATTTCCAATGTCCCGATAACGGTTGATCTTGTGCAGGGGTGCCCAAAAGGTAGATTGTGATCTACCGATAGATCACATAGGCCATGCAGGTAGATCACATGACAGTCCCCTAAAATGTATAGATCTGTAACTCTTGAGAGTGTTAAAATAAAACCAAATGGACCCTTACGGGTCCATTTGGTTTCATTTTACACTCTCAAGAGTTAAATTATTTTTGAACATCTGAATTACGTAATTTCAAGAGTCCACACAATTAGAAAATGGAGAATAATTGTTATTTTGACCAACTTTTTGCCAGTTATGTCTTCCAATTGTGGACAAAAACGTGAAAGTTATTAGTTTTGGGTGCAAGAGACTAAATTCAACACCACAAACTGTCAAGTCAAACCCCCAAAAATACTGTTTTCAAACGTTAGTAGTAGCATATACAAGAAAACCTTCCAATTCTCCCCCCATCCATTTTTTCATTATAAGTGCATTATTCTTAAACATTATTATAGCAAGTAACACCTTCACCACTATTTCAAAGTCAAATTTCCTTGGGGGGCCTTGAAATTGATTTTTCTTTTCTTTTTGATCTGTAGACCTTGTTGAGCCGGTCATTTTGAAAGTAGCTCTCAAGTCAAAAAAGTGCGGGCACCACTGATCTTGTGTATTTCGATTAGAAAGTCTCACCTCAAACGGCTGCCCAACAGTGAAGGGGAAGGTGCTGAGTTCCCTCTCCTCTTGGTGCCACCTCCCAGAGATGCAGCTGTTACGAACGATCACCTTCCTGCTGCCGTCCTCTTTAAAACGGGGATTGAAGTGGAACACGACGTCTCCGTTGGGAGTCAAGAAGTCCAGCTCGAACCTGATCACAGATAAACACACACTTAGGGGCCTATTTTGATCCATCGTCTTAAGTATCATGTCTTATGACTTAAAGGTAGGGTAAGTGATTTGAAATTCATGGTGTAGTACCAGCCTGGTGCACTAGGGACACCCAACAGTAGCTACACTATGTGAACCTGCTGCTCGATCCTGATTGGAGGAGAATTCGCCACCACCTGGGGAACTTTTATTAGCTCCTCTGCTAACGTGGGGGAGGGGGAAACTCCATATATGGTTTCCACACCTTATAATAGAGCATTTTAACAGAAAAAAATATTTTTGGGTCATACCTGACAAAAGTGAAATCACTTCCCCTACCTTTAAGTCAAAACTATGAGGCATGGCAAAGCTGTTTAGCCACTCAAAACAGCCAACAGCTTTGCCACACCTCCAAGTTTTGACTCAAGTCATAAGTCCCGATACTTAAAGATGGAGTACCATGCATTTTTTCTACCCTAAAACATGATCATCAGGTATTAATGTTAAATGAAAAGTAAGATTTTTTTCCCAAAAAAGTGTACAGTATTTGTTATGTCATTGTTACTGTCATTTTTATAATTCCACCCTACCAATTCATTAAGTATGCCTGGTTTGCCTGGTGGGTGGTGATGGGTGGAGATCCACCTGAACTGAAGCCACACCCACAGCTTTAGTTGCATGATAAAGGGGGAGGAGTTAGGGGAGGGGCTGAACACGTGATGTCACTATATTGAAGTTTTTTTTTTTCATTGGCACGTTTAACTGGAAAGGTTCAGCCCCCAGGAAGAAACCCTAAATACAAAGGCAAGACATCATTGCACATAAAAAACACACCAAGGGGACTATTTACATACTGTCACCTCTTAACCATGTACAAAACTGGAAAAAAATACAAAAATCACGGCACCCTCTCTTTAAAAGACAAAGAAAATAGTGCCCACAGAGTCAGGACTCACAACACAGGGTCCGAGACAGCAACCCTGGCTTCAAACTACGTCCAAACTATGTCCAAAATATGCCAGGATTTAACATTCAGCGGATAAGAGATGGGGCCCGCACACCACTGGTACAAAAGACTATCTTTATTGTTAAAAAGACAACGTTTTGATCGTCAAGATCGTCAAGATCAGGTCAGGTCATGGTGACCTGACCTGAACATGACCTGATGAAGATCTTGACGATCGAAACGTTGTCTTTTTAACAATAAAGATAGTCTTTTGTACCAGTGGTGTGCGGGCCCCATCTCTTATCCGCTGAAGTCTATTTTAGCCCAGCACCCAGTCGATGTGCGTATTCTATGTTCACTCCAAGGATTTGAACACAAAAAAAAAAATCTGGAAAAAAATATCTTTTTATTTATGTTATCCCTCCAGCTATACTCTATGGCTCTGGTTACAGTAAAACACACACACACCTACCTGTCAGGGTTGGGTTTGACGGTTCCACAGACGGTGATCAGTAGTTTGTCATACACTCCGTTCCTCAGGGAGTGTTCATAAGGAACTGCCTGCATGTCAGAAACAAACCAAAGATTCACAATTATAGGTTTGGTGTAACATACATGGTTAAAACTGTATTAAAGCCTTGAAGCTAAAGCATACTATAATTTAAGTTACCATTGATAACATTGGAACACTAAAAAAAAATAAACTAAAGCAGGGGTTTTCAACCAGTGGTCCGGGGACCACCAGTGGTCCTTGAGAGAGTTCCAGGTGGTCCCCAGCTAAGTTGGTTAACCAGATGCAACTCTTGAGAATGTAAAAAATGAAACCAAGTGGAGTTTCATGTTTATACTCTCAACAGCAAAATAAATCTTTAGTTGTCGGGCTAAAATGTCATCAAATGGTGGTCCGTGGCTCAAATGCTGGATAAATGGTGGGCCCTGGGATCAAAAAGGTTGAAAACCCCTTATCTAAAGAAATTAAAAACGGCATTCACACTCGCCAAACAGCTCCTACCAAGCTCTTTTGAGGGGCACTGGGCACAGGGCCTTGTCCAGGAGCAGGACTGGGCCATCCTCCAGGGGCACTAGGCTGACCGGGCCATCCCCCAGGGGCACTGGGTTGGCCGGGCTGACTGGGCCATCCTCCAGGGGCACTGGGCTGTCCAGGCCATCCTCCGGGGCCACTAGGCTGGCCAGGCTGACCGGGCCAGGTGGGGTTTGGGCCGGGGCCGCCTGGCCACTGGGGCTGACCTCCAGGCTGACCTCCAGGCTGACCTCCAGGCCATGTGGGGTTAGAAGGTTGACCTCCTAGAAGGCAGCAGTGTTAGTAGAGACTAGAGAGGCAATCTAATGTATACTGTCAGGGCTTGACACTAACACTTGCCCGCTTGCCCGGGGCAAGTAAAAAAAAATGGTCGGGCAAGTGAAGACTGCTACCTGGTTGCCCGATCGGGCAAGTGTGTGACTTAACTATGACATAACATGAGATATATTTGTCTTGAAGGTGGTCATTGCGCTCTGCCTCTTTGGGTCTTTCCCTGCTTTCTAGCCATCTCTCCTATCTCTCTCCCAGGTCCATTTGGTTCCATCATTTTGCTGGGGTCACAGACCGCCGAGTCTGTGACCACTATAGGAACCACTGATTTACAAGTTGAATATTTACTGTAGCTGATTGTGACGTAAGCGAAACATAGCCATCGACTGCGAAAGGAAATGTTTAAAGCACCAAAGTAAAAAGTAAACTTAAATGCAAAATTTACGATATATTTTGGGGGTAGGTGACCATGACCTTAGGGCAAGTAGAACCTGACTTGCACTTGCCTGATGGGCAAGTGCCTCGGAGACCTTAGTGTCAACCCCTGCACTGTGTAATGGATTTTTAGAATGTCAAAATAGTTTGTGATTTCATAGCACATTCTGACTGCAGCTGTCAATGTCGACACCTGACTCTTCTAGATGCTTACTGCCACTAAAGTGTACTCTTTCCTATTTAGGGGGCAGCTTCTATTTGTAAAGCAATCCTTATATGAACATTCTGTCTGTGAAAGCTAGATTATAAGAACTATCTCGGAAGAGGGTTAGGGAGTTCTCTGGGCACATGCTCTTGTAATAAACTGGACATTGATTCAACTCTTTAATGCATTTCTTTATGTATTTCTTTCCATTCTTAAGAATGTAAGGTCTTAAGAAATCCAGTACAATTGTCTTCAGTTGCATTGAAACAGTTGTACTGTCTTCAGTATAACATTATAGCATTATAGCAGTATAGCAAGACATGCTGCATTATACAGTCTGGAACCTACAGTTCAGTAAGGAAGCCATCATCACTATAATTTACATTGTATTTTTTTTTTCTTTTTTTTTCATTTCTGCTAAGCAGAAAGCTATATATTCTTAAATGATTTTCATTGATATTAAGATAAACCTGCACAACTTCCACTTCATAATTTGACTCAGCTTGCAAATTGTGAGAGGCGATAACACTGGCCACGCAAGACTAGTAGTGACCTGCTCAAAGTCTTAAAAGGATCCTATTATATACAGTAGCTTGTTTACAAAGGTAAAAGAATGCTTTGAGTTCATATTTTGAGTCTTCAGCAGTGTCCAAGAGCTACATGGCATTAATCTGTCTAAATTCTGCCCAGGGTCTGATAACTCTCATTCACCACGCATTTAGGAGGCAATGCTTCCTTGTGCCGGACATCTGTATAGTATTAGTGAAACATTTGTTCTTTCACTAAGTTTGTGCATCTATCATTGTTTGTGTTCAATAGGTTCTTGTTAAAATGAGAATGCAAATAAAGAAATGTTGAAATGAACCTGGCCACTGAGGCTGGGCGTTTCCTCCTGGCCAAACAGCACCCCCTGGTGCCTGGTTATTACCACTACCACCTGGACCTGGACCTAGAGCATCAGCCAGCTGGAGAGACAGACAGACAGATGGAGAGACAGACAGACAGACAGACAGACAGACAGACAGACAGACAGACAGACAGACAGACAGACAGACAGACAGACAGACAGACAGACAGACAGACAGACAGACAGACAGACAGACAGACTGACTATTGGCATCCTCATGTAGATGGAATATAAAATATGGAGTAGTTATCCCCAAATATTGTGTGTGTACTTACATTCATGTTTGGCACGTTTTGATCTGAAAACAAGACAGACATTGAACTGAGTTAGAATGAGACGCAACTGTTTTATACTCAAAACACCCGACAGCCTGTGGTCAGAATTGTTGTCAGTGCATATATAGCATTAGTAGAAGTTATAGTCGTAGCAAAGATTATTCATGTATTGAAGATTGGCCAATCTCATTGGCACCACTAGTGGCAAAAAATAGCGCCCCACTAAGTACGTATTTTTGTCCTCTCTCCCCTCAGTGTCCAAATTGCAGATAAACAGAGACTTCTTGTTGTTGGTATAAATGCATTTCTAATTTTGTCTCAATAAAAGAAGAAATTTTAGTAAGAATATCGTGTAAATATTGTGTCCTTGTAATGATTGGGTCCAGAACTTAGTTCAGTGTCCATGGAGCTAAAGGACCACTTCACCACCACTCGGTCCTCACTAATGTACATGATGATAAAATCGTCTTCCAGTGTCATCATCATTTGTTAGTCACCCCCCCTCTTCACATGAAGCATTATGGTACCTGTAGTTCATGAAGGAAAGTGTCCATGGCGTCACAGACACTTTGAAATTCTAAAATATCTAAAAACAAAAAACAAAATACCCACATAAAAATCCTAGGAACAGGCTGGTTGCAAAGTGGTGAAGTGTCCCTTTTAATGCACTTTGTATCGTTTGTGTGTACATGGGAAAAGGGTTT
>CM076980.1:8436617-8441617 GCA_039105355.1 Benthosema pterotum | reverse complement strand
ATTCTAACACACTGGTGTATGCTACAGTGAATGGAAAGTTTTACTCACTTACTCACTCGAGTACATTTACAATACCTCGAGTACAATTACCATACTACTACTCCATGAGTCCATTACATCTCAGAGTCAAATATTGCACTGGCAATCATGTGCAGTTAGTATTAGTACTGTCCAATAAAGCCAAAAAGCAGTAACTACAGTACAATACAATACAGTGGGCCCTATGTTGATTGTCTTAAAGGGGAATTCCGCCCATTTTCTATTTTTTTTTCTGAGAGCGTACAAATGCAACCAAATGAACCCTAACGGGTTCATTTGGTTCCATCTGTACGTTCTCATAAAAAAGAAGCGTCTAAAGAAATCCATTAACATGGTGAAAATACTGTTTGATGATGTCATCAAGATGTTTCACCATGTTAGTGGTTTTCTTCAGACCTCCATTTCTTGGAAACACAGAATTGGGGGACTTTTTTATCATGTTTTCTCATTTTGCTGTACAGTTTAAAAAAATATTAAAACCATTCATCAGGTATAAATGAATACACATTAACCCTATCATATATATACTGTAAATTAAAAAAAATACTGTACACTTTAAAAATAGCAGAGCTCACAAAACATTACCACACGATTTTTTGTTACTTTGTGTATGTCCCTGTGCATACGTGTGTGACAAGAAACCAGACAGCTGAAATGAACGACAAACGTGATCATCAAAAGTGGTGATAAACCCACCCAGACCTCTACCACGGAACAGGAGTTCAACTTTGAAGTGCACCATTTGGCAGAAAATCTGTGGGTCAAAGATCAGCTTATATCAACACCAACCTACTACCTGTGTGCGTGTGCGTGTGCGTGTGTGCGTGCGTGCGTGTGTGTGTGTGTGTAGGTGGGATAATGAGTCGTACAGGAATGCCTTCATGTAGTTTTGTGTCATTTGAAGAAAACAAACACCACACCCACACTAAGCAACTTGGATTATAATGGTCGCTGTGGTAACCATTACAAGGGCTTTGAAACCAAAGTCCCAAACATTTCTCATTGAGATGTGAGAGGAGGTTGAAAAAGAAAATATGACTAATGTAGTACAGAACATTTGAAGATCTTTCTCACAGGGTTGAGGGCAACCCATGCCCTATATCAGTGGTTTTCAACCTCACCAGGGCCCACTATTTATTCTGCATTTCAGCCACGGACCACAATTTGATGTTAAGGATTTTCAGGTCTGTGTCCACAATTTAGGAGAGATAAACTGGCAAAACGTTGGCAAAATTAACTAATTCAGATGTTTAAATATATATATGGAAACATAGTATATGTATACAGACACACACACACACACCACACCACACATACTGTAGTGTATGCCACACCTATCTTTCTGTGTGTGTGTGTGTGTGTGTGTGTGTGTGTGTGTGTGTGTGTGTGTGTGTGTGTGTGTGTGTGTGTGTGTGTGTGTGTGTGTGTGTGTGTGTGTGTGTGTGTGTGTGTGTGTGTGTGTGAGTAGAGAGAGAGAGAAAGGAGAGAGAGAGTGCCCTTCAGCATCATCACAAATCCCAGACAGCTAAAGGACTTATAAGTGTACACGCAGTAACAGTACAATAAGATTCTGCGTATGTATGATGCATATGTTCTACACTCAACCGGTAGACAGCGGAGGTATTGCACATGGTCCCTGAAAAATAAAACATGTTTTCTTATTTTTGTTTCAGTGTTAAAGGTGACATTGTTTGACATGAATCACACCTTTTTTCCCCCAATCATACAACCAATGAAGTGTAGCCTAAACAACTTTGTTGTTTACTTTTCACCATATCTTTGCCATTTCGGGACAGTCAAAACTTTTTTTTCGTAACATTACACTAAACAGAAGAATCTGAGAGTGTCCATTCAGACACACATATTTTGTTGGGGTGTGAAAATACACTGGGGATGGTAAAAGATATAAAAATAAAAAAAACAACAAAATCAAGCCAAAATCATCTTGTAAAATATTAAATTCACAGTAGATGCCACCCCACCTAACCGCTTGGACTACAGTTAGTCCTGGGGAGACAGACTAGTCAGCCAGCTGCCAGCCTGCTCATTTTTTAATCCAGCCCATTACCCCTGGATTACAGGCACGCCTGGGACAAACAACCCAAATATGGATTAACAATATTAGCCGGGCTAAATCACTTTGTGCTGACTGCTTTGGAATATTAATCCAATGTGGGCCTTTAAAAGCCAAACCGTGGGGCAATCACTTCCACTTCCACAGGCTCGTCTACTGCATCAGCCTGCCGTGATTGCACTCGCCAGACCGCAACCATGAACGGCACAGAGGGAGATGGGTTCTACGTCCCCATGTCCAACGCCACGGGCATCGTCCGCAGCCCCTACGAGTATCCCCAGTACTACCTGGTCAACCCGGCGGCCTACGCCGTCCTGGGCGCCTACATGTTCTTCCTCATCTTCGTCGGCTTCCCCATCAACTTCCTCACGCTCTACGTCACCATCGAACACAAGAAGCTGCGAACCCCCTTAAACTACATCCTGCTCAACCTGGCGGTGGGAGACCTGCTGATGATCATCGGCGGCTTCACCACCACCATCTACACCTCCATGAACGGCTACTTCGTCCTGGGGAAACTGGGCTGCGTCATCGAGGGCTTCATGGCCACTCACGGCGGTCAAGTGGGCCTGTGGTCTCTGGTCGTCCTGTCCGTGGAGAGGTGGCTGGTCGTCTGCAAGCCCATCTCCAACTTCCGCTTCACCGAGGAGCACTCCATCATGGGCCTGGTCTTCGCCTGGATAATGGCGTTCGCCTGTTCCGTCCCCCCGCTGGTGGGCTGGTCCCGCTACATCCCCGAGGGCATGCAGTGCTCGTGCGGGATCGACTACTACACGATGGCCGAGGGCCTCAACAACGACACCTTCGTGATCTACATGTTCTGCTGCCACTTCACCGTCCCCTTGGTCGTCATCTTCTTCTGCTACGGCCAGCTGGTCTGTGCGGTCAAGGCGGCGGCCGCCGCCCAGCAGGAGTCGGAGACCACGCAGCGTGCCGAGCGCGAGGTCACCCGCATGTGCATCATGATGGGCTTCGCCTTCCTGATATGCTGGGTGCCCTACGCCAGCGTGGCCGTCTGGATCTTCAACAACCAGGGCGCCTCCTTCGGCCCCCTCTTCATGACCATCCCGGCCTTCTTCGCCAAAACGGCGGCCATCTACAACCCGCTGCTCTACGTGTGCATGAACAAGCAGTTCCGCGAGTGCATGATCACCACCCTGTTCTGCGGCAAGAACCCCTTCGCCGAGGAGGAGGTCAGCGACGCTTCGGCCGCCTCGTCCACGTCCTCAGTGGCTCCCGCGTAAGCGGCGGGCGCGCGGCACGCCGGTCCGGAACACAAGGAGAAGACTTCTGCAAAACCCACCGGGACACGACTGCTATCCTAAGGATATCGCCACACGGAAATAACACGGAAATTTTCCTGTACAGTGTACCATATGTGAAAACAAGGAAAAAGGACAAAAACATCATCATATATAGGTATAGTTCCTGCAATGACAAAATGGACAAAAAATTGTATATTTATATTTTCTGCATATTAAAAAAGACAAAAAAAATAAAACTTGTAATTACCCTAATGAGCAAGTGAAATGCTTAATGGGGTAATTACCATAATAAGCAAATAAAAATGCTTAATAAGCAAATTTACTGGAAATGACTGTCATTTTTTTAAGATGACCTAAAAGGTAAGTCCCCTTTTGTAGAAGTTTGGGTTGTATAGTTACTAGGGATGTCCCGATACTTTATCGGTATCGGCCCTTTTTTGGTCTTTTTTTGGCAAATACTGTACTGGTATCGGTATCAATGGTTATTTGTCATTATCGGGTAATATTGGTATTGGCAAATATGCCTGACACAGGGGTAAGGGGTTGATACTATGGTAGTTGATACTATGGTAGTTAAATGAAATGTTGGGCCATGTGGAGTTTGCTTTAGAGTTTGCCCAAGTGCACATTTCAGTAAGGAGTCTACAGTATTCACAGTTGTTTCATATGAGGTCTATTTTTATTTTATATCATTGTATATATTCTTCTCTGGTATCTGTATTTGGTATCGGTATTGGCTAACACAGAAATTGTGGTATGCGATCGGAAATGAAAAAAGCGGCATCGGGACATCTCTAGTAGTTACCTGTCATAATGTACTCCAAATGTGATTAGAAATTAAAAAATGTAATTCAAAATATGCTCATACAGCTCTCCGAATAGTTCTCACGATGTAAAGAAACACAAAGTTGATTCAGATTTATTTATTTATTTTCATAAAAATGTTAACTTCCTATTGTTGTTATACCATTTCTAGATAAGTCAGGGTTTTTATTCCTAATGAAAATGAAAAAAGCGACATCGGGACATCAACGTGTTTATGAAAAATTAAAACAGCATGAGTTTTGCTGATGCTCTAAGGCAGTGGTTTTCAACCTTATTGATCACAGGCCCCATTATTTATTCAGTATTTGAGCCACGGACCACCATTTGACGACATTTTCACCCCACAGAGGCAAAACTAAGTATTTGTTTTGGTTTTGTCCACAATTCCAGGATGGATTTTCACCGACATACAGATCAAAATTACCATTCTACCTTTTCTAATTGTGCACACTTCTTAATTAAGTGGTGCTAATTTAGATGATGAATATCATAACTCTTCAGAATGTAAACATGAAACCAAATGGACCCACAAGGGTGGACGGCAGGAATGGCAGGAATTTTTCAAATGAGCTTCATGAACGTTCGTTTCCAATTAGGTCATTACAAAATAAATAAAAGAGTCCCACATATTGAGTCCCTGCCCTGTCACACATTACGACAGACAGGCATCAGAGTTCAAATGCTGTAATAGTTGGCTTTCTACCGATCTACAATCTCTACAATCTCTGAGCACATGCAAATCTCCCTCGAGCGAACAGTTTGGATCGGCTCACCCTGGATGTGAGCCGGTATAAAGT
>CM076980.1:8419117-8431617 GCA_039105355.1 Benthosema pterotum | reverse complement strand
TCATTCTTTTTATGACGTTCCCCAGCTGCTAAAAACTGCACTGCTGATAAGCATCAACAGACTGGGAGACTGCTGGATGTCTGCGTGCGTGCATGTGTGCATGCGCGTGTGTGCATGTGTGTGTGTGTGTGTGTGTGTGTGTGTGTGTGTGTGTGTGTGTGTGTGTGTGTGTGTGTGTGTGTGTGTGTGTGTGTGTGTGTGTGTGTGTGTGTGTGTGTGTGTGTGTGTGTGTCCATTTGGCTTCATTTTTACGCTCTCAAGAGTTACATCTTGTTAACCAACTATTCATCTGGTTAACCAACTCAGCTTGGGGACCATCAGGAACCCTCTCAAGGACCACTGGTGGTCCCCGGACCACTGGTTGAGAACTACTGCTTTAGTGCATTCGTGACAGTAGATACAGTAGATAGCCATCACAAGCATTAAGCTAGACCAGGGGTCAGCAACCTGCGGCTCAGGAGCCGCATGCGGCTCCAGAACACAGCCCTAGTGGCTCAGTGGCTGTAGCATTATTACATACACACACTGGGGTGATCCACACCAAAATAATATAAACATTTCAGTCACCCAAAACGTGTTGCGCTGTCTGACAGTTGCCAGTTAAAGAAGCACTTGACCATGTCAAAAAAGCCCAGCAGTTATCAGAGGTAGAGCTTTCAATCTGAACCACCCATTTTCAAAGGTTTACTCAGTTTACTATGTCATTAATATACCTTAGAGATGTTGTGTGGACTAGAAATGGAGTTCTGTAAAACTCCTTTATTTTTTTTTTCGAAACTCCATTTCTGAACAAAGGTTGTGTTTCACCATGTTAATGATTTTTCTTTGAGGACCTTTTTTCTGAGAGTGTGCAAATGGAACCAAATGGACCCGCCAGGGTCCATTTGGTTCACACTCAGGAAAAAAATAAAATAAAATGCGGCTCCAGACAGTTTTTGAATTTAATTTTGGGTCGAAAATGGCTCTTTCGACATCTTGGGTTGCCGACCCCTGAGCTAGGCTTTCATTTTCGTCCATGCAAAAAAAAAATGGTGTGTGTGTGTGTGTGTGTGTGTGCGTGCGTGCATGTGCGCGTGCATGCGCGTCGTCTCTCTCCACATTTTTCTCTCCATCAGGCTTTTTGCCACATCCCCTTCCTCTACCCCCTTCTCTCTTTCTCTCTCCTGCTGCGTTTCTTTTGGAAGGTGATCAATACAGGGACAAGCCGGTGTGTGTGTGTGTGTGTGTGTGTGGGGTGTGTGTGTGTGTGTGTGTGTGTGTGTGTGTGTGTGTGTGTGTGTGTGTGTGTGTGTGTGTCTGTGTCTGTGTCTGTGTCTGCGTGCGTGTCTGCTGCTCCCTGTGTCTCTTCATTCTGCTACAGTCCAGAGACACAATCTGCCTCCCTGCCATTACAGGTCATCATTTACACGTTTATGACTGCAGTACTCTGGCTGACAGGCATCCGGGCCAAACTAGACGATCTGCAAGCTCACCAGGCAACCAGGCAGGGCAAGTGAAGACTGCTGCCTGGTTGCCCGATCGGGCAAGTGTCTTTCCCTGCTTTCTAGCTATCCACAATTCCAGGCTGGATTTGGGAAACAAAACAGGCAAATTAACATAGACATCAAAATGACCATTAATCTTCTACAGTTTAGACCTGGGCTAATTAAGATGATGAATTTTAACTCTTGAGAGTGTAAAAATGAAACCAAATGGACCCGCAAGGGTCCATTTGGTTTCATTTTTACGTTCTCAAGAGTTACATCTGGTTAACCAACTTAACTGGGGACCACCTGGAACCCTCTCAGGGACCACTGGTGGTCCCCGGACCACCTGTTAAAAACCCCTGGTTTAAAGCACCCAAGTAAGAAGTAAACTTAAATGCAAAATTTACAACATATTTTTGGGGGGCAAGTGACCATGACCTGAGGGCAAGTAGAACCTGACTTGCACTTGCCCGATGGGCAAGTGCCTCGGAGACCTTAGTGTCAACCTCTGATATCGTTTGAACATAGTGTGGTGTGCTCTGTGCTGCCTCCTTCACATTCAGTTGATCCTGTGAACTTCAATCATGTGGCCAGTTATAATTTCCTGGAGTTCATCAGGACTGTAGCAGATAATAAAAAAAGAAATCACTTCAAAATCTGGTCAACAAATACATTTGAGACCATGTTCCAATGCCCCCTCCCATAGCTAAATTCCCTAAAACTGAAGAAAGCAGGGAATGTTTTGCTTTCTTTTTTGCTTACTTGCCCTCAGGTCATGGTCACTTGCCCCCCAAAGTATATTGTAAATTTTCCATTTACTTTAAGTTTACTTTCTAGTTGGTGCTTTAAACATTTCCTTTTGCAGTTGAGGACTGTTTTGTTTAAGTCGCAATCAGCTACAGTAAATATTCAACTTGTAAATCAGTGGTTCCCATTGTGGTCGTGATAGTTTGGAGCCAAGAGAGATAGGAGAGATAGCTAGAAAGCAGGGAAAGACACAGAGGTAGAGAGCAATGAACACCTTCAAGACAAATATATCTCATGTTGTGAGGAATGAGCTCTGCTAGGAGGCGAGACATGGCCTGACATGGCTGAAGAGCTGTTATGAGGAGGAGTGAGTCTGTCTGCAAGGCGGTCCTATTGTATAACTGCTGCAGGGGTCGAAGGTCAGCACAGGTCATTCCACAACCCATGGGAAGCAGCCAGGAGTAGACTGTACTGTAACTACTGTATGTAGTATACAAAGGACAGTAGGGCATTAACTAAATATTCGACTAGTCGATTATTCGACTAGCAAAACACTATTCGACTATTAATTCACTATTCGTTATTCGGTAATAATAATTTTTTATATATATTTTTCAATTTTCTGCAGCAGGCATTGTGGATGTGTGCTGTGGTGTTGGTAGTAATTGTAGGTTGATTGCTCATTTTTCATGTCATAATGTAACTGAGTTACAGTAGTGTAATAGGCATGTATTTTTTCAATGGGAAGTCCAGAATCACACATTTTATTAGCTAAAAAACAAATATATATATATATATATATATATATATATATATATATATATATATATATATATATATATATATATATATATATATATATATATATATCACTATAGACTAGTCGACAATTATTCGACTACCAAAGTATTCGATTCGACTAGCAAAAAACGTGTTTGGTTAATGCCCTAAAGGACAGTTTTTCCCAAATACTCAATACCCAGCATAGGCTTTCATTTTCTAATGGCTAATTCAGATGATTATTTTAACTCTTGAGGGCGTAAACATGAAACCAAATGGACCCGCAAGGGTCCATTTGGTTTCATTTTTACGCTCTCAAGAGTTACATCTTGTTAACCAACTTTTCATCTGGTTAACCAGCTTGGGGACCATTTACCCTCTCAAGGACCACTGGTGGCCCCCGGATCACTGGTTGAAAACCAATCCTTTAGCGCATTCGTGACAGTAGATACAGTAGATATCCATCACAAGCATTAAGCTAGGCTTTCATTTTTTTTCGTCCATGCAAAAAAGTGAAAGCCTGGACTAAATCATTGGCCACAGTGGCCTAGAAGAGGAGGGTTTGACTGACAGATCGGCAAGATCCAATCAAGGCAAACCACCTATCCAAGTCGGTCCCCGCCTCTCAAGGCCAAATGCTTTTGGGTTAGCTCAGGCTGCCCAAACTCTGCACGACGAATAATCCATTTTCAGCGAGAAACGTACATTTACTTTGGGCGCGTGGAGAATTTTAGTGGAAACAACGCAATGCAAGCGTATTTTTGAGAAAGTGAAATCAATTTGTGATTGTGACATATAATACTTTTATATACAGTATATACTTTCAAAATGACCGGCTCAACAAGATCTACACATCAAAAATGTGATTGTTCTATTCCTGAAAAATCCATTTCAAGGCCCCCCTTGAGCTTTGAAATAGTGGTGATGGTGTTGCTTACTGCTATATTGTTTAAGAATAATGCACTTATAATGAAAAATAGAGGGAGAGAATTGGAAGGTTCTCAACAATTATTCTCCATTTTCTAATCATAAACCAAATGGACCCGTAAGGGTCCATTTGGTTTCATTTTAACACTCTCAAGAGTTACAGATCTAAGAGCCTAAAATGTCCTATGTACTACATTTTGGACTGTCATGTGATCTACCTGCATGGCCTGTGTGATCTACTGGTAGATCACAATCTACCTTTTGGGCACCCCTGGTGTAGAGCTTTTTCTTGTCATATGACTAAAAACAAATGTGACTTAAAATGAATTATTGGACCGATCAAAATGCTCTGCACACGGAACAGCCTGCTTTGGCCTGGCACAGCCTGGCATGGCATGGCATGGCATGGCATGCAGCACAGACCAGCATGGCATTAGTCTGCTTCACTGACCAGGAAGACCCTCACAAGCTCACCTCCTGTCAACATACCTTTTATTAACAGCAACATAATCTCTATCATTTCAGAATCTTCATTGCCAGATATGAACCTGCAAATAATCGAAGATGTGATATTAACCCATAATTTAATAATCACACACCCCTACTATTCTGGTGTTCTTTTGGAAAAAATACATATCCAAAAGTTCACCATGTATTTCACAACAACAGATTTGGAGAATGTAGATTAGCTATTACTTTTTCAATCACTGACAATTTTATATCATCTATAAAATCTATCTTATCTATCCATTTTATGTTGCACTCTGAATAGACCTTTAGCTAAGCCCCACCCTCTTGCCCACCTTAGGACACTTTCCAGCCAGGCTCATTCACTCCAATGTAAATATCATGGACTTTACACAATAAATACTGGTTCATTTGTGGAACCAGAACTTCAAAATCTCTTCCAAATCCATTAACAAGGCATGTCCTATGCAGTAGAAAAATGTGTGTGACAATTATTTTTTAAAACAATGCTTTATCATATAGGAAAGCTATTGGTGGAGAGGTCTATCACATGTTATGCTGTTACGCTGTGATTGGACCACAGCAGTTTGGGGAGGGGCTTACATAAAGGTCTATTAAAAGGTATACGATATGCTTGGGGAACATTGAAAAAACGCTGTTGTCCTGTCCGGTACCAATATTCAACACACACAGAATATACAAGTCCTCTTGAAAAATGAAGGGAAAAATCGCAGATCTACAAGTTCACCACATGTCGCAATGCAGGGTGATTAAAGAGCAGAAACTGAGCAGATCAAGCTGTGATTAATGACAGAGGATGTGTGTGCGTGAGTGTGTGTGTGTGTGTGTGTGTGTGTGCGCGCGCGCGTGTGCGTGCGTGTGCATGTGTATGTCAAAAGCATTGACCTCTACGGCTGATTAGCGAAGCTAGCGGAGCTGCAGACTATCTGACAGCAGTGTGATGGTGACATATAGCTCTGCTCTCACCGGAGAAATGAATCAGCTCCAATCTGATCCAGTGCACAGGGGCGGATCTAGGCATGGGCATGGGGGGGGGATGCCCCCCTAAAAGCCCTGACTGCCCCACTAAACATGATGGCATGCAAACAGCACAAATTTCAAAAGATACAGTATTTCAAATTAAAGTGCTTATAATTAAAATGATTTGAAACACTATGCTACTAACTAGTTAGTTAGTTGTCAAACCAACACCATTTCATCACTGAAAACAGAAAACAACAAGCAACCTCAACAACTGATTTTGTTATTGATGCTTACTTGCCTAATACCCAAGTCCTGTAACCAAAAATGGAATGGGTGCGACTTCACTTCGATGAAGCCGCCCCCATACCATTTTCTCCTGCCCCCCCAATTGGGAAATGTTACATCCACCCCTGCCAGTGCACATGCATGCGAGTATCCATAATGGTGCGTGTGTAGATGTGTGTGTGCGTGCACATGCATGCGTGTGCGGGGCACGCGTGCATGAGTGAGTACATCGCTGCAGTGTTGTTTTTGTCGACTAAGACTAAGACTAAAGACTAAGTCGACTAAGGCTTTTGATATTTAGTCGACTAAGACTAGACTAACAAGAATGATTTTCAAAAAACTAAGAAGACTAAATCATAACCTAAGACTAATGGAAATAAGAATCATTTTTATCTTCTTTTTTCTTAAATAAAACATACACAGAAATAAAAAGAGACATGTTTCATACTAAAAACTATAAATCTGTATAAGATCTATAAACCTACAATGTATTTGTATGTAAGACTAAACTAAATCATTTTTGACATTGTCTACTAAGACTAGAATAAAAAAAATGAATTTCAGAAGACTAAATGGGACTAAATGACTAAATATGTCTGAAAAGACTAAGACTAAGACTAAATCAAAATATTCTCAAAAACAACAACACTGCATCACTGCACAATCCAGGCATTCAGCAGATGCTGTTATTCGGAGTGACTTGCAACGTAGCAGCACGTTGGAGCACATGGAGGACGTGTGAGTCGCTAAGATACCAGGTAAACACAGCAAAAATAAATAACAAACAACACAAAGCACATCTGAAAAGCATAATAACCAAATAAATACACAAGCAGGCAAGCAGACTTTAGTTGTACTGGTCAGCCAGTTAGTGGCACCTGGGCTGAGGTGGAAAATTAATTCCCTATAAACACAACTGAAGACTGTCTGTGTGATGAATACGAGATGTTTCTTCTGGTCGGAGTAGGTACCATGCAGGGCCCACTATTTTTTTGGTACCAGGGCCACACAGACCCCAAAACTGAAGATTTATTTTGCTTTGACCATTAACCTTCTACATTAATCTGCTACAGCAAGCAGGTATCTAGCACAGATCGACTTCATGTTGCCGTTATAGAGGCGTCACCATCCTGACTGTCTGCCTGATGAACACGAGATGTTTCTCCTGGTCGGAGTAGAGAGGATAGATCCTTCTAAATGGTAAATGGTGCATTTACATAGAGCAGTGGCTTTTAACCTTTTTAGTACCAGGGCCCACTATTTATTCTAAAGTTTATTCTAAAGTCCCCAATGCCTTTCAAATGCAAGGGATAGAATCGGTCTGGGGGGCGAAAAAAAAACAAATAAATGACCAGTCGCGCCCCTATTTTGTCCCAATTGAAATACGTTTGGATTAAAAGACTGGAATCAATCAATTGCTGTGTTCTTCAAGTTTGTCGCATAGACTCGCATGGGACGGCAGGTAGGTGCACCGGCGGCGGCTGGTGGGTTATTTATGTCACCAGTACATCATCACCTACACAAGCCAATCGGAGTACTGCGCGGTCAACGGCTGAGCGCTTTACTCGCTCTGCTCGTGTTAAGTAAAAAAACACAAGACATCACAATGTTATGGCGCCCTGAAATTACAGTACAGTCCTATGCAATGGCGGACCCCTGAATATTCTTGCACCAACTTTTGGTTTGGTCTGCAGTTGGCTCATCAGGCAATTTTAATATAGGATAATGTGTGTGTGTGTGTGTGTGTGTGTGCGTGCGTGCGTGCGTGCGCGCGCGCGTGCGTGTGCGTGCGCGCGCACGTATCTGCAGGCTCTGTCCATTTAATTAGAGCCGCATAGTAGTCGCTGCACTGAACCAATCACAGCCCGAGCCACACAACGTAACTATAAAATCAGCCAATCACATCTTTACTGTGCCAGAGGGTCCAATCTAATTTACAACCCTTTTAATTATTTTATGTAGATTTTCCATTTCATTGGACAGACACGAGAGAGAGGGATCAGAGATCTCTGTCTCTCTCCCCGTCTCTCTCTCTCCCCGTCTCTCTCTCTCCCCGTCTCTCTCTCTCTCTCTCTCCCCGTCTCTCTCTCTCCCCGTCTCTTTCTCTCCCCGTCTCTCTCTCCCTCTCCCTCTCCCTGTCTCTCTCCCCGTCTCTCTCTCCCTCTCTCTCTCTCTCTCCCCCTCTCCCTCTCTCTCTCTCTCTCTCTCTCTCTCTCTCTCTCTCTCTCTCTCTCTCTCTCTCTCTCTCTCTCTCTCCCTCTCCCTCTCTCTCTCTAACACACTTTCACTGTCTCTGCAGTCTGCAGTGTGTGAGTCATTGGTTAACAGAGTGACTACAGGAGGACATTAGACAGACAGATTGATATCAGGATGTCTGCTATATTATTGTAATGAAAACCTGACAAACACACACACACACACACACACACACACACACACACACACACACACACACACACACACACACACACACACACACACACACACACACACACACACACACACACACACACACACACACACACACACACACACAGAAAGGATGGAAGGAGGCGCGGCGGTAATAAACATGGTTTCCTGTTGGCTGTAATAAACATTGACCAGCTCTGTTTCACTGCAGTATAGTCACTCAGGGAACAATATGTGCACGCACACACACACGAGCACACACACACACACACACACGAGCACACACACGAGCACACACACACACACACACACACGAGCACACACACACACACACACACACACACACACACACACACACACACACACACACACACACACACACACACACACACACACACACACACACACACACACACACACACACACACACACACACACACACACACACACACACACACACACAGAGTTTAGTTAGTTAATCAAGCCCACTGATTCTTTAAATAGATACAAGTAGATGGAAGTAAAGATCTGGGCAGTTCCGCCCCTTTCATGACGTTGTTCGTGTTCCAGAAATAGAATCCTCATTTTCCTCATAATATTTGCGAAAATGGTTAATATAAACACGATTATGCGGCAAACTCGGGTCGTGACAAATCATGACGACCACGGAATTTTATCATGCAATATTTAATTAGCAAGAAGTAAAAAAAAAATGGCAGGATACAACACATTTTGTTTCGTTTTTATTATAAATGATTTGATTGTCCCAAAACATTGTGTGTGTTATCATGATTTGTCACAACCCAGGTTGGCTTTGTCTGCGGCGTAATCGTCTTCATATGAATCATTTTTGATAGGTCTATGAGAAAAATGAATGGGGAATCCATTTCTGGAACAGGGGCGATGCCACGGGACTGCTCAGCTCTATTATACCAATAATATAAGCGATAATGTCTGTCTAGGTTGTCATTGTTGGGAGATAATTCACTGACCGAGGCTTTACCAGGATGCGTATTAAGATATGTCCTGCATTACGGGAGAATTGGGTATCAATCTACCTCAGGGGTGCCCACACTTTTTTCACTTGAGAGCTACTTTCAAAATGACCGGCTCAACAAGACCTACACAAAAAAGTCCATGTCGAGGCCCCCAAGAAGGTTTGCCTTTAAATAGTGGTGATGGTGTTACTTACTGTTAGTGTTTAACAATAATGCACTTATAATGAAAAATGGAGGGGGAGAATTGGAAGGTTTTCTTGTATATGCTACTACTGATGCTTGAAAACAGTATTTGAGGTTTGAGTTGACAGTTTGTGATGTTTTGAGTTTAGTCTCTTGCACCCAAAACTAGTAACTTTCACATTTTTTCCACAATTGGGAAAGAGAACTGGCAAAATGTTGGTCAAAATCACAATTATTCTCCATTTTGTGTGGACTCTTGTGTGGACTCTAAATATAATTTAACTTTTGAGAGTGTAAAATGAAACCGGGTCCATTTGGTTTCATTGGGCACCCCTGATCTTCCTTGATCTCTGTCCTGTCATATATATTGCCCTTGATTTTTGTCATAGATGCCCCCAGGCTGTTCTACATTTCACCCTGATATCCCGCTCCCCCCAATGCAGTTTGAATTGCTGCAGGTTGTCTTGATTCTAATGTGGGTATTTTAGTAGCTAAAAACTTATTTTATTACAGTTAACACATCACATCAAAGCACTGACTACAGGGTAATTGGGCCAGATTATTACATCCAGCACACACTCCATGAAATGAAATGAAATGATTCTTTGTTTACCCAGGGTGAACGGACTAAGCTTTGAAAGCTTATTTCCAGCCGAGCCCCTGCATATTTCATAGAACATTTCATGGTTGGGGTTCAATGCCTTGTTCAAGGGCACTTCAGCGGTGGTAATTTTAACGTGCCGGTCCGGGGATTCGAACTGGGGACCGGTATCAAGACCGCTCCCCTAACCGTTCGGCCACTGCTCCCCCCCCACTGCTCCCCCCCCCCCCCCCCCCCCATGACTTTAAAAAACCCGGACAGCAGCACCACTTCACGGCGGGGATGCTGTCGTGGGGAGTTTTGACCTGAGTGAGAGGAGAGTGGCAGAAGGGAGGGGAGGAGAGGGGGAGGGATAGATTACCTCTGGGATTACAAGTAAAGTCTGCCCCAGAGTGGTGTAAAACACATCCATATTATGTGTCAGGGGCAAGGTGGGAGAGTGGTTAATGCGGTCACCTAACAGCCAGAAGGTCCTGGGTTTGATTCCTACTAGGGACGCCGCTGTGGGTGCTGGTGGCCTGTCTCCTCCTCACGTCAACAGTGCCCATACCCGAGGTGGGGTTGGTGAAAGGGCCTTTCTGTTTGCATGTTGTGTCCCCTAGGGTAGATACCCTCACAAAAAGGGACGCCTGATGGAGGGGACAGGAACTGGTTGGAACGTATTCTTTCCACACGCTACGCCCAACTCAGGTAAAAAGAAGGCAGCTTGGACTCCTCATGCATTGAAGGAAGCATGAGGCCAGCCTGCTGCCTCCCCAGGTTGGTGGAGGGTGTGTAGAGCCCAGGATCACATTAGGAATGGGCACTGGGTGAAAAAATGAGTTACAAAATCAGGGGATAAAAACTGAGAAAAAAAACCTCTAATGTTGGACTAAAGTCGTGAAGTGGATGTTGCCATGGATTGTGATAGTAATTAATCACACACACAAATACACATGCACACACGCACACGCACACACACACACACACACACCCCCCACACACACACACACACACACACACACACACACACACGACACACACGCATGTCAGTGTGATTGTGAAAACCAGTCAGATTAAAATAGATGCACTCGTTTTCACCAACGGAGCCGCACCACTGGTTGAAGGTGACTTAACACGCGAGGCGCCGTGCAGGCAGCGCTATGAGTGTGAGGTCACCTTCAGACCGAATCAACGCCGTCAGACAGACAGAGGAACCTCCTGATAAGGACAGAATCATAAATCATCATCATCTCTCCCTGTCCCAGCCTGGGTAGAATACCTCTGAGACATCATTTATATCTATGACCTGCTCTAGGAAGCACGGGGAGGGGGTGAACACCAAGGAAATTTCCAAGAATTTTCCAAAAAAAAATAATAATAAGTAATACATGCTCACTCTGCAAGCCTGTACACCTGCTATTTTTATTTTTTTATGAAGTACTACAAATATATATTGGAATTTTGTATAGAACCAGTCAATCAATTGAATATTTGTAAAAAATAAATAAATAAATAAATAAATAAATCAGTGTTGCAAACTAAATAAATAAATAAATAAATAAATAAATAAATAAATAAATAAATAAATAAATAAATAAATAAATAAATAAATAAATATTTGTAAAAAATAAATAAATAAATAAATAAATAAATCAGTGTTGCAAACTTAGCACATTTGTCGCTATATTTAGCTTTTTTCCAGACCAGTCCTTTTGGTTTCATTTTACGCTCTGATGCACAATAAACAGTGGGCCCTGGTCTGAAAATGGTTGGGAAACAAAACAGGCAAATTAACACATCAACATGACCAATAATCTTCTACAGTGTAGACCTGGGCTAATTAAGATGATGAATTTTAACTCTTGAGAGCGTAAAAATGAAACCAATTTCATTTTTACGTTCTCAAGAGTTACATCTGGTTAACCAACTTAACTGGGGACCACCTGGAACCTGGGGGTCAAGTGCCTCCGAGACCTTATTGTCAACCCCTGTAGTTAATCAATAGTGATCAGTGAGAGACAGGGGGCAACCCACCCACCCCACCGGGCTGAATCTCCCTTAACCTATTCTTTGACATCATGGATGACTGGGCTCTCTACACGCACACACACGCACACACACACACGCACGCACGCAGTGTATAGGTGAACATGTTCTCGTGTTCAACATGACGTGACTGACTAACTGATTGATCTGCTATAATGAAAACAACATTTTATGCTCAAGTTAAAAATGAAATAGGGGGAGACAGACAGACAGACAGACAGACAGACAGACAGACAGACAGACAGACAGACAGACAGACAGACAGACAGACAGACAACTATTAGAAACATTCATAGCCTCAAAGTTTGATCGAATTATATTGTGATGCTGTGCATGCGTGCGTATGTATGTGTGTGCGTGTGTGTGCCGGACAAGCTACAGTACATGTGGACAACAATCATTAACAATATTATCTGAATACTTGATCAAAACAAATCAAATTGGTACAAAAACTTCAAACAACAAAAAGACAACTCAAACCACACAACCAAAGCAGCAAACACCATGCATACAGTTTTACGCTGACAAACCTGTTACGAAAACATCCCAAGCAAGCTGTTGAAACAGATCTCTATTGAAAACAACGGTTAGACAGAGGAAAACACATCTGTAAGCAGTCTAAAC
>CM076980.1:8371617-8414117 GCA_039105355.1 Benthosema pterotum | reverse complement strand
TTTTCTCCTGCCCCCCCCCCCCCCCATTGGGAAATGTTACATCCGCCCCTGACACACACACTGTACACACAGTACAGCTGGTACAGCCATCAGCTACCAGTTTCCAACCACAGCACATCTGTTCTAATCATCAAGTGTTTCCAACTGGAAACCCATCAGCTGACCAGCAGCAGCACAGGGTATGAGACTAGGGCTGTCATCCTACTTTATTTACTGCCCGCATACGCGTGACGTCATGATGTGCACGAATGCACACGAACCAGAGCCTTCTAGTGGGACAGTTAGGATATTGAGGGGTCAGAAACCAGAGCGGAGCACGTGACTACTATACAGAGCCTCTCTGAGTCCTAACTGCAATTGGGAATAAAGAAAATTTAAAGTAACGTTCAGTCACGACTACAGTCTCTGTAATTTTTATGTTGTAGGCCTACTATTATTAAAGAACAAGTGTTTTAAAAGTCATTAAAGCTGGATTAAATATCTGAGTCCAACGCATTTCTGCATACTCCTACTGCTACATTGCGCTCAGAGCAGCCTCGCAGGCAGTCTCGCGAGACGCCCCGTATCGCGAGATTGTCCGTTGTTAACAGTGTGTGTGAATGGGGTGCTGTTGGCTCTATGCTCCTCCAGCAGATTGTCAGTTGCTAACAGTGTGTGTGAATGGGGTGCTGTTGGCTCTATGCTCCTCCAGCAGATTGTCCGTTGCTAACAGTGTGTGTGAATGGGGTGCTGTTGGCTCTATGCTCCTCCAGCAGATTGTCAGTTGTTAACAGTGTGTGAATGGGGTGCTGTTGGCTCTATGCTCCTCCAGCAGATTGTCAGTTGCTAACAGCGTGTGTGAATGGGATGCTGTTAGCTCTATGCTCCTCCAGCAGCGCGAGCGACCTGGCGCACAGGAGTGAACGGGAATATCCTAACTCTCCCACTAGAAGGCTCTGACACGAACACACAGGCTCATGTACTGAGAACCAAAAAGAACTGAACCTGTTCCACACCAGTGGGGTAACCATGACCTCTGTCTAATCAGTTTATCCTTGAGTCCTAGCGGATGCTTTGTGCGACATTGAGGGGTCAGAAAACTGAGCTCTCGGGAGGGCTGTTGCAGCCTGAAAGAGGGACATCTCCATTTTTTCCCTGAGAGTGTACAAATGTGTACACTCTCATTTGTACACTCTCAGGAAAAAAAGGTCCTAAAGAAAAATCATTAACATGGTGAAACACAGCTTGATGATGTCATCCAGTTGTGTCATTAAGTCATGTTAATGACTTTTTTCAGACCTCCATTTCTAAGAAACACAGAATGGGGGGGGAAGTTTTTTTTTTTTTTTTTCAGTTCATGTCCACACTACATCTCTAAGGTACATTAAAAAAAACACACACACACAAAACATGATGGAACACACACACCACACACACACACACACACAAACCAGAAGCACACATCCTGTTTATCTCTCCTCTCAAACCAAGCTCTTCCCTCTGACAGAAGCCAACATGTGGCTTCACTGTTATTGTAATTCCATCGTGTTTGTTCTGTTGGTGTGTGCAACACACACACACACACACACACACACACACACACACACACACACACACACACACACACACACACACACACACACACACACACACACACACACACACACACACACACACACACACACACACACACACACACGTAACATGTCCCATTTGGGGGGGCAAGAGAACATGTTGGAGGGACAAGAGAAAATGGTATGGGGCGGCTTCAGTTACAGGACTTTTATTAGTCAAGTAAAGCATCAATAATCAGTTGTTGTTGAAGTTGTAACAGACACAGCATGCATAAAGCTAAAGGTCTGACTCAGAGAGTTTTCTGTTTTCAATGATGAAATGCTGTTGGTTTAGTGGTGCCACAGCTGTAGTTAGTTAGTAGCAGTAGTAGTAGTGTTTCAAATCATTTTAAATATAAGCACTTTAATTTGAAATATCTTGGGTTGTTTTGCATGGCATCGTGTTTGGGGGGGGGGGGGCAGACTGGGTATTTAGGGGGGCAGACTGCTGTTGTTAGCTCTATGAGTGAGCAGGTCTGCATGGGGGAAATGGAGGAATAGGAAAATAGCCTGACGTAAGTGACATAATCCTTGTGTAATGTGAAACATTTGCTCAGCAGGCAGAGGCTGTGGTCTGGACTTCATTAGGACTCTCTGCTGCCTTGTTTATAGACTGGAGGGGAATGGACTGTTGTGTTCACTTTAATACAGGAAAGACATTATAGACTGGAGGGAATGAACCGTTGTGTTCACTTTAATACAGGAAGGACTGTGCACGACGGCTTTACGTTTTACTGCACTTTAATTATGTTGGATTATATACATGTAAGAGAGCTTAGGGGAGGGAGTGTTACAGACAGACAGGAATGGAGCTCCATAACTAGGGTTGCAACAATTAATCGATGAATCATAATCAAATCGATTACCGTATAA
Source organism: Benthosema pterotum (assembly GCA_039105355.1). Lineage (NCBI taxonomy): Eukaryota > Metazoa > Chordata > Actinopteri > Myctophiformes > Myctophidae > Benthosema > Benthosema pterotum. The sequence goes on along the minus strand of CM076980.1, from coordinate 8,411,652 downwards.
GTGGAATGTTTTATACTTAACAATGGAAAAACTATGGGAAAACGCGTAGCATAGATTAGTTGACAAACCGATTAATAATCGATTACTAAAATAGTTCGATTATACCGTCTACCAGAAGGGAGTAGTTCAAACTCACTGCAGAGGGGATGGGAAAGATTATTTGCCATCTTGACAGCTTTTTTTTCCCCCGATGACTTCCTCATAGATGCCACTTAATTGATTCTGACTCTTACCGATTAGTTTTGAGGCAAGGTTAGCTATTGGCTGTAACTTTGTTTTCCCTTTTGCATTTAGGTTGTCATATCACATGGCCAAAAGCCAAGATTCAACTCAACTCAAGACCAGGTTCTTATAGACTGTTTCCATAATATTATTGCTCACATATTATTGCTCAAATGAGTTAAGCTTGCATAATAGGTGGAGGCGCTGGTTACAGTTTTTAAAAATACAGTGTTTACATTGAAATTACGTTTACTAAGTGCCTAAGTACAGTACTTAAAATGGTCAACTACCTCCACTGTTTGTCCACAAATTGTACTGGACTGAACAGGTTCCTTATCATAAATGACAATTTCTTTTGTCTTTGTCACATTGATCTCTAAGGAGCTTTTTTTCACGCCAGTTTGATTTAAAAACAGAAGCAAATTTGTCGCTTTGGTTATATCCCGTTTCGTGTCTATAACTGCGCTCTGTACGAGGTGATGCACAGATGTATTGGAGCGAAGCGTCTTCTCATAATAATACGTTCCCTGCAGGCTTGTATGCTATTAAGATAATTATGAATCATTCATTTGATCTCCCAAAAGAGAGGACAGTCAGCACCAACGGCGGCAGATACAGAACACAATTCTACACTGGCACAAACACATCAGTCTAGTGCAGGGCTGCCCAAAAGGTAGATGGTGATATACCAGTACTGTAGAGTAGATCACACAGTCCTTGCAGGTAGATCACAATATGACATGCAGTCTCCTAAAATATATAGTTCTGTAACTCTTAAGAGCGTTAAAATGATTACACTCTCAAGAGTTAAATTATATTTAAAGACCCCGTAAACCAAAATCAGCCTTTTTATTGTAGACATGAAAATCATGTACAAAAGTCATTTTTATACCCCTGGACAAAAAACTAAAACTTTATTTTACAGCATTGCAGAATAGGACCACTTTATGTGTTTTGGTTAATCTCATGGGTAGGTTTTGTCTCATCTCATAATTCGTCTTGATGACGTAGTCACGCCGAATTATATGCTAATGAGCCTACAGTACTACTGTACTACTCATATTCCATATAAGTAAACAGGAACCGAAGCTCCGCCCACCAGCTACCTCGCGCTGCTCTAACGGCTGCCACCCACAGACCTGTTGTGTCTACTACCTAACTCTTCCACTATAAACAAGAGACAGTACAGTACTATTTCATTTTTAAACGGTCGGTTTCTCGTCGTGCTCGTCGATGGCCCATTATGGTCGAAAATGCGTTTTGCCTGGTTGCCAGGCTCGCAAAGGCGACGGTAATATCTGTTTATTTTCGTTCCCCAAGAACGAGGAAGATAGAAAAAGGTGGATGGAGTTTGTGGTGCGCAATGGCGGCGGTCATGTCACTACCTCTACTGCCTACCTCTGCAGTCAACATTTCACGACCGACTGTTTTTCTAACTGGCGAAGGAGACTGCTCGGGTTTACGGAGAAACCACTGATGTTGGTGAGAGGTGCCGAGCCGACGATTGCCTTCGGCGGACCCCCTCCTCCAACTCCTCTCCCCTCTCCTGTTTCTACCGTGGCCGACAGGCCTGTTGCTTGTCGTGTAAGTTTCCAGCAATACTTTTTATAACGTTTTTTTGCTTCGATAAACACAACGTGTGTAGTAGCTTGGACTACAGTGGTCCGGGGACCACCAGTGGACCTTGAGAGGGTTCCAGATGGTCCCCGGGCTAAATGATGGAAAGTTGGTTAACCAGGTGTAACTCTTTGAGAGTGTAAACATGAAACCATGCGGGTCCATTTGGTTTCATTTTACACTCAAGAGTTAGAATAATCATCTGAATTACCCCAAGTCTACACAACTAGAGAATGTAGAAGATTAATGGTCATTTTGATTGACTGTTTTGTTTTCCAAATCCAGTCTGGAATTGTGGACAAAAGCAAAATAAATAAGTTTTGGGGTCTGTGAGGCTAAAATGTCCTCAAATGGTGGTCCGTGGCTCAAAGTCTGAATAAATAGTGGGCCCTGCTATCAAAGAGGTTTAACCCCCCTGATCAATGAATGAAGGAATCAATCAATCGCCAATGATTGAATGAATCAATGAGTAATTCATTGAATAGACCAGGGGTTTTCAACAGGTGGTCCGGGGACCACCAGTGGTCCCTGAGAGGGTTCCAGGTGGTCCCCAGCTAAGTTGTTTAACCAAATGTAACTCTTGAGAACGTAAAAATGAAACCAAATGGACCCGCAAGGGTCCATTTGGTTTCATTTTTACACTCTCAAGAGTTAAAATATTCATCATCTGAATTAGCCATTTTGGAATGTATGTTTTGCTTGTTTTGTTTCCCAAATCCAGCCTGGTATTGTGGACAAAAAGAAATCTTTAGATTTGGGGGTCTGTGGGGCTAAAATGTCCTCAAATGGTGGTCCGTGGCTCAAATGATGAATAAGTGGTGGTCCCTGGGATGAAAAAGGTTGAAAACCCCTGGAATAGACCAATGAATGAATGAATGAATGAATAAAACCATCAATCAATACATGAATCGACCAATGAATGAATGGATCAATGCATGAATCAATGAATCGACCAATGGATCAATAAATCGACCATTGAATGAATAAACCAAACACTAAGTGCAAGCAACCATGATTTGACCATTAGTATTTGCCTCTGTTGTACAGTGTACACTGGAATTATCTCCCAAAGTTGATGAACAGAAATAGAACAGTGGTTCCCAAACTTTTTCATTTCATTTGATTCAAAACTATTTGTTAGCTGGGGATCCCCCAGAACTTCCTAAAGGACTTTGGGAACCAGGGCACTGATTATTATTATTATTATTATTATTATTATTATTATTATTACCCTTATTATTATTTGAACCACCACCATTTGACAACATTTAGACTCTCAGACCCAAATCTGATGAATACTTTCTGGTTAGAAATTCCATTTGGATTAATTTTACACTCAATAAGAGTCTAATAAGGGCTACCAACTCCACCATTAGCTGCAGAAACTCCTCCATCTCTGTTGGTCCTTGGACCATTGGTTAAAACCACTGATGTAGGGGGTGGTCTCAAGATGGAGGCTACAGTAATGTAGATCATTACAAGTAGAAATTCATATTTTTATTTTATTACAGACATTTATGAGGGTATTATTGATTAGGCTATTACCTGCACTATTGTTTTTATCTGCAAAGTTATGCCTGAACAAGCTATTCCAACTGTTTTCTAATCTGTTCTCAGGTCTTTACATCCACGAGAGAGACACAGATTCAATGTGACAAAGTCACAACCAGGGAGATTGGTGTACAGACTGACCGGTCTGTGGGTAGAAGAACGATTGCAACACAACTTGCTAGAAGGACCCTCATCAATGGCAAGAGTGAAGGTTGGTTATTAGGGTAGCTTCAGTCAGTTATGGAATAAAATATAACAGCACCCATTTGTTAGTCATTGGACAAAAACAGTATATTATGCCCCATGGTGATGTTACTGCCACTGCCAGTCTTTTATTGACATTGGATGCTGCTAAGTTGGGTACCACTTCTTATAGGCTTAGAGACACTGATAGTAACTAGTCGTGTGTGTGTGGGTGTGTGCTTTCGTGTATTGGGAGGGGATCTAAACTATGTCAATGTAATGTAATGTATGCGTTACTGACAGAGAGACACATTTTCGCAGTGATTCCACTGTCCCATTCAGTGCCGATAGGTGAGCATCACGTAGCAAAAAAAAGCTCACAGGATTGAGGTAGAAAATAAATTGCGGGCACATGCACAAAACGATAACGCCTGTGTCACAACGACAAACGTTTTCTAAGCACAAAATGCCAGTTCTGTTGAAAATTAACTACAATATGTAATTTATTACTCCTCATCTGTAACACCCTTTATTCTTATGTCCCAGGTTCCCAAGCTACAGTAGCCACCAAGACCATTGGTGTGGGCACTCAGTTGCCTCTAGGCACATCTCCTCTGAAGAGAAAGGCTGTTCTGCCAGATGAGAGCCCGGGAGCGAAGAGACCACTCTTAGAGCTGCTGTCCTCGCAGGAGTCTGAGGTCCCATCTCTAGCGTCAGAGGAGGACCCCACCTACCACCCCAGCACGTCTCAAGTAGACGATGCCATCAGTGAACAGTAAGAAAATACGTTTTTTATATCTTTATACATAATAACATTAGCATCCATATTGTGGATGTGTCATCATTTAGCCAAAATGAAACTCAGTAAAGACTGCACATTGCAATATCTTGGATAATAGATATGATACAACTTAGGTGTCAGATCTGCTATTTTCTCTAATGTACAACATAGTACATGTTATGTATATGTATGATAGGAAAATATATTCATCATTTGTTTTCATGAATCTATGCTGACAAGAAAAAACTATTATATCGCAAATCTCAATCCAAATTCAGCCTAGTCTGGTGACTCTTAGGGGTGGGCAGGCGTGTCACCACCTCTGGAAAGATGCGGTTGTTGATGTTCAGGGTGAAATTTTGATTTTGATGACTAACTGGACATAACTGGACTGGACAACTACATAATCCTTGAACATAAATCATCACCAATTCGGTTTTCATGACCAAAATCACTGTCTGTCAAATAGTACCATTTCTCTAATATGGTATATTACTATCACAGTGAGTTGGGAATATTATATTCATAACATCAGAGACACAGCCTCACTTTCAGTTAGCATTAGCTGAGCTAACCCACCAGAATACCATGAAGCAGAACATGCAGTACGTATCGACATATTGTGGTCACATATGGCCATCTTTCCCACACTAATCATATGCCCATCTCATACACTATGCTGTTATATATGTCTAGATCAACCCACTTGTTATATCTCACCTGAAAAAACAGATTTACACACACACACACACACACACACACACACACACACACACACACACACACACACACACACACACACACACACACACACACACACACACACACACACATATACAGTTGCAATTTGACCAGCACCCCCACTTTTTCGCATCATTTTTTTTTTCGGCGTGAAAAAATGCGGGTGCTGAGGCACCCGCATAATGAATGGCGATGACGCCCATGGGGGTGGGACTAGTAGTTGTAGAAGTATGAAGGCACTTGAACAATCTCTGCGAATAATGGTATCGTTTCAATGCCAATACATGATGATGTATAGACATAGAAAAGATGTCACATTATTTACCTTCACACTGTAAATGAACAATTTCTCCAGTGCCTTCCTTATTCTTGATAATTATACACTTTGTAATTCTAGTATTTCTACTTGTCAACAGAGCACCAACACAGCCTCAGCACACAACAAAGTACTTGGTGTACGAGGATTGCCTGTTGGAGCTGTTCCGTAAATGCCCCACATGCTCTAGTGTCTGCAAGGTGCGCACATTTGTAAAAGGAACCTTCCTCAGTGTGACGCAGACCTGCAAGCATGAGCAGTGTGAGTTCATGCGGAAGTGGAACAGTCAGCCACTGTTGCGCAGCACTCCTGCAGGGAACCTGCACCTGTCGGCTGCCGTCTACTTTACGGGTTCTTCCTTCATCCAGACCAACAAGGTTGGTAAAAAAAATGTAGTCTTCTCCCACAGCTCTGTGTTTTACTTTTCCAGCCCATCCCACAGTACTACAGAGGAATATTGTACGTACACTGTTACAGAAGAACTTTCATATTTTTCATTGCAGGTGCTCAAGGCCATGAACGTGAGAACATTCAGCAGGATGGCACACCGTAACCACGTCCATCACTACATTCAGGCTTCTGTGCTGCACAAATGGCGGCTGCACCAGGCAGGCTTAATCGAGGGTCTGAAGAAGAAGAGAGTGTGTCTTGGTGGAGACATGAGAGCGGACAGCCCGGGGCACTGTGCCAAATATGGCTCCTACACAGTCATGGACCTCAACACCAATCAAATTGTCAACGTCCAATTGGTTCAGGTAATATTGTAAATCTAGTATATAATATTCTCAGTATAGCAATAGCGCAGACCTTTATCAACATAGTAGAACTGGAATTTGTGTGTGTGTGTGTGTGTGTGTGTGTGTGTGTGTGTGTGTGTGTGTGTGTGTGTGTGTGTGTGTGTGTGTGTGTGTGTGTGTGTGTGTGTGTGTGTGTTACACAGAGCAATGAAGTCAAGAGTAGTGTCCATATGGAAAAGGAAGGGCTGATCCGTACTCTGAAGTACCTGGATGACGCTGGAGTGAAGGTGGACACACTGGTCACGGACCGACACCTCCAGGTCCAAAAATACATGAAGGAGGAGAAACCCACCATCACCCACTATTACGATGTGTGGCATTTATGCAAAGGTAGATATTAGGAAATGATGTTGATTATCATTTGTATCACCACCCCACCATCCAATCTTTTTAAACTGTATTAAAACTGTATCCATATTTTTATACTGTTCTCAGCTCTTTCCAAGAAGTTGGATGCCCTGGCCAACCTGAGGGAATGTGCCAAGGTGAAGCTGTGGAAGAAGAGCGTAAAAAATCACCTCTACTGGTCAGCATCGGGTTCGTCCAGTGGAGAGGAAACGGTGGCAAAGTGGACGTCTGTCATCAATCACATCACCAACGTCCACGTCCACAGCAACCCGCACTTCCCTCAGTGCCTTCATCCCCCCTCCACTGACACGAACAAGTGGCTGAAGCCAGGTATGACACTATTCAATAGCAAACATTTGTCATTAGTTATATACTCTCAAAATCAGTGTTTTTGGCGGCAAATGTTGATTTTTGTTTAGTCAGTTTTATAGATAAAATTCCATTTAGTCACATTTTAGTCACCTGCAATGTTTTAGCGCTAGTCTAATTTAGCGGTACTCTGCTCAGCCCAACTAAATCGAATAGATCTTAGGCCCTACCCGGCCCTAAACTGTCTTCAGATTGGGTCGGATTGTTTGGATTTTGGCAAAACACAAAGTAAAAGTGAAAAGCCAGTCAGCAACATCTTCAGAATAGATTAATGCACATTAATTCAGAACAGAACTATTTTATACTGATCATACCATAATATTTATTTTTTCACATGGGCCAAGGCTCGACCCGGCCCTGTTGATTAGCATAGATTTTTGGCCTGGCCCTAAGATGGTCAGGTTCAAGGCGAGTTTGAGAGCTCTACGCAGCACAACACATAGTGAACTTGCAGTTCTATTTTCAGCATGCAGCCAGGAGTAAATGACTTGTCATTTACTTATGCTGGATCGTTTGTCAACAAATCACTTCCTATTTCCTACCATAGTGTAGTTTTTATTTGATGAAATTGTACATTTTTATTTTAGTCATGAGCCATGTTGATGACATCAACACTCACCAGTGTTCAAGATGTAATTCACTGTGACTGAATGCATTTTATATTGTATACCCTTTCCCCTTTAGGATCAAAGCCCGTCGTCAAGCTGGAGACTGCTTTGATGAATAAGCGCGTGCTGAATGACGTGAAGAAGCTGAGCCCTCTCTACCAGACATCTGCCTTGGAGAGCTACCACTCAGTTATATTGAGATTTGCGCCAAAAAATGTCGTATTTTCATACCTGGGAATGCTTTGCAGGTAAGTTATAATAATCATGTTGTCTATATTTTGGTATATGCACTATATGCAAAATGGTCCCGCACACTGTCAAGCACTTTATTTCAACGTTTCAGTTGAATAGACCTTCTTTAGGTCAGACAATACAGGGCACAACAGCCACCAAACATTTATAGACTACACCTCAGCAAGGTGGTCAGTGTATATGTAGGTCATTGACTACACAGAAAACCAGAACCAGTTAGTCACTCACCTCAAAACCATATTAAAGCCACCATAAATGATGGGATTGCATACACCTCATCTTCATTTAGGGATTATGGCAAGTGCTTGACATTGTGTGGGACCTTTTTCATCTTGCATTTTATGTTTTGCTGTCTACACACCTGCTGCCAGCCTTTTGAGGTTTGCATTGGCCTTTTTCTATAAACCAACCAAATTATCTTTGGTTCATGATATCATCCCATTCTTCTCATTTCAGGCTTTATCTTGCTGCACTGCATTTTAATGAGAATGCTGGGCGTCTCCAAGCAGTAACAGCTTCAGGAGTTCCGCAGCATAAAGTCAGTTTTCCCAAGGCCAAGAAAGGGGAGCACGTGGTCAGTGTGATTAAGACCAACTACACTACAGGTTAGTCACATGCTACACCATGGTCATCAGTAAAACTTTCCATTATAAATGCTGTAATTGAATTTCACACCATATGAATTATCCATGCATGCTGTTATGTGCTCTCATGTATTTCAGAATATGTGAAGGAGCTGACAGACCTCCTCTTTAATGAGGTCTTCCCCAATCCCACATATTTTGTGGCTGAGCTGGAAGCGGTGAGGGTCCCCGAGTACCTGTGCTCTAAATATGAGCATCCAGAGAAGGCTGCTGCGGTTGCTGGACATGTGTCGCGGTTCATCCGCCCAGAGCCATCCACGCCATCACGTGGTGGCGATGGTGATCCAACACCCATGTGACCCCTTTCACCTGCTTTCTGACACCATGTAAGTCAACATCTGTAACCTTGTTCTTTTTTGTGTGTGTAAAATGCAGTGACATGACTCTAATCTCTATTCATCTTTGTTTCAGGGTTGTCCGGATTTGACCAGTGGAGCTGTAGCATCCACCCTGTTTTTTTTACAAATCAGTAAATCAATGATATTGAATACAGTCTCTGTGTGTGTGTTTTTACAAATATTGAACCAATGAAAAGTGCTTTGAGGATCCAATAGTTAGAGGTTTAGCTCAACGTGGCATTCAAACCAGCCAATGCAAAGTCTTGAGCTGTATTTGGGTAAGGCAATAATATAATGAGAAATGCTGACTGAAAATGTAGTTACCATACCAATTTTGACAAGGCCCTATTTTTTTCCTGCCTCAATCTGTGTATGGTTCCACCAGCCTCTATAAAAACAGTAAGTGCAAACATCACTAAATAAATTATGGTCTGCTCTCCAATACTTCAATGGAATAAGACTAAATATTCAATGACAAACATCCAGAACATAAAGAAAACATTCTTTATTCATTAAAACAGGGAAAGCATCTGCGTCTACACAGCAAATATCATTTTGGGGTCTTTGGCACAAAGAACACAAAAAGAAGGCTGGTCTAAATTGTTGGTCTAAATTGCAGGTCTAAATCCGGTGTATTCGCCATCTTCATCTGGGTATTCGTCGTGTATGCGGTGCACGACACAGGATGGCAACGTCTTCCTATTCCTGGATCCCAATGATCCCCATACCCAGAACACAAAAGAGGTGTAGGCCAGGAATCGTGCACGCCTGAAATGAGAAAATACCAAAAAAATAATTCTGACTTGTGTGAGGTTTTCTTTCCCTGCCTGAGGGTGGTGCTATTTTATTCCATGCCTGAGGGTGGTGCTGTTGGCTCTATTTTATGTTTCTCAGTTGAATTATAGCCCTGTTACAGTTGAGGTGATTGCAGTAGAGACTCACTCCATGGCGCCAACTTTAAAATGACACCGACTAAAGCCAGATCCATTTCTTTCTAGTGTCAAGCAAGCACACTGCTGTGCTGCCATTTGACTATCATTTACTTGTCTCTGATGACTGTATGAGTCTTCAGCCATCTATACTATACTGGTTGCATGACCGCAATCAATGATTTTATTGATCAGTTTAGTTAGTGAAGTCAGCCTGCTAAACAGATGAGCCCTAAACTACAGGACATTGGTTTGGAATTAAATACTGCAATATATTTGTAGTACACATCCACTATATGCACGGACAGTAGCGTGCACATTTGTACACTCAGGGATAAACAATTCACATTGGTAATCTTGATGGTTATCCCAGAGATATCATTTTTTTTCTGTGTCCTAAAGCATAAAACAGTGGAGGTTCTTCAAAACCATTTAATTTTTTTTACACACACATATTGATGGCATAACATACTCAGCTCTCTTCTTCAAGCTCAGTCTGCCATGCTCTGCCTCATAGCGTCTGAGGGCGCTCTGCAGGGACCAGGGGTTCAGGCAGACGGGTTCCAGTCCAGGATGGAGTGTCATGCACTCTGGCAGCTCAGGAAGCTCACCAAGCATATTGCAAACCTGTTGGAGTATGAGATATTTTAGCACTGTACTGGTTGTATGATGATGATCATTATGGAAGATGATTGACTTTACATACCACATTAATAGTTTTACAGCAGATGTTGTGATTTGGGTCAGGCATTGGTCTGCATTTCCCACAGGTGCACCTGTATGATTACAATTCACAGTGAGGTAAATAATAAGCAGTATATTCAAGTTCTCCAGGTATATAGTAAATCACGACATGTCATACAACATATGTGACACCAACAACAATGTTCATATATAAATGTTATACCATCATAATTCTCATATTCTAATACATTTATCAGACCCTTATCTCCACTAGTGGCTCATACAGTGCATAGACAGCAAAGAGACACTAGTGCCACAATAAACAACTAAATCCATATTAGCATACTATCGCTATACTATTAGAATGTACATTGAATGCTATTGGGTGAAAAAAAAAGAAAAAAAAAAGAATCAAGCTGTCAACATGGCACCCAAAGAGAAGTTCATAGATTATATACAGTATGTTGTCAACCATTGAAATAAAATTCACAGTAGACATACAGTATCCAAGTTATATGTAATCAAGCATCATGCATGTTTTGTTGCAATATTTTCTACTAGGATAGTTACAAGAAGTATGCCAGTTTGGTCTGTGATTTATACAAACAAAACGAACTGGTAAAATGTCAAAATGTCTTGTTCTATAAGCTATAGCATAGGGTATGCTAATGACTAAGTAGAGCACGGGGAAATAACTCACCATTCTCCTTGTGGTTCTGTTTGAGGTTCATCTTCATCTGGGTCCTCTGGCTCTGGAGGCTCAAACATGTATGGCTGTATAACGCCTATGAAGCTATTAGGAGCAGCCATGTTTGCCTTTGTTGTCTTCCGGGAGTGGGCGTGTCTTACACACACGTGTGTGTGCGTGTGTGTGTGTGTGTGTGTGTGTGTGTGTGTGTGTGTGTCTCTCTCTCTCTCTCTCTACGCTACGCTACGCTAGCGCGTTGTAGTAGTAAGCTAGCAGGTTGACAGTTAGGCTGTTTCGGCGGCGAGAGCGAATTAGCATAATCCCATGAATATGCTAATGAGCGTACCGCGCTGGCCACGCCCCTACAGTCCTGGAGATTCAGGCCAGAATTTTTTCCATTGTATTTCACACATGTTTAAACATCATTTCTGAAACATAGCGACTTTTTTAATCATAAATATTTGGTCTGTGGGCTATAATACATTACTCTGTGGTGTGACAAACTGGGAATACATTTTGTATCATACATTTTTTTGCTTTACGGGGTCAAATTATATTTAAACATCTGAGTCCACACAATTAGAAAATGAAGAATAATTGTTATTTTGACGAACATTTTGCCAGTTCTATTTCCCAATTGTGGACAAAAATGTGAAAGTTATTAGCTTTGGGTGCAAGAAACTAAATTCAACATCACAAACTGTCAACTCAAACCTCAAATACTGTTTTCAAACGTCAGTAGTAGCATATACAAGAAAACCTTCCACTTCTCCCCCTCCATTTTTCATTATAAGTGCATTATTCTTAAACACTATAACAGTAAGTAACACCATCATCACTATTACAAAGTCAAACTTTCTTGAGGGCTTGAAATGGATTTTTTGAAAGTAGCTCTCAAGTCAAAAAAGTGTGGGCACCCCTGGTCTAGTGTATTGTACAGTATTTGCCAACCAGCGCTGTCTGCAGGTAAGCAAAATTGTGCCTTTAAAGGAGCAGTCCAGTAGGCACATCACCCTTAGACATAATCCCCACCCCATTTCTCAAAAATGTCCTGGACTCCGTGATTGAGGATATCCTACACATTGTTAATACCTCTTTACAATCAGGCATTTTCCCGGATTCTCTTAAAAACGCTGTAGTTAGGCCGTTACTTAAAAAACACAACCTGGACCCATCCGTAGTAGGTAATTACAGGCCCATCTCCAACCTGCCCTTTCTGGGTAAATTAATAGAAAAAGTTATGCTCTCTCAACTCGAACCTTTTCTCGAAAGAAACAAAGTTCACAATACATTTCAATCTGGTTTCAGAAAGGGACATAGCACAGAGACTGCCCTGCTGAAAGTCATAAACGACCTTCGAGTTTCTGCCGCCATGAAACGAGTGTCCGTTCTTCTATTACTCGACTTATCAGCTGCATTCGATACAATCGATCATTTTATTTTAATTAGCCGTCTCGAACATTGGGTAGGACTATCAGGCACAGCCCTGACCTTGCTCTCCTCTTACCTAACTGACAGAAGCTACTCTGTCAATCTCGCTAGTTTTAATTCGGACCGACGCACCATCAGCTCTGGTGTTCCCCAGGGATCCATTATTGGGCCTCTGCTTTTTTCCCTCTACATGCTCCCTCTGGGCGAACTCATCACCAGCTATGGAGTCAATTTCCATACATACGCAGACGATACACAGCTCTATATCTCCCTGGATCCAGACAACCCCTCTGCTCTTGATCAATTATTATCCTGTTTAGCAGGCATCAAAGCCTGGATGACAGTGAACTTCGTCAAACTTAATGAGGATAAGACAGATTCCCTGGTAATTGGCTCTGACGAGCAGAGAAAACTTGTTACCAGCCGACTTGGCAACCTGGGCTTTGGTAGCAGTAATACAGTTAAAAACCTTGGAGTTATTATTGATTCTGAGCTCAATTTCAACGCCCATATCAAACACGTCACAAAGTCTGCCTTTTTCCACCTACGTAACATTGCACGCATTAGACAATACCTTTCTATGGATGACGCAAAAACCCTGATTCACGCCTTTGTTTTCTCACGACTAGACTACTGTAATGCACTCCTCTCTGGCCTTCCCAAACAAACCATCCACAGATTACAACTAGTACAGAACGCTGCAGCCCGGATACTCACCAAAACCAAGATTACAGAACACATTACCCCAGTACTGAAATCACTGCATTGGCTCCCAGTTGTCCATAGAATCAACTTTAAAATCCTTCTCATAGTTCACAAAGCTCTCAATGGCCTCGCACCTCCATACCTCCTCGACTGCTTACCGAAATACCTACCCAATCGCCCCCTCAGATCCGCCTCTTCTGGCCTTCTTGCAATACCGACCTTTCACATGAGCATCAGAAAATTTGGTGAAGCAGCTTTCTGTTTTTACGGTCCAACAGCCTGGAATAAACTGCCAGTAGCACTCAGGCAGACCACCTCGGTGGATGCCTTTAAAAACAAACTTAAAACTCACCTTTTTGCACTGGCTTTTGAGTAATTGCGCTATTGCACACCATGCCTTTTTCTGCTTTATTTTTTCTGTGTTTTTATGTACATTAGTACACTGCTTTTACTTCATGTTGTATTGTTCCAGTGTTTTTACTGTTGTATTGTCACAGTTGCCATGTAAGCACGTGTGTGCCTTGCTGTCCACTGTGTGCCTTGCTGTCCACTGTGTTATGTGAAGCACTTTGGGTTACAATCTTTGTATGAAAAGTGCTATACAAATAAAAATTGATTGATTGATTGATTGCATGTCACGGTGTAAGAATCTCAATACCGGTTTTATAGTTTGCTTTGATACCGGTATTATCGGTTTTATAGTTTGGCCATTAGATGTCCTCTGAGTCCTGGCACATGCAGGCCAAATACTCAATCAACATGAGTAATAAATAACATATATGATGACACAGACCCCACAGACCAAAAACTAAAGATTTCTTTTGCTTTTGTCCACAATTCCAGGCTGGATGTGGGAAACGAAACAGTCAAACATACAGATCAAAATGACCATTAATCTTCTACATTCTCTAGTTGTGTAGACTTCATGATGAATACTTTAACTCTTGAGAGCGTACAAATGAAACCAAATGGACCCGCAAGGGTCCATTTGGTTTCATGTTTACGCTCTCAAAGAGTTACATCTAGTTAGAACGTGCAATATTGTTTTTTTTGTTTTTTCGGTACATTCGGTGGGCAAGCAAAGTACCGGTTTTGTGGTCCCATACCGGTATTACCGGTAATACCGGATACCGTGACATCCCTACAGTCCAGTGATTTGGGTGTTTAGGGGACAACACACACCACACAGGTGATGATTGAAGCTGCATGTTAATGAATAAAATGCATTCTTCACAATAGTTCCTTTGTCTTTTTTTACTGTGGTCTGAAGTGTGCAGACCAGAAGTTCAAAACTTCATAGCCCTAGAATTGCTGATATTATAGATTATTCCATACAGTATACACAGCACATATTGGAACGTTTCTAATTACGCCAGAACCAACGCACCTGTCAACTGTGTGCCCCATACTTATCAGGATCATTGACTACTGTAAGACAGATATAGGATATTAAGGGGTCAGAAACTGCTCATGCAGCCTTGAACTGGGACAATGTGGAGTTTTATTTGTGGTGCAAATATCAGCAATTTCATGGATGTATGCAACATCCATAAAATCCCTAAAACACAACTGTTTTAAAATATTGTACAGCAACCACTAATGTCTAATAAAAGAACCCTATACAGCCAAACATGTAGACACACACTAGTCTAAAGTCATGAGTATTTGCTCGCTCGGCTCACGCACAAATAAGCCATGGCCTACTTGGACGCAACCTGCAAGTTTGCACTCTGTCAAGTGTTGATCCAATTTGCTGTGAATTCAGCAGGAAAACATTCCTGGTGTCTGTCAGACAAACAGACAGACAGACAGGCAGACAGACAGACAGGTCCCTGTTTAGCTGAGCTGACAACTCTCTCTCAATGGGAATTCATTTCAGCGGTTCTGCACCGTTTAGCTCCATGTTGTCCTTGCTGCAATATTGTGACTCACAAGCATGCACACACACGCACAAGCATGCACACACACGCACAAGCATGCACACACACGCACAAGCATGCACACACACGCACAAGCATGCACACACGCACAAGCAGAGCAGCCGAGCAGAGCACGCACAAGGGAGCACGTGCCAACGCACTCACGCACACACGCTTCTTCTTCGCATGCACGCACGCGAAGAAGAAGGTGTCTGGGGAGTTAAGAATGGAGGGGTTCTAAATCATTTGGTCACATATTGACCTTGCCGCAGTTTCCTGCAGCGTGCGCACACACACACACACACACACACACCCACACACACACACACAGACACGCATGCACTAACACAAACATCCTTATCACCCTATCCTTTTCTACCTCTCTGTCCACACCATCCCACCAGGGGCGGATCTAGGCATGGGCATGGGGGGGCAATGCCCCCCTAAATGCCCAGTCTGCCCCACCAAACACGATGGCATGCAAAACAACCCAAGATATTTCAAGTTAAAGTGCATATATTTAAAATGATTTCAAACACGACTACTGAGTAACTACAGTTGTGGCACCACCAAACCAACAGCATTTCATCTTTGAAAACAGAAAACTGTCCAGTCTGACCAAAGTCAGACCATTAGCTTTATTGCAACTTCAACAACAACCATGGCTGAGGGAACATGGGGTGCTGGGGGGGCTGGAGCACCTGCTCCCCTCAAACACAGCACCCCCTCAGACAGGAGCTACAAGCACCCCCTCTACCAGGCACAGCACGCCCCAAAACAGGAGGAAAAAAAAATAACAAAATAAAAAATATATAATATCAATAATAATTAAACATGTCACTTTATTATAATGGAGACTAAAATAAAATATGCATTTTTGGTGGGGTATTTGTTTTTATATTCATCATTACCTCTGCTCGGCTGCTGACGCTGTTTCCGGCTATTTCCGGTTACCTTTCCTTTACGCACGGTGCGCGCCGTTTGAATCCACCGGTCAGCTGGGCCTAACAGTGAGTGTTGTGTTGTCAGTCAGCATGGCTCAGAAGCGGATAAGTGATTTCTTTGGTGGGCCCAAGCCCAAAACAAAAGTTGTTCGTCCCAGCAGCAGCAATGTACAGGGGACGAGTGCTAACTTTGTTGAAAATGATGATAATGTCGTGGAGTTGTCGGAGGGAGAGGAGGAGGAGGTCGTGGACAACAACAACAGAAGAAGCAGCACCAGTGCTGTTCAGCAGGGGATGAGGGAATTCATCGCCTTTGGAGTATAACGTAGGCTAAAGCCTTTACTATTTAACTATAATATTTCTCACTAATATTTACGAATATGGGAAATATGCGAGAAATAATATAGTATTAACTAATTACTATGGCCGCCGTGCCAACTGAACTGCTGCCTGCTGCTGAAATTTAATGTGAGATATTATGTACTATTGTGTTCTGTTCGATTCTGACGGGGAGGGCTGTGTGACGATGATGAGGATGATGATGATGATGATGATGATGATGATGATGATGATGATGTGAACACACGGGTCGCCCAACCCAAGCGCGCTGCGCTGTCAACTTGTTGCTGTTGGGATATTTTTTGCGCATTGCATGGACTAAATAGGCATATGCCCGTTTATGATGGGTTTGGAACTGTCAGTTGTTTTAGTTTGTGTTGCTGTTGAGCGTTTGTTGTGGCACTTTGGTTTCATGTGTAAACATTTGGTTCCATGTGTAAACATGAAACCAAATGGACCCGCAAGGGTCCATTTGGTTCCATGGTTAAGCTTTCAAAGATTTACATCTGGTTAAAAAAGCTGGGGACCACCTGTAATTTTTGCTGGAGACCACCTGTTGCAAGCCCCTGGCATAAACAGACAAGTGTTCTGGGGGACAGGGCTGTGGCACGCATTGGGAAACGTTTGCAGCCTATTTTTCAGAGCGCTGCGTTTCATTGGCATTGGTTGTTTTGCTCGGTGCAGCGCTGCCGTGGAAAGCCATAGCGGGCAGTTTAGAGTGCGGTCCGTGCGTGGTTGGTATCGGCGAGCAGCAGGAGCTCCGCAGCAGGAGTCTGACTTGCGGCGGAGCTCTGGGCGAGCGCTATACGGACATGGACGGAGCCGGTGGCTGCTCTAACTGCTCTCTGGGCTGCCTGCTGTGGCTTCTCGCGGCGGTGCTGTATCGAGTGAGATGGCCAGCGCGGTTCGGCTAGACAAATAGTGTTGATTAAACAACGTGGCGTTCTGGGGATAGGCTGCGGGTGTTTCCTGGTGCGTGCAGTTTAGCATCGTGGAAGAATTGTTTGTTTGTTGCGTGAGGATTCTGTAGGCATTCATTCATTCATTCAGCCTATATGTTCAAAACAAGTGATTTATGTAGGCCAGGCCTAATAAATATGTGTAACTTGTGTGTGGAGAGGGACATTAAAGAGTACTTTAACACGCAAAAATGCGCGTGCATGAAACGCGTGCACGCGCATTTTTGCGCACCCCCGCTTCCATGCTCAGCCCCTGCTACTGTAAAATAGTTCCCGCGGCCATGGCAACAACTGATGTTATTTTTGACTCTTTACTTGCCTAATAAAAGTCCTGTAACTGAAAATGGTATGGGGCGGCTCATTTTCTCCTGCACCCCCCTCCCCAATTGGGAAATGTTACATCCGCCCCTGCATCCCCCCCATCCCCCCACCTCTCTCTGGTACACACTGAGGGGCTTGTCTTACGACATCATTACCATTCATATTAAAACTAGCAAAAGGAAAAGTGTGCTCTGTGACAACAGAGCAAAACTCTGTGGACATCCCAACACCAAAACCAGCGTACAAGATACACACTAGTCTAATAAAATAACACTGTACAGCCAAACATGTAGACCCACTCTAATCTAATAAACACTAATATACAGCCAAACATGTAGACCCACGCTAGTCTAATAAAATAACACTATACAGCCAAACATGTAGACCCACACTAGTCTAATAAAATAACACTATACAGCCAAACATGTAGACCCACTCTAATCTAATAAAATAACACTATACAGCCAAACATGTAGGCCCACACTAGCCTAATAAAATAACGCTATACAGCCAGCATACAGATACACACTAGTCTAATAAAATAACGCTATACAGCCAGCATACAGATACACACTAGTCTAATAAAATAACACTATACAGCCAAACATGTAGACACACACTAGTCTAATAAAATAACACTATACAGCCAAACATGCAGACACACACTAGTATAAGAACACCAGCATAAGAAATACGGAGAGGATGCTGAATGCGGCCGTAAATTCCCACTGGCCGTCATCACAGAATGTGCTGAGATCATCACAAAATGTGCTTTGCTCATCACAAGTGGCAATGGGCATATATACTGTAATGCCGTGCATTTTGTTTTAACCCAGGGGTTTTTGAGGGGTTTTGTCATGCAAAACAAACTCTTGCAATGGATTCAGAATCATGAAAAACCCTAGTTTGACCTATCACGGGCTACTTGAAGCAGAATGTCTGAAATGTGCTTGCATATACCCGTTGTACCCTTTGATTGCTACTTAGTTAATCTTAATTACCCATTGCTTGCTAGCGATTTACACATTTTTTATTCAGCAATTATTATTCCCAACAACCAAATAAAGTTTATAATTCCACATAGGTCATTTGTTACTCTTTCCATTATCATCTATATAACTACATGCAGTAATGCGGAAATGGCCGCCGAAAAGGGTACGAGGGTATAGCTTCCAGTCAATGGCAGCAGATATTTACACAGTTAAAAGGCCTCGATCGGTTCCGATCATGTGTGTCTTCGTAAATATATCAAATCAAGCCGCCAAGACGCGCCGATTGTTTGATTATGATCAGCGATGGACATAAAGACCGCGTGCGTGCACTTGAGCGTGCAACCGATGATTTTGGCCATCTCTAGGTGAGTGGGAAGTGACGTTAGCCAATCATGCAAAAAAAAAAATCCTAACCGCCTAAAATTAACTTTCAACAGCTGTCACAGATTTCAAGTATGGAACGTGAATTTCTGTCTTTGTGAGATGTGTTACAGTTTTACAAACACATTGGTGACGAAATCTATTGGGAATGACAAGGGAGTTTATTCCCAGATGAGACATTATTCTGATAATATTCCCTGACTATGTAATTATCAAAATGTTCCGTCCTTTTCCATGCCATGGACTCCGCAAATAGCCGCAAGGCTTGAAGCCTCCCGCCTGCCTGCCGTGTGCGTCTCATCAACACTGACGTACTCCACTAGCCACATTGATCAGTCATTGATCAATAATTAAAGCCAACAACACGCCGTCTAGCTATAGGCTGAGCTGCCTGCCCTGAAATGACCTGTTAATAAAAACACAGGAATCCAGCCAATAAGAACACAGACAGACACCACTGGGGAGGTCAGAGGTTCAATGTCTGAATGACGCACTCATCATTTATCACACACGCACGCACGCACGCCCACACCCACACACACACACACAGTCTCTCTATCTCACTGACTCAGTGGACACGGGACAATGATGTAGAATTAAAGCCAAAATAACGATTGATTTTAGTCGGTCTCTCTCCCTCTCTCGCAGTGTTGCCTACTGCCAAAATGCAAAATGCACTAGAGCATTGGTTTTCAACCATTTTCATTTAGCCACGGACCACCATTTGATATTGAGTTTAGACTAATTTAGGAGCAATAACTGGCAACTGGTTGGTCAAAATAGCAATTCTTCTACATTTTCTAAACGTGTATTCTTATATCTTACAGATATACTGTATAAGTGTCCATTTGGCTAGTACCAATGGTCCTTTCTAGGAAGGAAGGAGGACTCTATCAGAGGAGGAAAAATGGTGAAAAACGAGGGTTTCATCTCTGGCACCTGTCAACCAATTTTGCCCCAAATCACCAGCAAAAAAAAGGACTAGATTTTCCACCAGGAGATTTTGACTAGGGGAGGGGAGGGGGTCTGGGAAAAAAAAGCTAAATATAGTGACAAATGCGGCAAGTTGGCAACACTGCTCTCTTGGCTTCCACCCTGACCTTTGACCTGTATTGTTCTATGAGGGCATCATCAGGACAGAGACACAGAACAGACGCACGTCTGATGGATGGTTCGAGTCCGGCCCTTCTATCCGCTGATAGACTCTCTACCAGGATCTTTCCGCTTCGTAGATGAGTAAGTCTGGGACATAGGCTACAAGCAGGGAAGCACTTTACAGTCTTTGTTATGACCTGAGGGTGGGGATCGAACCCATGACCGCCCAGTTGCAGTACAGACACTCTAACCGCAACACCACTGTTCATCATCATCATTATCCATTCATCTAATTCCAGCCAGTTACAAATTTGCACACTCCCTCACTCACTGCTCATCTTCATCAGACTCTTCAGAATTTCATTATCAACAGCTCTCGCATTGGTGTCAGAACAAAGTTTGCGTTTACAGTACTTGCACCCTCAAAGCTGGACATAGGAAGGGACAGCGCCCTTCAAAAAATACTGTACCCACTAAAATGTATGATGACTTGAGAGACAATGATAGCATGAAAATGGGTGGAATTCCCCTTTAAATGGACATCAAACTGGGCCCACACACAGCAGCCGTGAGATGCTGCACAATGGCAAAGGCCAAAATGCTAAGTGCTTTAAAGCAGTGGTTTTCAACCAGTGGTCCTTGGGAGGGTCCCAGGTGGTCCCCAGCTAAATCATAAGCTGGTTAACCAGATGTAACTCTTTGAGAGCGTAAAAATGAAACCAAATGGACCTGCAAGGGTCCATTTGGTTTCATTTTTACACTCTCAAGAGTTAAAATAATAATCATCTGAATTAGTCCAAGTCTATACAACTAGAGGATGTAGAAGATTAATGGTCACTTGGCCCTGTACGTTTTGTTTCCCAAATCCAGCCTGGAATTGTGGACAGAAACAAGAAATCTTTAGTTTAAGGGGTCTGTGGGGCTAAAATGTCATCAAATGGTGGTCCGTGGCTCAAATTAAATAATAATAAATAGTTGGCCCTGGTATCAAAAAGGTTGAAAACCACTGCTTTAAACATATAAATGTCTCTCACACATTACAAGACTTTACAGAAACAACAATCCAGCAGAATAAAGCACGTCAATAGTAGACAGCAGTAGGCCTACAGGAGCATGAAATGAATCAGAATCATTTCACACTAATAGTCAACCATCCAAGGAGCCAACCAGCCTAAAAATAAGCAAAGCTACAGAAACAACAGCAAACTCATAACATGCTTCATACATTGAGCTCAAATGTTTGACTTACAGTAGCAGTTATTATGCAGATGCTAGCTGGGCCGCTGCCATAACGCTGCACAACGACGACACACTGTAGCATTGTTTACACAAGGAACTTTGTTTGTAGCGAGGTGAAGGTGGCACAGCACTGGATCAGAGCCGTCTAGTGTCAGAGTGGCGACATCAAGGGGTCGGAAACTGAGCGCTCGAGCTGCTGTTTATGCACTCTGAACAGGGACAAACTGGAGTTGGAAATACGTTGTTTTCAACGAGGGCGGCGCGAACAAGAGCTACTTCAGGGCAGGCATCATTAAAGAGCACTACAGCGAGGCCTGCTTTTGCCTTGAGTCCAATTATTATGCACTTCCGCTCAAGGACTTGTCCCTGTTTGTTGTCTCCAGTCTCATAGAGCCCACATTGGGCCTGGCCCGAAATATCTCAGCTTTATATTTAGCCTACTATGTGTTTCCCTTCGTTTTTTATGTGGCTTCCCAGATTGCCAGAATTACCATTGCTATATTACTTTTGCTATAATGTTATATATTACTATTTGCAGTAGCCTAATATTTCGTTTTTTTATGTTATAGGCAGGCTTATACTTGTACATTACGGCAGGTCTAGGGCTCCCTCATATAAAAGGGATAGGACCTTACACCTAAAGAACATTTTCAGCTCAAATAAAAGGTCAAATAAAAACAATATGTAAATGTACCGTAGCCTATAGTAAATCTGTGTGTGTGCGGGGATGCGTGTGCGTGGTGCGTATAGTACGTGTGTGTGTGTGTGTGTGTGTGTGTGTGTGTGTGTGTGTGTGTGTGTGTGTGTGTGTGTGTGTGTGTGTGTGTGCGTGCGTGCAAAACAGATACAAATCAGCATTTTTTCCCAGAGCAGACATTTGTCTCCCAGGCAGGTGAGCCCCCCACCCCCACTACCCCATTACCCCACTGTACCATGGGAGAGAGTGAGGAGGGAATCTCTTCCTCTCTCTCCCTCTCTCTCTGCCCCTATATGATAGTATAGGGCAGGGTTTTCAACCTTTTTTACACCAGGGATCACCATTTATTCAGCATTTGAGCCACGGACCACCATTTGATATACATTTTCACCCCAAAGACCAAAAACTAAGGAATTATTTTGGTCCACAATTTGTCCACAATTCAGGGCTGGATTTTGCAAACAAAACAATGTAGACGTCTTAATTAGGTGGTGCTAATTCAGATGATGAATATTTTAACTCTTGGGAGTGTAAAAATGAAACCAAATGGACCCGCAAGGGTCCATTTGGTTTCATTTTTACACTCTCAAGAGTTACGTACATCTGGTGAACCAACTTTCCATCATTTATCCCGGGGACCACCTGGAACCGTCTCAAGGACCACTGGTGGTCCCCGGACCACCTGTTGAAAACCCCTGGTATAGGGAAATATAGCAGTTTAAAGGGGAACTCCACCCATTTTCAACAATTTACTATGTCATTGATGTACCTTCGAGGTGCTGGGTGGATGTGATTAAAAAAAGTTCCCCCATTCTGTGTTCGCAAGAAATGGAGGTCTGAAGAAAACCACTAACATGTGGTGAAACATCTTGACAACATCATCAAGATGTATTTTCACCATGTTAATGGATTTCTTTAGAGACGCTTGGTTGTATTTGTATGCTCTCAGAAAAAATGTTGAAAATGAGTGGAATTCCCCTTTAAAACTGAAGGCATAGAACTCTGTCCTGATCCAGCGCTGCTCAGTGGCCAGAGAAACGGATCTGAATTTGGACTGTTCATTAGCAACTAAGGGGACCAGATGTCCCTCTTTGCGTGGTGGGACACTAGCCTACCCTCATTTACAAGACTTTGTGGGCGGAGCAGGCGCAAGTTAAGCGATCGGTGTGGCGTCGGCGGTCGGTCATCCCTCAGGATACTCCGATTGGCTGGTTAAAGTGATGACGTAATGACTTAATTAAGAGATCTTCATGAGTATTGTCGAGAGTTTTATCTCCTGGAGGTATCGGGGTGCTTGCCCTTTGCTCCCTCGGTCTGCTCACGCACAAGTAGGCCATGGTCTACTTGTGCTCACCCTCACTCTCTCTCTGTCCCTCTCTCTGTCTGTCTGTCTCTGCCTCTCTCTCTCTTTCGCTCTCTCTCCTCATGCTCTCTGTGAGGTGTGAATAAAGTGGCAGGACATTAAATATTGTGGGGGTCAGGAGGAGAGAGAGGAGAGAGCAGGGGGGTGATGACAGCTGTGAACCAGTAAATCCACTCCACCCACTTTAACCAGTAAAGCCTGTATTGATTAACAGAAGCTCCTGGCTGGCACACTCATAAATCTGGGTGTCTGCGTGTGTGCGTGCCTGTCTGTGTGTGTGTGTCTGTGTGTGTGTGTGTGTGTGTGTGTGTGTGTGTGTGTGTGTGTGTGTGTGTGTGTGTGTGTGTGTGTGTGTGTGTGTTGGGGGGTCTGGCAGACGCAGAGGTAGTAGGTACAGACATAAACATTTACGATATCAGCAGGACATGAAGACGCGTTCAGAAACAGCGTCACGTTGGCTGGTTCAGTCCGTCCGTGAGTCTGTCTAAGCAAGGCTGCCCAAAAGGTAGATGGTGATCTACCAGTAGATCACACAGGCCATGCAGGTAGATCACATGACGGTACCCTAAAGTGTATAGATCTGTAACCAAATGGACCCTTACGGGTCCATTTGGTTTCATTTTACACTCTCAAGAGTTCAATTATATTTAAACATCTACGTAATTTCCTAGAGTCCACACACTTAGAAAATGGAGAATAATTGTTATTTTGACCAACGTTTTTGCCAGTTCTCTTTCCCAATTGTGGACAAAAACGATCTAACATTTCCCAATTGGGTGGGCAGCAGAAAAAAAATGAAGCGGCACCCATACCATTTTCGGTTACAGGACTTTTATCAGTCAAGTAAAGCATCAATAATAACATCAGTTGTTGTTGAAGTTGCAACAGACACGCAGCATGCATAAAGCTAAAGGTCTGACTCAGAGAGTTTTCTGTTTTCAATGATGAAATGCTGTTGGTTTAGTGGTGACACAACTGTAGTTAGTTAGAAGCAGTAGTAGTGTTTCACATCATTTTAAATATAAGCACTTTTCTAAAAAAATATATATATACTTTGAAATTTGGGTTGTTTTGCATGCCATCATGTGCTGGGGCAGTTAGGGCCCATACCCATGCCTAGATCCGCTCCTGGTGCTTGTGTTCACCTGTAGAAAAGCTCTGAGTTGGATGAACTTCAAAAGTGAAGTCCCGAACACACTGAAAGACACAACGGCTCCTATGGAGAAAGAGAGAGAGAGAGAGAGGGAGAGAGAGGGAGAGGGAGAGAGAGAGAGAGAGAGAGAGCAAATACAAAGGTCAAAGCTCTGGGCAGGGGCGTTATCCTGTGTCCGTGCTCATGGGGGCTGAAAAAAAAAACAACAACACCAGCCCCGCATGTGCCTGTACACAGTAGGGCTACTCGAGCCCCAGAGCCCCTTAAGTCTTCCATTCTCATGGGGGCTCGGGCCCTTGAGCCCCCACAAAAATAACGCGCCTGGCTCTGGGTGTCGGAAAAAAAAAAAGAAAATGAAGGAAATCTCCGTTAGTGAAAGGTACACAAAGGAGCAATCTGATGTTCTTTCAAACAGAAAGAATGTTGAAAGGAATGAAGTGAGCCTCACATCACCGCGATCAAAGGCAAAACAAAGCCGCTGCAGTGAAATCACAGTGACAAAGAGCTTATTGTAAACACTGGAAAGGCCGCTGACTGACTGTAGAGAGAATAAGCCTGGTAGTTCATGTCACAAACAAACATACCGGTAGGTAGCAGGCTTTTATTATGGAGACTATTGTCCAATTTTTTGCTGGGGTCACTGATGATATCACACTTGCACCGTTTCCGACTTGCATCATTCCCACCTTGCATGGTCACCGCATACACCGGTGCCCAAAGATGTTTTAATAAATCAATTAAAGCTGCAAGCAGCGATTAACGGGCCCTCGATCGTGCAAGTGTCGGGCAAATATCGGCCAATCAGAAAAGGGGACGCGGCTAAGTCACAAGGACCCAAAACGTAGTCCAATGATACCACCCATATGTCTCTATGACATAGCATTGAGGAGTTATGGCAGAAAATAGTATCGACCAATCAGAAGAGGGGGCGGGGCTAAGTTACACCAATCAACGTCAGGGACGCGTCAGGGACTCATTACCGGGTCC
This sequence comes from Benthosema pterotum, assembly GCA_039105355.1. Lineage (NCBI taxonomy): Eukaryota > Metazoa > Chordata > Actinopteri > Myctophiformes > Myctophidae > Benthosema > Benthosema pterotum. The sequence goes on along the minus strand of CM076980.1, from coordinate 8,386,059 downwards.
CATGATGCCAGCCATATGTCTCTATGACATAGCATTGAGGAGTTATGGCAGAAAATAGTATCGACCAATCAGGTGCAAGTACAGGGGGCGGGGCCCCTCTTCTGATTGGTTAATACCAATCAGGACGTCAGGGACTCATTACCGGGTCCCATGATGCCAGCCATATGTCTCTATGACATAGCATTGAGGAGTTATGGCAGAAAATAGTATCGACCAATCAGGTGCAAGTACAGGGGGCGGGGCCCCTCTTCTGATTGGTTTATACCAATCAGGACGTCAGGGACTCATTACCGGGTCCCATGATGCCAGCCATATGTCTCTATGACATAGCATTGAGGAGTTATGGCAGAAAATAGTATCGACCAATCAGGTGCAAGTACAGGGGGCGGGGCCCCTCTTCTGGTTGGTCGATACCAATCAGGACGTCAGGGACTCATTACCGGGTCCCACGATGCCAGCCATATGTCTCTATGACATAGCATTGAGGAGTTATGACAGAAAATAGTATCGACCAATCAGGTGCAAGTACCACTTCCTGTTTGGCGGCGAAGTTTGGCGCTCCGCCACGGCGGCGCCGTTTTACGAAAACTCACGATTAGCACAACTTTTCATCGTCAACGTCTTTTCTGCTTACCGAGCGATTTTTTTTCCGAACGGACCCCCCTGCTCCGACGAGTTGGCCAAAATGCGACATGTGGAAATGGCCTAAATTGCACCAAAACGCAGCCTTTATTTTGAAATAACCGACTTCCTGTTCGGTTTCGGACGCGGCACCAAGAGACTTTTTTTTAAGTTGCGACATGATACAGGTGCGTGCCGATTTTCGTGGATGTACGTCAAACCGTATGGTGGGGCTTGAGGCACGAAGTTTTCTAGGGGGCGCTGTTGCACAATTAGGCCACGCCCACTTTTAACAATTTTACCATACGTAAATTTACGCCACTAGGAACGTGCGTGCCAACTTTCGCAACTTTTCGTGTACATTATGCGGCCGAAAAACGCGATTTACTTCGGTTAAGAAGAAACAAACAAAGAAGAATAAACATTGCGGAATCAATAGGGCTTCGCACTTGCTTTGCAGTGCTCGGGCCCTAATTAATGTACAAGCTGTACTCAGTGTACTGTATTGTACAGTCTGTTACCTTATAGATTTAATTGCACACACAGAGACACGTGCACACACACACACACACACACACACACACACACACACACACACACACACACACACACACACACACACACACACACACACGCGCGCACACGCACACGCACACGCGCGCGCGCACACACACACACACACACAGGTACATTATTCAGATGTTTAATAATTTAACTCTTGATAGATTTGAGACCATCCACCTCGTCTTATTTCACAATCTCTCTCTCTCTCTCTCTCTCTCTCTCTCTCTCTCTCTCTCTCTCTCTCTCTCTCTCTCTCTCTCTCTCTCTCTCTCTCTCTCTCTCTCTCACTGCAGTGTAAATTGAATTGCCAGTCATATTTCAATCCTGCGTTTCACATCATTTTTGGACCAATGCCAAACGCTCCTCCAGAGATCCTCAGAGCTGTTAGTTTACACAGAATGCTGAGTGAGGACAGAGTGGAGGAGGAGGACAGACGTTATGGTGAGGACAGACAGACAGGTGTGGTGTGAGAGGCAGGCCAGACACACGTCATGTCTATGAGTGGCTAGGGCTGGTGGGATGACTGACTGACTGACTGACTGACTGACTGACTGACTGACTGACTGACTGACTGACTGACTGACTGACTGACTGACCGACCGACTGAACTTATTGTCTGACTGACTGGCTGACTGACTGACTGGCTATAGTTGGCAGTCTGGTTGGCTGAGTGGTTGTCTGCCTGACAGTCTGTCTGGCTGACAGTCTTGCTGGCTGACAGGCTTGCTGGCTGGCAGTCTGGCTGGCTGACAGGCTTGCTGGCTGGCAGTCTGGCTGGTTGGATGGCAGTTTGCCTGGCAGTCTGACTGGCAGGCTGGCTGGCGGTCTGACTGGCTGGCTGGCTGGCTGGCTGGCTGACTGTCAGTCTGGCTGGTTGGATGGCAGTTTGGCTGGCTGGCAGTCTGACTGGCTGGCTGGCTGGCTGACTGTCAGTCTGGCTGGTTGGATGGCAGTTTGGCTGGCTGGCAGTCTGACTGGCTGGCTGGCTGGCTGGCTGTCAGTCTGGCTGGTTGGATGGCAGTTTGGCTGGCTGGCAGTCTGACTGGCAGTCTGGCTGGGGTGGCAGTCTGGCTGGCTGTCTGGCTGGCAGTCTGGCTGGCTGGCAGTCTGGCTGGCAGTCTGGCTGGCAGTCTGGCTGGCTGGCTGGCAGTCAGTCTGGCTGGCACTCTGGCTGGTACTCTGGCTGGTACTCTGGCTGGTACTCTGGCTGGCTGGTACTCTGGCTGGTACTCTGGCTGGTACTCTGGCTGGTACTCTGGCTGGCTGGTACTCTGGCTGGCAGTCTGGCTGGTACTCTGGCTGGTACTCTGGCTGGTACTCTGGCTGGCAGTCTGGCTGGTACTCTGGCAGTCTGGCTGGCAGTCTGGCTGGCTGGCAGTCTGGCTGGCAGTCTGACTGGCACTCTGGCAGTCTGGCTGGCAGTCTGACTGGCACTCTGGCAGTCTGGCTGGCAGTCTGGCTGGCTGGCAGTCTGGCTGGCAGTCTGGCTGGCACTCTGGCAGTCTGGCTGGCAGTCTGGCTGGCTGGCAGTCTGGCTGGCAGTCTGGCTGGTACTCTGGCAGTCTGGCTGGTACTCTGGCAGTCTGGCTGGCAGTCTGGCTGGCTGGCAGTCTGGCTGGCACTCTGGCAGTCTGGCTGGCAGTCTGGCTGGCTGGCAGTCTGGCTGGTAGTCTGGCTGGCAGTCTGGCTGGTAGTCTGGCTGGCAGTCTGGCTGGCAGTCTGGCTGGCTGGCTGGCAGTCAGTCTGGCTGGCACTCTGGCTGGTACTCTGGCTGGTACTCTGGCTGGTACTCTGGCTGGCTGGTACTCTGGCTGGTACTCTGGCTGGTACTCTGGCTGGTACTCTGGCTGGCTGGTACTCTGGCTGGCAGTCTGGCTGGTACTCTGGCTGGTACTCTGGCTGGTACTCTGGCTGGCAGTCTGGCTGGTACTCTGGCAGTCTGGCTGGCAGTCTGGCTGGCTGGCAGTCTGGCTGGCAGTCTGACTGGCACTCTGGCAGTCTGGCTGGCAGTCTGACTGGCACTCTGGCAGTCTGGCTGGCAGTCTGGCTGGCTGGCAGTCTGGCTGGCAGTCTGGCTGGCACTCTGGCAGTCTGGCTGGCAGTCTGGCTGGCTGGCAGTCTGGCTGGCAGTCTGGCTGGTACTCTGGCAGTCTGGCTGGTACTCTGGCAGTCTGGCTGGCAGTCTGGCTGGCTGGCAGTCTGGCTGGCAGTCTGGCTGGCACTCTGGCAGTCTGGCTGGCAGTCTGGCTGGCTGGCAGTCTGGCTGGCACTCTGGCAGTCTGGCTGGCACTCTGGCAGTCTGGCTGGCAGTCTGGCTGGCAGTCTGGCTGGCACTCTGGCAGTCTGGCTGGCAGTCTGGCTGGCTGGCAGTCTGGCTGGCAGTCTGGCTGGTACTCTGGCAGTCTGGCTGGTACTCTGGCAGTCTGGCTGGCAGTCTGGCTGGCACTCTGGCTGGCACTCTGGCAGTCTGGCTGGCTGGCAGTCTGGCTGGCAGTCTGGCTGGTACTCTGGCAGTCTGGCTGGTACTCTGGCAGTCTGGCTGGCAGTCTGGCTGGTACTCTGGCTGGCTGGCAGTCTGGCTGGCTGGCTGGCTGGTACTCTGGCAGTCTGGCGGCTGGCAGTCTGGCAGTCTGGCTGGTACTCTGGCTGGCTGGCAGTCTGGCTGGCAGTCTGGCAGTCTGGCTGGTACTCTGGCAGTCTGGCTGGCTGGCAGTCTGGCAGTCTGGCTGGCTGTCTGGCTGGTACTCTGGCAGTCTGGCTGGCTGGCAGTCTGGCTGTCTGGCTGGTACTCTGGCAGTCTGGCGGCTGGCAGTCTGGCAGTCTGGCTGGTACTCTGGCAGTCTGGCTGGCAGTCTGGCTGGCTGGCAGTCTGGCAGTCTGGCTGGTACTCTGGCTGGCTGGCAGTCTGGCTGGCTGGCAGTCTGGCGGCTGGCTGGCAGTCTGACTGGCTGGCAGTCTGGCTGGCTGGCAGTCTGGCTGGCTGGCAGTCTGGCTGGCTGGCAGTCTGGCGGCTGGCTGGCAGTCTGACTGGCAGTCTCACTGTCTGGCTGCCTGGCTGACCCGTCTGGTAATGTTGGTATTCATGTATAAATCAGAATGAAATTTCTGCAGCAACAAGCCATAAGATAAAACTGAGTGACCTCATTTTAAGAACCAGGTCATTCTATTTCAGATGCTCCATTCTCTTCTCTTCTCTTCTCTTCTCTTCTCTTCTCTTCTCTTCTCTTCTCTTCTCTTCTCTTCTCTTCTCTTCTCTTCTCTTCTCTTCTCTTCTCTTCTCTTCTCTTCTCTCCTCTCCTCTCCTCTCCTCTCCTCTCCTCTCCTCTCCTCTCCTCTCCTCTCCTCTTCTCATGTGCATAGGCGCGTGTGTGTGTGTGCGTGCGCGCGTGCGTGTGTGAGTCAGACTGGCTGACATCCTGCTGATGTCAGCATACAGTACATACTGTTGCTTCAAGGGAAAGACTGTCTTGACTCAGGGACAGTCTGGAGGCGTTCAGAGAGGAACAGATTCAGACAATATTTAGAGAGGAATATGAAATCTGCACTGATTTAGTCTGCACTGATTTAGGATTCACGGCAGCAGTAAAAACATACAGATGTGTTTCGTCACACTGGTAGCCGGGTCTTGTTTATGTATTTTTGTGGCTTTCACCTTTATTCATTTAATTATTTTATAGAGGGACAGACAGTACTAGTCTGACGGGAATAGGAAGAGAGATGGTGACATAAAATTCTACCACTGACAAAGGCCGAAACGTAGTTGTAGGGCTACTATAGCCTGCAATAATTTGAAACACTACTACTGCTACTAACTACATTTGTGGCACCACTAAACCAACAGCATTTCATCATTGAAAACAGAAAACTTTTAGCTTTATGCATGCTGCGTGTCTGTTGCAACTTCAACAACAACTGATGTTATTATTGATGCTTATACTTGACTAATAAAAGTCCTGTAACTGAAATTGGTATACACCACCGGTTTTCTCCTGCCCCCCCCCCCCAATTGGGAAATGTTACATCCGCCCATGGTTTTTTTCCTTTGGAACACCGCTGTTGATTTTTCATGGAGAATTGGAACATTTCAAAATGAGGTCAAGTCACTGAAGTCTGGATAATATATTCACAAAGATTTCCAACTAAGCACACACGCAATCTAATCTTACCAAATTACTAATCCTAAATCCTGATGAATGCCTCGATGTTGGTACAAGCCATGAATTAACCATTGAGGCAGCGTTGCCATGTTTATTATAAGCAACCTTTGGCTTATTTTTATGTTTTTTTTTAACAGTAAATGAACAGGTAAATACAACCTTATACAGTGGCTTACCTCTGCGAGTCCACAGTGACACACACAAATGACCATGTGAAGTCATAAATAATATCTTTATATGAGCAGACATGGAATGAATTATAATCTTTATTAACCACAATAGGAAGTCCCGCCTCCTCTGAGCGATCACTGTCATTTATGACATGATGGGGTCACATCTGGTCACGCACGCACATGCACACACACACACACACACACACACACACACACACACACACACACACACACACACACACACACACACACACACACACACACACACACACACACACACACACACACACACGCACAGCATCAAAGTTGTTTTGCTCTGTCAGTAGATCAGAACCACATGGACAAACTGAATCATGAACTCCATTCAATATTTTATTTGTGTGTGTGTGTGTGTGTGTGTGTGTGTGTGTGTGTGTGTGTGTGTGTGTGTGTGTGTGCGTGCGTGCGCGTGTGCGTGCATGCGTGTGCGTGTGCGTGTGCGTGTGTGTGTGTGTGTGTGTGTGTGTGTGTGTGTGTGTGTGTGTGTGTGTGTGTGTATTGTAAAGGGGATGCAGATTGTCAGATAGAGATCAGAAACCTTTGAAGTCGCCTGTAAAATAACTTGGCTGTTTGTGAGAGACAGACTGTCTCTGTCTGTCTGTCCGTCTCTCTATATACTTGTCTGTCTGTCTATCTGTCTCTCCATTTCTGTCTGTCTATCTATCACGCACTCTACTTGCGTGAGTGGAGCGGGTGCAAGTTTAGTGATCGGTGCGCTGTCGGTGTTTGGTGGTCCGCGGTTCGCAGTCGGCCATCCCTCGCAGGGGCGGATTGGCCATCTGGAGTACAGGGAGTTTTCCCGGTGGCCTGCGCCACCTAGTGGCCTGGACAAGATCCAAAATGCACTAGTGGCACTTCCAAAATGCACTAGAATGCGCTAGATGCTCGCCTGGAACATACAGATCAAAATGACCGTTAATCTTCTACATTCTCTATATGTGTAGACTAAGTTGGGCTAATTCTCATGATAACTAGTGCATTTTGGATCTTGTCCAGGCCACTAAGTGGCGCAGGCCACCGGGAAAACTCCCTGTACTCCAGATGGCCAATCCGCCCCTGTTTTGGAAGGTAGAGGTCAGCAGAGCAGTCAGCGGCGCAGGCCTGACCTGGACCAGACCATTTCCCTGTTCAGACAGGTCAGAGGTCACTGATAAGAGGTCATGGGGGTCAGTGAGGTCAGCATCATATCAGACACCTGGATCAGCTGCTACTGTCTGGCATCCACGGAATTATTACCACAACGTAGGAATACTTCAACCGCTTATCCGTTGTTGGGTCGCAGGGGGACAACAGGCAGACGTCCCTGCCAGCAATTCAGTGTTTTTATTTATAACCATTTCCACCAAACTAAAGTTTTTGTTCACTTTTCCATGCTGTATTTAGCAGAGATAACAGACAGACGTAGAAAAAAAAAACGTCAGTTTTTCTACTTTTTTATTGTGTGGATTTCAATTCAGATGTTTAACACTAACTCTTGGGAGCAAAAATGAAACCAAGCTTTCATTTTACACTCTTAAGAGTTATAGGGCTCCTTTTTGTCACACGCTAAATCCCTTATCCCTAACTTCTTTGCCTTTTTTGCTATCTTGAAAAACGTTTTAGAATAGTTCAATGTACCAATCTATTGACATGTTGTATACGCTTGTAGACTGTCCATTTTAACTATTGTTTTTTGTTCATGGGGTTCTGTTACAGTCAGGTTGAAAAATGAGTATGCCGGTACTTGTTTTTCTTACAGTTTGTTCCACGCATTCCAAAAAATGAACAATGACTCCGAGTAGTGCATGTGGAAACGCTTCGATGTATAACACTTCATCTGCACAGGCAAGGAGCCAAACACTGTCCTCATGTCATGGAGCATTGGCCATTGCCTATAGCAGGGGTCGGCAACCCAAGATGTTGAAAGAGCCATTTTCGACCCAAAATTAAATTCAAAATCTGTCTGGAGCCGCATTTTATTATTATTTTTTTCCTGAGAGTGTGCAAATGTGAACCAAATGGACCCTGGTGGGTCCCCTGGCCTATAGCCAGAACGAATCTAATAACCAATAATAAATATACCGTAGAAGCGCGTAGAATAACGGTGACAGGAAGACTCAGCCCAAATGATACTCGGCCCTGAGTATAGACAGAGTTGTGCTGTTGCAAACTCCGTTCGCTTCATGGATCTCCAAATTTGGACATGAAAGGTACTGTGCGCGCGTGTCTGTGCGTGTGTGTGTGTACACTATGTGTATTTGAGTCAGAGGTGACAGTGCATGGAGCTGCAGGCTCTGACGCACACACACACACACACACACACACACACACACACACACACACACAACACACACACACACACACACACACACACACACACACACACACACACATACAGTATAATCCGGTAAAAAGTGACTCAGTTCTTCTTTGCTCTCATATCATTCTCTCCCCAGGAGCTCTCGAACCCGTGACCCAAACGCTGCCCACACTGCCATGGTCAGCCTATGAATGAATGCACTTCTAAAGGGGAATTCCACTGCCAAGCTGCATCCATTCCCCATCACTGACCAGATGGACAAACATGGGTATAGGAATAATTCAGCTTCTAAATAAGGTGTGTAGCTTGCAGGGGCAGATGTAACATTTCAATTTGGGGGGGGGGGGGGGGGGGGGGGGGGGGGGCGGGGGGGGGGGGGGGGAGGGCGGGGGGGGGGGGGGGGGGGGGGGGGGGGGCAGGAGAAAAAAAGGGTTCGCACCCGTAACATTTTCGGAAATTATATTAGGCAAGTAAAGCATCAATAACATTACTTATTGTTGAAGTTGCCACGCAGCATGCATAAAGATATAGTTCTGATTCAAAGAGTTTTCTGTTTTCAATGATGAAATGCTGTTGGTTTAGTGGTGACACAGCTGTAGTTAGTTAGTAGCTAGCCTGGTCTAGCCCTCAATGATTTTGGCCTTGGGGGGCGGGGGTGCTCGTGGGATCCACACGGCGGAAGTGCTGCGCTCTGATTTGATCTCACTAACGTGTCGTCATCTCCGGCCCCTCCCGCGCCCGTCCACTGCTGTTCTACGTCACATCATTTAGAGCGACGCCCACCCCGGAAGGTTGACACGCCCCTCAAGGCCACTTTCCAACGCGCGTTAGTCCAGGCTGTCCGTTTTCGCGCAAGGCGAACGAAAATGAAAGCCTGGGTGTCGAGGCTAGTTAGTAGCAGTAGTAGTGGTTCATTTTAAATATAAGCACTTTAATTTGAAATATCTTGGGTTGTTTTGCACACCATTGTGCTTGGTGGGGCAGACTGGGCATTTAGGGGGGCATTGACCCCCCCCCCCCCCACAGGGGCGGATGCCTAGAATCCGCCCCTGTTAGCTTGACCTCAAGTTTAAATTGTCATTTCGTTTTACTTCATTATTCAGACCGAAGCTTTAGGCCTATACCCTGTTATAAGTGTTTACAAAACGCTGTTCCCTCTCCAACGGTAAACACTTCCACTATTTTCAAATGTTTTTTATTGTACTTGTGACACTTGCTTTGGTAATGTAAATGTTTGTTTTCTCAACCCAGTAAAGCTCCTAGGAATTGGAGGGATGAAAAAATGTGTCCCTTCCATAGCCCCCCCTGCAGTGGTGTGTGTGTTGTGTGTGTGTGTGTGTGTGTGTGTGTGTGTGGTGTGTGTGTGTGTGTGTGTGTGTGTGTGTGTGTGTGTGTGTGTGTGTGTGCGTGCGTGTGTATAATTTAAGTCTTATCAGCAGAGCTGTCAGCAGTAGCTGTAATGACACACAGAGCAATGACTAATGGATTTCTGTTTAACAGTCACCACGTGCACGCACACACACACACACACACAACACACACACACACACACACACACACACACACACACACACACACACACACACACACACACACACACCCACAGGGGTGGATTATAGGGGGAGGCACAAAGAGACTTCAAGGTAAAGAAGGACTGTCTGGAAGTTATTTTATTCCCATTTACATGTATATTCAATATGTATTTTATTTGTACATGTATATTGTTTTATTGACATTGCCTTGATCCACTTTTGCTTTGGCAATGTAAACGTATGTTTTTCCATGCCAATAAAGCTGTAATTGAATTGAAAATGAATAGAGAGGGAGAGAGAGAGAATAAACATTGTATTGTACTCTGACATTGATTGATCTAGGCATATAGAGAAATTTGATTTATTGAAGACTACGGCCTCCATATGTTCATAACCTTTGTTTTGATACATTGTTGTACTGGTGTATTGCACTTCCTTTTTTCTGTTCTATTGTGTTCTACTGTGTTTTCTTGTTATATTGTATTTCTTGTTGTTCTGTTCTTGCTTTGGCAATGTAAACGTATGTTTTGTCATGCCAATAAAGACATTTGAATTGAATTTAATTGAGAGAGAGAGAGAGAGAGAGAGAGAGAGAGAGAGAGAGAGAGAGAGAGAGAGAGAGAGAGAGAGAGAGAGAGAGAGAGAGAGAGAGAGAGAGAGAGGCCTAGGGGCGGATTATCATTTCCCAATTGGGGGGCAGGAGAAAATGGTAAGGGGTGGCGGCTACATCGCCCGTGTCGCTTTGCGCCACGGGCGATGAAGCCGCCCCATACCATTTTCAGTTATTGCCCCCCCCCATGCCCATGACTAAATCTGCCCCTGGAGAAAGAGAGAGAGAGAGAGAGAGAGAGGAGAGAGAGAGAGAGAGGGGTGGACAGAGCTAAAGATAAACAAGGGACCCCCCAACCCCCACCAAACACACCCCCTCGGGATAATCCCTGGTTGTCCTCTGGTGACCCCGCCCCCCTGAGGCTGTCTGCTTGTCAGTCAAACGCGACCCTGCTCAGCCCACCCCTCCACCAGGGGCGGATCTAGTCATAGGCATGGGGGGGGGGCAATGCCCCCCTAAATGCCCGGTCTGCCTGACCAAACATGACGGCATGCAAAACAACCCATGCAGATATTTTAGTGCTTATATTTAAAAGTATTTGAAACACTACTGAAAATGGTATGGGGGCGGCTTCATCGCCCGTGGCGCGGAGCGACATGGGCAATGAAGCCCCCTTACCATTTTCTTCTGCCCCCCCAATTGGGAAATGTTACATCCGCCCTGCCCTCCACTAAGGCCAATGCTTACATCATCACACCACTACATGTCAGACCGCGTCAAGTCAAGGACCCCCCCTCCCCCCCTCCCCAAATTAATACCTATTTGGCTTCCGCGGACCCCTACGTATATATACAGTATACATTGGAATGTGTGTTTCAAGGGGCATGCTAAAAGGATCCCATGATGCACCCGCCGTGGGTTCAATCCCCCCTGCATGCAGCTGCTCCAGCTCTCCTTTTGTTACAGTCCAAGTGTCCTTGAGCAAGACACTGAACCTTTGTGTGTCTAAATTCTCCAGATGTTCGTGTGTTCGTGTGTGTGTGTGTGTGTGTGTGTGTGAGTGTGTGTGTTTGTGTGGTGTGTGTGTGTGTGTGTGTGTTGTGTGTGTGTGTGTGTGTGTGTGTGTGTGTGTGTGTGTGTGAGTGTGTGTTGAGAGAGAGAAAATGCACTCACTCTTTGATGAATACACATGATGAATGCACCATTTACCATTTTGCTATTGTTACCATTAGGAGCCAATGCTTCATAGCCTAGGATTGTTCTATTGTCAACATTATTATAGGAGATAATGCTATCAGAGGGAACTGTTGTTTAACGTTGTAATAAACGATATGCTATCAGGGAACTATTGTTGATGTTGTAGCAGCTAATTAAAACAACAATGACAGGCGTTATATGTCATTAACTGCCAGGTGAAACAAGCGCTCTCCGTTGTGTGCTGTGTGCTGCGTGATGACGTTTCCATTGTCACATCAATAAAAGCCAATAGAAATTAAGCTGAACTGTTCTTATCCCATTCCTGAATCCTCCACAAACACAGCTGTCTTAATTACAGTCAGAAATAATCAGTTTTTCCTTTTTAATCCCATTCTCCAGACAGTGCATTACTGGGTTTGAACACACTCATCACGTTAGAATAGACATCTGAACACATAGTGGTACAAATAATCCACAGTGACAGAGCTGAGTGACATTTGTAAACATCCATGCGTGGCATGTAGAACAGTGGTTTTCAACCTTTTTGACACCAGGGACCACCATTTATTCAGCATTTGAGCCACGGACCACCATTTGATGACATTTAGCCCAAAGACCTAAAACTAAAGAACTCTTTTGGTTTTGTTCACAATTTCAGGCTGGATTTTGCAAACAAAACAGTGTAGTAGACTTCTTAATTAAATACTGCTTCGGATGATGGATATTTTAACTCTTGAGAGTGTGAAAATGAAACCAAATGGACCCGCAAGGGTCCATTTGGTTTCATTTTTACATTCTCAAGAGTTACATCTGGTTAACCAACTTTCCATCATTTAGCCTGGGGACCACCTGGAACCCTCTCAAGGACCACTGGTGGTCCCCGGACCACCTGTTGAAAACCCCTGCTCTTGTATAGTAGCCTCATCGTACAGCTGTCCCTCGCCCTTTGCGCCCCATAGCCTGAAGGGGTATGCGAGCTCGGCTCTGATTGGCTCCGAAACTTCAGATCAGCGTTTCAGGCTGAAACTTCAAAGTAAAATGCCCTTCATTTTCCGGTTCACCGCACCTTTAAGAGATGTAATGCCATCATAGGAACTATTGTTAGCTTGTTACCTTTGTAGAAGCTGTAATGCCATCATAGGAACTATTGTGTACCGTTATAGGAGCTGTAATGCCATCATAGGAACTATTGTTACCGTTATAGGAGCTGTAATGCCGGATGTAACATTTCCCAATTGGGGGGGCAGAAGAAAATGGTAAGGGGGCAGCTTCATCGCCAGTGTCGCTTCGCGCCACGGGCGATGAAGCTGCCCCCATACCATTTTCAGTAGTGTTTCAAATATTTTAAATATAAGCACTGAAATATCTTGGGTTGTTTTGCATGCCATCATGTTTGGTGGGGCAGACTGGGCATTTAGGGGGGCATTGCCACCCCATGCCTATGCCTAGATCCGCCCCTGTGTAATGCCATCATAGGAACTATTGTGTACCGTTATAGGAGCTGTAATGCCATCATAGGAACTATTGATACAGGATCAGTCTTATCTCTGTATAATTGCTCCTCACTAATCCTCCATTAGGTTCTTTTCACATTCTAGGAGCTTAATGCTGAACAGGACAGTCAAACATCATGCTGCTCTCTGTTGTCATTTTAACTTTTAACCTCTGTTGGGGGGGAGGCGGAGAAGGGGGGGTGGCAGGGCCGGATCTAGCCAGCCCTACTAGGGTGGGCTAGAAGAATGCAGAGCCTTCTAGTGGGAGAGTTAGGATATTGAGGGGCCAGAAACCAGAGTGGAGCATATGACTACAGAGCCTCTCCGAGTGCAAACTGCAGTTGGGAATACATTGTTTTCAATGAGAACGGCACAAATAAGAGCTATTTTAGGTACGTATGCAAAGACAACTGTTTTAAAGTAACGTTCAAGTCACGAATACCCTCTCTGTAATGTTCATGTTGTACTACTATTAAAGAACAAGGTGTTTAAAGTCATTAAAGCTGGATTAAAAATCTGAGTCCAAGGCATTTCTGCGTACTCCTACTGCTACATTGGACTCGCAGGCAGTCTCACGAGACGCCCCGTATCGCGAGATTGTTCGTGCTAACAGTGTGAGTGAATGGGGTGCTGTTGGCTCTATGCTCCTCAGCAGATTGTCAGTTGCTAACAGTGTGTGTGAATGGGGTGCTGTTGGCTCTATGCTCCTCCAGCAGATTGTCAGTTGCTACAGTGTGTGTGAATGGGGGTGCTGTTAGCTCTATGCTCCTCCAGGAGATTGTCAGTTGCTAACAGTGTGTGTGAATTGGGGTGGTTGGCTCTATGCTCCTCCAGCAGCGAGAGCGACCTGGCGCATAGGAGTGAACGGGAATATCCTAACTCTCCACTGGAAGGCTCTGGAAGAATGGCCACTGTTGAAAACCACTAATATTACCCTTCATTGGGTGGGCAGGATGCCTGCCCCCCGCTAGATCCGGCCCTGGGGGGCAGGGGTGGGAGGGGGGGGCAAGAGGAAAGCACATAGTGACAGAGAGGGAGGGGGTGAAGGAGAATAGATGGAGCGATAGAGAAAGAGATAGAGGGGGGTTGGGGGTGTGGGGGGTTTAGAGGTGAAGAGAGGGACATCAAGCCACTGTCCTCTGGTGACCTCCCCTCCTGAGGTGACCTGTCAATCAATCTGAATGTGACCCAGGTCACATGACCTGAGGTCATCATTCCAACACAACGCTACTCTTGATTTCACCCATGTACGCACGCGCACACACCACGCACACACACAGCGGCAGCGCACACACAGCGCACACACGGGTGGAGAAAGTTTGGATACTGTGTGTGTGCGTGCATGTGCAATGTGTGTGCGTGTGCGTGTGTGTGTGTGTGTGTGTGTGGTATAAACATTGAAAGCTTTACTAGACTATTGTATTGTAATCTACTGTAAACATACAGTATACACATACCACCATTGTTGTGGCGTTTGGCTATTAGAGTAGCAACACTTTACCAATCCACAAACATGGGTCCACTTTACACATGCATAGAAACATGGGTCCACTTTACACTTGCAGAAACATGGGTCCACTTTACACATGTATAGAAACATGGGTCCACTTTACCCATGCAGAAACATGGGTCCACTTTAGCTCTGGTCCAGAGAGTCTGACATGCATTGGAGCTCTGTACAATACAGTGCAATCGGCCATTACTCCATCCGACCATGTGTCTTCTGGAGTGGATATATAAAGAACGTTTTACACATTCACCGGAACAAACACGTCTTGTGTCATTAAAAAGCCCACTTACCTTAGTGGTAGCATTCT
>CM076980.1:8354117-8366617 GCA_039105355.1 Benthosema pterotum | reverse complement strand
GAAATATCTTTGGGTTGCTTTGCATGCCATCATGTTTGGTGGGGCAGTCAGGGTATTTAGGGGAGCATTGCCCCCCCCCCCCAGATCCAGCCTTGATGAAACATATCCCTTGTGTTGTCCTGGACAAACGGAAGCTGTACAAGATTTAACAACTTGGCTTTTACTTTTACTCAAATCCATGATCATGTTCCATATTGTACTGTATCTCGGTTTTTTCCCTTAAATCTTATTTCATTTTTATATGTACCTCTTTATAGGTTATTTAAAAAAATGTTTTTTAATTAATTTCCTGTCTATGATTGTTTCATTAAGTTCTTTATATTTAGTTATAGGTATAGTTTTCTGTGTGTGTGTCTGTTTTGTGCTTAGACAACACACACACATGCATAACACGCCATGCACACTAATGGGCTATCAGTGTATCTCCAGCGGAGATAATCAGACAAGACAGAGAGTCTCTCACCTCAGGATGCCCCGAGACCTTTTTACAAAAATCACGTTAAGAAAACTCCATCACCGCTGCTGACCCCCCAGTGACCTCACTGTGGCCGCACTGTGACCCTAACACACACACACACACACACACACACACACACACACACACACACACACACACACACACACACACACACACACACACACACACACACACACACAGCTCAGAATATAGCATATATCTCCAAGACAAACAGGTGCAGCCTATATGCCTCTCAGAGACAATTGAACAGAAAAGGAAAGTTTCTAATTTATTCCGTTTTCAACTTTTAATCCCACCTTCACCTTCCCATGACCCCCCTGCAGGGGCCAAAACATCGACAGTAAATGATCACAAATGACTGGTGAGAGACAAGGGTGAAAGGCACACATTAACCATTTTATATTTCTAAACATAGCTTTCATTAGAGGTGTTTAAACTTTTAACCCAATACATACCATCAAACGGCAAAAAGACAAGCTTGCAGATGGGTATTTGAACCCGCCACCCGCTTTGACCGTTATCAAGCGCTAATTCCCGAGAGCAGGGCTGATTTTAGGACCCGTAAGGGACGCGTAAGAGTCCATTTGGTTTCATTTAACACTCTCAAGAGTTCTGAATTACATACATACATACATTACATACAAGAAAACCTTCCAATTCTCCCCAATTCTCCCCCTCTATGATTCATTATAAGTGCATTATTCCTAAACAATATAACAGCAAGTAACACCATCACCACTATTTCAAAGGTCATACTTTCTAGGGGGCCTGAAATGGATTTTCAGTGATGGAACACCATTGTGTCATTTTGGAAGCACCCGTGCCCACACTTTTTGGACTTTGGGAGCCCAAGAGGCTGCTTATTAGCTGATCTTCTCAACCAGGCATGTTGTCTGGGAGCCAACTGACACGATTGCATTGAAAACCCAGAAATCTTGAATCAGCGTGGCCACTTTTGTTTTAAGCCCTGCGTCAGCTTGGCGACATGCTTGCAGCTATGGTTAGGGCAGGTGTGCCCAAAAGGTAAATCGTTACACGTGATCACATGACAGTCCCTTAAAATATAAAACTGTCAGTAGTAGCATATACAAGAAAACCCTTCCCTCTATTTTTCATTTACTTAAACACTAAGTAACACCATCACCACTATTTCAAAGCTCCCTCTTTCTAGGGGCCTCGAAATGGATTTTCAGTAATGGGACAATGACATTTTTGAGGTGTAGATCTTGTTGAGCTGGTCATTTTGAAAGTAGCTCTCAAGTCAGAAAACGTGTTGGCACCTCTGGGTTAGGTTAGGGTCAGTGTTAGAGGAGGCTAGTATATTGGTGACCGCAATAACGTAGCCGAATATGTTTTGAAACTGATTGCATTGCGTTGCACTCGCGATGCGGTTGGGAGGCAACGTTTTTCAACTCAGTCGTCTGGCAGCATGTGAAAAGACGCGACAACATCAGCATAATGAGCAACCTACTGGAAATAACTCACTTGATTTTCGGTAGAATCCACTGATAAGACCCAGACTCATGGACACAATGTCATTGGTGGTGCCAGCGGTCAATCTAGGAAGAGAAACATGAGCATGCATGGGCAATCTGATACATCATTTCAGATGTTGTGATTTCAACCATGACCAGCTTTTATTACCGTATTTTCCGGACTATAAGGCACACTTAAAAGCACTTAATTTTCTAAAATATCCACAGTGCGCCTTATAATCCAGTGCTCCTTATATATGGATTGTTTGACTGCAGGTGCTTCTATTCTGTGTTAACTGTAGTAGCTTCTATTCTCTGCGCCTTATAATCCAGTGCGCACTGCGCCTTACATATGAAAACCGTTTTAAAAGGTGCGCCTTATAATCCGGTGCTCCTTATAATCCAGTGCACTTTATAGTGCAGAAAATACGGTACTTCAGTCTAAACGTACAGCTTTTAATGCACAGTCCTTGATATCCCCCATGCTTCTATAGCAAGAGAGAAATGCCAGCATTTTTATAAACACAATTATGGTTCCTGGTTTGAATCTGCTAATTTGAAAAATGTCCACGTAGTAAAAAAAAACAAAAAACAAAATAAAAAAAAAAAAAGACGTAAAGACACTGGACTGAAGAAAAACAACATGCCTGGTTCAAGTCCACCATTTGGATCATCTTCACTTTGCATCTAAATCAATCCTATTAAACTAAATAATTGATTAGCATGGGGGATGGGAGTAAAGTCAGTGCTTTGATAATGTCTAAATTAGGGTTGGATTTGTGTTTACGTCCAGGAGAGCCGGTCGAGGATAGGCCAAATGCAGCTTTTGAGATCCTCTCTACAAACTAATAAATAGTCATACTAGTGCAACAGTTGCGGAACAGTCAAGTCTCCAAGAATAGACACAGTCCAAGTGTGTAGATCAGGGGTTTTCAACCTTTTTCATCTCAGGGACCACCATTTATTCAGGATTTGAGCCACAAACCACAATTTGAGGATATTTTAGCCCCAATTGGACCTAAAACTAAAGAAGTCTTTTGGTTTTGTTCACAATTCCAGGCCGGATTTGGTGAAACAAAACAGTGTAGACTTCTTAATTAAATAGCACTAATTCAAATGAATATTTTAACTCTTGTCTCTTGAGAGTGTGAAAATGAAACCAAATGGACCCGCAAGGGTCCATTTGGTTTCATTTTCACACTATCAAGAGTTACATCTGGTTAACCAACTTTCCATCATTTAGCCTGGGGACCACCTGGAACCCTCTCAAGGACCACTAATCGTCCCCGGACCACTGGTTGAAAACCCCTGGTGTAGATTGTACATCTTTTGTCATATTTATTGACCTCCAAAACTGAACAGCCCACATGTTGGATTGTCACAGGCACAGTCCGGGTCTGAGCCAAAACATAATACTGCAAAAATAATAATGGCCAATATGCACTTTCAAGAACCAAATACTTGAAAACTGAACAAAAACAACAAACCAAGAACTAATATAACTGAAGACAAGCTAGGTCTTCCCTGAAGAGCCTAGCTAGCCTGCCAGTCCTCCTGTAGTTTGTCTCTTTGCTGTCTCAAACCAAATGAGGAACCTTTCCCTCAGTGTTGCCAACTGCCGAAATCCAAAATGCACTAGTGGAACTTCCAAAATGCACTAGAATGCGCTAGAGCAGTGGTTTTTCAACCATTTTCATACCAGGGCCCACTATTTATTCTGCATTTTAGCCACGGAGGACCACCATTTGATGTTGAGTTTAGTCTCTCGGACTAATTTAGAATAAATAACTGGCAAAACATTGGTCAAAAATAACAATTCTTCTACATTTTTTTTAAATGTGTAGATCCTTGAAAATTAGGTAATTCAGAATTAATTAAATATAATTTAACTCTTGAGAGCGTAAAATGAAACCAAATGGACCCATTTGGTTTCATTTTACGCTCTCAAGAGTTACAGATCTATAAGGGTCCATTTGGTTACCAATGGTCCTAGGAAAAATGGTGAAAAACGAGTGTTTTATCTCTGGCCCCTGTCAACCAATTTCGCTCCAACTCACCAGCAAAAAAAGCACTAGATTTTCCACCAGGAGTTTTTCACTAATTTGGGCGCTAGGGGGGTCTGGAAAAGCGCTAAATATAGCGACAAATGCGCCAAGTTGGCAACACTGCTTTCCCTCAACATGTCCAGCCTCCCTTATATACCAGCTGAGACCCATCTGCCTTGGTTAGCAAGTGGACAACCTGCAGACTCAGAGGCAGGGGCGGATCTAGGCATAGGCATGGGGGCAATGCCCCCCTAAATGCCCAGAGTGCCCCACCAAACATGATTATATTTAAACGTATTTGAAACACTTCATTTCATCAGCATTTCATCATTGAAAACTCTCTGAGTAGAGTCAGACCTTTAGCTTTATGCATGCTGCGTGTCTGTTGCAACTTCAACAACAACTGATGTTATTATTGATGATTTACTTGACTAATAAAAGTCCTGTAACTGAAAATGGTATGGGTGCGGCTTCATCGCTCGTGGCGCAAAGCGACATGTCATTTAATACTATTAGAACTGGCCCTCTGGTATATTACACACATTATGATGAGAAATTAGTGCAATTGTTTCACTTTTTCCAACTCAATTTATTTACCTTCTATTTTTTTTACTATGACATCAGTACTTGGTGAGGATCATAGAACAAGAAATTGAGCTTTAATGATGCCTTTTAAGTTTTTAATGCATGCAGTTTCATCTTTACATTTATGTTGCTATTATTAAGGGGACATTGATTTTTGAAGGAAAGTTAATTTTGTGCTGTTTTCCTAGGATGTCCTCGTAAACCAGTGCCCTGTGTGTTGAAACACAGTCTGCAGGCTCCGGCCCTCGACTTGTACCAACTGTTCTGGCCCGCCATGTATTTGAGTTTGACATTGTGCTGTTTACCTGGTAAACCATTTTCTTTAAGAAATGTGAATATTTATTTAGAAAGATCACACCATTTCATGCCAAGGCTGTTTTATTTTATTCAGTTGAGTTTTGAACATAAAATCTTTGGTTTATAAACTCCCTGATATTACCTCTTTCTTGTGCCACACTGGCATGGAGGACGACACGCGACATTAAAGACTTAAATGCTGCTAAACATGACATCTGTTCTCTCAGATTTCTGTGAGACAGACCCTAGTGAGAGTGCCGAAACGTGTCCATTTCTCCATGTAGACTGCTGCTGTGATCTATGAAATAAAAGAAAACCATGAACTATCTTGTACATGCAAGAGCGGATATTTCCTTTTTACATGATTGACCTGCAAGAACCCACAGGCATCAGTAACTGAGAATACAATCTGGACTCTGAGTAGAGCGTGCCCACACCTAACGGTTTTATTGTTCTACATGTACACAGTTAAATTATGAAGGTTTCACTGTGCAAGGAGAGAGGATCATAATCTTAATCAATCTTAGAGGATCATACCAGTTTTAGTTTAGCTCATTGACTATGATGATCTGTGCTGTTTATCGATCTGTGTTTATTGATTAAGACCCCTGCTGCTTATTATTGATTAGTATCTCCTCCTCATTATGTTTAACACGTTGAACAGCAGTGCATAATGTAGCCTGGCTGAAGCCAGAACAATCAGCTGACACACACATGCACGCACCCACGCACGTGTAACGCCCGGGATTCGAACTCGGGCCTCCTGCGTGAAAGTCAAACATCTTAACCACTAGACCAAGAGGACATCCCCTTGGTCCAGGGGCAGATAGTAGACTTTGGAGGCCATCACGACAGAGGCTGTAGCCACCTGCTACACTCACCTCCCTTTTGACCTCCTTCCACAGGGAAACCCGCTCCGGGTTATGGCACCACTGTAACGCTTGGGATTCGAACTCAGGCCTCCCCGTGATATTACAACATTTTAACCACGAGACCAAAGGGACATCCCCTTGGTCCGAGGATGGACTTTGGAGGCCATCACGACAGAGGCTGTAGCCACCTGCTACACACGCTTATATCTACAGTATAGTTCTTAGTGCTGTAGGTACAGCATTTCATGTTACTTCATCAACGTAACCCGGTTTTCTGCTGTGAGTATACTTTGTTCTTCCATTCCATTCTTTTTTATTCTCATGTAATACGTAATTCTGTACTTTGTTGTACTTTGCAATGTTGTAATATAACAGTTCAAGCTTGTATACCTGCTATTTTTGAAAAGCCAATGCAAAAAAAATTCAGAATGCTAGTTCAAAAACATCAACACAGCTATGAGCAGTACAGGACGAGACGAAAACAGAGGTTTAAGAGTTTAAAGCCAAGATTTAATGAATGAAGCGATAAAAAGGTGAAGAATTACATATCAACATACATACAGTTTACACACACACACACACACACACACACACACACACACGCGCATCATAATTCTGTACATGTGGTTCACAGCTCTTTGGCTGCTCTTTGCCTCCAGGGTTACGCTCAATTCACCTCAGACTCAACACTGTTTAAATTACTGCTTCTAAAAAGGTTTCATGGCAAGGAAAAAGGACCCTCGCATTGGTGTGATGTAGTATTTCTCATGTTAAGGACCCCCACATTGATGTGATGGTTGAAAAGACTACCAGACAGAGAAAAGTAACAAGGTCATTAGCATACATACAATGTACCATTAGTT
This sequence comes from Benthosema pterotum, assembly GCA_039105355.1. Classification (NCBI taxonomy): domain Eukaryota; kingdom Metazoa; phylum Chordata; class Actinopteri; order Myctophiformes; family Myctophidae; genus Benthosema; species Benthosema pterotum. Next base: position 8,360,002 of record CM076980.1, on the reverse strand, counting down.
AAAATGGTTGTGATGGTACGTTAATTATCTAATTTAGCGTCTATTTATTCTTTTTACAACCACAGTATTTGACTATGGGGAAGTTAAATGAGAAACAGCTAGAAATCTTTAAATGCACATGAATCTCCTCTAGTGAACATTAGGTGAAAATATCAGATCTGTATATCGGTAAGAGATGCTCAGTGGAGTTTACACATTATCCAAGCACATTTTTAATGTCCAAATATTTATCAACCAATTATTCACGGGAATCCCTTTTGGTGTTTTGAGCATTGTTATACTTATAGCTATTGAAACTTGTAACTCTTGGAACAACATATTTTCAGAAGGGGGTTCATAACTTAATACAGTTAATTCTGGGGGTCCTCGACATGAAAAAGGCTCAGTACCATTCAGTTAGAAACATGAGGTTTATTCAGGGAAAATTAAAACCGGGCCTCAGGCCTAAACAACAGATTAAAAAGACAGATCACATCATCATACAACAAGGATGTATAGATCTCTATGATAAAACCTGGTTCAGAAGTGGTTGGACCGGGCCTTGGATTGGCAGTATAAACACCTGACCATCCTGCTCTCCGTCAGAACAAAAGGCTTCATTACGGCGCTTTGTTTTGCCACCGTTGTTTTACATGCCTGATTACTGCCATAAACTCCACCCACCGTGAGCAGGGGAGAGATAGCGGTCCGTCTCCCCTGAAACAAGCGCACCCTGTCTCCCAGACATCCTCCCACTAGACCAGTGGTTTTCAACCTTTTTTTGATCCCAGGGACCACTATTTATTCAGCATTGGAGCCACGGACCCCAAAACTAAACATTTCTTTTTGCTTTTGTCCACAATTCCAGGTGCTAATTCAGATGATGAATACTTTACCTCTTGAGAGCGTAAACATGAAACTTGCTTCATGTTTACGCTCTCAAGAGTTACATCTGGTTAACCAACTTTCCATCATTTACCTGGGGGACCACCTGGAACCATCATTGGTCCCTGGACCACTGGTTGGAAACCACTGTCCTAGACTGATCACAACAACGTACTGCGTAGTAGTAGTACTAGGACTTCAAATAAGTACCAGCCAAAAATATATTAGTTTTTTTAAATAGCTTTCATCAAAACAACTTTCATTAGAACCGTTTAACAAAAAAAAAACAAACAAACAAAAACTTAAGGGAGAGCGAAAAAAATAAACAAAATGGCGTTTTTCGGCTGTGATCAATACTGTCGTTGTGGTGGTTATACAGCCAATGAGCACACAGAATAATAATAATAATAATAAATATACAAAATATATAAGGCTAGAAACAACACAACAGGCCTCTGTGAGTCGCTTGTGTCAAAGTGCAGGGTAGAGAGAGAGATCAGTCCGGTCCACTTCCAGGCTCGGTTCCAGAGCCTTATCTTCAATCTCACCAGGACAAAAAGCGGCAGGAGGAACTACAGCCCAAAGTGTCTGGGGGAAGAGAGGGGGGACTACCACCCCCAGGGGCGTTTTTTTGCCACTAGGCAGACTAGGCAGTTGCCCGGGGCGCCATGGAAAGGGGGAGGGCACCGGGGGTGACCACCACACAGTTTAGTTTAGTCTTTAGTTTAAAAAGAGTTCAGAATTTTATCCCTTGGGGGGCGCTATTTTACAGTGCCTGTCATAGATATGATGTCACAGGAGATTTTCCCTGGAGCCCCCCTTACCAAATGGACCCGTAAAGGTCCATTTGGTAAGGAAGGGGGGCTCCAGGGAAATTGCCTGGGGCTCCAAATTGCTTAGAAACGCCACCTCCCCCACTCTCTCTCTTTCTTTCTTTCTTTCTTTCTTGTTTTGATGATGATGATGATTTTCATGCCCTGGGAATGTAAACAGTTCTGCACAGGACCGACCGGTACTTCCACTCTTCAAAAAGACACTTTGAGCAGCAGTTCTTGTCCGGCATAAAAAAAAAAAGTTCACTCCAGCACGTTTTAGATTAGTCTTAGATTAGCCAAACCTGATCCTCTGTCAAAACCAGACCTACAGTACTAGAGGTCCTGGTAGGAGATAAAAAGCCAACAGTACTTGAGGATATAAAACACACAGCACTAGAGGTCCTGGTTGGGATATAAAACCAGCGGTACTAGAGATCCATGAGAACCAGGGTTGGAACCCAATAATCTAGGTCTAGGAGGAACACGAAGAATACTGATAATCATTATTACAAATTGAAACCAAAAAGCTTCAGTCAGCTCAGCCAATAACAGGCACTTGTTGGGCCATAAAGATGAACCAATTTGATTGGCTATGCCTGAGTTCCAGAAATGCACCCTGGACCCCCACCCTTCACCAACGACAACAACAACAACAACAACAACACAATGACAACAACGTGTAGATGAGCGTTTGCTTTGGGCTGTCTGCATAGTAGTAGTGCAGGATGGGGCGTCTAACTTTGACTCGGATTAATCCGAGACGAATTGCTCCTCTGTGGGTACATGAAGTAATAAATTAAATTACATATAAAGGTACCCCAGGGTCAGATTTGCCCAGTGGGGGGGAGGGGTGGTCCATGACTGTGCCTTTAAAACCCCCAACCCCTGCTACTGGTCTCCCGGTCATTAATGTTCGCTTCTGGTCAGGCAGAACGAAATGAAATGCATGCTGTTTTCTTTTGGGAAAACTAGACTTTGTCTGACATGAAATTTTGTATTTGTGTTACGATAATAATATCACAAATTCAACGATTTGCATTACAAACGTATGAATAAGAAAATGTCCCGTCCCCCACTGGTGTTTGGCAACGCCGTACGTCCATAAATCTATCTGTCCAACACTAGTCCAAGAGCAGAGGCCCTCAGACCGTGGTCATGAGTTTCAAAGAGCCCGACTTGAACCTCAGAATCTTCTTCTTCAGGTTCCGAGAGGCTTTGATCTTCACCAGAGACGGCGGGTTCGAGCCCCGCGTCCCGGACCCTGCCACCCAGCCGCGGCCCTCCTCTCCTCTGCCGCCCGCTCCGCTCTCCTGCGAGTCGCTGACGGAGGAGGCGCAGTCGCTGTCGCCACCGTCGCCGCCTCCGCCCACCTCAAACTCCTCACCCTCGCTCTCGCTGGACTCGCTGTCCCCGAAGCGGTTGGTGGTGTAGTTGGAGCGCCGCTCCTCGTCCTCGCTGGTGTCCATGATGGTGGAGTGGAAGAGCGAGGCGCACTCGGCCGAGTACTCCGAGTCGCTGCCCGCTGCCGCCCCCGCGTAGGCCCGGTGTAGGGACTGGCGTAGGGACTCCTCAGGTACCCGGCGCCGTTCTGGCTGTTCATCATCAGCAGCTCCTTCCTCTGCCTCCGCTGGGCGCGGCGGAACGCCTCGTCGTACGGGACCTCGGCCGCCATGGCGCGCAGGTGCCGGTAGTCGTTGCGCTTGTGCTTGGGCTTGGCCACGACGGCCACGGCCTCACGCCCGTGGTGGTGGTGGTGGTGGTTGCTCCCGTGGTGAGCATGGTGGTGGTGATGGTGATGCGCTCGGTGCTGCTGGTGGTGGTGGTGGTTGCTCCTCGTACTGGCGTTGCTGATCAGGGTAGAGGTGGCGATTGGTTTATCCAGGAACACCTGGTCCTCGGGGATGCGTTTCAGCCGGGACGAGGCGGACGGCGGCCCCAGCGCGGCACTACCTCTCTTGGAGGCTTTCTGGTGGTGGTGGTGGTGTTGCTGGGGGGCGATTATTTCGTCGTACTGCAGCGTTGGGGTCCTGCTCCTCCGAGAGCCGCCTCCTCTGGATCTGTGCGTTCTGTCCGACTTGGGCAGACCGTGTTCACCGCCTTTGATCGGTTGGCTCTTCTTAGAGTTCGTCTTGAGGCTCTTACCGCCGCTGCCGCTGCCTTTCCGCAGCTTGGCGGCGTGCCGCTGCTGCTGCTGCGCGGGAAGGTGCTGAGCGGCGCTGACCCCGTGACCTCCCGCTGCTCCGCCCTCGTCCTGGCTCTGGGAGGAGGAGCCGAAGCTGACCAGCTCGGGCGGAGACCTGTCGGCTCTCCCGTTGAGGAGGGGCTTACCGGAGGAGCTCTTCTGGGGCGTGGAGGAGGCCGACTGGGGCCTGGCGGTCCGGGGGGATTTGACGGGAGGCTCTGCCGGGTCCGCGGTCGACGCCAACGGGGAGACGTGCGAGTGTTTGGGTTCTTTGGGAGAGGAGTTGGCCGCGGGGCTTCCCAGGTCTTTGTAATGGCCGGGCGGAGTCCCTGCCGCGGCAGCTTTGCCGTTGCCGGAAGACGAAGCCTTCCTTTCCGACGAGCCGTTGTTACCGTTCACCTGGTGAACGTCGAAACTGTTCACGACGTAGCCGTTTAGTCCACTGCCACCGCCGACGGAGTAGCCACCTTGCTGCGTTACTGCGTTTTGCGGCCGGTCAGCGATGCCGCCGGCCGCGGGGCAGCCGTTCTGAGCGTGTTCTTGCGAGCGGAAGGCCAGCTGCTCCTCTCTTCTACCCTCCGCTGGCCCTCCCTCCACGCACCCCGCCGTACCCGCCGCCAACGTCCCCACACCGGCTGTCCTGGGCTCCCCCGACCCCCTCAACAACGTGCCTGGTCCCAGACCGGGACCCTGCTGCTGCTGCTGCCTCCCACACAGGCTGGCCTGCCGGTGGATGCTCTTCCCCGGGTCGGTGCTGATGCTGGTCCTGGGTTTGTTGGTGGGCCGGAGAAGGGGCTGCGACCTCCTCTGCAGCAGGCCGAAGATGTAACCCTCCAGACGCTTGGAGGAGGAGGAGGATGAGGGAGTCTGGGAGGAGGAGGAGGAGGAGGAGACGCAGGACGACCAGGAAGGCGCCGACGCCGAAGGAGCGATGCCCGGAGCGGTGTCCAGAGAGCTGGGCTCCTGCTGGGCGTGGTGTTGGGGAGGTGGAGGTGGTCCTCCTCCGCCCAGCGTCTGGAAGAACATGGGGCTCTGCACGGCCACGGCGTGCAGCGGGCTGGGGTAGCGGTACACGTCGCTGCCGTGCCGCGCCACCAGGTCACACTGGTACCTGGTGGTCTGCTGGAGGGGGTCCACGGTGGTGGAGGAGGAGGTGGGGGGAGGAGGGAGGGGGTCCAGGGAGGAGGAGGCGGCGTAGGGGGCGGACAGCGAGCGACGGACCGTCCCCGAGCAGCTCTGCTGGTCCTCGTAGGGGAAGCCTAGGACTAGGAGACCCTCGCAGTCTGCGTAGCCCACCAGCTCATCTGGAGAGAGAGAGGAGAGACCACACACGTTGGGACAGGGATTAGGGATTAAATTAGTGTTTTCAATACATCAGTGGTTTTCAACCATTTTGATGATACCAGGGCCCACTCATTTGTTCAGCATTTTGAGCCACGGACCACCATTTGGTGACATTTTTCACTCCACAAGACCCAAAACTAAAGATTTCTTTTGATTTTTGTCCACAATTCCAGGCTAGATTTGGCAAACAAAACATAGGAAACAATACAGGTCAAAATGACCTTCTCTTCTTCTCTTCTACATTCTCAAATTGTGTAGACTTCTTACTTAAGTGGACTAATTCAGATGAAGAATATATATAAATTGTAACCCTTGAGTGTACACATGAAACCAAATGGACCTATGCGGGTCCATTTGGTTTCATGTGTACGCTCTCAAGAGTTACATCTGCTCAACAACCTTTCCATCATTTAGCTGGGGACCACCTGGGACCACTCTCAAGGACCACTGGTTGAAAACCACTGCAATACATGATAGTTCAGTTGGTGATAAAAACAAGAAATTTGGCCCCTGACGGCCTTCACATGACCCTAATCAATAATCAATCTCCGTTCCACATTTGTCAAGGTGGCCGCCAATTCTAACTAGATCAGCACAGTACTCAGTAGAATGCCAAATTGACCCGCCGCAAGGGTCCGTTTGGTTTCATTTTTACGCTCTCAAAGAGTTACATCTGGTTA
>CM076980.1:8319117-8351617 GCA_039105355.1 Benthosema pterotum | reverse complement strand
TTGTAGATCAGCTATTTCCATTTGTGCTTGATTTAATAATACCTTGCCATTTGTTTCTCTCGCAAATCTGGCAACAAATCAAGAGAAAAAAGCAACGTATGCACACAAACGCAATGACTTATGGCAGGGGTGCCCACACTTTTTTGACTTGAGAGCTACTTTCAAACGAGCGTCTCAACAAGATCTACACATCAAAAATGGGATTGTTCCACTACTTAAAATCCATTTCAAGCCCCCCTAGAAAGTTTGAGCTTTGAAATAGAGGTGATGGTGTTAGTTACTGTTATAGTGTTTAAGAATAATGCACTTATAATGAAAAATAGAGGTGGAGAATTGTTAGGTTTTTCTGTATATGCTATTACTGACGTTTGAAAACAGTATTTGAGGTTTGATTTGACAGTTTGTGTTGTTGAGTTTAGTTTCTTGCACCCAAAACTAAGAACTTTCACATTAATCAATCTAATTGTGTGGACTCTTGAAAATTGCGTAATTCAGATGTTTAAATATAATTTAACTCTTGAGAGCGTTAAAACGAAATCGTTTTAACGCTCTTAAGAGTTACAGATCTATACATTTTAGGGGACTGTCATGTGATCTACCTGCACGGTCTGTGTGATCTACTGGTAGATCACCATCTTTTGGGCAGCCCTGACTTATGGGTAACTTAGGAAAGTTGTGAATACACAACTGTGGTTGTACTGTGCAGCTCAGCAACTCCCAGGTTTTGGTGTGCGTGCCACAGAGTGTGTGTGTGTGTGTGTGTGTGTGTGTGTGTGTGTGTGTGTGTGTGTGTGTGTGTGTGTGTGTGTGTGTGTGTGTGTGTGTGTGTGTGTGTGTGTGTGTGTGCGTGCGTGCATGCCAGTGAATATGAAGCAGGCCGTTGCTCTGAAAAGGAGCACTCATGCTCAGACTGAGCCATCCCCTGGGTAAATAAGAAAACATGCAAAAGAAAACACGCAGAGCAAATATCCATCCCATGTTGTTTGCATATCTCTCGCTAGTCCACGATACATATACAATATGTCCGTAGTTTTAGTGCTCCGTCTGCTCTGTCTCAAACATTTCCATTTGAATAAACATCGAGGGACCCCCAGATTCATATTTGTCCATGAATCTCCATGATTCTACTTTGTGCCAGAAACAGACAGATTATATCACACAGGATTTGAGCTGTTACTCTTGTTAAATATCCACTGTTAAGGAAAGATATGATAAAACAGATTTTGATGCTATATTAATGCTATATTATACTAATTTCACTACGGGCTCAGGGGCAGATCTAGTCATGGGCATGGGGGGGCAATGCCCCCCTAAATACCCAGTCTGCCCCCCCAAACCCAGGATGCCAAGCAAAATAACCCAAGGTATTTCAAATTAAAGTGCTTATATTTACAATGATTTGAAACACTACTACTACTAACTACAATTTTGGCACCACTAAACCAACAGCATTTCATCATTGAAAACAGAAAACTCTCTGAGTCAGACCTTTAGCTTTATGCATGCTGCGTGTCTGTTGCAACGTCAACAACAACTTATTATTGATGCTTTACGTGACTAATAAAAGTCCTGTAACCGAAAATGGTATGGGGCGACTTCATCGCCCGTGGCGCGAAGCGACACGGGCGATGAAGATGCCCCATACCATTTTCTCTTGCCCCTCCAACATGTTCTCTTGCCCCCCCAAATGGGACATGCTACATCCGCCCCTATACGGGCTCCCTGTAAGGAAGCCCCTCGTGGACCCCTGGGGGTCCCCAGATGAACCCACTTTGAGTCCAGTTCTCCACTTTGAGTCCCTAGCTACAGAGGTCTCAATGGAAGCAAAACACTCTGGGCTATACTTTTGCAGTTTTCTCGATTTGGTGGAAGTTCTAAGCATCATGAATGTGCCTGAAACTGATTCATGAGCGAGTGCGCTGTGTTAAACCTGAGCTTCGTGCTCTTTTTAGTGTATCTGGCTAGCTCAGTCAGTATAACTCTCGCCTTTTGCACCACAAGGTCATGGGTTCGATCCCCGTGCATCGTCAACTCAGCGTACGAGTAGCACGGCTTGTGCGGCGCAAGTCATGCAGAACTATACTGGGAGCTGATGGTAGGTGTTAGGGATGCCACGATCAGGTTTTTTGGGATAAAACACCGATCACCAATTGATTTTCCCATGCCCAGGCCGATAATGATAAGTCTCATACCGATATTGATCGTGTAAGTAAGGGGAAAATTTGAATATTCCCCAAATTATGATATCTCATAACTTCTCCTGTGTGCAGGGGAGGTAAGGAGAGAATCTTTAGGCCTGTCACAAAGATGCAAAATGATATTACACTTATACCTTATCTGATTGACATTTATACCACTTAAATGGTAAATTGCCGATCACAAAAGGGAGTGAATACTGGCCGATATGGAAGATCGCTGATCAACAATTGGTGACTGATTATCTCCCTAGTCCCTACAGGGGTCTACAGCGCATGGTAACAGGGATAGACTCCGGCTGTGCTCCTGGCTGATACCATCAATAAGCCACTATTAGGTCAGTAGGTTTCAACGTTTCCCAGACGCTGAGGGTCTGGTCTGAGCCCACCCAGTATACAGTATGTGACCCTGAGTGTGTCAGAGCAAAACACTTAACCTGCTGCAACAAAGAGCACAGCAGCTACGCAAATTAACACAACACACACGCACACACACACGCACGCACGCGCGCGCACGCACGCACTAGAAGACAGTGAACAGACACCGTCTCAAGCCAACAAATCTGAAGTCAGACCATGCAGTCCTTTGTCTCCAGGCAGACTTTAACCTTTTATACAAATCAGAAAAGAACCGTGTGTGTGTGTGTGTGTGTGTGTGTGTGTGTGTGTGTGTGTGTGTGTGTGTGTGTGTGTGTGTGTGTGTGTGTGTGTGTGTGTGTGTGTGTGTGTGTGTGTGTGTGTGTGTACTGGGCACACACACTTGAGGAAATCAGCTTTATCCCGGTGTGGAATGATAATACCACCACACCACCATCACTACAGTCTCTCCATTATAGCTGACCTCAGACCAGTCACTACAGATGCTGCAACGTTTCACTCACACCTACTCCAATACGGTGGCACACACGGCGAACAAGACAATCTACAAGGCCTTCTGTTGATCTTCACGAATACATGAAGGCTCGGCCCAAGTAATACTCAGACCCGCCAAAATGTTGCAACATTGAGGGGTCAGAAAACTGAGCACTCAAGTGCTGTTCATGCAGCCTGAAAGAGGGACAAACTGGAGCTGGAAATACGTTTTCCACAAGGGTGTGTGGGCATGTGTGCAACATGTCATCTGTTTTGGCACAGTGACAACTAAATTCTCTGTAAAATTTAGTCTCTGTAAAGTTTTAAGTTTTAGGCTACTAGTACTGCAAAACAATCTAAAATAAAGGAATTTATAATCGTTAAATCTGGGCTGTTAGTGTTTATGCTGTAGGCTACTAAATGATCTAAAATAACAGGATTTATAATCACTACAGCTGGGCTGCTGCCTGATGTTTATGCTATATTATTACAAAACAATCTAAAATAAAGATAAAGAAGTCTATGTAGAATAGTCACTATTGGACTGACCCCATGAAGTGAACGAAGTTTGCGATGGCGTAACCGTCTATACTCAGGGTCTGAGCGTTATTTGGGCTGAGCTTTCCGGTTAGCGATTTTCACAATTTTCTGCTTCAGTCTTGAGTGAGTTTGAATAAAATTGCCTTTAGTTTCATGATATATATTCATCTGAAATGTTTTAATAGTTTAGTAAAATGTAGTCCTCGACAAATATTTTCCGTCATCAACACTAACCTGCACCTATGCTATGATGGCGTCACTCAACCCAAAATAGCCGCTCTACCATCTAACAGCTTATGTTTGGCACGTGACACTTTTATATACGGAGCGTAAATTGTCTGCTGGCTTCAACAGGAGCACAGTGTGGGCAGGAATGTAGTGTTTACACTGAGACAAGGCCATATTTAGACCTGCTGTCTGCCCACTGGGACCAGTAGGAATACTACTGCTGGACTGGGAGTTGACCAGTTCAACCCTTACAGGTCCATTTGGTTTCATTTTTATGCTCTCAAGAGTTAAATTATATTTAGGCTACACATCTGAATTACGTAATTTCAAGAGTCCACACAATTAGAAAATGGAGAATAATTGTTATTTTGACCGTTTTGCCAGTTCTCTTTCACAATTGTGGACAAAAACGTGAAAGCTATTAGTTTTGCGTGCAAGAGACTAAATTCAACATCACAAACTGTCAACTCAAACCCCAAATACTGTTTTCAAACGTCAGTAGTAGCATATACAAGAAAACCTTCCAATTCAATTCTCCCCATCCATTTTCCATAACAGTAAGTAACACCATCACCACCACTATTTCAAAGTCAAACTTTCTTGGGGGCTTGAAATTGACCAGTTCAACTACTGACAACTACTGACTACAACTACTGACTACTACTGTTATATACTGGTACCTGACCAGTACTACTACAGTCTACTACTACAACCCCAATTCCGTTGAAGTTGGGACGTTGTGAAAAATGTCAATAAAACCAGAATGCATTGATTTGCAAATCGTTTTCAACCTATATTCAGTTGAATACACCACAAAGACAATATATTTAACGTTCAAACTGATAAACTTTATTATTTTTTGAAATTATACAATCTTTTGTAAATTGATCCCTGCAACACGTACCAAAACAGTTGGGACGGGGGCAACAAAAAACTGGGAAAGGTCATGAATGCACAAATAACGCCTGTTTGGAACATTCCACAGGTAAACAGGTTCATTTTAAACAGTTTAATATTGTGATTGGGTATAACAGGACCATCCCAGTCGTTCAGAATCAAAGATGGACAATGAACAATTCTGTGAGAAAGTCATCCAACGGTTTAAAAACAATGTTTCTCAACATTCAATTGCAAGGAATTTGGTGATTTCATCATCTACAGTCCATAATATAATCAAAACATTCAAAGAATCTGAAGAACTTGCTATACTAAAGCGACAAGACCGAAAACCAACACCGAATACTTGTGACCTTTGATCCCTCAGGTGGCTCTGCATTAACAACTGACATCATTGTGTAAAGGATATTACTGTGTGGACTCAGGAACACTCAGAAAACCATTGTCAGTTTACAGAATTAGTCGCTACACCTGCGATTGCAAGTTAAAACTCTACCATGCAAAGCAAAGCCATACATCAGAAAGGTTGGTTTGAAAAACAACCAGAAATGCCTTCTCTGGGTCCACTATCATTAGAAATGGTTAGACACAAAGTGGAAAAGTGTGCTGTGGTCTGATGAGTCCACATTTCTAATGATAGTGGACCCAGAGAAGGCATTTCTGGTTGTTTTTCAAACCAACCTTTCTGATGTATGGCTTTGCTTTGCATGGTAGAGTTTTAACTTGCAATCGCAGGTGTAGCGACTAATTCTGTAAACTGACAATGGTTTTCTGAGTGTTCCTGAGTCCACACAGTAATATCCTTTACACAATGATGTCAGTTGTTAATGCAGAGCCACCTGAGGGATCAAAGGTCACAAGTATTCGGTGTTGGTTTTCGGTCTTGTCGCTTTAGTATAGCAAGTTCTTCAGATTCTTTGAATGTTTTGATTATATTATGGACTGTAGATGATGAAATCACCAAATTCCTTGCAATTGAATGTTGAGAAACATTGTTTTTAAACCGTTGGATGACTTTCTCACAGAATTGTTCACAAAGTGGTGAACCTCGCCCCATCTTTGATTCTGAATGACTGGGATGGTCCTGTTATACCCAATCACAATATTAAACTGTTTAAAATGAACCTGTTTACCTGTGGAATGTTCCAAACAGGCGTTATTTGTGCATTCATGACCTTTCCCAGTTTTTTGTTGCCCCCGTCCCAACTTTTTTGGTACGTGTTGCAGGGATCAATTTACAAAAGATTGTATAATTTCAAAAAACAATAAAGTTTATCAGTTTGAACATTAAATATATTGTCTTTGTGGTGTATTCAACTAAATATAGGTTGAAAACGATTTGCAAATCAATGCATTCTGGTTTTATTGACATTTTTCACAACGTCCCAAATTCAACGGAATTGGGGTTGTAATATGGTAGTACTGGTACCTGACCAGTACAACTACAGTCTACTACTGTTGTACTGGTACCTGACCAGTACAACTACAGTCTACTACTGTTGTACTGGTACCTGACCAGTACAACTACAGTCTACTACTGTTGTACTGGTACCTGACCAGTACAACTACAGTCTACTACTGTTGTACTGGTACCTGACCAGTACAACTACCGACTACTACTGTTGTACTGGGAACTGACCACAATCCTAGGGACGCACAGAGATTGTTAGGGAGGCAGGGACTGGAATCCTATAAGAGGGAACTTTTGGACAAAAATAGCTTATCTACAAGCTCTCAATATGTTGCATCAGACTATTTTCGGGTGCAGTCTAGAATCTTTTAGCTAGTTTGTTCAAGGAAAAACACTATGTTCAAGTTAAGAGACTTCTCCTGAATGCTGGCATGAAAAGGAGTGGCATTTGCATTTCTTTAACCATAGTAAGTGCTGCATTCATGGTCTGGAAACGTCAATTTTTTGGATGCAAACTAACAACCTTTTTGCCAACTTTCTCTTCTCTCAACCATCCAAAAAACAACTGGTCAAATAAATGTCACAGTGAAGTTACCTGAGCTAGGCCGGCTGTCCGTCTCCATGTGATCATGTGAGATCTCTGTGTCCAATCGTAGGTCACTGATCTGCCGGTCCAGCTCCTGTAATTGGCTGATCAGGCCGGCGTCCCGCCTCCTTAGACAGTTCTGTTGGAGAAACACACACCCAAAGAGCTTGGTTACCATCAATAGGCATTGATAAAATACTAAAGGCTGTTTCAGACGGGCAGTGACTGAAGTGCTGCCCTAGTAGTTCATTTTCAATGAGAGCTGCTGTGGAAAACCGTGCAAGCAAACTTTTGTGGAATTGTCTGTGCACTCATTTTGTGCACACTGGCCAGGATTGCAGGGGCGGATTGGCACATATTTTCCCACCGGGACAATCTTGCCTTTGCCAGGCCACCCTGGGGGGGCAGCTGGATAAACAGATGTAACTCTTTGAGAGCGTAAAAATGAAACCAAATGGACCCTTGCGGGTCCATTTGGTTTCATTTTTACACCCTCAAGAGTTAAAATATTCATCATGTGAATTAGCCCAACTTAGTCTACACAACTAGAGAATGTAGAAGATTAATGGTCATTTTGATCTGTATGTTCCAGGCAAGCATCTAGCACATTCTAGTGCATTTTGGAAGTGCCACTAGTGCATTTTGGATCTTGTCCAGGCCACTAGGTGGCGCAGGCCCCCGGGAAAACTCCCTGTACTCCAGAAGGCCAATCCGCCCCTGCAGGATTGTGTCTAATTGTATTTATTTTCACGCAACAGGAGTCGCGACCTGTTGTTGATCCAGGCGAAAATGTCTGCGCCGCGCGCTGGCTGTCTGATAAAGTCTCAGAGTTACAGTAAAAACACTGTTTATTGTTGATGCATTCGCCAAACAGTGAAGAGCTGAAGACCATCGCCACCGATGCTTGTAGATCAGTGGTTTTCAATCTTTTCCATAACAGGGCCCACGCTTTCAAGAGTTACAGATCTATGCGGCTCCATTTGGTTACAAACTGACCATCATTAAGCTGCACGGGGACCACCTGGAATCCTCTCAGGGACCACCTGTTGAAAACCCCTGATGTAGATAGTTTATGCATGCATTCGGTTCAACTCTCTCTCTCTCTCTCTCTCTGTCTCGTCTTTAGCCATTTTGTTAAAACAGCACAGAACTGAGGCAGCAGCTGAACTTTAGTTGCCATGTTGGAAACAACAAAAGGTTTCTTCTCTTCGGACTGTTGTTTTTCTTTTCTTTTCTTTAAGCAGCTCTCAGAGCTCAGAGAACCGACGTCCTGCTGCTCTAGAACACACCCTGGACTGATCTGCTGCCAAATACCTCAACGTCTGGAGGGGCTATTTCTGTCTGACCTGACGCACACGCACACACCTACACGCACACACATGCACGCACGCAGGCTGGCAGTCCAGTCCACTCTGTTTTTGTGCTTCCAGAGAAGACAGGGTTGCAGTGAGTTCGAATCCCAGACACCTCAGAACTGAGCATGTTGGTTGCTGTTGGTCAAAAAGAAATAACCGCAGCAATGCCTCTAGAATAAGGGTTTTCAACAGGTGGTCCGGGGACCACCAGTGGTCCTTGAGAGGGTTCCAGGTGGTCCCCAGCTAAGTTGTTTAACCAAATGTAACTCTTGAGAGTGTAAAAATGAAACCAAATGGACCCTGGCGGGTCCATTTGGTTTCATTTTTACACTCTCAAGAGTTAAAATATCCATCATGCGAATTAGTCCAAATCTACACAACTAGAAGATTAATGGTCATGGACAGAAGCAAAAGAAATCTTTAGTTTTGGGGTCTGTGGGTCTAAAAATATCCTCAATTGGTGGTCCGTGGCTCAAATGCTGAATAAATGGTGGGCCCTGGGATGAAAAAGGTTGAAAACCCCTGCTCTAGAATACAGTAATAGTTGACAGGGATCTGCATCAGGCTCCCCTGCCATTTAACATTCGACAAAAACTTGTAGATCTTCTGTTTTCACCCGAATGTTCGCCTACTATCGAGACGATGTGAGGTCGCATGGCTAAATTAATCGTAAGATATCGTAATATTGAGATATATGACCTAAATATCTTTAATGCACGCACCAAACCATACGCACACACACACACACACACGCCTCATATCAACCGAAATGAAACCCAACCCTTCAGAAAGAATCCTGCCCCACCCTGACTGACACACACACACACACACACACACACACACACACACACACACACACACACACACACACACACACACACACACACACACACACACACACACAACACACACACACACACACACACACACACACACACACACACACACGCACACACACACACACACACACACTCTCAAAGGCCTACCGCCGGACGGTGGGTCTAAATTAAGCCCCTCCTCCCTGGGGATCAGAAGTATGCGCGGCTGTGCGCCACGTGGTCACATGACTAGAGGTCACAGCGTGCTTGTACTGGTCAGGAGGAGGAATTAGAGAAAGTGTGTCCAGTATGTCCACCATCCATCCTACCATCCCACCCAGGGCTGCACAAATGGTTCCTTTCATGTCAAGGACCCTGTTTGTTAGGCCCCATTTGGTTCCATTCATACCGTCTCTGAGTTATGAGGACCCATTTGGTTCCTATAACTGTCATATGCCTAGTCAAAAAACCCTATAGGATTCCAATTGAAAAGTCCTATCAGATTTGGGAACAAACTCTATTGGATTTCCAATAGGATTCCTATAGGAATCCTGTCGAATCCTATAGAATCTTATAGGGATCTTATAGGAATCCTATATTTTCACCTGTTGAAAACCCCTGAACTATTATTAGAACTACTAAATTGTCAAATGAAATATATAGCCCGAGCTTGTAGATCTGCTATTTCCACAATGTTTGGCTGTGGGACGGTGCCATTCCAAAGTGCTCAACAGGTGAACAGGTTGAGAATCACCATTTTCGGGGGACATAGCAGAGATGATACGTCTGGATATGGGTTGGAATGGATCAGTTTGTTCTTTATTGGTCCAGACTGGCTGCTTTTTACGGGCTTTTGACTGACAGACATACTGCCAGTGTTTTTCTTTTGCTTGTGTTCTTGTTTTGTTTTGTCTTGTGTACCATGTTGTTTTGTCTGTTTTTTGTCTAGTTGTTTTGTTATCAGTGCTGCCCTGGTTTCAGGTATTTCTGGCTGCAGCCTGCTGAGTTAATCTGTCCTGTGACGTTTGAACAGCGTTCAACAGTTAGTTCACAAGGCCTTCATGTGAAGAATCAATCTGATACTGTGGATTCTTTTATGAATTACATCAGTGGGTTTTCAACCATTTTCATACCAGGGCCCGCTATTTATTCTGCATTTTAGCCACGGAGGACCACCGTTTGATGTCGAGGATTTTCAAATTAGGCCATTCAGATGTTTAAATGTAATTTAACTCTTGAGAACTCTTGAGACCCTTATAGATCTATAAGGGTCAATTTGGTGACCAACTGTCCATCATTTAGCTGGGGACCACCTGGAATTCTCTCAGGGACCACTGGTAGTCCCCGGACCACTGGTTGAAAACCACAGAATTAGAATATCGGGGCGACCGTCTCCGCTACAACAACAACAACAACAGAAAGCTGTGATTTCTCACCATTAAAGAACTTTCTTTTAAATTCAATTAAACTTTTAAGCAGTAGAAGACACAAGTGGATCTTTGCGTCTAAAAATAAAACAAAATGAGGACACAAAATGCACAAATGAATTCACAGTCTGCTTGTGACGGTGCCAGAAAAAACTTCACCTTTGTACCAAAAAGCTGAAAAAAAGCACTGGAGCAGATCAGAGAAAATAGTGCCTTTTATTTATTCATCTTTACAGGACAAAAGAACCTTTAGGGAACTATTTATTATTAATTATTTTTGTCCATTTAAAGTTTCAGTTAGGGGTATGAGAAATGCAGCTAGGAGCTCCCAGCACTTTGAAATGTAGCGTAAAATTGTCGTTTTAAAGAAATATTACTGTAGGGTTTGACAATACCTTTTCATTTGCACTGCATGAATAATTGGTATCCTATCCACCTCCCGACACTAGCGCTTCCAAAACTTTTTTTTAAAAGGACAACTTTGTTTTTTAAAATCAAGGTTCATGTTTTAGGTTGTTATTAGAGAAAGTAAAAGATGTGTGTTAACTGTTTTACATTCCTTGATTTCTTTAGTTTTAGGGAGTTTAAGCGATTTCTTTCTTTATCATCTAGTGTCCTAATAAACCCCAGGAAATTATAACTGGCCACGGAAGTTCACATGATCTACTGAACGTGAAAGTGGCAGCACACAGCACTGCACTTTGAGCATACCTGACCCAACATGGCAGTTTGTCGCATTCAGTAGTAGTAGATCATTTGTGGCCAGATGTAAGATCATTTGTGGCCAGATGTACTGTAAATTCCTGGCGTGCGTTAAGACTGTAGTAGATAATAAAAAGAAATCACTTTAAGACTTTTTTAAACAAATACTGTATGCATTTAGAACCATGTTCGAATGCCACCTCCCATAGCTAAAATCCCTAAAACTACGAAAGCAAGGAAAGTGAAAAAGATTAGCACCCATTTTTTACTACCTCTAATAACACCTATGACTTGAACCTTGGTTGAAAAAACAACAACGACAACAAAGTTGTCCATTAATAAAGAAATAGAAAATGGATGTTTGTCCGTATGGACCTCATAGACCAGTGAAAACAGCAGATCTACAAGCTCGGGTTAGGAGGACTAACGTCTACATGTTAGCGTTGCTGTCGGGGTTGGAAATCCTCTTATGCACGACACAACAGGATTACATCAAATCAGAAGATATGGCTAAAAGGCTACTGAAGCGTGTGGTTTTGCTGAGTACAGGGCTCTCACGGTGCTCAGTGTCATCTGGCTGGTGGAGAAAGCCTAGATTGTAAGTTTAGTAGCAGACACACAGGATGTCAGGAGAGCCATGTTGTTTTTTCACTCTAGTGCCTCTGGGAAAGCTGTGGGTTTTTACTGTTTGGAGTGGAAGTTAACAGGAAGACCTGGCTAACACACGCACACGCACACACACACATGCACACCAGGGGCGGATCTAGGCATGGGCATGGGGGGGCAATGCCCCCCTAAATACCCAGTCTGCCCCACCAAACACGATGCCATGCAAAACAACCCAACATATTTCAAATGCTTGTAATTAAAATGATTTGAAACACTACTACTGCTACTAACTACAATTTTGGCACCACTAAACCAACAGCATTTCATCATTGAAAACAGAAAACTCTCTGAGTCAGACCTTCAGCTTTATGCATGCTGTGTGTCTGTTGCAACTTCAACAACAACTGATGTTATTATTGATGCTTTACTTGACTAATAAAAGTCCTGTAACCGAAAATGGTATGGGTGCGACCACCCCCGTACCATTTTCTCTTGCCCCTCCAACATGTTCTCTTGCCCCCCCAAATGGGACAAGTTATATCCGCCCGTGACGCACGCGCACAAACACACAAACACACACACACACACACACACACACACACACACGCGCACACGCACGCACGCACACACACACACACACATGCACAGGCACTCTTTCTTGCGGTTTAAAATAGAAACTATCTGTAATGTGATGACATAGTGGTCAAGATTCTTCCTGTTCTGTCCTAATGTCTCTCTGCTGTACCATCTCTCTCTCTCCCA
The DNA here is from genome assembly GCA_039105355.1 of Benthosema pterotum. Taxonomy (NCBI): domain Eukaryota; kingdom Metazoa; phylum Chordata; class Actinopteri; order Myctophiformes; family Myctophidae; genus Benthosema; species Benthosema pterotum. The sequence goes on along the minus strand of CM076980.1, from coordinate 8,339,235 downwards.
GCTGTCCTACTGTCTGTCTGTCTCTCTGTCTTACGCTCTCTCTCTCTCTCTCAGCTGTCCTACTGTCTGTCCGCCTGTCTGTCTCTCAGCTGTCCTACTTTCAGTCTGTCTGTCTCTCTGTCTTACACTGTCTCTCTCTCACTCTCAGCTGTCCTACTGTCCGTCCGTCTGTCTGTCTGTCTGTCTCTCCTCCAACACTGTCTCACTCTCAGCTGTTCTATCGTCATTCTAAATGAGAAAGCATGCTCCCCCCCTCACGTATTAGGATGAATATCAGTAATCGGAAATAAGATTTGTGTGTTTTTGGTATATCTGTTATGGTTAAAAAATGGAGTTTTAAGCTATAATAATGGGTTTGTATAGGAAGGGGGCGGGGCGGCTAAGATGAACATCAAATATCAAATTACTGAATGGAGTAACTTGAAAAATGTCTGGCGTACATGCACATGAGCCTGAGTAGACGATGAAATGACCAAATGTTTTTTGAAAGTGAAATTTCCCTTTTGGACCACATGAATGATCAGTTGAAGACCGATTAACGACCGATTGAGGTAGTTCCAAGTGGTCCCTCCCGAGCTAAATGACAGTTAGGAACCAAACAGGCTCTCATGAGACTGTAACTCAGAGTGTGTTCTGTGCTTCGTCTGTTCTGGGAGTCGAAACATTCTGCGAACAATAGGTTTCCGGTTAGAGGAAAAACAGGAGGGGGCCTAGCATGGAACCTGTGGGACCCCAATCAACCAAAGTGTATAGCCCTCGGCAGGGGGTACGGGACCCCTTAGGTCGGAGGTCCTCAAAGTTACAACAGGGGGTCTGCCAAATCCAGTCTGTACTTGTACATTATGCTGCCTCACGCGACATGTTTTCTGACAAGCATAGACAAATATGGAGCTGTACTAATCAAATGTCAGAATGATGAATGATGTCAGAATGGCCAAGCTCCATATACTGTATGGACCCAGGGCAGGGGCTCTGTCCAGAGCCCGGGCAGAGGGATTGTGGGGAGCGGATCTGGACAACCGTGGGCCTGACAGACTTGATACTGTGCACCGTACCCCCTGTAATGTTAACTAACTCCTAGAACCACCACTGGTCTTGTCGGACGTAAGGAGGGGGTGTAGGGGTGTAGGGTGAGTGTTTGTAGCTGCTGGGTGACAGACAGACAGACAGACAGACAGACAGACAGACAGACAGACAGACAGACAGACAGACAGACAGACAGACAGACAGACAGACAGACACACACAGAGGTGATTAATGACGTTTCACACACACAGCACCATTTGGAGAGCTGAACAAACCCAGGGACCGCCTGGGCAACGCCTCACAGGGGGGCCGTCACGCTGGACCGTCTGAATCAACACACACACACACACACACACACACGCACACATGTTTGTATTACTCTGCGTAAAGGAGAATTCCACCCCAGAAGGCTTCCATACGTTTATTTGCAGTTGATCCATTTCCCCCTAAAAAGTGCTATTTTGTGAAAAATCTCCTGTATGGCTGTTTCCCCTACCCGGCCATAAGCTTAGAATGGGGCTATGGGATGGGATGCTCTAAAGTGCAATTTCTTGCTATATATCCCCTCTCCACCATGCCAGTAGTGTGTTGACACTCACGGTTTCACTTTCATTTCTGGTTCAGCAGTGGTTCAGCCTAAGCCAAGCGCCACAGCCCCACCTTTTCAGAAAGCTGAACCGAAAGTGAAAGTGAAATTGTCAGTGCCAACACACTGCTGACATGGTGGAGAGAGAATATATAGCAAAAAAATGCATTTTGGAGTGATGGAAATAGGTGAATTACATTACAGTGCATTAGATTGCCACAGAAACCATGCAAGGCACCAACCAACACATCGGGCGGTTCAGTGTTTTGCCCAAGGACACTTTGACATGTAGACAGGAGGAGCCTGGATTCGAACCACTGACACACGGATCATTGATGACCTGCTCTACCTCCTGAGCCACAGTCGCCTCTATACCAAACCCCTAATCGCTCCCCATGTGCATGTTGACACACAATTTCACATCATCGCTGTGTGAAATTGTGTGTGGGAATGAAACACACAACCTTTTCAGAGAGAAGAGCCAGAGGATAAAAGCGCTACAAGAAGAGACCTTTTATAAAGCTGAATCTTTCCCTAAGTCACCAAATTTCAAACATAAAACAAGCGTTTATCTTGTAAACTGTGCTCACTCGTGTGAAGACATTGGGCCTCACACAGGCACAGTGCTAATACAGGGGCATGCAGACAGCGTGTGTGTGTGTGTGTGTGTGTGTGTGTGTGTGTGTGTGTGTGTGTGTGTTGTTGTTGCTTCAACACCGTTGTGTTGTTTTTTGCACTCTGACATCACAGACTGACGGGACGAGAACCGACCCTCTCCTCCCCCTCCTCCTCCTCCCCCATCCTCAGTGTCACATGTTTGTCACGCAGCAAGACGACACATTGATGGAACAACACGAGACACGGATCCACAACACAACACAGACCGGAGTCCTGACCCACTACACAACATGGACTGGAGTCTGGACCCACAACACAACACGGACCGGAGTCTGGACCGTCAACACAACGTGGACCGGTTTCTGGTCCCACAACCAAAGACTGGAGTCCTGACCCACAGCACAACACGGACCGGATTCAGTTCCCACAACACAACATGGACCGGATTCTGGTCCCACAGCACAACATGGACTGGAGTCTGGTCCCACAGCACAAGATGGACTGGAGTCTGGTCCCACAATACAACACAGACCGGAGTCTGGACTCAGTCGATGTGACTCTAGATTCTACAAAATGTCTTCTACTCTAAATCCTGAAGGTTTTCAGATAAAACAATTTCACGTCACCCCACAATTATCTGTATTTGGCTGGCAACCTCCATTTAAAAAAAATGTACTTCCAGGGACCCCCAGTAGCAAAGACAAACGGCTTCTCACGCAGAATGGGTTAAAAGTAAACTATGGCAAGATAATAATAAAAAGAATATATGATTAGAAGAAGCATTAACTAATCCCTGTTGGTTGACTGATTGATTGAAACAGCAACAGTTCAGTCAGTCCAAAAGGAACATCCCACCCAAAAAAAGTCCCTGTGGTATTAAAAATAGAAGTAGTATTTTTAGGCCACATTTTGGACCACTCCAACTCCAAACTAAACCAAAACTAGCAAACCATGGCGTGACAGAGTATACAATATTTAAGCATATTTGATCTGTTCATTGGCAATTATATACAGTATATTATATACATTTAAGACACTTGTTCTCAATTATTTGATTAATCAAAGGCATAAATGGATTAGAATAATCTCTAAGAAAAACCATCCCGTTGCCGCAGCCCTAAAAAACATTAAAACAACAACATCGTCATCATCATCCCCTCCGTCCACAACGCTGATTGAATCCACATTGAGATAATCAGGTCAGATTGGAAGCGGCTGTGTTTTGGATCCCGACCAACCGACCCCCCCCCCCCCCCCCCCCCCCCCGAACACCCACCACCCCTTCCCCCCACTTTAAACGGCTTAAAGTCTGCTTCCAACTCAACAATCCAAACCTGGAGGGGAAGAGGGGGCGTGTAAAAAGCTAAGCTTGTGTGTGTGTGTGTGTGTGTGTGTGTGTGTGTGTGTGTGTGTGTGCGCGTGTGTGTGTGTGTGCGTGTGTGTACTAGGCAGGATTAACCCTGTATTTTGGTAAAAGTTAATTCTACCCCCCCTCTATCTCCCTCTCTCTCTCTGTCTCTGTGTCTCTCTCCCCTCCTACTGTACCACTACCCCACCCCCCCCTCGACCTCTTTGCTCTCATATTTAAAGCCACAGGGAGGGGGGGGGGTGACCTGTGGTTGAATTTAAATAACAGTTGTCTCCTTTCTGTCGTAATAATGACCCCGTTCGGTCCCACGCCATGCAGCAGCCGGGGGTCCCCCGTTCAGGGGAAGGATGGACCACATGTAGCTGGTCCTCCTACACCAGAGCAGGGCCGGAACTAGGCATAGGCATGGGGGGGGGGGGGGGGGGGGGGCGCGGGTTGCAATGCCCCCCTAAATGCCCAGACTGCTCCACCAAACACGATGGCATGATGCAAAACAACCCAAGATATTCCAAATTAAAGTGCTTCTATTTAAAAAAAATAATAATCAATACTACTGCTACTAACTACAGTTGTGGCACTACTAAACCAACAGCATTTCATCATTGAAAACAGAAAACTCTCTGAGTCAGACCTTTAGCTTCATGCATGCTGCGTGTCTGTTGCAACTTCAACAAGAACTGATGTTATTATTGATGCATATACTTGCCCAGTAAAAGTCCTGTACCCAAAAATGTTATGGGTGCGGCTTCATCGCCCGTGTCGCTTCGCGCCACGGGCGATGAAGCCGCCCCCATACCATTTTCTCCTGCCTCCTCCCCCCAATTGGGAAATGTTACATCCGCCCCTGCACCAGACAGAGCCACTGTCCTCCGCTGCTGAAATAACAGGCCTCATCCGCTGGCTTTCATAAAGGGTTGTGTGTGGGTAGGACTGGGGACTACTGTGTGTTACCCTTCACCCTCTCTAGCGGATCACAGCATCCACAAGGAGGTTTTTCTTTGCCCTGAGTGGAACCGGACTGCCTGAGCTTCCTTTGGACGGCTGAATTCCCCTAGTCGCAGGGTCAATAAAAGGACTCATTTTATCTCATGACCTGTACCTATTTATTGACTGGGGAGAGAATGCAGGAGAAGGTGACTGGCAGAACTGTATGGCAGGGGTTTTCAACCTTTTTGAATCCAGGGACTACCATTTATTCAGCATTTGAGCCACGGACCACCATTCGATTACATTTTCACACCAAAGACCTAAAATTAAAGATTTCTTTTGATTTTGTCCACAATTCCAGACTGGATTTTGCCAACAAAACAGTGTAAAGTTCTTAATTAAGTGGTGCTGATTCAGATGATGAATATTCTAACTCTTGAGAGTGTAAAAATGAAACCAAATGGACCCGCCAGGGTCCATTTGGTTTCATTTTTACACTCTCAAGAGTTACATCTGGTTAACCAACTTTCCATCATTTAGCCTGGGGACCACCTGGAACCTTCTCAAGGACCACTGGTGGTCCCCGGACCACCGGTTGAAAACCCCTGCTGTATGGTACTGAGTCGTTTGACTCTGGGAGTGTGTACGAAATCAACAGAACCTCGTTGTTGCCCTGTGTGTTTCTTAAAAGGGACACTTCCTATGGGGTCTTTTATGTGTGTACTATGGCAGGGGTTTTCAACAAGTGGTCCCTGAGAGGATCCCAAGTGGTCCCCAGCTAAATGATGGACAGTTGGTAACCAAATGGACCCTTACAGATCTGTAACACATCTGAATTACTCAATTACTCAATCAGAAATATACACATTTAGAAAATGAAATATCTATCTAAAACCACATATTACACAGAAAAAGAACACCAGGAAAGTGTTCTGAACATTTTGAATCTCACTCATATTATTTTTGTGTGTCCCTTTAAAGTCTTGTCTTTAAAGGACAGCTGTGCAGTCCCGCCCCCTCGTGACGTTGCCCCTGTTCCAGAAACGGATTCATTCTTCTCATCGACTTTTCGAAAATGATTCATATAAAGACGATTACGCTGAGTCACTGACACTGTGTTTCTTTACAGATTTGTTTAAAAACAAAACCTCAGCTCCACTCTATTGGCTCATTATGAAACTGCTGGAGACTGCTGTGCTGTGATTGGCTAAACCGCTGCCTCACCCCGCACAACCCTCTCCCTCCTCTCACATTAGCACTGCCTTCCCTGGGCCCAAAAACGACGTTTTCATGTTTTCATGATTTGTTGACAAATCCACAAACTTCAAGTGGGGAAAAAGGGGGGTCCCAATTGGACCCTCACTCACAGCCATGCCTGCAACTCTGTTGCAGAGTTCTTATGGGGTCGTCCTTGAAATGAATAGTTTAGTACAGGGGTTTTCAACCTTTTTCACGGACCACCATTTGAGGATGGTTTAGCCCCACAGACCCCAAATCTAAAGATTTATTTTGCTTTTGTCCACAACTCCAGACTGGATTTGGGAAACAAAACAAGCAAAACATACATTCCAAAATGGCTAATTCAGATGATGAATATTTTAACTCTTGAGAGTGTAAAAATGAAGCCAAATGGACCCGCAAGGGTCCATTTGGCTTCATTTTTACGTTCTCAAGAGTTACATCTGGTTAACTTAGCTGAGGACCACCTGGAACCCTCTCAGGGACCACTGGTGGTCCCTGGACCACCTGTTGAAATTTGAAAACCCCTGGTTTAGTAGTTCTGATGAGAATGACTGTATTATATTATATAGTGGGGTTGGGCTCAGTTGAAAAGCATGCTTGTATTTAATGGTCTCATCTCATTTTCCAGCTACGTTGTGGTACATATTATTGGACCACAGCCCTGGGAGGCTGCACGGCCTCATCAGACATTTCAAAGCGGATTCCTTTTGATTTGAAACACACATGTACTCCGTGTTAACCCATGAAGACCCCAGGCCTGATCCTAGCAGCGTATACAAACGCTTCTATTAAACCCAGTAGTTCAAGAGATTTCTCCCCCTCCAAGGGGGCTGGGGAAAATGGTATGGGGGCGGCTTTATGAAGTCGCACCCATACCATTTTCAGTTACAGGACTTTTATTAGTCAAGTAAAGCATCAATAATAACATCAGTTGTTGTTGAAGTTGCAACAGACACGCAGCATGCATAAAGCTAAAGGTCTGACTCAGAGAGTTTTCGGTTTTCAATGATGAAATGCTGTTGGTTTAGTGGTGACACAGCTGTAGTTAGTTAGTAGCAGTAGTAGTGTTTCAAATCATTTAAAATATAAGCAATTTAATTTCAAATATCTTGGGTTGTTTGTTTTGCATGCCATTGTGTTTGGTGGGGCAGCCTGAGCATTTAGGGTGGCATTGCCCCCCCATGCCCATGCCTCTGCCCCTGTTGTATCTCTTTTATTTTTGAATAGTCAAAATTCTCTAACATCAACAACAGCACACAGATGCTTTCCCTCTTTAGAACAAGTAACAACACTAACTGAGATCCTCTGCAGTCAACGTGGCAGACTTTAGTCAGATATTTGCACTCACACATGTGTAGCAAAGTTTTGGCTGGGTATAAGCTTGCCTTATATCAGAACTGGAATATGTACTGTAGCCCAGTGGCTGTCAAAATACTGGTCCCCAGAGGCAAAGACCGCTTTGAAGAACGGTTTAATTTCAATAGGGGTTAACTTAACCCAATGACACTTTAAATACGATTACTGAGATCACATGTGCTTCACACTCTCCACATATATCTCACTTCCTACAGAATAGAGTCAGTTAAATGCAATAGAGTGAACTTTAGTGTGTACAGACACTGTTTGTAAACAGATTTGTTTAAAAACAGAATCTAACTCCACCTCACCTCCGCTCTATTGGCTCATTATGAATCTGCTGGAGACTGCTGTGCTGTGATTGGCTAAAACGCTACCTCACCCCACACAACTCCCCTCCCCCTGACAAATTAGCACCGCCAACGAATGTTTTGTTTTCATAATTTGTTGGCAACAACAAAGTTCTGGACTGTCTGCAGGACAAAGCAAGTGTCTGTCTACAGGGAAACAGCTGCAGCATCAAAGTAGAAGCAACGTAGAGGTGGAAAAGGCAAACAAAATATATAGCTATATACTTATTTTGATTTTTGGCGAAAAGGTTGCCTGCATTACCTTTAAATATCGTTACTGAGATGAGATCGCATGTGCTCTCTCCACAGATCTCACTTCATACAAAATAGAGTCAATTAAACAGTTTTAGAATTCCCTACCAAACCTAATCACTCAACACATATGTTCTCGCCATGAGGGTCCCAGCCAGCTGGCAGGGGGTCCACAGTCACAGCCTAATGCAGGGATAGATGATGGAGGGGGTCCATATAACATGAATATATGTTTTAGACTAGAGCAGTGTTTTTTATAGTGTTCCGGGTGCCACCAGTGGCCCGCAGCAAAAATGATGGAAAGTTGGTTAACCAGATGTAACTCTTTGAAAGGGTAAAAATGAAGCCGGGTTTGGTTTAATTTTTACACTCTCAAGAGTTAACATATTCATCATCTGAATTAGCCCAAGTCTACACAACTAGAGAATGTAGAAGATTAATGGTGACTTTGATGGTTTTGTTTCCCAAATCCAGCCTGGAATTGTGGACGAAAGCAAAAAAAATAAATCTTTAGTTTTGGGGTCTGTGGGGCTAAAAAAATGTCATCAAATTGTTGTCCAATTGTGGCTCAAATTCTGAATAAAATAGTGGGTCCCTGGTATCAAAAAGGTTAAAAACCAGTGGACTAGACAGGCCCAACAGCCGTGCAGCAGTTCAATCAGTGAAGCAAGCCTTCTGGAAGAGCGTTATGCCGTGTGACTGGAATGTGTGTCTGCAGAGCGTTGCGTTGTCAATATGAAGTGGAATGTCAATGTGTTGCCCTGTCATTGTGCCTTGTGCCTATCCTGTTGTAGTCAGATCTACAAGCTCATTTGTGAGCTGTAGATCTGATCATGGTGGCACAAATCTTTGAAATACGTTATTTCAATTCCAATCATGGGGATCACAACATGTTTTCACCACATAGATAATTCTGGCGGACATCATCATTGTGTCAGGTAGCAAAGTGCACTATAGCCAGTTAATTGCCTATTTGTTGGTATCTGGTGTGTTTTTAATTCCACACACCACCACCACCACGGCGGATCGGACAAAGACACGCTTCAGAGATGCTGGAGAATAAAGTTGCTATTGTACTGTGACAGCCTGCAGGGTGCTGCAGGGTGCTGCCCGCCCCGCGGGTGCAACACTGGACCCAGTGTGTACTGGACCCAGTACAGTCCACAGGCCGTCTGTAACCAAATGGACCCTCAGGGGGGGAGAGCTTGTACCTTACAAATGTACAAGCAATCGGTTAGAGTCTAACCGATTGCTTGTACATGATTTGCTTGTACATCTGGCATGAAAAAAGGTTGAAAACCATTGGTCTAACCGTTTTCAACCTTCTTCATGCCAGGGCCCTCTATTTATTCAGAATTTGAGCCACGGACCATCATTTGATGACATTACAGACCCCAAAGACTAAAGATTTATTTTTGCTTTTGTCCACAATACCAGGCTGGAATTGGGAAACAAAACAGTCAAAATGGCCATTAATCTTCTACATTCCCTAGTTGTGTAGACTTCAGATTCAGATGATAAATATTCTAACTCTTGAGAGTGTAAACATGAAACCAAATGGACCCGCAAGGGTCCATTTGGTTTCATGTTTATGCATGTTTATGCATGGTTTTCATGTTTATGCATGTTTATGCATGGTTTCATGTTTATGCATGTTCATGTGGAGTTGCACCACTCACTTCACATGGGTGTGATTTAAAAAAATAGTGTTGTGGGTTGTCTGCATTGGCAGTTTTTTTGCATACACATAATTCCCAAAACAGTCATGTAGAAAATGGTTAAAGCTCTATATTCTGACATAAATCACTGCTACAGAGGGTTTGTTCAGTAGCAGGAGTCTGTCTCTGTTTCTCTCCAAAGTAAACAGAAATGCATTTTGGGTTTTTTTGGGGGGACACCAATGTTATACAAAACATCAGTGGAAGAAGAACTAGATTAGAAGAACCCTAGTGCTCATTATTTGTTCATCCTGCAATATAATGTATGACTATATGAGTTCTTCTCTCCTCTCTTCTGAATGGATAAAAGTATTATCATGAAATGGTATGATATCTTGACTTGCTGGAGAGACCCATGTTAATACTACCATTCCATGAGGTTTAATCTCTCTCTCTCTCTCTGACCCCAAACTAAAAATGTTTGTTTGTCCTCCATGCCATGCTGCTTTCAGGAGAGAACAAACAGGCAAACTTTGGTAAAAAATAAAATAAAATAAATAATAACAATTCTTCTACATGTTCTAAATGTGTTAGACTTCTTGTACATTTCATGTCATTCGGATGTTTATTATTGGTTTCATTTTACGCTCTCAATCTTCATGGGGTTCATGTGGTTCCTGCCCAACTCTCCATAATTTAGCAACTGGGGAACCACCTGGACCCACCCTTAAGGAGTGACCACTGATCGCTAGAGAGAAGCTCAGCTGCTTCACACTTATTTAAAGAACACAAAAAGGCACACACTTTTCTAGCCGTAGTTCCTGTCCAGCCACCACCACACAACCAAACAACCACCAAACAACAATACAAGCCTACAACAAACCACGATTTCTTTTGCTTTTGTTCCACAATACTAGGCTGGAAAGGCAAACATAGACAAAAAAAAAGACCATTAATCTTCTACATTATCTAATTGTGTAGACTTCAGGCTAATTCAGGAGATCAACGTTTTAACTCATTTGGTTTCATTTTTACGCTCTCAAAGAGTTAGATCTGGTTAACCAACTGTCCATCGTCTAGTTGGGGACCACCTGGAACCCTCTCAAGGACCACTAGTGGTCCCCGGACCACTGGTTGAAAACCCACTGGAGTAGAGAGTCATGTGAACCGACATGCGAATCGATCAGTCGTACCAGAGACCTCGGTACATTACACTGCATTACATTACATTACATACCAGCTGTTTCCTGAGCAGCAGAATGTTCTCCTCCAGCAGTTTCTCCTCACAGCTCAGATAAGGGTCCTCCAGGCCGTGCGGACCCCCCTCGTCCCCCCCGGAGGAGGAGCAGCAGGCTCGGATCAGCGGGTCGCCGCGGCGGCCAGTAGTCCTGCCGCCGCCGGAGAGCGAGGCGTCCAGCGCGCCGCGGACCAGCAGCTCCTGCCTGGACCGCAGGTAGTCCAACTCCCCCAGGCCGGCCAGCGTCGCCTCCAGACGCTCGCGCACGGAGCGCTGCACCGCCGGCGGCACGGCGGTGGTGCAGTCCCCGGAGGAGACGTCCATGGTCCCGGTGGTGGTGGTGGGGTCCCTGGGCTGCAGGGCGCAGCGGTGGGACGAAGAATAAGAAGAATAATCCCTGGAAGGTGTAGAATTAGAAGCACTCAGATGTCCACAGATATCCATTCAACAGACAGGCATAGAGCGGAGAGACGCGGAGGTACGTGGTGGTACCGCTCCCCACGCCCCGGTGTGTGAATCAGTGGTGGACGTGGACCCCCAGAGACACGCCGTTCACATTGGGTCAGCAGTGGTCCGTAGAGAAAGGGATAGAGGGAGAGTCACAGGGAGAACACAGGGGTGTGTTTAATAATCCCGTTCCTCCGTCGTGCTGCCGCAGTCTGCAGGTCCATAATAACTTTTCGTGCCTGCATGAACACAGGACGTTACACCAATAGGCTAATATGGAGGTTTTTACGCACAGAGCGCAGCGGCGGTCCTCACTTCTCTCCGCTTACTTTGTCTCCACACTACAGCGTTCGTCCACGAGCTGAAAAAAATTAAGCAGTCCAGTATTAAGTCCTCAGTATCCAGTCCTGTTGTCCTCCTACGGTGACATGATTAATCCACAGTGAAGTGTATGTGCGTGTTAAAAACGAGAAGCCACTAAGCAGCAGGAGGACAAACGAACGGAGGTCCAGGCGGTTCACCGGGAGCTCCCACCGCTCTGGATGCGGAGCAGTGAATGAGAGGCAGCGGCCTGCTGGCGCACAGCACCCCGGCCCCGCCCCCTGGGCTGGGCTGGATGGAAAACCCTTCTACCCGCTGACTGGCTGCGGTCCTAGTGCCCGCCGGCTGTCGCACGCACGCACGCACGCACGCACGCACGCACGCATGCACAGTGCACACACACACACACACACACACACACACACACACACACACACACACACACACACACACACACACACACACACACACACACACACACACACACACACAACTCTGTGTGCAATGACATAATGATGGGCCAATAAAGGGTTAATTTACCTCATTGAGAACACACTTTACATTTACTTAAGCAGCCTACTGTCTGTACTTAAATACAGTTTAGAGCTACTTTTTATTTACTTGAGTAAGCTATTTACAATTTATAGCCTGTACTTATTTCCACCCTCCACTATTTCAACTTATTTGACAAGTTATTTTGTAGAATTCCATCCATCCACGTTCAACAGCTTGTCCGTAGTCGGGTTGCAGGGGCAACAGCTCCATGCACCATAGAGCACCAGAAATGCATGCATGAATTGTAAATTGCAACATTGGTGAGTTTCTCCTGGAAGATCCTGAGACGTTCCAATGCCAGTAGAATTATTATTATTATTATTGTGATTATTATCATTATTACTACAAAAACATGCATGAAACCATTAAAGGGGAATTACACCCATTTTCTTTTTTTTTCTGAGAGCGTACAAATGCAACCAAATGAACCCTAACGGGTTCATTTGGTTCCATTTGTACGCTCTCAGAAAAAAGAAGGGTCTAAAGAAATCCATTAACATGGTGAAAATACCAAAATAATATCTTGATCAACTTGATGATTTCATCAAGATGTTTCACCATAATAGTGGCTTTCTTCAGACCTCCATTTCTTGGGAACACAGAATGGGGGAACTTTTTCTTATCATGTCCACCCAACACCTCTAGGGTATACTAATGACATATTAGAATGTTGAAAATGGGTGGAGTTCCCCTTTAAGCTATTTTTTATGCTTTGTCTATTTCAAGAAAGAAAAGAAGCTGAAAACACCAACATACAGAGATAAGAGCCTCCTCTAGACAGATACGTGACAAACTGTGCACTTCAACTATAAATACAAGTCTTTGAAAACCTGAGTAGGCTAATTCTAAATTAAACAAATGAATACAAATTATCTAATGGGGTGAAACTACACTGAGGGAGAGAGGGAGGGGAGTGAGAGAGAGAGAAAGAGAGATTGAAACTCTCTCTATTGAAGCGCATCATGAACTGATAATGACTCCAGGCTCCCCCTGCATGTGTGGGACATTATTTGCATTGCCTTTAATGAGTTCTAATTAATAATTCATGAGTTAATTGGTTCATTATCATTAAGAGTGGAGAGCAGCAGCAGCAGGAGGTCTCGGTCATTAACATCACAATGGCGAACCAGAGCGACTAGAAGGGAAAGGGCGCCCTCTGTCGGCAGGAAAGGGAGCAGGTTTCTGTGCTGTTCGTGTTGCCCTCATGATAGTCCCTCATCAGTCATTTCCTATACTTTTTAAGCGCCCTATATGTTGAGACCCTGTCTGTCCCACTTTATACCATGGCAAACATACTGTATATAGTGTTCAAATTCCCTAATGCATATAGTTATAGTCCCCTAATAGTTGTTGCTGTTGTAAAGCTCCACTCTTGTCTCTTTTACTGATGGATGTGTTTTTAGGTCTGTTAAAATAACATGAGATATATTCCCCTAGAGCTAAAACAGTGGTTGGCAACTTTGGAGATAGAGAGGGGACACTGTATATTTCCACACTCACTCCAGAAGACCACTTTTTTCCACACTCACTATAGACTAGAGCATATAAGTCAAACTCAAGGCCCCATGGGGACCAAATCAGGCCCGTGAATGAATTATCTCAGGCATGCAGCATGATATTGCCATCAGGAGTCGAGTCCAGTGACTCTATACCCCTGACCGGCGCCACAGCGATATGGCATGTTGCGCATGCACACACCAAATTGACTTGCTTTCTCATTTTATTATGAAAGTGCGTGGTAGGGATAATAGGAATCTAAGCTTTAATAATGCATTTTTCAGTTTTTAATGGATTCAGTTTCACCTTTGATTAAAGGGACATTGATTTTCTGTTTACCTGGGACGTCCTTGTGCACCAGTGTATGTTGTGTCCAGTAGCTCTGGCCCTCAACTTGTACCAATTGTTCTCTTTTGGCCCTGCTGTGTGTTTGAGTTTGACATGCTTGCTACATATCGTCACCTTCTTAAAATAATCGCATAAGTCATTTTTTCCAGGCTTTTCAGGAAACACAAAAAACTCCCCCCAAAAATTTTTTGGGGGAGTTTTTTGTGTTTCCTGAAAAACCTGGAAAAAATGACTTATGCGATTATTTTAAGAAGGTGACGATATGTCAAACTCAAGGTCCGTGGGCCAAACCAGGCCTGTGAATGAATTATCTCTGGCCCACAGGCCAGTGAAAGCAGTGCTTGATGAATATCACAGAACAGGAAAGTGTAGGTTTAATAACTCATTTCAGTTTTGAATGCATGCATGCAGTTTCCTCTTTGCATTTATTTTACTGTTAAGAGAGAGAGATTTTTGTTAGTAATTTACTTTTTGACTGTTTCCCTGCAACGTCCTTTGTGACTGGGGCAGGTGCACAGTCCGGCCCTTGTGACTGGGGATTTTTTTCTATTTCAGTCCGGTGTGTATTTGAGTTTCACATCCTTGGATTAGACACTTTCAACAGCATCATTATTGGCTCAGGAATGGAACAAAAAGTGCAGGTTTATGCTCCTGTATTTTAACGTCTGTTAATATAGTAGTACTTGCAGTGTGCAGTGAAAAATATTTTCTGAGGTATAACATTGTGGGAACCAATTCTTTACACCGTATTCCATCGGGTTCTACCATGTGTCTGTCTCTCTGCCTCTGTTTCTCTCTCTCTGTCTGTCTCTCTGTCTGTCTCTCTCTCTCTCCCCGTTTCCCTCCGTGGTTTTATTCTCTCTCACCTCGTTTACACCCCGTTCCTGTCATAATGTGTTTCTTCTAGTTCATGTCCTGCTTCAGTTGAGCAGAAAATTACATTAGCTAACAAAACTGACAGGACAGAGAAATGGATAGAGTGAGTCAGGGGAGAGAGAGAGAGAGGGAGGGATGGAGGGAGAGAATGACTAAAAGAGAGAGATAGATAGATAGATAAGGCCAACAGTGTGTTGACTCTACAGGCCATGGGAGTGATGAGAGGGATAGAAGTCACAAGCCAAAGAGGGAATCACAATACATAAATACAATGAGAATGTAAGAACTCTATAGGGGTCTACTACGCCCACTTGAAACCCACGCCTCAAAAGTTCAAACATTAGAATGGCTAAAGCCAGACCAAATCAGCTGTTGGCAAATCCCTGTCCGCAGAGTGGCTCTGGAATAGGTCAATTTGCTACTCCAGAAAATGGGGGTGGCCAGTCAGGACACAGTATGGAAACCTATTTGAATACTGTGTCGTGGTCAAGAGACCCCCAAAACTAAAGATGTATTTTGCTTTTTTTGGTCCACAATTCCAGGCTGGATTTGGGAAACAAAACAGTCAAACATACAGATCAAGATGACCATTAAACTTCTACATTTTGTAATTAGACTTGGGCCAATTTAGATGAATATTGTAACTCTTGAGAGAGTAGTGTTTGGTTTCATGTTAACACTCTCTAAGAGTTACATCTAGTATACCAGGTAGAATAGGTCCATCACGCACTGGTTGTGGTGGGCCGGTCTAGGCCAAATCACACTAAAAATGTCTGGGACGATTTTTTCGTCCCGTCCACCACTGCCTTGGATAAAGGCGCTACATAAATGCAACATTTACCAAAGGAAGAGAAAGGAAGACACAGGCTGAGCGGTGTACTACAACACTATATTGGTTTTAGCTTGTGTTTTTAATTACCATTAGAAGCCACTGCGCCCTGGGCTGGCGGTGCTGCTATGGTCTTAAATATTTGACTTCATCCGTCAGCAATGCAAATCACTGCAGTGCTTATTCCCATTATGTGCAGTGGACTGGAGCCTGCAGCCAGCCAACACAGCTGTCCCCTCTCTCCCCATGTATTTAACACCCATACATGCTAACTGTACACACAAGCTGCCCAGGGCCGGATCTAGAGGGGTGCAAAGGTGGGCAGAGCCCACCCTAAAGTGCGTGTCCTGCCCACCCAATGAAATGTTATGGGGAGCCATTTTTTGGCTCAATACTAAAAATTCTGGGCAGCATTTTTAAAGCTAACAATGAATGCAAACCGCAAAAGTTGTGTCTGTGAATCACTTTAAGTGAAAGCTCTAAGGAAACTGTACAGTGTACACTCTCAGAGTTAATTAACATTGTCTTTACAATATTCCATTTCATCTCCCTGCAAGAGTGAGGAAGCAGCACTATTGTTTGTTAACATTTCTAACCGCAAATCATAACTTCTTCTTTAATGATTTACAACTTTCATTAGATTTCTCCTTTTACAACACACGTGACTGAGGGCAGAAACAGACCGCGATTCATAACTAAAAATTCCATACTTAAATGATTGACATTCAGAGGCTCCCCTCATTCACAATGACGCCATGAACTGTGGGAAATTCCTCTGCCAATGTCAATATCAATGCTGACTTTGTGAAAAGGGGTCATAAAGGGTCGGGGCTGAGCCCTATATCACTGACGTACTGATTTCAAAGGGGACAACCCTGCAGCCCTGGCAGGCTTCACATGAACGCACAGCCAAGGCAGTGAGGGCTCATTGAGTCAGCAATAAGGCAGCGGATTGGAACTGGGCCTGAGGTTGTGACCAGGCTTTTATTTTGGCAGTTGACAGATGAGTGAGGCTGGGAGTCAGTTCCCTAGAGGAGGAGAGGAAGAGGGACAGTGGTTAGGACAGATTGAACAACAACAAGGACAGTTAGTGACACCAGGGCCGGATTTAGCCAGCCCTATACTAGGGTGGGCTGGAAGAATGGCAGGGTGCATGGGCAACTCCAAAGATTTTCATATGAAGCAGTGGTTTTCAATCTTTTTGACACCAGGGCCCAGACTATT
This sequence comes from Benthosema pterotum, assembly GCA_039105355.1. Taxonomy (NCBI): domain Eukaryota; kingdom Metazoa; phylum Chordata; class Actinopteri; order Myctophiformes; family Myctophidae; genus Benthosema; species Benthosema pterotum. Next base: position 8,322,517 of record CM076980.1, on the reverse strand, counting down.
TATTCGGCATTTGAGCCACAGACCACCATTTGATTACATTTTAGCCCCACAGACCCCAAAACTAAAGATTTTTTTTTGCTTTTGTCCACAATTCCAGGCTGGATTTGGGAAACAAAACAGACAAAACATACAGACCAAAATGACCATTAATGTTCTACATTCTCTAGTTATATAGACTTGGGCTAATTCAGATGATGAATATTTTAACTCTTGAGAGTGTAAAATGAAACCTGTTTACGCTCTCAAAGAGTTACATCTGATTAAGCAATTTTCCACCATTTAGCTGCAGGGACCACCTGGACCTCTCTCTAAACCACTGGTGGTTCCCGGACCACTGATATTACCTTTCATTGGGTGGGCAGGATGCCCATTTCGGTGGGCTCTGCCCACCCTTGCCCCCCTCTAGATCTGGCCCTGAGTGACACAGACACAGACACAGAAGGCTCAAACAAGCCACCTTGACTCAAACGCACCAGGAGTATAAGGCCAAGGTGTGGACAAGGACGGATGCACCGCTCTGGTCTGGTGAGAGTTAGTGTGGCTGATCGCTGCTGTGCCCCAGAATCACTGATCGACCTTCCAAGTGTACTAGGGGTTGAGGGTTGAAGGACGGAGACCAATTGGATCAATATTGGACCGATAAGAGGGAATCATTAAGATACTGAAGTCAATGAAATCCTAAAGGAACCCAACCCTTATCTGCCCCCCAGATAACTGCCCAGTTACATCCCAAACCGTCCACTTAAGTCCGCCTCTGCTAGTCCTATTCGAAAAGCACCTAACCTTAAAAAAATATCTGGAGGAGCAGCCTTCTGCTTCTATGGACCTACGGCCTGGAATAAGCTCCCAGTCTAGCTTAGATTTTACACCTTGAGTTGATATTTTTAAGACCCAGCTTAAGACTTTTTTTCCACCCTTGCATTAGGCTGAACCTCCTTTTCTTTACTGTACATTTTACTTGTTGCTGTATTTTAATGTACTGGTATGTTTTTTACTACTGTTTTTTGCTTCTCACTGACCTTGCCTTGCTTTAATGTGTGCTGCATTTGCATGTAATCTAATTGCTTCTTTTTTATGATTCTTTATGCTGTTTAGTCTCCTTAATACGAGTCATGTATTAATGTATTCATGTATTTATGTGTCATGAAAGGTTCTCTATAAATAAAGTTTATTATTATTAATTGTTGTGGTTGGTTGGTTTGCTTTTGTGTGCATGTGCATAAACACACACACACGGCACATACACATGGCACACACACACACACGCGCACGCGCACGCACACGCACACGCACACACACAGTCTTAGTCATGGACAGTGATTCAAACCACTGGCAATTTTGCCTGAGCTGCTTAATTTCCTGCTTCATTTAAAATCCCATTAGTGTACGGAAGTCGGATGTAAAAAAAAAAAAAAAGAAAAAAGTACACAAACAAACCATGCCCTCTGGGTCCCTGCAGGGTCACCAATATTTATGGAATTTAGTCGTTTAATTAATGTTCCGCCGAAAAGAGCAGATGATCTGCAAGCTCACATGCACCACAAAGTATATTGATCGCTGTCAGTGTTGCCAACTGTCAGAATCCAAAATGCACTAGTGGCACTTCCAAAATGCACTTTTCATACCAGGGCCCACTGTTTATTCTGCATTTTAGCCATGGAGGACCATCATTTGATGTTGAGTTTAGTCTCTCAGACTAATTTAGGAGAAATGACTGGCAAAATGTTGGTTAAAATAGCAATTTTCTAAATGTGTAGATTCTTGAAAATTAGGTAGTTCAGATGTTTGAATATAATTTAACTCTTGGGAGCGTAAAACCCGCAAGGGTCCATTCGGTTTAATTTTTACGCTCTCAAAGAGTTACTTCTGGTTAAACAACCTTACATCATTTAGCTGGGGACCACCTGGAACCATCTCAAGGACCACTGGTGGTCCCCGGCCACTGGTTGAAAGCCACTGAACTGGAGTATGGGTCGTCCAACGATCGGATCTGCAGTTCGAATCCCATCTCCTCCTGTCCACATGTCAAGTTGTTTTTGAGCAAGACACTGAACCCTACATGGCCTCGTGGTTAGAGTGTCTGCCCTGAAACTGGTCGGTCGAGAGATTTAATCCCTGGCCGGGTTGTAAAGACAGAAAATTGGACCACATGTCCCCCTGCTTAGGACCCCTGAACACGGCACACACTGTGGATGACAAGGGTCAAACGTGGAGAAGAAATAAAAATTTCACTGCAGTAATGTGTGCGACTAATTGTGCAACTCTGACGCTGTCTTTGCTGAATGTGGGAAGTAATGACACTGGCACTGACTGTTAATGCTTCCTTTCAATGTAAATGTCTTGATATACCTTAGAGATGTTGTGGGGACATAATAAAAAAGGTCCCTCCCCATTATGTGTTTCTAGAATGATTTTTCTTTTAGGACCTATTTTAAAATCTTGAAAATGGAGTTCCCTTTTACCTACAGCTGTACATGACACACACACACACACACACACACACACACGCACGCACGCACACGCACACACACACACACACACACACCCCCCCCACACACACACAAACACACACACACGCACACACGCACTCACGCACACACACACACAAAGCCCCATTAAAGCTCATCTCTGCTGGTTAAGTATTGATGGAGTACTCAGACAGGAATAGACTGATAGATGGAGCTTTTGTTCTGTTGTCTTAAACCCTAGAGGACAAAACACAACAATGCACACGCACAAACGCACACACACTCCCCTTTTTGTTGAACACTCATCGGAGATGGACGTTTTACTTGTGAGACACTTAAGACAGGAAGTATGGCAACACACGGTACACATTCTATTTTAAACAATATGTGAATAACAGAGAGAGAGAGAGAGAGAGAGAGAGAGAGAGAGAGAGAGAGAGGGGGTCTGTGGCATACAGGCCAAACCAGGGTCGGATTGACCATTGAGCATACAGGGAGGTCTCCCAGTGGGCCACGACCTGTAGGGGGCCGGTAGTATCATGGTATGAATGAAAGCACTGCTTTTCAATATTAGTCAAGTAAAGCATCAATAATAACATCAGTTGTTGTTGAAGTTGCAACAGACACACAGCATGCATAAAACTAACGGTCTGACTCAGAGAGTTTTCTGTTTTCAATTATGAAATGCTGTTGGTTTAGTGGTGTTACAGCTGTAGTTAGTTAGTAGCAGTAGTATTGTTTCATATAATTTTAAATATAAGCACTTTAATTTGAAATATCTTGGGTTGTTTTGCATGTTTGGTGGGGCAGACTGGGCATTTAGGGGGGTATTGCCCCCCCATACCCACGCCTAGATCCGCCCCTGTTATAAATGACATACAGTAAGTTGAATCTTTGCATGCGCCTGTATGAGGGAATAAATAAAGAGAGGA
>CM076980.1:8286617-8314117 GCA_039105355.1 Benthosema pterotum | reverse complement strand
GATCAGGCTATTATGACTTTGTCTGCTAAATACCTAAATTGTGAACTATGGTTTCTGAAACACATTTTGATAATTAACAAAAAATAAAGACAAACTCCTTTGTTTTAGCAGTATGTTGTCTCTAGTTGTAGCTAGCTGTCTTTGTTCAGGAGTAAATATGTACCATGGATACAAACAACAAAGAGGAGAAACCATCTACTGGCACCAACCGTTTGTGAACTGCTATACAATTACAATAGCAATGATTTACAAACAGATCAATGTGTTGTACACTGTCAGTTACACAGCAGACAGACAGAGAGAGAGGCAGACAGACAGACAGACTGACAGACAGGCAATTATTGGACTCTGTCAGTGCCCATGATAGAGAAACAGACAGATATTGGATAGAACTTGGTGGGTGATGTGTGCATGCACACTGCGTGTGTGTGTGTGTGTGTGTGTGTGCGTGCGCGTGTGTGTGTGTGTGTAGTATTCATCTAGTCTCAGATATACCTCCAGGTCTCTCTCTCTTTCCATCTTCGTGTTTTGAGCCAAATCCGCCCACGTAGAAAGACTGTGTGTGTGTATGTGAGTATGTCTGGGTGTGTGCGTGTGTGTGTGTGTGTGTGTGTGTGTGTGTGTGTGTGTGTGTGACTGTGTGTGTGTGTGTGTGACTGTGTGTGTGCGTGTTTGTATAGCCTGGGGGCCAGGTCAATAGCGCCGTGGTTTCCATGGAAACATGTGCTTCTGTAACTGAATCCGTTTTTTTCCCTTATTGTACTCAATTACAACTGGTACCAAATAATACTACCAATTACTACTGTCAACGACTGCTACAGTACTACCTTCATGATGGAATACCATGAATGAACATATGACAATATTTGCAAACACACACACGCAGGTGCACACACACGCACACACACGGTTCATTCTTTAAACTCTTGAAGGACCTGGCCTGCTTAGAGCATAGCTTTCTTGCCTCTATATCACACACACACACACACACACACACACACACACACACACGCACACACGCACACGCACACACACACGCGCACACACACACGCACACACACGCACACCACATAATCCCACTCAATCCTGCAGACAGACACCAAAAACAGCATGTGCACAGCACGCACACACACACACACACACACACACACACACACACACACACACACACACACACACACACAGACACACACACACACAAACACACACACACACACACACACACACACACACACACACACACCCACACCCACACCCGCAGGCCCTTGTCTATTTGTGTCCTGTTAAACTGGACTATCTGTCCCCTGAGAGACGGATCCAAAGAAAATGTGAAACACCTTTAAGAAGAGAGGAGAGCTGGAGGAGGAGAGGAGGAGGAGGAGGAGAGGCCAGGGGAGAGGAGAGAGTGTGAAGCATCTTTTCAGTTCACCATGAAATATATAGACCAGTGGTTTTCAACCAGTGGTCCGGAGACCTCCAGTGGTCCTTCAGAGGATTCCAGGTGGTCCCCAGGCTAAATGATGGAATGTTGGTTAACCAGGTGTAACTCTTTGACAGCGTAAACATGAAACTAAATGGTGGTTGGTTTCATGTTTATGCTCTCAAGAGTTAAATATTCATCATGTGAATTAGCCCAAGTCTACACCACTAGAGAATGTAGATGATTAATGGTCATTTTGATCTGTATGTTTGTTTTGTTTCTGAAATCCAGCCTGGAATTGTGGACAAAAGCAAAATAAATCTTCTGTCTGTGGGGCTAAAACAAATGCAGCCCGCTCTCTGAGTGCACTGCATCTCTTGAATGGTCTGGTGTTGTTTTGTCCAGATATAATTTATTTCGGTAGCAAATGTATTATCTAATGAGAGTCGGAGTTGGGGGTTGGTCTGACGATAGATCCGAACAGGCGCCGCTGATTGGCCAGCAGCCCTGTCACTCAACAGTGTCAAACAACAAACATGGCAGCCGCCAATGCAGTGAGTCGCGGCCGTATCAAGTCTGTCTATTAAGACCTGTGATGAATATTTTTGTGCTTTTGTTCATATGCTAGTAGCACTCGTTGGCTGTGTTTGTTTGGTTAGCAAACGGGCTAGCCCATTAGCCACAAACATCCCAATCATTGACCCACATGATTGGGATGCAAGCGTGATGTGATTGGTTGATGGAAATTCAAATCTGCTCCTCCTTGAAATCTCTCAGACAGGGGACAATGTCAGACTGAAGATTCAGGAAGCTGAGCTCGAGTCTGATAATCAGGCTAGAAATATATGAGAAATATAGACTAGACGCGCACACATCACATGCACAGGTGGTGACCCGATTCGAGGAGGTTTGTTTGGGCAAGTTTCACACTCGGCAGACTTTAGTTTAGCCTTATAAACATGTCCCCACTGGGAGGAGACCCTGACCCGGGGCAGACCAAGACACAGATGGCCTTGGAACGTCTTGGGATCCCCCTGGAGGAAGTCACTGATGCTGCTCCGCAGGAGAGAAGGCTGCAGGAGTCTCCCGTGAAGCTAGCTATTGCACAACTTGCCCCTGCAACCCGAGTACGGATAAGCGGTTGAAGATGGATCATACACTGTGTGTATGAATGCGCGCCTGTGTGCGGTTTCTAGGTAAGCACTACGCCCACACGCTCCCTCCTCAGGGTCCTCTGGCTGCTCCTCTTCCCACATCAGAGCTTGGTATCTGGGCTACAGGGTCATGCCAGGCCCCTAGACCCCTGGGCCCTGGAGCCATGTGCTCCATCACCACCCAGTGCAACAGACTGCTGCTCCACACTCTGCAGAACAAGACGCTCCATTATTTACTCGGCCACAGCAGCCACCATTTGATCAGATTTATCCTCTCGGAAACAAGAAAAAGGAATACTTTGTGGTCTCTTTTTTTACCACTCTTACAAGGGACCCACGAAGCGCTTCTTTGTCCTCTTTTTTCTTTGATCACTTTGTGGTCTACATTCTGTATTTATGTAGACTGTAAATTAACAAATGCAGACAATAATATAACTCCTGAGACCTGATGGCGTAATTTGGGGCATAATTCGGGTCGATTTGGTTCCATTTCATATTTTCAAGAGTAAAAAAAGAGCTAATAAGCTCTAATAAGGGTCTATACTCAAAATATCGTAAATAGCCAAACTACAAGCTCACAGCTTGAGCTGGTAGCTGGCAGCGAAGACGGGAAAATTACATCTGGATGTTCTGGTGTAACGCATGATTCTGGTGACATGGCTGACACCCTAGTGACACTAGGATTCATCAAATGTTGGGACAAAACTTAGTCTAGTCAAAAATATCAAAAACATAGTCTTTTTTGTTTAATGACGCCTACAGACTGTAGGAGATTTAAAGTTGTCAGCGAGTCAGCAGGTTGTCATATACTGTCATCAACTGTCATATCTGTGTAACTTTCACACTAAACGATTGATAGCAGACTAGGGATCACACACTGCAAGACTTCACCAAGATGCTATCTAGACCCGATACTTGTATGTGACATCATTTGTTTTTTATTCCAATATTCATTTTGACATCTCACGTGCAAAATGCGACCCACATCTCTCTCTCTCTCTCTCTCTCTCTCTCTCTCTCTCTCTCTCACAGGCTCACAGTACAGGCGAAATGTTTGTGATAGCATAGCCTACGCCCTACGCCCTACTACCGGCTAGAGACAGGACATTAAATCAGGATATTAAATCATTAAATTAAATTTTCATTACACACACACACACACACACACACACACACACACACACACACACACACACACACACACACACAGACACACACACACACACACACACACAGACACACACACACACACAGACACACACAGACACACACACAGACACACACACACACACACACACAGACACAGACACACACACACACACTTTGGACACAGTCGCAAGTCAGTTCATACTGCAGCATGTCCAGTCGGTATCAGATTCAAATATCAAACCTGCTAGATAGTCAGAAATGGTCAAGAAGGCATCGGCAAGCACTTTATTATGATCTTCTCGCAGAGCCTTTCACACACGGCGAGCAAAATCCCAGGAGCTTTGCTGTTTGAGCGCCAAAATGCTCCCCTACTGTGTACAAGCCATTTAGTCAACCAACTGAACCCTGGGTCAAACACACTAATCCATAGTGTGTTTTTGTGTGCCTGTGTCTGTGTCCACTGCGCACACATGTTGTTTTAGTCCCAGCGTGTGTGTAGGTGCGTATTTTAGTGTTGTATTGTGTGCATTACATCCTGTCATCATCTAAAACTCTTCCTGCCGCCTCTCCCCTCACACACACACACACACACACACACACACCTATCCATACACACCATTGTATAAGGAGTGCTTGTTTTGCACTCCGGCCTATCATGGATGGGTGGTCAATGCACTCAGTTGCATTCATACAGACATTATGCCATTAACTGAAGCGTAACACAACTTGTTGTACAGCATGTTGTGTAGCAGCCCCACAGCGTTAGTGGACTGTTTTCACTGACATCATGGATGGCAGTTAATATTCAGTCACCTGAACTCACCCCACACAGGCCATGTGTCAGCAGTAATGTGGTGAAAATCACACTCTAGAGATTTAAACTAGAGAATTCGGTACCTGCGTGAAGTTGGTACCCCATGATTTTTCAAATTTCGAAAAATAAAAATAAAAATGGTGTCATTCTTTAGTGCTCTATTTGTGCTGAATTGTGCCGTTAATTGTGCTACCATTCTGGAGATAATTGAAGTTATAGAAGTTAAGTTATTTTTGTGCTGTTTTATTGATTTCATATGAATATTAATATACAATGAGCTGTTATGACCACTATGCCGCCAGGGGGCGTGGTGAAAATATAAATATTCATATAAAATCATGCCGATGTCAGCGGCACAAATTTTAGCACACAGAGCACTAAAATATGAGCCCATTTTAGGTGGTCCGTTTTGGACACCTTAAGTATGGGGTGCAGGCCTATAAAGCTGATAATAGCTCATATTGCACAAAAAGGGATATATTCATATAAAATCAATAAAAGCAGCACAAATGCTGATTTCAGTGGCACAAATTCCACCCCACCGAGCACTAAAAGATGAGCCCATTTTTATATTTTTCTTCCCAAAATTTGAAAAATCATGGTCCATTTGGTGTCACTTCATGCTCTAAAGATCAACATTTATGTATACCGGTAACACTGTGTAACATTGAATGTCCGGTTGTCCCCATTCAGTAGAAGTCTATGTAGAAGAGCCTGCCCTGGTCTGATGAAGTGAACAGAGTTGTTGTAACTATGTCCTACTCCATACCATAAATATGGAAAGTTGGTTAACCAGATGTAACTCTTTGAGAGCGTATAAATGAAACCAAATGGACCCTTGCGGGTCCATTTGGTTTTATTTTTACACTCTCAAGAGTCAAAATATTCATCATCTGAATTAGGCCAAAGTCTACACATTCAATCAAAGAATGTAAGAGAATGGTAATTTTTGTTATCCTGTTTTGTTTCCCAAATCCAGCCTGGAATTGTGGACAAAAACAAAAGAAATCTTGAAGAAAGTTTTGGGATTTCTGGGGCTAAAATGTCATCAAATGATGGTCCGTGGCTCAAATACTGAATAAATAGAGGGCCCTGGTGTCAAAATGTTTGGTCTTACTCTTACTTTTATCTTGAAATTAAATGAATATTCCCGCAGACTTTACTGTTTACTGTTCAGCCTTTAGTATTGGCCCTCCACAATATTTTATGCATCTCATTTGGCCCCTCTAGAAAAATAATTGCCCACCCTGTCCTCCTCTATGGCTCTGGTGTTAGCGTGGTCCTGGTTGGTGTTAGATCAGGTTACTGAGGTCAGCAGAGAACTCCACTGTCAAGTTAAATGCAGCTGATGAGCGCCCCAAGGAACTATAGTTAGTTGGAATAACTTCACTGTGTGTGTTGTGAGCATATTTGTGTGTGTGTGTGCGTGTGTGTGTGTGTGTGTGTGTGCGCGCGTGTGCATGTGTGTGTGTGTGCGTGTGCGCGTGCACGTGTGTGTGTGTGTGTGTGTGTGTGTGCGTGTGTGCGTGCGTGCGCGTGTGTGTGCGTGTGTGTGCGTGCGCTGTGTTCCTACCTGGAGTATGTCTCTCCTCATACTGTCTGACCATGATAGCAGCTGGTCTGACTGCCTGTTGGGAGAGAAGAGAGGAACAATCCACAAATGTAGCTTACAGTAGTGTCAGCTCAAATGTACGTTACACGTGCTACAAGTGAATTGGCCAAAAATATGAATTCCTACTATTTCTGTTAAAACACTGTGTGCATTTGACTCATTCAAACCTATTCAAGTGCAGTAAATATTGCAGACTAATATGCAGTAAACAAGTCTCTCTTTCTCTCTATATATGCACCAGTCATGGTTGGTGCTGAGAAACGAGCTCTCTTGCAAGTTAATATACGGAAATAGTAGAGCGCTTTGGCTCGTTAAGTAAAGGAATGAGACATCATCACCAACTAAGTTACTACAAAGAGATAGTAAGTGTAAAATGACTAGCTTTCTATTAGTAGTTGTGGAGAGCGGTGCCTGTGTCCCTTTTCATACCCATATATGAAGTTCTTGTCAAGTTCTTGCCCAAATATGGAGTCTGCCAGCTTGTGGAGTTACGTTTCGTTTTTCTTGATTTGATTGGAGAACATTGAACAAATTGTGTTTATTGTTGTGATTTGTCACAGCCCGAATTGCTTTGTCCACAGCGTAATCGTCTTTATATAAATCATTATTGAAATGTCTATGAGGAAAATGAATGTGGAAATTACTTCAGGACTGGGGGACTGCTCAGCTGTATAACTGCTGGTCTGGAAAGACAATGGCCGGTATTCTCAAAGGTCTGTTGTCTGATCTTGCGTAAGAGAAACCGTGTAGCACATGCGCACATATGCCCATAGGCCCCAAACCATGTCCTTTTTTGGGAAACGCCATGTCTCACGCTGACATCTATCTACATTCTAGAGTTGTCGTGCAGTGATTTATGATTCTGCATTTAAACCATCTATGTTATCAGTGCAGTGACTCCTTGTTGGGACCTTGTAGTGACAAAAGTCAACCAGTTATACAGCAGCCTAGTCTAGGAAAAAGTTCTGATTTGTTTAGCTGTGATTGAGTTAATCACCTGCTCCTGTTAATCTCTCACTTCCTTTAGAAAGGAGAGGAGTTTGTCCTGTGTAGCGCATACTGTAAATCAGCTGTGCAATAACTATGGTAGAGAGATTGTGTTTTCAGTACTGATTCTAGTGCTTGTAAATGGTTCCAGGGGAAGTAACTGTGCAGCAGCGTTTTACAACTGGGATTAAGACTAAATACAGGATAAGGAGACATTGATTGTATTTGCAAAGTAGTAGCAATACTGCGATTGACTAAAAGAGATACTGAATATACTGAATATACTGTAACTGCCAAAAGTAACTTCTGACTTCTGTGATTTTTGGCTACAAGCCACTATTTTGCAGATGAAAGATGAGTAGCCAGTTGGTTGAAAGCATTTACAGATTTGTTTGTTACTTTGTGTGTAACTTGAGATTGGGTCCCAGTAAAATAGAAAGTATTGGTTATTGGTTATTATAGTGACGTTGATGTATGTTTCAATGCTGAAGACTTTGTCTGTGATTCTGCAACGGATTGAATAACCAGTGGATTTTAACTCGCTCTGTAAGATTTCTGAAGATTGAGCCTGCAGAAGTGACCAATTACATTGCTTACGATTTGTGGCAACCTTTGCTTGATGCTTAAAAGCATAAGTACTATACTATGTATTGACAGAGAATGAACTAAATGGGGGAAAGTAGACGACTACAGATGAAGAATAAATATTATTAGGGAAACATGATGTGAATCCTATGAGGGTCATGGTCTTAATTCTTGTGAAGTCACTTTGGTTCGTGGTTGCTTGGGAGTGCGCCCCAGTAGTAACCGGGCTGTGACATATTCTGTGCGCATACAGAGATGAGCTTGATGCGAGTCGACTTTGATTGATTTACCGGATGACTCTTTTTGACAAAAGTAGAGTTGTGTTGCATCCTGAGAGTTTGTATATACAGTATGACGTTTTGTAAGCGAGCTAAACAGTGGTGAGGCAAAAACATTGTATGTTCTATTTCGTACCTTCAGACCGCTAGGGTCTAGTGTCTTCAACACTGGATATCATCTCGCGCACGCGCCTAGGTCGAACCTTATACCAAAACTGTCACCCCGGGTGACCCCCCTGTGGGCGGCGCCTAGACCATATAGGTCGCCCGCGCACAGGGTCAAGCCTCTTTCATCTTTTCGCCTTGAGAAGCGCAGGTCGTGTACCTGAGCAGCTACGTTTGCTAAAAGTCTCGCAACCAGAATGGTTGGAGTAGCCTTGTGCCCTCCAGAGACTGCCGTAGCTTGTCTATGTCGACTGGGGCTTTGCCCTGGTGACACGGACATTGGAAATATGGATGGATGGAATTACCCTTTCCCCTGGTCCGACACGGACACTGGAATATGGGTGGAATTGCTCTCAAGAGAACAGCATGCCTCGTCTCTTGTTGTGGCAGTAGCCTGTGAGGGTGTAATTCGCCCCACCGCTGACATGGCTGCGTGCTTGTGTGCTGACTGAGAGCCATCGTTCCATCATGTGCCGGTAAGTATAAGACTTTTTATCTGGCCACACCATTGTTTTCGCGGGTGTGTTTTGAGCCAGCGTGCTGAGTGTGTGGCGCTGTGAGGCTAGCTCGTTGTGTGGGCTAGCAGTAGCAACGAGGGGGTCCCTCGTTCTGTTAGCGTTGTGGTTACGTGGTGGTGATTGAGTGTGATCATGCCCTGCCTTGGTTAGCTTGCAGGCGCACGTCAACAGTGCTGGGCGCTGTGTAATTACTACTATAGTGTTTTCGTTGTGTTAACAGAGCGTCTTGTGGATCCGTCTTTATGGTTGGTAATCGGCTGATCATGGCTGTTCCAAGCCGTAGCAATCGAGCGTCGAGCAGGCGCTCTCAGAGGGACAGTCTGTTCCCGATGGAGACAGGATTATACTACAGCGGTGGCAGCGTGTGAGAATGTGCTGCCTTGGTTAGCTTGCAGCCACACGCCAGCAGTGTTTGGCGCGGTTTATTACTATAGTGTTTTAGTTCTGTGAACGATAACTCTGGCTGTTGGCGTTGGGCGCCATTGCCGAGGGATGTAGTGTTAAAAGGGACAACCCCGTCCACGTCATGGGGCCGGTCCAATGGCGGGCCGCACTCGTCGGAGACAAGGTATTTCCAACTACAGTGTGTCCCTATTGGGCTGCATGAGCAGCGCTTGAGCACTGCAAGTTAGACCCCTCAATGTCGCTGATGTTCGGCCAAAGGGGAAGTTCTGTTAATGGAGCTAACAGCTAACGATACGTCGTTTATGTTTTGATTAGCAGATTAGTGTTATTGGAGTGCATGCGCCGACTGGTTAGAAGACCAGCAGGTCGTTTGTGTCGGCCTACTATCTGCTGTTACCAGTAGCCTGGTTGAAGCTAGCATCACACAAGGGATTGAGGTATGAGTGCCTCACGCTCTGTTGCTATTAAAGGGCATAGACGGTGCCTGTCTATTGAATATTCAATTCAACTTCAATTCGAAGGAGCTTTATTGGCATGGGAGAACAGACGTTTACATTGCCAAAGAATGTGGCATGAAAGCAATGCAATAAATACAGCAAAGGTATGTCATATGTATGTCATTTGGCTGGTTACTGCCGTATGGGGCATTAAGAGTTAGAGGGTTTTTTCTTCCCCTCTGGGACTGCCACTGTGTTTTGTGGCAATAAAGGGCCACTATGTTGGCAGTATATATTAATTGCTGCCTCACTGGCTATCAATCAATTAATTACCCAAACTTATTGGTCAGACTTCGGGTCCAGTAGGAAAACAGACAGCATATGGACGTAACTGCTTGCAGTTCAGCTTGAAACTGCTATGTGACTGGGGAATGGTGACATTAAAAGGAGTGCTCTTTCGCTCTATCAGCCACCGCTATATGGTCCCTGTGTTCATGAAGCATTTCACCAATGTGTTTGCTGTTATAGCTTAGCAGTTGGAACTGCTATTACTAATGGAGGTTGGTGAGTAGTGGCATTAAGGGTGTTCTCTCGCTCTGCTATCGGCCACCGCTATATGGTCCCTGTGTTAAGCATTTCACCAACTTGTTTGCTGTTATAGCTTAGCAGTTGGAACTGCTGTTACTAAGGGAGGTTGGTGAGTAGTGGCATTAAGGGTGTTCTCTCGCTCTGCTATCGGCCACCGGTATATGGTCCCTGTGTTCATTAGGCATTTCAGTATCCTGTTTGCTGTTATACTGTGGCTCAGCAGTTGGGACTGCTATCACTAAAGGAGGTTGGTGAGTAATGGCATGCTGTGTTCTGCTATGTGCCACCAGTACTGCATGGTAACCGTAGCCGTAGTGCGTGTCATTCAGGTGTTTGCTGCTGCAGTTGCTAAAAGTTATAAGGAGAAGTGTGTCCTTCGCTTTTCTGTCGGCCACCAGTTGGTGTTTTGGTTCTGGTGGTCATGAGTTGGTTTCACTCAGCTGTTTGCTGCTATATAATTCAGCAAGGGGAACTGCTATCGCTAAAGGTTACAAGTTGTGACATAAGAGTGTTCTTCGCTCTTGTCGGCCACCAGTGGGTTCCTGTAGTCATGGAGGCCAGTCTCGCAATGGCACAATGAGACAGGAGTGGAATGACACTCAGGGTGTTTCTTCGCCCCACAGTGTCACTTTGCTCATTTGCTTCGGCAATGCATAAGTTTGTTTGCGTGCCGGTAAAGCTCATTTGACTGGCATTGGGTCGGTTGTCATCATGAACGGTAGATGTACCGGGTGCTCGGCCTTCTGGGTCCGGAGGATGGCCTTGGTGTACTTACTGCCACATTAACAGTTTTGTGTGGGCGGAGGTGTGCGTCCGCCCCGCTCCTGCTGCTATATTTGGTGTATTGAGGCTACGCTGCCAAATCTTGTCTCCCCCCTCAGTTGTTTTTCCGGTGGGTCACTTACTGCCTTAAGGGCGTTGGTATAGACCGGTGAGTGTTTTCCGCTCCATAGTCTACATAGGCATTTAGAGTGGGTTTCCGCTCTCCTGCTGGGTGCCATAGTTCAGCGTTGCTGCTGCTGTCACTGTATGTGGTTGGTGAGACGGGCATTCAGAGTGTGGCTGGCGTAGTGTGATGGTGTAGCGTTGACATTCCTCATCCCACCATTTGTGTTGTAATTCGTGCTCAGCTGGTGTCCAGGTTGCACTTATACTTGGGATAGATCTCATAGTGGTACTTGGATCTACGTTTATTGGGGGAACATGTCGGCTGCAGCATGGCTAGCAGCGTATGAACCTTGTAGGTCACCTTTGTGTGCACCTCCCCTTGCTATTGGTGCGGGAAGCATTCGCGCCCCTCCTTCACCTTCACGGGGCGCGGTCTGGCGAACGACGGCGTTCCACCCAACGATGATGTTCACGTCCGGGTGGTGGAACGCTGTACATTGACCTCTGATGGGGTTAGAGCCTCTGCTGGTACGTCCAGCGTGCATGCTCCCCCCTCGAGCATGCCGACAATACAGGCTGGCAACCGGTGGTGTTCACGCCCTGGGCTAGTTGGGACTGGTGGGCATTAGCAGGTACAGCAGTACCGGTGCCACCGCGACGGGGTGCTCCCACCTTCACGCCTCGGGGGAGGCTTCCCTTTGGTGATGAGCCAACCTTGGACCTGCTGTCCACAATGATGCAACTGTTTTACTGTTGATATGCTCTCCCTGACAGTTAGGCTAGGCACCTCCTATCCCTATGAGGAGGATGTAGAAGCCACAGCCGATAGTGTCGCAACCAGCCTTCTACTTCTCTGTTACAGGTTGATTGCTGAGACGGCACCATGCACGCCTTTGTGGAACACTGGTGCCTAGTTATACTACAGCAGGCATAGTCATCTCCTCCACGTGCCCTTCATGACATGGAGTAGCACTGTGTAGAGGGGTTTGTCTTCGGCAACACGAGCGGCTGCTTATGTTGCGGGTTGACACCGCCAGTGCATCACTTATCTCACATGGGTGTTTTTGTTTCCCCTCTATCTTCCTCTTGGTCAGATCCTGGAGCCTTGCTCATTCAGTGCCTTGAGGCACCTTCTGATGATTTGATGCTTAATGGCATGTATATATTGAACATGTGAAGCGAAGGGGGCTGGCCTGGGTTGCATGCCAACCATCAAGCAGGGCATTTTGTGCCCCATGTTATGCAGGCTCTGCTCAGGATGCCAGGTGACCTTGGCCCCTATGTTGGAGCGCATCCGCTCTGCAGGCCAGTTTGTTTTTTTGACACAGGGTAGCTCAGGTGTGCTTTGATTACTCTTCACACCTTTGGTCTTGCCCTCTCAATTTAGTTGAGAGGCCCAGTGGCTGATGTGCAGCCTGGTGCATCCTAGCTCTGTGCTATCACTGACTCTGGCTTTTAGTCAATGCTTGACCGCGGCACCTTGGAGAACTGGGCATTCTCCTTGCTGAACCAGCAGTGGACTGTGGTCCGGTTGCTGATCACTGAAACAGGTCTTAAGTGAAGGAAGCAGAGGCAGCGGGCGGGTCAAGGGCCCGTCATGTGTCCTCTCGACCGTCCGGGTTTCACCTTGGTTGTCTCTTTAAGCCGTGCCTTACTCGACTCATCGACTCCTTGGCAGCATGCTCCTCAGCGTCCAATGCGGACATTGTGTTTTCTTCTGGGCGCGCGGCGCCCTTTTGTCTCTGCATGAAGTTTGGCTCCCTCTGTGGCATGGGGCGGGGGTTTGTGGCTGCGGTGCTGGCTAACAGCCGTCTTTCCCAGCTGTTTGCTCATTTTCTTCTACCATGTAGGTGTGCTAGGGTGGGGAGCGGGGCGCTCTCCTCTTCGGCACTTACTGCTGTGGCGGGTCAGTGTTGGCTGGTCATGTAACACCTCGACCGTGGGTCTTGTGTGTTATTGAACGACTGTTTGGCTGCTGTGGGTTATTGGCCCACTGACTTGAGCACCCCTGTACCTGATCTGGCTATGGCAGGTTCGAGGTAAGGAAGGCAGAACCGTGTGGCAGGCTCACGGCTCTTCTCGAGAGCGGATGGGGCCTCTTTGCCTTAGGCCCGGCCTCTCTGGTTGGTCACGGTCTCATGGACCTCTCTTGGTAGTCACCTGTCTCTCTGGTGCTCCCTGCTGTAAGTTAACCAGCCCTGTGGGCCGGGGTGTGAGGGGCCACTGGTTTCTCCCTACTTGACGGTCTGTACACCAGCCTTTGTGTGCTGGGTGGAACTGTAACAATTTGCATTGGTCTGAGTTGGCTGTGGGGTTTATGTCGTTTCAGCTCTGGGCTGGCCTGGGGCACTGCAGGTGCCTTTATTTTGTGGTTCGACTAGCTAGGAAGTCTTCAGTCGTCTTCTACTCCACAGATTGTGTCACAGGGCGCGGTGGAGGACCCCATCTGTGTGGCCCTGTTGGCGGCAGTGCCATGCCGTTCATCGGTCTGATGTTTTGGCTGTTTCCAGCTGATGTCCATAACTGGGCAGGGGCCTGGTGTCTTTTTTTCTTGGAGCCACCGTGATCCGTTCTGGGCGGCGGCTGCTTTCCTCTGAAAGCCTTGGTGGTATCAGTCCGTGTGCTGGTATCGTTATGCACGCAACCACGGCGGGTGCCGTGGTCACGCGTCCCCCCTTTGCTGTTGAGGGCTCTGTGATTGCGCCCCATTTGAGTGGGCCTCTGCGTGCAGGTTTGCCTGATTTTGTGGCACGTTGTGCTGTGGCAGCGGCGGTGCCGTCTGCTGCCTCGACCTGCGACTGTTGTTCGGTGTGTGCAGGTTCCTCGTGACTGTGTTGGTATAAGTCATCCAGTGTTGAAGACACTAGACCCTAGCGGTCTGAAGGTACGAAATAGAACGAGAGTTATGCATATAACTACGGTTCTATGAGTACCGGAAGACCGCTAGGGTTGCCTGTCACTCGGACTCCTGACGAAAAGATTTCAGGAGGCTTGACCCTGTGCGCGGGCGACCTATATGGTCTAGGCGCCGCCCACAGGGGGGTCACCCGGGGTGACAGTTTTGGTATAAGGTTCGACCTAGGCGCGTGCGCGAGATGATATCCAGTGTTGAAGACACTAGACCCTAGCGGTCTTCCGGTACTCATAGAACCGTAGTTATATGCATAACTCTCGTTTTAGGGTGTCTCGTTGCACAAACGAGGTCTTTGTGAGGACTGCAACAAAAGTGTGTAAGTATCCAGTAAGTATACCTTGGTAGTTCGGGTTAAAAAGGGGACGCCCTTTTCTTGAACCTACAGCATTAATTGTTGCCTTGTGTATCTTTTCGAGTCATAATTTCATTTGATGTTGTTAAGTGTACTATGTGATGAGTGTTTTTCAGGTTCTAAGTTCACGGTGAAGGTAGAGTGTCATTTTCCCGTGAGATGATGGCATGTGTTGACTAATCCCTAACAAAAACAACGAAATCGGTCGTATGTGTGTTGTGTGATTTTGCGCCGCGATGATTTGCTGTAATTGCAGAGAGGATGTTCTGGGATAAGGACACCGCGATCTGTAAGTATGGAGTTTGCGTGATTTGATGTTTCTGGGTGCTGTGCATGGTGTTGTGTGCCGTGTGTGCGTCTTTCACTATTGAATATCTACAGATTTGAGAAGCCACCAGGATTCGACTCTATCCGGAATCAGACTGACGGGAACGGATGGATGACATGGTTCATGAGTATTGTGTCACAATGTGCGTTACGGTAACATATTACGAGTTCTATTTTGCGGAGTTGGGCTGAGTTGAAAGTGAGGTGCTCTGCTGTGGCTTACACAGCCATGCTAAATCTCTACTGTTAAGGAAGCAGATATTGGTGGAAAAATAGGGATACAGATTCTGTCTGGTATGGCTATAGGGTGTAGCCTGATGGATGATTTCTATTTTGGATGAATAGGAGTGTCGAATTGACACATATTGTATGTTGACCCATCTGTTGCAGTTCCCTGTCTGTTGGGGTGCTTCTGGGTTTCAGCTGGTTCGGCTTGGCTCAACTCTGTTTGATGCGTGTCCACTGTGGCAAAATATGGGGTACTTGCACTGTGTTTCTTCCTTTTCAGGGATAGCCGGATGTTTGGTGATATGACAACGGCCTTCTGTGTAATGCCGGGGAGACTGCATTGGGGGACCCTGTTCCTGCCGGGGCGCTGGTGGCGTCCCCTGTCCAATGATGACCGACAGATCCGCAAGCTCTCTACGTTGGGAGTTTGAGGGTTAGGATCTGCATGCCAGTGACACTGGTGAGAGGTCGTGGCGGTTGTGCTCTGAACCCTGGATTCTGCAATCCTGTGCTATGATGTTGGGTCACCTGTGGGTGGTTGTCTGTCACCGTTGGCTGTCAAATGGCCAACGACTGCGAGTGGCAGTTTTCTCTGGATGTTCACTGGAGTGGAAGCACAGTAGTGCTTGTTCTGGGTATAAGTTAACCAGCTTCACCCACATCTTTGTGTTGCTTTGACTAAGGGACGGTTTCCCATACATAAGATGTAAGTCATTGTCAAACCTTATGATATCATAAATAGAATCACTCTTTCCCCGAACATTTGCGACAAAAAATAGATATACAGACAGTGCACATTCAACATTGTATAAGGCCTTCATATGAATAAATGTAGAAGCAACCCATTCCTCATCAAGCCTTTTTTCATCCACACACACACCTGTCTACATGTGGCTGTATCAAATGTAAGTGGTGGGTTTAATCATTTCATTCAAATATGGAAAACATTTAATTAAATTAATTTTACTCAATATCGTCCACGATTTTCACTATCATTCTTCATTTGATTATCCCTGACAGTCCTTTTAGGGAAATTTGGGAATTTGGTTAATTATCACAGAATTATAGCAGATCCACCAGATCACAGTGCAATAGCAAGGAATTATAAGCTCATAGAGTAGGCTGGCTATTACATTCATTGGAATGTCGTGTCAAGATAAACTAAAATAACTTACCGTAAAATACCAAATAACAGCCCTTACTCAAACAACCGCCCACTACAAATAACGGCCCATGTTCCCACACCATTTTGCTTAATAACTGCCTCGTCCAAATAACCGCCCACGTCCAAATAAGCGCCCATGAGCTGTTATTTGCAAACATACTATTATTATTATTATAGGTATGGCATTTGCAGACCTCCTCATTTCTGCCTGACGCGCACCCTCAGCATCTCGCTTGTCACAATGCGACAACAGTCCTCCACCTATCCCCAAAATATATGTTTAATTCTGCCATACACAGCATATGTACAGCGATTGTTCAGATTGCATATTTGTCAAAAGTTGTCTGTGTATATCTACATGTTGCGATCACTGCACGTTGTAGCCTATAAGCATGCTGAATCCAAGCGTCTGTCAACACCGCATCGACTCCGCCAAAAGTTTTGAGATTTCAAATGTCCCATTCTCACTCAGTTTACAAGCGATTGTTTTAATTCCAACTTGTCAATACAGTGTATATTTTATACAGTATATTATATATTATAATATATTATATTTCATTGAGTAAAGGTATTAAGCTATGACAGTGGTTTTCAACCTTACCAGGGCCCACTATTTATCCAGCATTTGAGCCAAGGACCACCATTTGAGGACATTTTCACCCCACAGACCCAAAACTTTTTTTTTTTTGTTCTGTCCGCAATTCCAGGCTGGAATTTCGCAAACGAAACAGGCAAACATACAGTAGGCCTAAATCAAAATGAACATAAACTTCTACATTCTCTAATTATGTAGATCTCTTAATTAGGTGCCGCTATATTTCAGATGATGAATAACCAATTGGACCCGCAAGTCATCTTACGCAAGACCGCATTCGGAATACCGGCCAATGTGTGTGACGTCACATGGAAGCAATATAGCAAATGCAATCTGCCGTGGAAAATATATAGTAGGGCCGAGATCTAAAAGTGGTATATGGTATACCGCTAGTGCCTCAGCGGCATATACCGGTGGCCCAGCGGCATATACCGGTGGCTCAGCGGCATATGCCGGTTCTAGAGTGGTATACCGCTCCGAAAAGTGGTATATGGTATACCGCTAGTGCCTCAGCGGCATATACCGGTGGCCCAGCGGCATATACCGGTGGCCCAGCGGCATATGCCGGTGGCTCAGCGGCATATGCCGGTTCTAGAGTGGTATACCGCTCGTGTTCCACCGGTACATACCATTTCCCAACGGCAAATGCCGCTCGTTTTCACCTGCACATAACACCCCTGTGTTGTGGCACGGTGTTTCGCGACATTGAGGGGTCAGAAACTGAGCGCTCTGAACATGCGCTGGAAATCCACTATCAGCTGCGACGTGCTTGCGGTTAGGGTTAGGGGTAGGTTTAGAGAAGGGTGTAGCAATGTTTGTAGCAAAACCGGATGTTTAGGATTAGGGTTACGGTTGGAGGGGGCTAGGGTTTTGCGTCTCGTAATTTCGGAACAATGGAAGGTCGCAACAATGGCAGTTCGGAATTGTGGAATGGCACCGGGCCACCGGTATATGCCGCTGAGGCACTAGCGGTATACCATATACCACTTTTCGGAGCGGTATACCACTCTAGAACCGGTATATGCCGCTGAGCCACTGGTATATGCCGCTGGGCCACCGGTATATGCCGCTGAGGCACTAGCGGTATACCATATACCACTTTTCGGAGCGGTATACCACTCTAGAACCGGTATATGCCGCTGGGCCACCGGTATATGCCGCTGGGCCACCGGTATATGCCGCTGGGCCACCGGTATATGCCGGCGCCGCTGGGCCACCGGTATATGCCGCTGAGGCACTAGCGGTATACCATATACCACTTTTCGATCTCGGTGTCACTCAAAATATATATTGTGTGTGTGTGGTGTGCACGCGTGTTCATGTGTGTGTGTGTGCCTGTTGTCACCTGTGCTTCCCTGGGCGTGTCCTCTATGAGAGAAGGTGAAAGCGATTGGTCAGTGTGTGGGTCAGAGGTCCCCACGGCTCTCCCGATTGGGCCAAGCTCGAGCTCACCGATGGTAAGAGGGCCCTGATTGGTTGATTCCAAGGTCATCTGAGTCACATCTGCGAAGGGACATGGGACATGGTCAGAGCATCTAAATGAATGAAGTGCATTTCAGTGAAATGTGATAAATCAGTTGCTAGCTCTTCACTCTTATCAACTACAGCTGGTCCAATCTGCAGGACAAATCCCAACAGCATTTCACTGTTTAAAGCCAGGGAAAAATGAAACTTCTTGCATCTTGTCTAAATTACATTTTTGTCTTGTATTTTCTATTTGTATCCCATGCAGCACTTACAGCAGATTAGCTGCTGGACCTTCCTGGAATGAGTATAGCTAAACATGTGGGCTGCACCCTCAAAAAATGTGCCATGTATGTAATGCTGTTCTCTTGGCAGTGGCACGCACTATTGGGGTGTGACAGCTACAGATGTGTCACTCACAGTGTTGGTCAATATTACTTAGGAAAGTAACTTCTTTACTTTACCCTTAGGCAAAGTAATATCATTACTTTACTTATTACTGGAATCAAAGAGTAATATATTAAATATTACATTATTACTTTCCCAAGTTCTCAACTCCCACCTTTGAAAAAAATAGAGATGTAAAACATAATCTGTTTAGCGAGCTCTTTTTAGAACTGAATACAATTTATTGGAATAATCTCTTTGACTTTTTAAACTTTTTCACAATTGTTTTCAGACAGTTGAGGTCTTGTATTTAAAAATAAAATACAAATATATAAAGCAGCAAGCGATTTGTAGTGTATTTGTAGTGGATGCAACAGCATTTTTGCATGCAACAACAAGCTCATTTTAAACAAGTAACTTGGCGTTACTTGCAAAGCAATGCATTACTTATTACCCATTTTTGCAGAGTAATCTTGTTACTTTACTTTTTGGAGCAAAAGTAATAATATTACAGTAATATGTAATCTAAAATTCGTTACTGCCCAACACTGGTCACTCAGTCATAGGTGTGTGCCAGGCGCATAGGCAAGGGCCCTGTCAGTCTTTGTTTTCTCCCCATTGCCACGGCTCAAACCAGTTCGATCGGTAAAAAACCCTTATTTTGAAGCTCAGATCTCCTAAACAGGATGTGCTGTTTCTGTCATGCTGTTTCTGTTGTCTTGGCTGACCTCTCTTCGGACGATCTGAGCAAAAACATCCGGGTCACAAGTCAGGAAGAGCCGTGTAGCCTTAGCTGATTTACCCATGCGCTCACGACATTCAGGGGGCAAACCGGAGGAGAGCCGTTTGAATGCATTGGATTGAATGAATGTGAAAGGGACAAAAAAAAAAGTTGTCGCCAATTCTGTCCCAAATGAAAGTCAGCGACGGGATCATCATCAGACGATGCGCTCGGACTAATAGTTGGATTAAAGAATGAAATCTACATTTCGTCGTGATACGCGCCGTCCGCGTGACCGGCGGGAGTATTCTAACGGGAAATCCAGGAGCAGCTCGAGAACGGCGTACAAATAATTAACTTTGTTTATGCTCCAAGCAGCAAAACTGGTGGAAATAAAGATGTCAGATGTTTGTCCCTTCAGGACAAGGGCCGGGCAACAGGGCAATTGGAAGCTGGTGTTCAAGCATACAGAGTGGCGGCAACATTTGCTGTCAGCCCTAGTACCATTTAGCAAATTAAAACCAAGTTTTGTTTTGTGAGACCCTAACGCCCTCAAAGCAAAGGTTGAATGCAAGCCATTTGCCATTGTGGCAATTTTGGGTGCAACCTACACATTTAGCAGTGTTACCTATTCCACGAATGTCCAATCCCTACACGCCATAGCTTGTTGTAAGGGTGATCAATTGTTAAAACAATATATTACACAATACCAATTGGTATTATTAAAAATTTAGATTTCCGAACTTATGTGGGACAGTTTATATTATATTATATTATATATTACATATATATTATATATTACATTATATTCGAAAGCAAACAGAGTGCCAGAGTGTTGCTAAAAATGTTCTCTCTGATAGAATATATATTCAAAGATTTGCACCACATTTACAAGATTTTTCCCCAAAAAATATCAGAGCTACAAGCTCATAGTTATGAACTTGAGATCTGCTGTTTTTGAAAAGACATCTTGCTATTTTTTCAATAGCTAAAGTATAACTTTATCTTTAAAGGTAGGGTAAGTGATTTGAAATTCATCCTGTAGTACCAGCCTGGTGCACTAGGGGCGCCAAACAGTAGCTACACTATGTGAGCCTGCTGCTCGATCCTGATTGGAGGAGAATTCGCCACCACCTGGGGAACTTTTATTAGCTCCTCTGCTAACGTGGGGAGGGGGAAACTCCATATATGGTTTCCACACCTTATAATAGAGCATTTTAACAGAAAAAAATATTTTTGGGTGATATCTGACAAAAGTGAAATCACTTCCCCTACCTTTAAACACTAAAAGGGGTCCCTGTCCTGAACGTGTTTAGGACAGCAGTGTTGTCACTTCTCAGTTGCTTCAATCTCACTGATGTTTATTAAGTTGACATGCGTGACAGACAGGCTTCATCCAGTTCCTCAGGGTTATGTAATGTTTGCAACACCACTTAATTCAATTCATTTAATCCTCTTCAAACACAAGACATGTATCACAACAGAACACATCACTGCACCGCCCCGCTGTGTTTTCTATTTGCATGTGTGTGCAGTTAAGCTTGGCGCTTGTTACAAACTGGTCCATTTGACCTGGTCCAGGGCAGTGTTTCCCAAACTGTTTCGTGTCAAGGACCCCCAAACTGCGGAACCCCATTAAAAACTATAGCCTAGATTTTTGTCACCACTAAACCCCTTATCCCTTAACTTCTTTGACTTTTTAAACTATTTAAAAAAAAGAAAATCAATAGTTAAAATAGCCAGCCTAGAAGCTCACAAGGTGTCAATAGATTGGCACGTTGAACTATTCCAAAAGTTTTTCAAAATAGTTTTAAAAAAGGCAAAGGAGTTGGGGATGAGGGGTTTAGCGCGTGACGAAAATGGAGCCCTATATGCCATTTTATCTCCCGGGACCCCAATATTGTAAAATGTTAATTTAACTTAAATTAACCGAGAGTGTACAACGGGAAATTTGGTTCCATTTGTACACTCTCCAAGTTACTCACCCATAAGGGTCCCCTTGGTTTCTAAATACCGTATCTCTAATTTATAACCCCTGGAAATCTCAAACTTGGGTCTGGGGACCACTAGGGGTACTAGTGGTCCCCAGACCCCACTTTGAGAAGCCATGGTCTGTGTAGGGCCAGTTATATTGTTATTATGAAAAAAGAATTCAAAATGTATATACAGTATAGTCTTGGGAATATTACTTTACCTTGTCAATATATTACTTATTAATTATTACCTTCATTTTAAAGCAATATATTATATTACAATATTACGATCTGAGCAAGTGTAATATATTAATATTACTATTACATATTACTTACAAAAAACAATTTTTACAAAATATATAATGACATATTTAGTATCACTATTAATCAAATATTGCGTAGACCAGTGGCATACCTACAATAAAGCAAGCACACATGCTATCTGGCCAAATCCATATGAAATCAACTTGAAAAAACGTCACTCCTGAATAAATAATTTGATGACAAATGATAGAAAATAAGTAATGATTCAACTTTTGCAGATATGATTTCACAAGAGCATTTTCAATGAGACAGATTGACAGAAAGTAATATTGAAAGTAATGCAGTAATGCAGAAAGAAAAGTATAATATATTAGATTGTTTTAGTTAAGTAATATATTTATATTACAAGTTACTGCATTTTGGTAATATATTATGTAATATATTAAGTTACGTAGTGCACATGTCCCAACACTGTATATACAGTATATATTTTTTCTTCTCGTGGAGCCCAAGGCAAGGCCCTACCGATTAGCATACATTTTTTGGGACAGCCCTAAAATGTCGGGTCAGGATTGGTCGGATTGGGACAGAGTTTGAGAACTCAAATAGGCTCTCCAGCCGTGCTAAAATGAGCATGACAACACACCTAGCCCTGAATAACAAAATATTTGAGAATGGATTATTCACGTTGGAGCAGTGGCATTAGTGGCTTAGGAATGTTATTTAAAAGAAACATATAAATAATTAATTAAACTGTGCAATGTAATAACATTGAGGAATAGGATGGTATTTGGTATAAAAAGGTTGAGAACCACAGACTCCAACAGCAGTGTTTGTAAAAATAGAATTGACATGACATGTGGCTTGCCTTCCGGCTCCTCTCTCTCTCTCAGTCTCTCTCTCTCTCCTCACAGAGTAATACCACAAAAAGAAAGAAAGAAAAAAAAGAGATGGAGGGTGCCGTGCAGGGGGAACTATTTTAATTGACCCAAAGCTCTAAAAGTGTGATATGCCAAACAAGAGTTGATTCTGATTAAGAAATCAAGCTAATGAATCGCTCCGTCAGGGTATATTCATTCCATTGATCCCTTGCACACATCATAAACGATACAGAGCCAGCAATCTGACAGAATGCCCCCACATACGGGCAATATTTTATTTCCCCTCACTGATAATACTTAATGTTAAATGGCTGTGTGATTCCTCATGAAAGGGACAAAAAGATCAGACAGTGTATTAATGATTCTGACTGCAGGATTGATTATGAATGACATGATTGATTATTACTGACTATTATGTATTTCTGTCTATGACAGAAATTTCTGTCCGACAGAAATGTAACTGTGGTGATACAACATCCCTCTACTCTTTCTTCTTGGCTGGTGTATTCTCTCTCTCTGTGCATCTGTGTGTGTGTGTGTGTGTGTGTGTGTGTGTGTGTGTGTGTGTGTGTGTGTGTGTGTGTGTGTGTGTGTGTGTGTGCGCGCGCGCGCGCGTGCGTGTACATGTCTCTCTCCCTGGTCTCTAGGCAACAGAGCAGTTCCTCCTGTGCTTCCTGCTCTGAGGTAAATATTGGTGTTGGACCAAGTGCACATGTGTGTGTCTGTGTGCGCTTTGTGCTTGTGCATCTATGCGCACACGTGCATGCATGCGTGTGCGTGTGTGTGTGGATGTGATTGGACCAGTCATAACACTTGCAGGCTCTGTGTGTCATGAAGTCTTTTGCATAATTATGAATTTGATTTTGGTTTCCATGTTTTGCATATTTGGGGATTTGGGCCATTTCAACCTTTAGTGACCGTGCAGATAGAGAGGGAGAGGGAGAGAGAGAGAGAGAGAGAGAGAGAGAGAGAGAGAGAGAGAGAGAGAGAGAGAGAGAGAGAGAGAGAGAGAGAGAGAGAGAGAGAGAGAGAGAGAGAAATTTTAAAGCGATTTCTTTTTTATTATCTACTACAGTCCTAATAAACTGCAGTAGATAATAAACATGGAAATTTTAAAGCGATTTATTTTTTCTACGGTCCTAATAAACCCCAGGAAATTATAACTGGCCACGGAAGTTCACAGGATCTACTGAATGTGAAGGAGACAGCACACCCCACCCTGAGACCCAGAGGCTCAGAGGCTCAATATGGCAGTTTGTCACATTCAGTAGATCATTTGTGGCCACATGTAATTTCCTGGGGTTTAGAACTGTAGTACATAATAAAAAAAAAACGAAATTGCTTTTTTTTGGTGGCCAAGTTTGGTACTGCAGGCGGGTGGAATTCATGTACGAACACCCCGAGAGCATGCACGCTGGTTTGCTTTGTGTACGCGGACAGGGCAGTTTGTGTTTAAGTTGTTATCTGGATGAACCAGTGGTCCTCACGTCATATACTACCTCTCAAAACATAACGGATGTATTATATGACAGATAATAAGCTCACCACAAATCCACAAGCTTGTTTTTTGATGCTGTTTAGTTTTTTTTTCCTTTGCTCGTTCTCGACAGCGCTTGTTCATGAATCCTTTCCGTTCCCATAATCCCTTGCTTCGGGCGCGTTCAAGAGGAAATACAGTACTTCCGCATTTGGGCACCAAATTTTGGTGTCCAAATGCGGAAATAGTTGCACTTCCGGCGGTCTTCCGGGAGCTTCAAAGCACCACTGAGCAACTTGTATTGAAATGAAGGGCAAGGGGGCGGGGCTATCGCTCCAGTCCGCTCTCTATATTTATAACTCTACTCTGGTTCTCACCTGCAGTGGGGGAATAAGCTGCAGCACTGCTGCTGCTGGGAACTGTAGTCTTTGTGTGTTGTCTTTTTGTAGTCCTTTCCTCCATCACCTCTCCCATGCTCACCTCCTCCTCACCTCCTCTCACCTCCCCCTCCTCCCAGGAGCCCTGGCACGCGCACACGCACGCACACACACGCACGCACGCACGCACGCACGCACGCAGCACACGCACACGCACACGTCCGCACGCACACGCACACGCACGCACGCGCGCGCACACACGCACACATGTGGTTAACATATTTATTCACTTTCACATTTAACAAGAAATTCATTTAACAAGAAATTCTTGATAATGATAAATGATAAAATGAAATTAATTTGTGTTAATTCTTATTAAATGTTAAATGAAATACTAAATGGAACAACTTTGGTCTCACCAGATTTGCAAGATAAATCTCAGAGATTTCTGAGGACAAATTGAGTTAATTTGGTACATTTCTGACTCACAGAATTACAATGTTAATCTCAGAACGAAAGATCTAGCAAATTCCTGATTTTATAATTTCACAGATTTGCCACAACACTGAACTAGGAGATTTTCCTCAGAAGTCTCACAAATCGGTGAGATTATAAAGTCAGAAATTTATGTCATCAATCTCAGAAATCTCTGAGAATTAATGTCAGAAAAATCCCCCACCCTCACCAAGACGTCTCTAATACTCCCTCATACAAGAAGCATCGCCTCCTCCGTATGTGGAGACTGCCAATTATAACAGACGCTGAAGAGAATTTAGCCATCGCTCTGGGCTCTGGCATTCCTGCTATCTGCAGGCCTGATTTATGGACAATACTGAGGCGACGACTCCACCAGCACAAGCAGTTTACATTTTGTAACCCAGCTGTATAATGGCATCCTTAAGGCGTTGCTACTTTAGCACCTTGGTAAGAAATGCCTCTTCCCTGCTGTCAGATGTACATGTCACTTCCAAAATGGTTGGCGGTTGCACATGCACGCACACACTCACACACTCAGACACGCGCACGCACGCACGCACAGACACAGACAGACACACACACACACACACACACACACACACACACACACACACACACACACACACTTTATAAACTAAGCTTAACAATGATAAAATGTTTATTTGTTATGAACAAGAAACAGTTCCTTACAGTTCCATACATGCATATGTACCCATGTAGGCAAGAGTAGTGTGTGTGTGTGTGTGTGTGTGTGTGTGTGTGTGTGTGTGTGTGTGTGTGTTTTCAGTTGCATTTGTTGTATTAGGTATTTTACTTTCACTCATCTCAAAGTAATTGAGAAACAAAACAATACAATGTTTAAAGGTGACTGATCAGAGGAATAAATATTTAAATGAATAAATAATAAATATTTGAATACTGAATCCAGCATCATCCAGGGTTTAGAGTGACAGCTGGTTGTGTTCAATAAACCCATCCTGGCTGTCCACAATGTGTGGTAACACTGCCATCTAGTGGAAGATGACAGAATAGCATAACATCAACCAATGTTCTCCAATGCTATTGTGATTATATCACCTGGCCTGCCCCGTTAACAGCAGGGGTTGACACTAAGGTCTCCGAGGCACTTGCCCGTCGGGCAAGTGCAAGTCAGGTTCTACTTGCCCTCAGGTCATGGTCACTTGCCCCCCAAAAATATATTGTAAATTTTGCATTTAAATATACTTCCTACTTGGGTGCTTTAAACCAGGGGTTTTCAACAGGTGGTCCGGGGACCAGCAGTGGTCCCTGAGAGGGTTCCAGGTGGTCCCCAGTTAAGTTGGTTAACCAGATGTAACTCTTGAGAACGTAAAAATGAAACCAAATGGACCCTTGCGGGTCCATTTGGTTTCATTTTTACACTCTCAAGAGTTAAAATGTATCATCTTAATTAGCCCAGGTCTACACAACTAGAGAATGTAGAAGATTAATGGTCATTTTGATCTGTATGTTAATTTGCCTGTTTTGTTTCCCAAATCCAGCCTGGAATTGTGGACAGCTAGAAAGCAGTGAAAGACACAGAGGCAGAGTGCAATGACTGCCTTCAAGACAAATTTATCTTGTGTTGTGTTATAGTGCACTAAGTTGCACACTTGCCCGATCGGGCAACCAGGTAGCAGTCTTCACTTGCCCCACCATTTTTTTTACTTGCCCCGGGCAAGCGGGCAAGTGTTAATGTCAAGCCCTGAACAGGATATGCACATGCTCTACAGTGGGTTGGGGGGGTGCAGCAGACCAACAGCACGTACAACAAGGCCCACCCCACTCAATCACTGATTGGAGAAAGGCCACTCCAGGGCTTGACACTAACACTTGCCCGGGGCAAGTAAAAAAAAAATGGTGGGTCAAGTGAAGACTGCTACCTGGTTGCCCGATCGGGCAAGTGTGCAACTTAGTGCACTATAACACAACACAAGATAAATTTGTCTTGAAGGCAGTCATTGCACTCTGCCTCTGTGTCTTTCCCTGCTTTCTAGCTATCTCTACCTATCTCTCTCCCAGGTCCATTTGGTTCCAAACTATCATTTTGCTGGGGTCAGGGACCTCTGGGTCTGTGACCACTATGGGCTAATTAAGATGATGAATTTTAACTCTTGAGAGTTTTTTTTTTACGTTCTCAAGAGTTACATCTGGTTAACCAACTAAGCTGGGGACCACCTGGAACCCTCTCAGGGACCACTGGTGGTCCCCGGACCATCTGTTGAAAACTTAAATGCAAAAT
The DNA here is from genome assembly GCA_039105355.1 of Benthosema pterotum. Classification (NCBI taxonomy): domain Eukaryota; kingdom Metazoa; phylum Chordata; class Actinopteri; order Myctophiformes; family Myctophidae; genus Benthosema; species Benthosema pterotum. The sequence continues at coordinate 8,287,255 of CM076980.1, read as the reverse complement.
TTACAATATATTTTTGGGGGGCAAGTGACCATGACCTGAGGGCAAGTAGAACCTGACTTGCACTTGCCGATGGGCAAGTGCCTCGGAGACCTTAGTGTCAACCCCTGCACTCTCATTGTGATTGGATGAAGGCTTTATGACTTTTTTTTTATTAAAATAAAGGAAAAAAACAAGAAAAAGAAAAAAAGACATTTGATATTTGAATGAAGTGAAATCACAAACACCTAGCAGCAACTGTAGAAATGGTTACAGGAGGAAAGTGTGTTCATCAGAAAAAAAATCTGAACAAAAAAAAAATCAGTACACACAGGTCTGTGTGTGTGTGTGTGTGTGTGTGTGTGTGTGTGTGTGTGTGTGTGTGTGGTGTGTACCTCAGGCTGGGGTCGGGGGTCAGTGTGTGCGTTCACTCCTTGCTCTATCTTGGCCAGCAGGGCCAGGATTGGGTCACGAGGAGCCGACTGTCTGACCTGGCCGTTGGTTGGAGGATCAAGGTCCTGTGGGAAGACACCAACCAATCAGCACACAGACACGATACATCCCAGCAGCCAATGGAACTGTAGGAAGAGAGACATTCTACACCAGGGGAGCCCAACCAGTAGTTTGGGATCTACCGGTAGATCTCAGCCTGATCACGAGTA
>CM076980.1:8266617-8284117 GCA_039105355.1 Benthosema pterotum | reverse complement strand
TTGTTATCTATTTTAACCGACTGTTGCCGACTGCCAAAATCCAAAATGCACTAGTGTCATTTCCAAAATGCACTAGAATGCGCTAGAGCAGTGGTTTTCAACCAGTTTCATAGGCCCACTATTTATTTATTTTAGCCACAGACCACCGTTTGATGTTAAGTTTATAGTCTCTCAGACTAATTTAGGAGAGCTAACTGGCAAAATGTTGGTCAAAATAGCAATTCTTCTACATTTTCTAAATAAAAATCCAGATGTTTAAATATATATTTTTTCCTTGGTCAGGAAAAATGGTGAAAAACAAGGGTTTTATCTTTGGCGCCTGTCAACCAACTTCGCTCCAACTCACCAGCAAAAAAGCAATACATTTTCCGCCAGGAGTTTTTCCACTATTTTTTGCGCTAGGGGGGTCTGAAAAAAAGCTAAATATAGTGACAAATCCGGCAAGTTGGCAACACTGATTTTCACTGGACCCCTGACCTGTTTTACTTTACTTTTACAAAACTCTAGTCAAAACTACTAAAACGACACAATCATGAACCAAGACTAATAACATTTTACTAATATTTTAAAAATCAACACGAGTATATTTTTCAGTAGAGGACAATAACTTGTTCACTTGTTCAGACTTATAATGTGTTATATGAATTTATTCAGTCTGCCTTGAATGAATGTCAAATATGCAGTATGCGCTGCATACCTACAAAGAGGGGAAAGGGGGTGGTTGGGGGTATTACATTTTTATATTGTTTTACGGAGGCCGGTTTCGAATAGCACCCATCCGTAGGTGGCTGCTATTCGAAGGAGTGGTTTTGAAGGAGTCAAGCGATTCACATGTCTTAATGACTGTTGTTGGTGGCATAGGAGCAAAAGGATTGAAGTCCCTTGTTTGCGATAAATCTGGGTTGCACATTGTTTGTTCAACTCCCTCTGGTGTTGTGGGAGTGAACCTCATTGACATTAGGGTAGTAGGTCAGATACATATGTATTGTGGAAGTGTATTGAATCTTGAATCTGGGGCGGCAGTGACTCCAGGGTAGAGTCACCGGATGGTAACCGCAAGGTTGCCGGTTCGATCCCGGGCTCCCGCAGAGTTAGTGTCAAAGATGTGCTGTGATGTGCTAGTAGGTACCTTGCATGGTTTCCACTGCCATCAGTGTATGAATGTGTGTGTAAATGGGTGAATGTGATGCACAATCTATGTAAAGTGCCTGGGATAAAGGCACTATGTAAATGCACCATTTACCATTATCTTGTGGAACAGACCCATTGCAAGATGTACTCAACCAGGAGTGAGGTGGGATTGGGGAGTGAGGCCAAGTTACAACCTGAGCAGTTTATTTTGGGAAGTCTGTGCCTTGTTTTCCGGGCCTTAAGTAGATAACTCGAGCCAGCGATAAATTTAGCCACTTCAGGTCATGAATGAGACCCAAAGCACCAAACCACAGCAAATGGCTAGGTCGGGGTGACATGGTTTTTAGGGCCAACCACACCAATGCAACTCATTGAATTTTTCTTGGCTCTGAATCTCCCATGGAGCAGAACTGAACATTTAGCTCTTTTTCAGTGAGTGTTACAATCATACAACATGTTGCTGATCTGTGCACGCGTACCTACTGTATGTGCAACACACATCGCGTATGTGTAGACTCACAGTGGTGTGTGTGTGTGTGTGTGTGTGTGTGTGTGTGTGTGTGTGTGTGTGTGTGTGTGTGTGTGTGTACTCACAACGGTGTGTCTCTGGGGGGAGGGGTGCTGGTCGGAGTGTCCACGCGTGCTGGGGGTGTGTTGGGGGGCGTGGCTGCAGGTCTTGGAGGCGTGCTGGGGGGCGTGGCTACAGGTTCCGGGTCATCCTCTGAGGATGAAAGGGTGACAGCCAGAGAAAAGGCCGTCAGTGGCTGGACCGTCTGCCAGTCATCATCACAATAAGAGTACTAATTTAACGTCTAAAGTAGATCTGTGTTGGGGGGAAGGAATAAAAGTTAGCTTTGTATGACACTAAAGTGTTCACACCCACTCACTCACGGATGAGTCTATGGCTGGATCCTAAAGGCTCAATGATACTCCACTGTGAAGTGACTCGCAGTGAAAGGGTTTCACCGTGGTTTAGGGTTTATACAACTACAACATGACGTCAATCACCGTGGTGATCAGCTATCACCGCGCATCCCGACACATCTGCTTGTTTCTACTATCCAACAAGTCCTTTCACTCTGGGGCTTTCACCGCGTTCACTGATTGGTCTAGAAAGTGGTATAGGCTCGTAAGCGTAGCAGGTCAAGATGACAGCTGATGACAGCGACAGAAAGCGAATAGAATGAAGAAATTACATTTAGTTATGTGGGTCCCCTCTAATGTGCACATGCACACACTCGGAAACAGCATGTGCACCAAGACCCCGTTTCCTCACTCAATTGTGATTGGAGGACAAACATTCTCAACTGTAATTTGTTACAGATATATCAACTTCATCAATACAATACAGAGCATCAGACTAGATCAATAATCATACTATCAATCAAATTCTAATTGAACATGATGTTGTGGTCCAACCTGTGTGTGAGAGGCGTTGAGGGGTCAGTGTGTGCTCCTCTCTGGGACTGAGCTCCAGGCTGCAGGACTCTGAGGCCTGAGGAGTGCCCAGTGGAGAGAGCTCTTCACTGGGCATCACAGGGCTGGCTGCCATGGGCTCTGGAGTCACCACCGGAGTACAGACCAAACGCTCCTACAAACACAACACACAGTACAGTAGGTAGGCAAGGCAACCTAAGCATGTAGTTTAAAATTATGATGTAGTATACCATACTTCCTGGAATGAGATTAGATGCATTATTTGGGCATGCCTGACAAAGAATTCCATTTAGGCCTAACCCTAACACACACACAGAACTCTCCATATTTTAATTTGGCACTGCGCTTCATATTTGAACATCAAACACTTTTCTTGACATAGTTTTATGTGTACCATAAAATTGTATAAATATAAATAAGGATAAATAAGGGAGTTGTATAAATATAAATAAGGATAAATAAGGGAGTTCCATGATACTGACTGCTGAATTTGCTGACTAAGCTCATTTATGATGTCTTTTTCAATTCAAAGAACAAAAATGATTGGAATGGAGTCAGCATCATGAAAACCTGAAATCATGGAGAAGGAAAAAAAGTTGTATGTAGTTCACCGACTTAGTTCCCAGATTTTTAAAACTTTCCCTTAGTAGTAGCAGTACTAGCATAGGCACACAACACCACTAGTCAAAGACATGGTCTCAGTGTGTGTGTGTGTGTGTGTGTGTGTGTGTGTGTGTGTGTGTGTGTGTGTGCGTGTGTGTGTGTGTGTGTGTACCTCTGGTTGTGTGGGTTGTGTAACAGCAGCAGCAGTAGTAGTGGTGTGTGTGTCTGTGTGTCCCAGCATCAAGGAGATGGTCTCAGCCAAGGCTTCATTCACAAACTGTCTGATAAGGTCAGAGTTCACCGGAACACCACAGTCCACCAATAGCTGAACACCTTCTGCTCCTGCACACTCCACTGAACGCACGCATGCACGCACGCACGCACGCACGCACGCGCACACACACACACACACACACACACACACACACACACACACACACACACACACACACACAGTAAGTAACTTTATTTCAGCATTGGCCACAAATCAATGTCTGTATCCTGCCATCACGGTTCCCCTCCTCCTCCTCCTCCTCCTCCTCCTCCTCCTCCTCCTCCTCCTCACCTATGTCTGAGACGGCAACACTCTCCTCGCCATCTGATTGGCCGTCAGATTGGTTCTGGGCGGGGTCAGGAGGAGGGGGGCGGTACGTCTCTGAAATCATCCTGGCCATGAGCTGCTGTTCAACCCTGTGTGTGTATGAGAGAGAGAGAGAGAGAGAGAGAGAGAGAGAGAGAGAGAGAGAGAGAGAGAGAGAGGGAGAGAGGGAGGGAGAGAGAGAGAGAGAGAGAGAGAGAGAGAGAGAGAGAGAGAGAGAGAGAGAGAGAGAGAGAGACATAACTTACGTTGTAGTTTAAAATAAGGGTAAAAATCATGGACTGTAGAAAGAAATCATGCTGTAGGGATCAGACACCAGGAAAGGCTCTATAGAATAGGACTACCGGTAAAAAGAAACAGAAATACAATAGAGTAGAATAGTAATCCTGAGGGCTGATTTGAAGCGCAAAACACCGGTCCCGTTGAAAATGAACTAGAATGCGCAATTTGTTACTCTCTGTAAAGCCCCTTACACAAAACACACACCAACACACATGTTTGCCTGGTTTTCATTGTAAGGGCTCACTGCATTTGCAATTAAGAGTCCATTTGCTTACAACTCTCCATCATTCAGCCTAGGTAGGGACCACCGGACGCTCGTTTAATAAGAGCGCAGGGCTTGACACTAACACTTGCCCGCTTGCCTGGGGCAAGTAAAAAAAATGGTCAGGCAAGTGAAGACTGCTACCTGGTTGCCCGATCGGGCAAGTGTGCAACATAGTGCACTATAACACAACACAAGATAAATTTGTCTTGAAGGCAGTCATTGCACTCTGCCTCTGTGTCTTTCCACTGCTTTCTAGCTATCCACAATTCCAGGCTGGATTTGGGAAACAAAACAGGCAAATTAACATACACATCAAAATGACCAATAATCTTCTACATTCTCTAGTTGTGTAGACCTGGGCTAATTAAGATGATGAATTTTAACTCTTGAGAGTGTAAAAATGAAACCAAATGGACCCGCAAGGGTCCATTTGGTTTCATTTTTACGTTCTCAAGAGTTACATTTTATTGAAACTCTTTACAACATATTGTAACTCTTTACAATATATTTTTGGGGGGCAAGTGACCATGAGCTGAGGGCAAGTAGAACCTGACTTGCCCGATGGGCAAGTGCCTCCGAGACCTTAGTGTCAACCCCTGCAGCGCCTATGGAAACATAAACATCAATTGTACGATGTGTGTTGAACACTAGCTGAGCTCTGTGCACTTGGGTGGATCCAGGACTTGCCATTCCACCAGATGGTTCTCCAGGGTCACCCTGGGCTGAGCCGGGTCCAGGAGAGATGCCTGCTCCTGGGCAGGGACAGGAGATCTGGACCGGGGCGGGAACACTGGTCCATGGTACATGGTCACTGGAGGAGAGGCCTGGCCCTCCAACTCTATCACCTCGTCCACTAACGCACTGTCCTCCTCCTGAGAGAGAAAGAGGGGATGAATGGAAAACGGTGAGTTTACATAGTTTACATGTGATAGCGGGGTCAAAAATGAATGAAGGGTGTGCTAATACTTTAGAAATAATTCAACAATACAAATTACGTTTTGTGGATTAATTTAATTTTACTGGCTTGGCCCCAGTCACCTCCACAAAATGGCAAGTATTTCATACAACTTAAGTTAAAAATATCCAAACTATCCTGCTCCTATGCAGAAGTGATGGAATGGAGATGTAGTGCCTCTACTTTGCACTTTCCCAACATTCTGCTTGGTCTGATTAGTTTGTTGTGTGGAGGAGCAGGTAATGGTTTGCTTACACTCCTAATGTCAAATTACTGTCTGTCTACAGCAAATCTGTGCATGCTGTGAGAAAGGGGACCTTTTTTCCTTAACAACAGGGGTTTTCAACAGGTGGTCCGGGGACCACCAGTGGTCCTTGAGAAGGTTCCAGGTGGTCCCCAGGCTGAATGATGGAAAGTTGGTTAACCAGATGTAACTCTTGAGAATGTAAAAATGAAACCAAATGGACCCTTGCGGGTCCATTTGGTTTCATTTTTACACTCTCAAGAGTTAAAATATTCATCATCTGAATTAGCGCCACTTAATTAAGAAGTTTACACTGTTTTGTTGGCAAAATCCAGCCTGAAATTGTGGACAAAACCAAAAGAATTCTTTAATTTTAGGTCTTTGGTGTGAAAATGTAATCAAATGGTGGTCCGTGGCTCAAATGCTGAATAAATGGTGGTCCCTGGAGGCAAAAAGGTCGAAAACCCCTGCTTAACAACATTGACTTGCACAACCAAAATTAAGCGTCACCACCAAAGTCTTAACACACCTTAAAAGGTACAATATTTGCCTCCGAGTCTGAGATGCAGTGGAAGTATGGACTGTGGAGCATCGACCAATTAGCATAATCAAGTAAACGCATGGAAAAGAGGGGATGAATGGAAAACGGTGAGTTTACATAGTTTACATAACAAAGGTTTTGTACAGACAACATTAGGGCTGCAACTAACGATTATTTTCATAATGGATTCATCAGCGGAATATTCAATCAGTTGCATCAGTTAATCATACAGTATTATGACTCCTATTTACCTGTAGCTAGAACCTTAAAAGTGTATTCCACCCATTTTCAAAATTTTCCTGAGAGTGTACAAATGTGTACGGTACACTCCATTTGTATACTCTCAGAAAAAAGGATATAAAAGAAAAAAAATATTAACATGGTGAAACACAACTTGAGGATGTCATCAAGTTGTGTCTCAACATGTTAATGCTTTTTCTCAGAGACCTCCATTTTTAGGAAACACAGAATGGGAGAACTTTTTTTTTTATCATGTCCACACAACATCTCTAAGGTATGTGAATTAATGACAGTAAAATGTTGAAAATGGGTGGAATTTGTTACACTTAACACTGGAAAAATGATTTTTAACTTGGAAAATGGTAAAAAACATCAGTGATTAGTTGACGAACTGACTAATCGATTACTGAAATAGTTGACAGCTAATAGAATAATCGATTAGATTATGATTAATTAATTAAGCGTTGCAGCCCTAGACACCATGCATTACCGAAACCATGCAAGGCACCAACCTGCACCAGGGGTTGACACTAAGGTCTCTGAGGCACTTGCCCATCGGGCAAGTGCAAGTCAGGTTCTACTTGCCCTCAGGTCATGGTCACTTGCCCCCTAAAAATATATTGTAAATTTTGCATTTAAGTTTACTTCCTACTTGGGTGCTTTAAACCAGGGGTTTTCAACACGTGGTCCCTGAGAGGGTTCCAGGTGGTCCCCAGTTAAGTTGGTTAACCAGATGTAACTCTTGAGAACGTAAAAATGAAACCAAATGGACGCAAGGGTCCATTTGGTTTCATTTTTACGTTCTCAAGAGTTAAAATTCATCATCTTAATTAGCCCATTAGCTACGTTGCACACTTGCCCGAACGGGCAACCAGGTAGCAGTCTTCACTTGCCCCACCATTTTTTTTTACTTGCCCCGGGCAAGCGGGCAAGTGTTAGTGTCAAGCCCTGTGCACACCCAGAGCAATTATGGGTTCAGAGTGTTGCTCAAGGACACTAAACTCTGTGGGAGCCCACAGGGTTCCAACCGGGGAACCTTGTGATTACTATCCTATCTTATCCTATCCTGTCCTACAGACAGTAGGTGGTTGGGTTAGCCTTACCTGGACAACATCCACGACAGCCATGAACTGTGATCCGGGAAACGCGTTCGCCTCCTGACTGCTCCTCTCATGGTCCTCCGCCTGGGATTACAGGGTGATTAAGTAAGTAATTAAGTAAGTTAGTAAGGCTAGGCCAAGCCAATGAGGCCCATAGAGCAGGAGCCTATCTCCTGTTTCTGTAGCGTGAGGCAGCTTGATGTACAAGTACACCCCCTGGACATGACGCTAGTATGTCGCAGGGTCTTACCCCCAATCCAACCCTTGATGCCGAGTCCCTAGCAGGGAGGCATTGGGTCCCATTTTTCCCCAGAGTATTTGGTATGACCCAGCCGGGAATCGAACCCCAGCCTCCCAGTCTCAGGGCGGACACTCTAACCACAAGGCTGCTGAGTTGGTTAGTTGATTGATGACCAAATACAATAAGACCTTGTACGTCCAAAAAGGATGAACCACATGTGATGCATTGGAGGGTAAAAATGGACCAGGTTATTACCTGGTGCTCGGGCTGAGCTACTTCCAGGTCTTCAGAGCAGACCTCCATCAGCACCACGTCTGTTTGTTGGGGAGAGAGAGGAGGAGGAGGAGGAGGTGAAGGAGGAGGCTCACAGGAGGAGGAGGAGGAGGAGGAGGGGATAACCTCTGGACCAGGAGTGGAGAAGAGAACTCTGGAAGGTCTGGGAGGAGAACGGTCTATCCTGGGCTGGCCTACAGATAGGATTAGACATACAGAGAGTTGTGAATTAATATTAAGTAAGTGCCAAGAACGTTAAGACGATTATTTGTTTTACGTAAACAAGCCAGGTAACAGTTACCAAAGACATTAAGACGAGATTTAAGCGTGCAACCCCCCCCCCATATTTAGGTGGCAGGGGTGGTGTATTTAGGTCCATGTCTGAGCCTATTGTGGCAATTTGCGGTGTATGTGCGCTTCACTTCAATACGATTCATTTTTGCGTAAGGTCCTCCTGTGTGTGTGTGGGGGGGGGGGGTAAAACCGCTACAGGACGCTACAGGCTGGCAAAATGGCTACCAAGGAGTTAATATTGTAGCAGATAGCCTATTTAATGGTCAGTCAAGAGTCAACTGTCTTCTCTAGGATAAAAAACAACGTCACCCTAGACCCTAAAATATTAGCACTTTCTTTGTTCATTTTTGACTCCTCTATCACAGGGAACTATGTTTTTTTGTTTCCATATCACTATGTCTACAAAGTAATTCCATGTGTTAGAGTGGTCAAAAATGAATGAAGGGTGTGCTAATATTTTAGAAATAATTCAACAAAAACAAATTACGTTAGTTTTGTGGATTCATTTACTTTTACTGGCTTGGGCCCAGTCACCTCCACAAAACGGAACTATAATATTTCACCAAAACCAGAGCAGAACTCCCACCACAGGACTCTGGACATCAATTAATACAGTTATTTGACATCACTATATTAACGGCAAGTATTTCATACAACTAAAGTTCCAAATATCCAAACTATCCAGGCTCTAACTGCTGCTATGCAGAAGTGATGAAATGGAGATGTAGTGCCTCTCCTTCGTCACAAGATGGAGCACTTTCCCAACATTCTGCTTGGTGTGATTAGTTTGTGTGGAGGAGCAGCTAACCATTTGCTTACACTGCCAATGTCAAATTACTGTCTGTCTACAGCAAATATGTGCATGATGTGAGAAAGGGGACCTTTTTTCCTTAACAATATTGACATGCACAACCAAAATTAATGACGCTTTAACCACCAAAGTCACAACAACGCACCTTAAAAGGTACAATATTTGCCTCAGAGTCTAAGATGCAGTGGAAGTATGGACTGTGGAGCATCGACCAATTGGCATAATCAAGTAAAGCAGGGGTTTTCAACAGGTGGTCCGGGGACCACCAGTGGTCCTTGAGATAGTTACAGGTTTTCCCCAGGAAAGTTGGTTAACCAGATGAAAAGTTGGTTAACCAGACATAACTCTTGAGAACGTAAAAATGAAACCAAATGGACCCTTGAGGGTCCAATTGGTTTCATGTTTTACGCTCTCAAGAGTTAAAATATTCATCATCTGAATTAGCCCAAGTCTACATTAGAAGATTAATGGTGATTTTTTTGTTGTATGATTTATGTATAATTGCCTGTTTTGTTGCCCAAATCCATACTGTGGAAAAAAGCAAAAGAAATCTTTAGTTTTGGGGTTTTGCAGGGCTAAAATGTCATCAAATGGTGGTCCGTGGCTCAAATTCTGAATAAATAGTGGGCCCTGGTATGAAAAAGGTTGAAAACCATGGAAGTAAAGTAAAAGTACCTCAAGTAGCAAATACGTAAAATAATACAGGTCATATTGATCAGAATGCATCTCTGGTTGCATTATTTGAGAAGTAACTAATCATACAACTACTATTTAAGTATAAAAACACAGACGCACAGTGACCCAGGGGGACCGCCATGGGGACGGTGGGGGGTCCTTGTTCCGCGGTGGTCGTTGGAAGGTCACGGGGGTCACTGCAGGGGACAGCGTGGGAGGGGCCGACGGTGTAATAGAGGGGGCGTTGCCGTGGCGACGGGCCAGGAGGAGACGGGATGGGCGGGGCTGGAGGCGGAGCCAAGTTGGTCTGAGTCTTACAAGACTTCAGCTTCACTCCTGAGACAGAGAGAGAGACAGAGACAGAGAGGGAGAGAGAGAGAGACAGAGAGAGAGAGACAGAGAGAGACAGAGACAGAGAGAGAGAAATGTTGGTCCGTGATTCAACCAGCGAATAAATATTGGCTCTTGATATGAAGAGCCAATATTCTTCGATGATTGGTTCACACCAACCAATCAGAATATTGGCACAGCAGACAATGCTGTTGTCATTCATGTGGCTAATGTTCTAGCCCGGTTGCTAAGCAAACAAACAACCGACGAGCGTTACTAGTGAACAAAAGCAGTAAAACATGTCACTAAAGAAACTGTTCTACTGTATATCGTACCTTCAGACCACCACGTCTAGTGTCTTCAACACTGGATATCATCTCGCGCACGCGCATTGGTCGAACTTTAATACCAACACTGTCAACAGTGACCCCCTGTGGGCGGAGCCTAGACCATATAGGTCCCTCGCACACAGGGTCAAGCCTCTTTCATCTTTTCGTGTTTGGTGCGCAGGTCGTTTGTCTTTGAGTAGGAATACAGCTACGTTGCTTAAGCCTCGTAACTACTGTAGTAGTTGGAGCTGATTCACTGCAGTGGGGGACCGGCATGTCTGTTGTTTGACACTGACTGTTGGGTGACAAGGCTGTTGGCCAATCAGCTGCCCTAATCATATATTTCAAACCGGTACTGACTACACCTAAGGCAGCATCACCAGACTCAAGGTTCCCTGGCATATATTTTCAAAAGTGTGGCCCTTGTGGGTCCTTTGCATGAAAAAATAGTTTGTAACCACTGCTCTAAGACAGGGGTTTTCAACAGGTGGTCCGGGGACCACCAGTGGTCCCTGAGAAGGTTCCAGGTGGTCCCCAGGCTAAATGATGGGAAGCCTATGTACCAGATGTAACTCTTGATAATGTAAAAATGAAACCAAATGGACCCCTGCGGGTCCATTTGGTTTCATTTTTACACTCTCAAGAGTTAAAATATTCATCGTCTGAATTAGCACCACTTAAATTAAGAAGTCCACACTGTTTTGTTTGCAAAATAAAGCCAGGAATTGTGGACAAGTACCAAAAGAATTCTTTAGTTTTAGGTCTTTGGGGTGAAAATTATAATCAAATGGTGGTCTGTGGCTCAAATGCTTAATAAACGGTGGTCCCTGGTGTCAAAAAGGTTGAAAATCACTGCTCTAAGAGGATAGACGTAAGCTGCCAACCTTTGACCCTCTCCACCAGACGGGGTCGCGGCGGGCCCCGGGGCCGGGGGGATCCGGGGGAGCTGAAGCGGAGGTAGGGGCCCTTCTTCATGTCCAGGGTCCTCCTGTGGCCCTCGTACAGCGCCCGGCCGTACAGCTGCTGCAGGTAGGCCTCGCCCTGCGCTCCCTCGCATCCCTGTTCACCTCCTCTTCCTCCTCCTCCTCCTCTCTGGGAGACACACACGTTACACACATTTAGTCATGTTACTGAGCACAGGAGAGGAGAGTATAGGCTGGCTATGATGTGAGGTGAGGGGAAGTAAAGGTCTCAACGGGCCTGAAAATTAAGGCCCGGCCCTAACTGGGCCCTAACTGTTCAGGCCCTAGACCCGGCCCGACTAAATGGAATAGATTTTAGACCCTACCCGGCCCTAAACTGTCCGGCTTGGGCAAAATTCGAGAATTCGCCACAGATTAAAAATGAAATGGCAATCAGCACCATCTTCATAATAAGTAAATAGAGAAAATAACAATTAATCTTACTATAGTAAAATAATTCAATATATATTATTTTTTCATGGGGCCCGAGGCCCGACCCGGCCCTAAATGTCGGGTCGGGCCTGTTCGGGTTCGGTCGTGGTTGGGTTCGGGCAGAGTTTGAAAACTCTAAGGAGAAGTGAGGAGAAGAGAGGAGAGGAGTTCATGTACATGTGCGAGTCTCTCCGGGTCTCTGGGCCGGTCACTCTGTCCGTCCTGGACGTTTGTCAGTCCAACGACTCCTCTGGGTTTACTTCCTGGTCTTCTGAGCATGCCCAGTGACCTCCCCTGCAAGCCAACCAATCACAAATCAAAGCTTTTTACTTTCAGTTGGTAGACGTGTGTCTGTGCCTAGTCCCCCTAGTACTATCCTCTGTTCATTTGTAATAATAATAATAGTGATGTCTTGTTTAACATATACAATATGTATATAACATGTACTATAATATTGTACATATTCTATGTATATAATGTAAAACAAATCATTCATGTGTTTCATAAACAGACCTCTTTGCTCTTCTTGGCGGTCAGTGAAGCATCTTTGCTTTTAGAAACATCTTTGTTGGTGGTGGTGACAGTGGTTGGTTCAGCCTGAGAATGGAAGCAAAGCAGAACAAATCTTGTAGATCTGCTATTATCAGCATGAAACCAAGTGTAAAATTATAGCTGCAAGCGGCGATGTGGATCAATCAGTCCAAGAAGTGGACTGCTTGGTCCCTTAATGACTTATAATGGATGTCTTGTTAGTCCCTTCCTTGAGATCCACACTGACCTGTGTCTCTCTCAGCGTGCTGATCCAGGCGTTCACTGTCTTTTTAATACGAAGTTCTTCACTTGAATCTCTACAAGATAAAGACAGAACGATTGGCTTTGCTACCAAGACACAATTAGGGCTTTTAGCTCTCCATTATCTTCTTTCATTTTAATGTGATCAATTAACTGATATTGCATTCTTATATAATTTATATTGCATATCAACAACTCAAACTAATGTTTTCACTTGACTAAATCTGATCTACATTACTTTGTTGTAGAAATGTGTAGGCCTACTGTATGTGTATGTGTGTGTGTGTGTGTGTGCATGTGTGTGTGTCTGTGTCACTGTGTGCGTGCGTGTGTGCACCTGTTGTGAGACAGAACATTGAGCTGTACGTGTGTGCATGTGTGTGTACTACATGTGTGTACTATGTGTGTGTGTGTGTGTGTGTGTGTGTGTGTGTGTGTGTGTGTGTGTGTGTGTGTGTGTGTGTGTGTGTGTGTGTGTGTGTGTGTCTGTGTGTGTGTGCAGTGTGTGTGTACCTGTTGTGTGCCAGAGCGTTGAGCTGTGCGTTCAGCAGGTGTGTGTGCAGTGTGTGTCGGGTCATGACCTCCAGGTTGTCCTCAACCACCTTGCGTCTCCGGCGGACCTGCCTCAGGACCTGCCCCGCCTCCTCCACAACGGAGGCCGGGGCTCCGCCCCCCTGCACTGCAGCACGCTGCAAAACAAGCACACACAATGTCATATGAAACTGTACATGTTCTGTCAGTCAGTCAGTCAGTCTGTGTATGACTCAAAATCTCCATGCATGGCTAAAGCAGGTCTTGTCACAAGACCTGGCTTCCATGTATTAAAATGTCCTCAAATGGTGGTCTGTGACTCAAATGCTGAATAAATAGTGGGCCCTGGTATGAAAAATGTTGAGAACTACTGCCTTATGAGTAAACCCCTGTGTCAGATGGCTGGTTAGACTGGCATTTAACTCAGACAGGTGTGTAACTACAGGAGAGGAAGGGGATAAGGGAGGTGCTGGTTACCGTGGATACAGAGGGAGGAGCAGGAGTAGGAGGAGGAGGAGGTGTGGTCTGAGTGGCGGAGGAGACCTCCATGTTTCTACTGAGTCCAGGGCAGACCATGGACGAGATGGGGAGAGAGACACCATCCTGAAGAGAGAAAGAGAACGCAGTTGTTGTGAGCTTGTAGAAGAGCTATTTTTACTGTCAAACGGCGGGCCATGGGCCTTGATGTGAAAAACATTGAAAAACATTGGCGTAGCGCAATTCTACGGAAGAGCAAGAGTGTGATATTAACCTATAACTAAGCCCCTCCCCAAGCTGCTATGGTCCAATCACAGAGGAGCATAACATGAGTGAGACAGACCTCTCCCAGTAGCGTATGCAGGAATTACAGATTGGGAAATCTAATTTTTAAATTCACCTCTACCCGTCCCCGCTAAGCTTTGGTGGGGGGTGATCGGAAAGCAACACATCATCGAAAAACGTCAAAACTTGGAACACAAAGGTATTGTATGGACACGGACGTGGAGGTGTCACCCACTGTGAATGAATGAGCAAGTCGGAGCAACATGCTGTCTCAGGCGCGTCACCGCGTCTGGAAAGATGCGGGTGCTGATTTCGCTTTAGGGTTAAATTGCGGCCGCGCGTTAGCGCGGCCGCGAAAAAATTTGGGCTTTTTTCCCCCTCTAAAACACTTTTTACTAATATTTCACAATAAATGTAATGGTACACACTTCAATGAAGCAGTGTTATAATGCAGTACAAGACTGACTGTGACGAGATAAAACGGCTATCTATGATGACTAAAATATGAAGAGACGTTTGTGACGAAAAAGTTTCAAAACCGCACTGTCGCCGACTGTGCAACTCATATCAAAGCAATGAATGCAAGCGGCCGGTCACCCCGTCTCCCTCCTTCCCAGATCAGTGCCATCTAGTAGAAGAGTTGCGACATTGATGGGTCACAAACTGAACGCTCGCGTTGCTGTTCATGCAGCCTGAATAGGGAGAAACTGAAACTGGAGTTGGAAATGCATTGTTTTCAATGAGGGCGACAGCGCAAATAAGAGCTATTTTATGCATGCTTTCAAGGGGCTGTTGCAAGGCTGTTGACGGAGGCCGTTGCATTAGCCTACTGCCTACTTCAGGTCGATTTGGCCAGCACCCCCACTTTTTCGCATCATTTTTTTTCCGACGTGAAAAGTTGCGGGTGCTGAGGCACCCGCATAGTGAATGGCGGTGACGCCCATGTGCTGTCTTCATATTGTTATTATTTAAGATGGGCAGTGTTGTCATTATTTCCTTTGAAAGAGAGAAGGCTAGACTGAGATTAGGGCAGGCTACAGCCTCTGTTGCCTTATCGAGAATACGCCTCTGACCTCTCCGCCAATAGTTTTCCCATATGATAAAATGTTGTTTTGAAAAAGAAATGCCAACACATAGTTGAAGGATTTGGAATAGATTTTAACACTCTTGGAGCTGCCCTGTTGGTCGGATCAGATCGTGGTAATAATGAGCCAGATCAAATTCTGGGAAAGTGCGGTTGCCCTGGTGTAGGCGATATGTAATGGTGATGTAATTATTGTCATGAGTATTATCTCCTGGAGGTGTCAAAAATACCGTAATTTCTGGACTATAAGCCGCGACTTTTATCATGTGCTTTGGACCCTGCGGCTTATTCAGCGGTGCGGCCAATGTATGGATGTTTACGGCTAACAAACACTATAGGGCGTTCTAAGTCTAAATGCACGGTATGCACCCCAACTTTAAGCCCGCCCGAGCAGGAAATGTAGAGGGACAGGGCACAGGCAGTTCGCTAAGACAGACACTACTAAATGCATCATGGAAAGCAAACAAAGAAGTACATATAACGCAGCTAAAGTCAGTCGAGCTGGTTGAAAAATAAGGAAATCTATCTGCTGCACGTAGCCTTGGGATCAATGAATCAATGGTTGGACGGCGGACCAACGCGAGGAACGCCAGCGCGGCGGAGACGCCATGAGCTCCGCGGACCGCGGCGCCAGTGCGCGGAGCACCAGCGCGAGCAACATGCTGAAAGTAACTTTTTCTCAAGTCTGCCAGTGGATCCTGACTGCGTGGAAAAGTGTCAAAACATCCACGAACGGGTTTAGAAAGGCTGGCGGCAGCAGCAGCAGCAGCAGCAGCAGTGCGATCAGGAATAGGAGGGGGTCCGTGGAGGCGGCAATAAAGACGCCTCGTCGAGCGTCTTAAACATTGAGAGGATTCCTGGTGGTCCCCAGCTAAATGGTGGACAGTTGGTTAACCAGATGTACGGTAGGCTACATTTTTTCATGAACCAAATGAACCTGCAAGCGCTCATTTGGTTTCATGAAGTGATCGGAGTTGCGCATCTCCGGCTACACTCTATGGCCAGGCCTGGATGTAATATTTCTCAATCGGGGGTGCAGCCGAAAATGGCAGTTGGTTTAGTGGTGCCACAAATGTAGTTAGTCAATGTTTAACTACCGCTATAAGCATTTGATTTGAAATATCTTTGAAGTTTTCATTGTTTGCATTCCGTCATGTTTGGTGGGGCAGTCAGGGCGTCTAGAGGGCATCCCCCCCCCCATGTCTATGCCTAGATCCGTCCTTGGTCTATGGCTCTAGCGTTAATTACATACAGCACGTGCAGTTCTGTAGTCGTTTAAATAATAAAAAGGATGCTTCTCAAACAGCATTTCGTTGCCGACAATCTCATCTGTGCAAGAACCCTTACATATGGTAATTAAGCATTAAAACACCCGCGGCTAATAGGCCAGTGCGTCTTGTATATGTACACAATTGATTTTTTCGCTAAATTTGGCCGATGCGGCCTATATTCAGGTGCGCTTTATAACCCGGAAAGTACGGTAACTGTTCTCTGGTCGCTCCCTCCCTTGTAGTGAATGATTGCATTGTAGAAGGTATTGTATTGTATTGTATTGTATTGTAATCTCACCGCCAGGAGGTTCTTCACCTCTGACCTCAGCCGGCTCATCTCCCTCAGCACCTGATTGGCTTGGCTTACTGCAGCCTCACTCTGATTGGCTGCAACACTTCCTGCATGAGTGAGGGTTTCCGTGGTTGTGGCCTGTAGGGGGCGCTGTTGGGTTCCACTGCATGACAGACAGACAGACAGACAGACAGACAGACAGACAGACAGACAG
The DNA here is from genome assembly GCA_039105355.1 of Benthosema pterotum. NCBI lineage: Eukaryota > Metazoa > Chordata > Actinopteri > Myctophiformes > Myctophidae > Benthosema > Benthosema pterotum. The sequence continues at coordinate 8,267,428 of CM076980.1, read as the reverse complement.
ACAGACAGACAGACAGACAGACAGACAGACTTTAACTACTTAAAAATGGAGTGATCTTTAATATACATATAGTATCATAATGGCTGAGCAGATAGACCGCATGATATTCCCCGAAAAATGCTTTTTAAATATAAAAAACCCCATTTTGGGAGGATCTGCCAATTGAATTGAAACATCATTCAGTAGCCAAAATGATTTCAGCTTAGGCCAGGCTATTGCCTAGCTAAACTAGACCAAATCAGCTGTTGGCAAAAAAGACAAAAAGGCATTTTCCATGCTTGGAATTCCTCCATATATCTACCTGGCTTACATAGTAATCTCACTCACTGCGTTCACAATAAATAGGTATAGGACAGAAGACCAGCAGTACTTGGAAACATAACCCATATTTTGATGCAGTCCCAGCAAATGACCAGCAGGGGTCATGACGGCTATGTGTTCAAGTGTTTCAACAACATTTTCCCCCTTTTTACCTGACCACCTGTGTGTGTGTGTGTGTGTGTGTGTGTGTGTGTGTGTGTGTGTGTGTGTGTGTGTGTGTGTGTGTGTGTGCGTGTGTGTGTGCGCATGCGTGCGTGCGTCTGCGCGTGTGTGTGCAGATTCTACTGTAAACCCACTGTCTCACTCAGCCTATCCCCTACTACGTTATTTGAAAAATACCCACCGCATTCCCCTTCTCCCTCTGTTTCCATGGTAACCATTGCCAGCATCTCTATGCTGACAGCTGGGTTAGTGGTTCATGACACACACACACACACACACACACACACACACACACACACACACACACACACACACACACACACACACA
>CM076980.1:7976617-8261617 GCA_039105355.1 Benthosema pterotum | reverse complement strand
GTCCGGCTAAATGATGGACAGTTGGAAATGAAACCAGATGGACCTGTACGGGTCCATTTGGTTTCATTTTACACTCTCATATATAATCTAGCACTCTCAAGTTAGATTATATTTAAACATCTGAATTCTTTAATTTTCAAGAATCTACAAAATGCAGATTCTCGAAAATGTGGAATAATTGTTATTTTGACCAACGTTTTACCAGTTTATATCTCCTAAATTGTGGGCAAAACCTTGAAAATCCTTGCTTTTGGGCCCGAGAGATAAAACTCAACAGCAAAGGTGGTTCGTGGCTAAAATGCTGAATAAATAGTGGCCCCTGGTATGAAAAAGGTTGAAAACCACTGGCGTAGCACAACATATTAGGAGTAGGTTGACAACATCCTTCTGGTTGGGGCTCCTCGCAAGGCAGCTCCCAAAAAGTAGCGACAGCGACGACAACAACAACAACAACAACAACAACAACAACACACACAAATGTGTACTGTGGAAGAATCAATTAACAACAACTAATACGGGGAGAAGACCTTTTGTTCAAAAGTGCTCTAATCTCAGTGCAGTTTTCCAGGTGATATTGATGGAAGAGAGCAGACTGAACAAGATGTGTGTATGTCAGCGGTTTTCAACAGGTGGTCCAGGGACCACCAGTGGTCCTAGAGAGGGTTCCAGGTGGTCCCCAGGCTAAATCACAGAAAGTTTGTTAACCAGATGTAACTCTTGAGAGTGTGGAAATGAAACCAAATGGACCCTTGCGGGTCCATTTGGTTTCATTTTCACACTCTCAAGAGTTAAAATATTCATCATCTGAATTAGCACTAGTTATTCAATTGAGAAGTCTACACTGTTTTGTTTGCAAAATCCAGCCTTGAATTGTCAACAGAACCAAAAGAATTCTTTAGTTTTAGTTCTTTGGGGCTAAAATGACGTCAAATGGTGGTCCGTGGCTCAAATGCTGAATAAATGGTGGTCCCTGGTGTCAAAAAGGTTGAAAATCCCTGGTGTATGTGTATTCCACTGCAGTGTGTGTGTGTGTGTGTGTGTGTGTGTGTGTGTGTGTGTGTGTGTGTGTGTGTGTGAGCGTGCGCAGACAGTACAGTCTGTGCTACAGACAGTAGTACAGTCTGTACGCAGCCAGTGTGAGGGCGTTGAGGGTGCATGTGCCAAAATGCAGTGAAATGTGCAATTTCTGCATGGTTAAAGAGAGGAGAAATGCGCGCACACAAACGCGCCACAAACACACATGTGCACACAGACAGACACCCCCCCGCACACACACACACACAGGCTCTATATAGAAAGTGAAATATAGTCAAATGTGCTGTTCGTTTCATACCAATGGATTTTTTTTATTATTATTATTATTATTACAACGGACTCCAAGGCACGTTACATATCAATTAATTTCTGTCACTACAGAACCGCTAAAAAAAAGAGACAAAGAAAAACAAAAGAGGGCAAAACAGCAGTTTCACGTGATGTCACAGTGTCCAACGACCATTCTGCTCCGTTTCACCACTTCTTTAGTATTAGGTTTTAACTATTGAAAAATAGCAGATCTACAAGCTCCTAGCGTGCCACCGAGTGACGCGCTATGAGCTTGTATCTCTGCTATTTTTGAAAAACCCACACCTTGTACAACATCCTGGAGCCAACAACATCCTACGAACACAGCCAACCTTTAGTACGCGTCGCTCACAACGCATCGCGCTTACACATTGCGCTTCTGTGTTGGATCGGCATTTAAAAGATAAATTAGAGAGCAGGAGAGGTTCTCAAACTTTGAAGGTTTTGAAGCTGTGAAAATTTGTAATCATTCAACAGCCCTAATAAATATATAGCTTGGTAAACCAAACAGCCGCGGCCGTGTAACAGTTGGCAACCAGGATGACGAATGATTGCATTTTTAAAATTATTTGTGTTGTTTAAAAATGGAGTGCCATGATTTTTTTTTGACCCCTGTTCATCAAGTATTAGAATTACAGGAAGAACAGAACAGAAAATGTTAAAATTATGTTTTTTTTTTTTTTTTTCTTTTGTTTTATTATGTGGCCACACCCACTAGTTCATAGACGTGTACAAATTTAGAGCACTCCATCTTTAAACTTTGAAATTGCACTACAAGTCAAGTGTGGAGTCGGCAAAACACATCAATTCCGTCATGAAAAGGAAAAGGGGTCCTGGTATACACAACGTTTTGAGAACCCCTGGTGCAGAGGGAAAACAGGAGGGGGCCTAGAGTTGAGCCTTGGGGCACTCCCTCCAGGCAACCAAGTGCAGTGGATATAGTGGAGTGCAAATTGGTTTAAAATGCCCCGTTTAAGAGGGTCTGACGGCTGAGACCAAATCACACACAAAAAACACACACCCTTCTCCGTAGAAAATATATAAAAAAAAGGAAAAGAAAAAATAAATTATTGAGATTATTCACAAAAAAATCTGATGAAATACATTTTCTTAATGTGTTCTTAAAAATCAACAGCTGAAATTGCTTGGACATAATGAATATCTTCAGTTGACTTTCCTGTCAGTCGGTCAGTAGTTCAGTCAGCAGTTTGAATTATGACAGCGACTTTGAATGGAGTCAATCAGTCAGTGTCTGTCTGTCTGTCAGTCAGTCAAATACACAACATGACTGTTGTGACAACAACCAGCATCCTTGTACATAGTGTCACTGGAGGAACGTCCTCGACCAAGTCAAAGGATTCAGACAACAAAAGTCTATTTTTTCTTCTTTCTTTCATTTCCCTTTTTTCTCTTCACTATATCCACACGGTGTCATTTGCTGAAATATTCACACGTATATTTAATATTTATATAATTTCCCAGGCTAATTCATTCATGTCGCTCTCTCTCTTTCTCTCTCTATGTTGGAAGGGGAAGGAGGGTGGCGAGAGACGAGAGTTTTGTTCCTCATTCATTAAGAAAAAGAAATGTCTTCGTTATGGAACTCAGGCCTACTCATATATTATTCCCATAATAGTTTGTTTAGTTTAAAGGTGCTGGAAGTGAAATGGGAAGGGATGATTACAAAAACAATGCAGAAGGAATTGGAAGACTATAAAATTGGTGCTGATGAATGAGTTATGATGGACCCCTCCCTTTGTGACCCACCAAAAAAAAAAACATGTTTTACTGGAGAGCTGTAGAGATGAAGGGATGGGGAGACGCCTGTTACTGAACAAAGCACTCTAAACATACCAGGCTATAATAGCAATGACTCTTGCTCATTTTTTTTGTACAAAGAGAATAGTTTTGTTTTGTTTATGCGTAAGATGGTAATCTTCCCAACATAGTTTCACAGCAGTAGAAATTAGACAATTTTTCTTGTTACTTGTTTAGTAATTCATTCTGACATGGAGTATTCATACTTTTAAGTAAAACAAAATAGTTTGCAGTAAAACAAAGAAACAAATAAATATATAACAGAAATAAATAAAGACTCAAACAAAACTTTGGTAGGCTATGTGAACCTCAGGCCTTCATAGATAATGATCAACACAATCAGTAGACTAAAGCTGGGCGATACTGGACGAAACCAACTGATAACATCGATAGATATTACCAATACAATATTGTATTGTTTTTTCTCTTCCCCAAAGAAGAGAAAATAAATAAATAATATATAATAATAAATAAATAAATAAATAAATAAGTAATATAAAATTTTAAATTTATTGAAACGCTTTGAGCTTGTACATCGTTATTTTTCACTATTTGTGAATATTTATATTTTTTTAATATAAAATACGAAGTTCAACACCCGATGCCATATTAATGTGACAATATTATACGACAACCAAGTACAAATTTGAACTGAACAACTTTGACTTGCAGTTGACTTTTATTTGACCAGGAGGAGTATCTAATACTGTATTACTTTGTACAACCAATGAGCTTCATCATGAGGAATACTGACTGACACGATCTGATCCAGTGGATTTCAATCCTTTTCAAATCGACACCCATTATTTATTCGGTGTTAGAGCCCATGGACCACCATTTGATGGAATTTAGCTTCTTAAACTCAAAAGTTAGTATATTTTGTCGCCATTGGATACGATTTTGTGCCCAAATCCATGATGTTGGTACCGTTAGGAGTTAACAGGCAAACGTTGATCAAAATATCAGTTGTTCTTCCTACATTCTGTTATTGTGTAGAAATCTGTCATAACAATAAGTAGTGCAGGGTACTACAATATTTTCACTTTTGGAGGGCATGAAAATAAAACTGAATGGACCCATATAAGGGTCCATTTGGTTTAATTTTACACTCTGAAACGTTACAGATCTAATAAGCCACCAACTCTCCGTCATTTAGCTGGGGACCACCTAGAACTCCTTCAAGGACCACTTGACTAGACCAGTGATCTAATCTGATGTGAGTAAATAAATCCTGGGGACATTTGTCATGAAAGCATTAGCATACTAGCCTTGAACTGATATAGGCTGTTTTGTTTTGATTTTTGGCCATTTAAAAATAGCAGATATACAAGCTTGTAGAACTGCTATTTAAATGAATAATAATAGTAGTAATTTAGGATCCCCATAAGATAGATATAACTCACACCACCCTCAGGAGCTTCATTAGCTCACTACTTTACTACAGTATGTATGCTGACCCCATGATGACCCTGAGAGAGGATCCAAACCTCATCTACTCCTACCTCCTACCCCATAATAATCACAGCACACACAATTAAAAATCAGAAAATGTGGTGCAAATCTTTGAATATATTCTTTCAAAGCAAACATTTTTTAACGCAGATCTTTGCCTTTTTTCCCAGAAAATTTAGAAGACCTTTAAAAAAATGGCCTCAGGACATTTAAGTATAACATAGTCTTCATTCCACCCTAGCGAATAAAAGGCAGTTGCTCTCAGACACTTACAGGGGGTCCCCAATGCTAAATAACTGATAGTTGATCTTCATTATATGTAAAGGTTAACACACCTCGAGGTTCGTACAGACGTCTGTTTTGACCACAAACTCTATGCCAAGTAATAGCCGTTAAAAGCTATTCTCTGGACTGGATCTGATGACAGGTCATAAATATTTGGGGCTAAAAATCCTCAATTACAAACTGAGGTCCACTGAAAGACACTGGAATAAATTGTATAAAATGGAGGATCTAAATCGTATCAAATGGGGATCCATGGTGACCTATTGAATATGAAAAAGGGGCCTTGAAGCTCAAAAGGTTGCGACTGTATTATGAGAAAAATAAAAAATAAAGACTATTATGGGAATAAATGTTGCTAGCCGTTTAATAAAAGAGCCGTTCCTCGTGTGCGGCCCTATCCTGTCAATCAACACGCTCCGCTCATCGGACACCGAGAGGTTTAGTCCTGACATTAAAGTCTGTTTTATTATTGTTGCTGTGATCATCATCAGGGGTCCCTCTCCTTTTTTACCTTCACGTCTCCTGCCAGAATGGTGGCTATCTCTCCCTGCATGAAGGCCCAAGGCACGTTGGAGCCCACCAGCGGGCACTTCTCCCCGCTGGGGCAGTACACCTCCCCGCTGGCCCCCTGCGCCTTGATGCTCTCGCGGGAGCAGGGGAAGCAGAACTTGTGGTTGGGGACGGAGGGGCACTGGACAAAGTGGGTGTCCTCCAGCCGCTCGTGGCAGATGGTGCAGCACAGCGGCCCGTTGCTGGCCATGGTGGGCGAGTCGGGAACGTTCTGGGCGTTCTGGTGGTGGTGTTGTTGGTGGTCCATGCCGGACTGGGACGGGGCAGCGCCGCCCCCCAGGTCGCCGCCGTTGCGCGAGGAGAGGCGGCGCTGGCTGCCGCCGGAGGAGGCCGGGGGCGGCGACACGGGGCTGCTGCTGTTGTGTCTGGAGGACGAGGAGGTGGTGGTGGAGTGCACCGAGTCCCTGTCCTGCTTCGGGGAGGAGGAGGAGTGCGGGGGCGCGGAGGAGGCCGCGGCAGCCGCGGCGTTGGGACCCAGGGCGTCCGCCACCGACATGAGGGCGGCCATCGGGGACTGTCCGTTCTGCTGCTGCTGCTGCTGCGACGACGAGGACGTGGAGGAGGACGAGGATTCGGGGGACTGCGCGTTGTGGACGCCGCCGGGATGTCCCCCTCCGCCTCCGCCGCCGTGAGACGACTGGCTGCTCATCCACTGCGTCCTCTGGTGGTGCTCCTCGCCCGCCTTGAGACTCCCGTCTCCGGAGTCCGACGGCTCCGGCGAGGCTTTGCGTTTCCTGCCGCCGCCAGTCCTCGGGTTTCCGCTGACACCGGCGCCGCCGCCGCCGGCCAGGGAGCGAGCTCCGCCGGGGGCAGCGGCCAGGGAGGAGGTGCAGGGCAGCAGGGGGCAGCTGCCGTCCACGTGGGGCTGCGGCAGCATGTCCCCTCCCAGGCCCTCCTTGAAGAAGCGCAGGGCCTCGGGGAGCAGGTCCCCCAGCAGCCTCCAGTCCCCGGAGCCGTGCTTCTTCTCGTACTCCAGGTACTTGAAGCCGGAGGACAGGCCGCGGCCGAAGTCCTTCATGCAGTCCTGGTACATCTGCTTGGCCACGCCGGAGGCGCTGGAGAACACGGTGCCGGAGCCGCTGGGGTACTCCACGAAGATCTTCAGCTCGTAGTCCAGGCCGGGCTTGGAGACGGCGTCGAAGGCGAAGACGCGGCCCACCAGGCCGTGGTCCTTCTTGAAGCGCACGTCGAAGGGCGCGCAGTTGGACAGCGTGACCAGCGTGTCCCTCACCGCCTTGGGCCGGCCCGTCCACTCCTCCTGCCGGTTGCGGAGGCTCTCGCCCAGCTCCGACAGCACCTCGGCGTTGCGCTGCTTCTCCTTCAGCTCGCGGTCCTGGTCGGTGCTGGACACCGAGCCGGGACGCTTCCCTCCTCCTCCTCCCCCTGACGGCTCCGACAGCCCCATGGAGAGGGAGGACGCTCCGACCATAGAGCCCTGTGGAGCGCCACCGCCCCCGCGGCTGGTCATGCCGGCGTGCGGGTGGGCCGGCGGCCCGTTCAGCAGCGTCTGCGGCAGCAGGTTGGGCGGGACGTTCAGCTGGCCCCCCGGCGGTACCGCCGCTGAGGCCGACACCAGCCCGTGGCTTCTGCCACCCCCGCCGCTGCTGCTCCGTGCGTTGGGACTCTGTCGGTTCAGTTCCGGCGGGCCGTCGTCCGACTTAGAGAAGCCGTTGGGCAGCCTGCCGCCGCCGCCCATCGAATAGTCGAACCTCCCTCTGCCTCCGTCGGAGCCCAGCGAGTAGCGGTCCAAACCGCCGCCGCTGCCACCGACGGGCTGCTTCCCGACTCCGTCCACGTGGTTCAGCTGCCCCACCGCTCCCTGCTCTTTCCCCGGGAGCAGCATCCCGCCCGCGGGGGCAGCGTGGTGGTGGTGGTGGCTCTTGGCCGCCGCCGCCGCGGACGACGAAGACGTGGCCTGGGGAGGCAGCGGTCCCCCGCCCCCGCCGCCGGTGCCTCCTCGCTCGCGGTCCTGGAGGCCGTGGGCTCGCTTCAGGTGGCGCGCCGTCTCGATGACGAACTCGATGCGGTCTGCGCCCTCGTAGTTGACGCAGCCGCGGCACACCGCCTCGGTGAAGTCCCAGATCATGGCCCAGGGCATGCGGGGCAGGTCGCACAGGTAGCACGACTGGCGCCGCGACGAAGACACCTGCGTGGAAGACATGATGCTGCTGCTGCTGTTGTTGTTCTCCTCTCCTCCTCTTCCTCCTTCCTCTCCTCCTCGGGTCGCACCGCGCGTTCTCTTCTGGCTCCCGCTCCCTGGCCCGGGGGAGGGAGATTAGGAGAGAGAGAAAGAGAGATCTCTTCTCCCCTTTCTCCTACCGTCTGCCGCTGTATGTAGTGTTGTTGTTGTTGTCGTTTCTAACGTCTGCTCCTGCTTCTTCTCCTCCTTCTTCCTCAGCGCACGGAGCCGATGCGTCGTGGCGTTGTCCTGTGGCGGGATGCGCAGCATGTATGAGTGCGTGTGTGTGTGTGTGTGGTCGTAGCCCTGTTGAGTGAGCATCTGTGCGTGTGCGGTGTGCCGTAGTGCCGCGCGTCTCGTCTCATCTCATCTCCCCGCAGCCATCCTCCCTGGCTCTACACTGGCTGAGGAATTCTGTTTGTGTCCCCCGCTCCCCTTTCCCTCCTCTCTCTCTCTCTCTCTCTCTCACACATACACACACGCCAACCAACCCACCCACCCACACACACACACACACACACTGTGACTGACGTCACTTGACTGGCTAGGTGACGTGGGCGTGTGGATCTGCAGGCTCTCTGCTGCTTTGAAAGAGACGGATGACAGTAGCACTTGTTAGCTCTCTCTCTCTCTCTCTCTCTCTCTCACCCTCCCCCATTCTTGTGAATGGAGAGAGAGAGCAGAGTAACCCCACCCCCCCAGCACACACACACACAAACCACACACACACCTCTGCTGGTATTAGTACTAGCACACACTGTTATTGTGTCCTTTTGCAAAATGTCGAAGAAATGATCTGATTGAAACAATCTCTCTGTCCCGATTTTTATTCAATGAGACACAAAAACACACGTGTAAAGCACACACACACAAAGCACTGGTCTCCATCCATGCGTGAGCGTGTGTGTGTGTGGGCATGCGCATGTGTTGCTAGGCAGCTTTTCCTGGTGAATTCGACCACAGCTATATAAGCAGCCTCACTGCCGTCTGTGTACCAGAAATTGCACGTGAGGCGTTGTGTTGTGTGAGTTGCATTTAGGCACACACACATACACACACGCACAGTATACCACCCCTCCTCCATCTCTTTCTGTAGGGGATGACCGTCTGTCTGTCTGTCTCTCTGTCTGTCTGTCTGTCTGTCTGTGCATGTGTGTGTGTGTGACAGCATACACAACCTCACCAGAAGTGACAACACACTGTATTCCTTTGCACTGCGCTGTGAGGGTTTCAGTGCAGATACTGTAGGTAGGTATGCTCTTGGGCGCAAGGGGGGCATTTCTATGTGTTTGCGTGTGCATGCGTGCGTGTGTCAAAAACGTGCAAACGAATATTCCATATTCGAGAGAATATTCAAATGTCAATTTAACGTTTGAATTTAAAATAAATGGTAATAAAAATACTGTGCGAGTTCCCACACAACGCTGGCCTACATGAACTAAAATGAACTAACAGAAAAAACAGTCTATTAAGATAATTATCAATCATTAATTTGATCTTGCAAGACTCAAAAGAGTGCATTTCTCAGCACCAACCGTGGACAATACAGAACTGGAGCAAATAGAGGAACAAAGAGGATGTTTTACAGCATATTAGGCTGCAGTATTTCATATTGATACTATATACATTCGATATTTGTTCGAATCCACATGGTGTTTTAAAAGGAATATTCAAATGTAATGTTTGGCCAGTTCTCGTAGCACTACTAAGCACGGTAATATTGCCCAATTCTTACAGCATTAGGGAATATGGGCAGATATGACCGATCACCAATCTACGACACGACAGTGACATTCAATGTGACCCTCTGGAGTGAGTGTGGAAATACCCCACGTCCAGATGCCAGTCCATGCCCCGTACGTTACACACACCCAGCCGTCCGATCTCACAACAACGCAGCAGACATACTGTATGCACAACAGGAAAAACCTTCATATGGGACAGACAGAGAGGCTCCGCTGTGTGTCCATAAGGAATATTATACAGCTGATCACATGTGATGGAAACATAAAAAAAAACACTAATTCAACTCTCATGGAACGAGTAATCGTCTCTCTCTCTCACACTCACACACAGGAAAGCCCTGTAGTAGGTACACATTTTGAACTGACTGCAGTGTGCGCGCACGCGCAGTGGTGCACACGCATGCAGGCACACAAACACACATGCATGCACACACACGGCAGGATTAATGTTAGTCTTCCTGGCACCTTGCCGCACTGATGCATTCTGGGAAGGAATAAAAGCGATCAGCTACATTAAACTGTCTGTAGGACCCCTCTCTCTCTGTCTCTGTCTCTCTCTCTCTCTCTCTCTCTCTATCTCTCTCTCTCTCTCTCCTCCTCCTCCTCTCTCTCTCTGGCAGCAATTCAAAGTACTCGTTCATTTGAGATGCGCAAGAGAGAGAGAGAAAGGGAGAAAGAGAGAGAGCATTGGCATGCTGCCATGTTCATGCAGATCCCCTTCACCCCTCTGCGACAAACACACACACACACACACACACACACACACACACACACACACACACACACAGTACACACACACACACACTGAGGTGAGCATCCCAAACAGCATGCCCTGCTGATGAATGCCGTCTGTGTTTCCATGGTAACCACCATGAGAGGACTTGTGTGAATTTACTACATCCTCCTCCTCCTCCCTGCATCCACCACCACTCCCCCATCCATCCATCCATCCATCCAGCACTCCACCTTTCCTCTCTGCATCCATCTAACACCCCCACCCCTCCATCCCTCGCTCTCTCCTCCCATCCCCCCATCCCTCCATCCCTCCATCCCCCACTCCTCTGTTCCTCTGAATGATTATGCAAATATCTGGGAGGTAAAACCAGTAGTGTCTACTATAGGGACCACACATCACACACACACACACACACACACACACACACACGCACCACATTTATTTATGTCCACACAAAGGATATGCAATATGCATACAAGGACACAATTATTACATGTGCTTTAGAGTTACATCTGCAAAATCATGGCATGAGCTTTCAAGATACAACCGACAGGTCACACAGTACAGTCTATGGCAGTGGTTTTAAACCGTTTTCATACCAGGGAGGGACCACTACAGGGGTTGACACTAAGGTCTCGGAGGCACTTGCCCATCGGGCAAGTGCAAGTCAGGTTCTACTTGCCCTCAGCTCATGGTCACTTGCCCCCTAAAATATATAGGGGGCAAGTAAATATACATTTCAGTAAATATACATTTCAGCACCACGGACAGAGTCACCACAGCTACCATAACAGAAAGCTCATTTCAGCACCACGGACAGAGTAACAGAAAGCTCATTTCAGTACCACGGACAGAGTAACAGAAAGCTCATTTCAGTACCACGGACAGAGTAACAGAAAGCTCATTTCAGCACCACGGACAGAGTCACTACAGCTACCATAACAGAAAGCTCATTTCAGCACCACGGACAGAGTCACTACAGCTACCATAACAGAAAGCTCATTTCAGCACCACGGACAGAGTCACCACCAGCTACCATAACAGAAAGCTCATTTCAGCACCACGGACAGAGTCACTACCAGCTACCATAACAGAAAGCTCATTTCAGCACCACGGACAGAGTCTCTGCAGTCAGGTTCTGCTTGCCCTCAGCTCATGGTCACTTGCCCCCTAAAATATATTGTAAATTTTGCAGATGTAACTCTTGAGAACGTAAAAATGAAACCAAATGGACCCTTGCGGGTCCATTTGGTTTCATTTTTAGGCTCTCAAGAGTTAAAATTCATCATCTTAATTAGCCCAGGTCTACACAACTAGAGAATGTAGAAGATTAGGTCATTTTGATGTGAAAGTTAAATTGCCTGTTTTGTTTTCCAAATCCAGCCTGGAATTGTGGATAGCTAGAAAGCAGGGAAAGACACAGAGGCAGAGTGCAATGACTGCCTTCAAGACAAATTTATCTTGTGTCGTGTTATAGTGCACTAAGTTGCACACTTGCCCGATCGGGCAACCAGGTAGCAGTCTTCACTTGCCCCACCAAGTGTTAGTGTCAAGCTCTGCACTAGTTATTCACAAATTGAGCCACGGATTTGATAACATTTTAGCACCACAGACACAAAAACAAAAGATTTCTTTTGCTTTTGTCCACAATTCCAGGATGAATTTCGGGGAGAGAAAACAGTCAAACATACAGATCAAAGTGACCACTAATCTTCCACATTCTCTAGTTGTGTAAACGTGGGCTAATTCAGATGATAACTCTTGAGAGTGTAAACATGAAACACATTTTTACGCTCTCAAAGAGCTACATCTGGTTAACCAGCTTTGCATCATTTAGCTGGGGACAACCTGGAACTCTCTCAAGGACCACTGGTGGTCCCTGGACCACTAGTTGAAACCCACTGGTCTACACCTATAGCCCAACTCTGAGATGGTATTTAGAAGGGGTTAGGATTTAATGACCTTGGTCATAAAGGCTTCCTCTAGGCTGTGGTGTCAAAGTCATTTGGGGTGGGGGCCGCATTGGACTTCATGTGACTTCATGGGGGCCGGAGCGCCGCGGTGCAACCAGTCGCAGACCGCAAGCATGCACGGCACACGCATGTTTACGTACACAGCCGTTACTTCTCCACTACAGTATATCACACAAGTCATATTTATTATTAAGAGTAGATATTAATATATATTATTGGTTTCATACTTGTAGCCTAGATTAAGACATTTGCTATGAAAGATGCTATTTTTATTTACAGAGCGTCAATAAACCATACGAAAATAGCATTTAAATTTCAAATACTAAATTTAAGTAAGTATGTAAAGTTAACTAAGTATAGTTCTCGGTTACACACCCTTGTACTGCTGAAGTATAGTTCTCGGTTACACACCCTAGTACTGCTGAAGTATAGTTCTCTCGGTTACACACCCTTGTACTGCTGAAATATAGTTCTCGGTTACACACCCTAGTACTGCTGAAGTATAGTTCTCTCGGTTACACACCCTTGTACTGCTGAAATATAGTTCTCACTTTGCAGTGCCAGCAGTCTAGCCTGGTAAAACGACTCCCCCTGCTGGACAACATGCATTCCATGCCGTTCAGAAGAGAGCTCAAAAGCATTTCTTTAAACGACCATAACTTTTGATAGGAACGTGCTAGAGACTTACTTTTTTTTTTGTTAGACTCAGACATTTTTGCTCTACAAGCCTGGGGCCGGATTAAATCATCCCACGGGCCGGATCCGGCCCGCGGGCCTTGACTTTGACACATGTGCTCTAGGCTGTGGTCAAAGGTGCAGTAATACAGACACTTCCCTGGACTCTTCATCAACCACAACATCACACACACACACGCACACGCACACGCACACGCACACACACACACACACACACACACACACACACACACTACAGTATGCTGATGAGGACATCCACAATGTTGGACAGCGATGATATGAATTCCATTTTTTTCCCAATGTATGTTAAACCGATGGCAGAAAACACCAATATCCTGTCTACAAGCCGTGTGACACACACTATGCATGCACCTCTTACTCTCTCCACCTCTCTCTTTCTCTCTCTCTCTCACACACACACACACAGATGCAAGTCGAAACCACTGGAATCACCCTCTCTCTCTCTCTCTCTCTCTCTCTCTCTCTCTCTCTCTCTCTCTCTCTCTCTGGTTTTACCTGCTTTGATCTGGCCTGCAGTCCTGCTGGGCTGTTGCCATGGTAACCTCATGTGACTCGCTGGTGCTGGCTCCGGTTGCCTGGTTACGCTGGCTGGTTGCCCGGTTACGCTGGCTGGTTGCTAGGTTACGCTGGCTGCTGCCGGGGACTGCCTCCGAGCGTCTGTCATGTCCTGATGATGGGGAGGGAGGGAGGGAGGGAAGGAAGGGAGGAGAGAGAGAATGTACAAATGATTATTTTGGCATTACGGTATATTATTTTTAGAGACTAGATTCTGATCTTATATTAATAGTTTTATCACCGAGCACGCGCTTGTCGTGTTCTTACCGCGGGACAACGCTCGCCGAACACGACGAAGGCGCAGAATACGACGAAATGTAGATTTCATTCTTTAATCCATCTATTAGTCCGAGCTGGCTGACTTTCATTTGGGACAGAATGGGCAAATGGGACAATTTTTTTGTCCCATTCGCACCCATTCAATCCACTGCATTCAAAAGCCTTTCCTGGAATCTTCCCCTGAATGTCGTGGGTGCACGGGTAAATCAACTAGGGCTAGACACTTCCTGACTTTTGACCCGGAACTTTTTGCTCAGATCGTGAGAGGACAGGTTAGTCAAGACACCAGAAACAGCATGACATCATCGCACATCCTGTTTTAAACAGGATGTGCGATGAATTTAGGAGATCTAGCGCTTCTAAAATACTTTTTTTTTTTTACCAAATCCACTGGCTTGAGCCGTGGCATAGGGCAGAAGAGGACGCACACGCGATCGCGGTCTATGGGTTAATAGGACAGTGGTTCCCACTCATTGTCATGTCAAAGGAGAACCAAAATGATAGTAGGCAGTTTTCACAACAGCTCCTTTGGCGGGAGGCTATGAAGCCATCGCCATAGCTGTCAAAATAATTAAGCAAACAGCCATCTGCGACGGGTTATGGTGACGCTGCGTGTCTATGCAGCATGTGTCAAACAGACGTTGTAGCCTAAAGCAGGGGTTTTTCAACAGGTGGTCCGGGGACCACCAGTGGTCCCTGAGAGGATTCCAGGTGGTCCCCAGGCTAAATGATGGAAAGTTGGTTAACCACATGAGAGCGTAAAAAGAGCGAAACAAGATGAGACCATAGAAAAAAAGAGCATAAAAAAGCATAAAAATGTAAAACCAAATGGACCCACAAGGGTCCATTTGGTTTCATGTTTAGACTCTCAAGAGTTATATCATCTGAATTAGCCCAAGTCTTCACAACTAGAGAACGTAGAAGATCATTATGATCTGTATGTTTGACGGTTTTGTTTTCTCCAAAATCCAGCCTGGAATTGTGGACAAAAGCAATCTTTAGTTTTGGGTTGATGGGGCTAAAATGTCATCAAATGGTGGTCCGTGGCTCAAATTCTGAATAAATAGTGGGCCCTGGTATGAAAAAGGTTGAAAACCTCTGGATTAAAGCAATAAGCCACCACTTGAGGGAGCCGGTTACCGTGGATTTTATCCCCTGGAGGCATAGGCAGAACCGACACCGGAGGTGGAAGGTCTTCTACCTTCCCTGGGATAAAATTCAAGGTAACCTGCAACCTGGAATGGCCAAATAAATCTTTAGCTTGGGGTGTGTGGGATGAAAATGTCCTCAAATGGTGGTCTGTGTCCTCAAACGCTGAAAATCCTGGGCTAGTGCTGCAAACGAATATTCCATATTCAAAAGAATATTCGAATATTAAGAATATTTGAATGTCATAAATTAAGGTTCAAATATACTGTAAAATAAATAGTAAAAATGCTATGCGAGTTCCCACAACACTTAAACTACCACATAAACTAAACCATTATACAAAAATAGGCTATTAAGATGATTATGAATCATTAATTTGATCCCACAAGACTCAAGAGAACACATTTCTCAGCACCAAGCGTGGAAAATACAGGATTGGAGCAAATATAGAGGAACAAAGAGAATGTTTTACAGCATATTGAGCTGCAATATTTCATATTGGAAATGGTATAGATTCGATGTTCAAAATAATTCGATATTCGTTTGAATCCACATGGTGTTTTAAAAGGAATATTCAAATGTAAATTTTGTCCAATTCTTACAGCACTATTGTGGCCCCTGGTATCAAAATGGCTGAAAACCACTGCTCTACAGACACATTGTGAAGAGCATACCTGGGCATTATGCGGCCCAGGGGGCCAAATGCGGCCCTTTGGCTGACTCTGACCGGCCCATGAAAGGCCTACCGTGATTTTCAACCAGTGGTCCAGGGACCACCAGTGGTCCTTGAGAGAGTTCCAGTTAAATATGGAAAGTTGGTTAACCAGATGTAACTCCTTGAGATCGTAAAAATGAAAGCAAATGGTTGAAACCATTTGCTTTCATGTTTACACTCTCAAGAGTTAAAATATTCATCTTCTGAAATAGCCCAAGTCTACACAATCAGAGACGGTAAAAAAGGTCATTTTTGATCTGTATGTTTGACTGTTTTGTTTGTGAAATCCAGCCTGGTATTCTGGACAAAAAACCAAACAAACAAAAGAAATCTTCAGTTTGGGGGTTTGTGGGGCTAAAATGTCCAATGGCCAAAATGGCTGGTTTTACTCTTACTTTAGTCTTGGCCCTCCACAACATTTTATGCATCTCATTTGGCCCCTTGAGGAAAAGAATTGCCCACCCCTGATGTAGAGATAGAAGAGAATATCACGGTGCTTTTTTTTTGTTTGTTTGTTTTTTGTTTTTTACAACAACAGAACATCTCTGGATGTCCACAGTATGTACAGAATGGAGTAAACACCTAAAGCATAATGGAAAGAGAGAGATAAGGAGACTCCGGTAGAGCAGGGGTTTTCAGCAGGTGGTCCGGGGACCACCAGTGGTCCTTGAGAGGATTCCAGGTGGTCCCCAGCTAAGTTGTTTAACCAGATGTAACTCTTGAGACCGTAAAAATGAAACCAAATGGACCCTGGCGGGTCCATTTGATTTCACTTTTACACTCTCAAGAGTTAAAATATTCATCATGTGAATTAGCCCTAATCTACTCAACTAGAAGATTAATGGTCATGGACAGAAATCAAATGAAATCTTTAGTTTGGGGGGGTCTGTGGGGCTAAAATGTCCTCAAATGGTGGTCCGTGGCTCAAATTCTGAATAAATGGTGGGCCCTGAGGTGAAAAAGGTTGAAAACCCCTGCGGTAGAGGACAGAGAAGCAGAGGGACAGTGGTAGTGGTAACAGAGTGGAGGTGCATAGAGCATAAAGACTGCGATGGAGGACAGAGAAGCAGAGGGACAGTGGTAGTGGTAACAGAGTGGAGGTGCATAGAGCATAAAGAGGTGTGAAAGCAGAAAGGAAGATCCAGGGAATGACTGGTAGAAAGTGTTGCCATGACAACCTGCTCCCCACCCCTCCACACACAGACACCACACACACACACTAAACCCCACACACAGACACAAACCCCCAAAAAACCCAGAGTCATTGAGAGGAGCCTCTTGACCAAACCACTTCTGCCTCCATGTGGTCGGACAAGATTACTACATCCCCATATAATAAGTTGTGCACATCCAAGACATGCATCCCAGTGAACCATCTACAGATTGGTTTATTTTTCCATGGATCACTAGGTAAAACAATTCCCACCTTTTTCATAACCTATTTGAGTATAATAATCAAGTACATGATTACACAAGCCGTACCTCAAATTCCTTAGACCTCCAAAGGCACGCACGTCCCAAACCCAATTTAATATAGGCTTCCTATATAGGCTGCCTATAGGCCTACATTGAAAGGAATTGTCATGACCTCAATTCAAGAATTGTCTTAAATCACTTCTTCTAAATGTGACATACTGTATTCTTCATATGGTCTGCCACTTTAAAGTGAAGTGAGGGGTGATTAGAGCTCCCCTCACTTCATACAGGCGATTTTTGATTAGAATGTTGACATGTTCATGCTGATATGGCACACTGACTATAAACGCATGAAAACATAAGACTAAGGCTTAGATTTTCGTCACCGGTAAACCCCTTATCCATTATTAAAAAATACAGTTATATAGTTAAAATGGTCAGTCCACAAGCTCACAATGTGCCGGTATATTGGGACATTGAATTATGACAAAAAACATTTTTCAGGGATACAGGGTTTAGGGCGTGACGAAAATGTGCCCAAAGATTGTGGAATAATAGTTCCAACTGACCTTGCATGGTGTCCTTCCTCCTCCTGGCGTTGTGAGCAGAGGACCTGGGGACAGGCTGGTCCTCCACGCCCCTCCTAGAGCCTTGCTGGGTCTGCTGAGTGGACGGGATGGAGGTGGTGGGCACTGGAGAGGAGAGGACACAGAGACATGTATTAGAGACATGTTCTAACTCTTAACAACTATAATTTGTTCAAAAATAAATTTGATTAGCTGAAAAAATAAGTTTGAAGTATGCCACACCGACCGATTCACCGGGATTGACATAAAAAAGAACCTATAGTTGTTTGTAATGATGGGTACCTGTGTGAGTGGCCTCTGGAGCAGGCTGGTTGGGTGGAGGGTTTGGAAGTGAGGGGTCAGGGCGGGTCACAGGGCCTGTCACCTCCACGCCCAGGGACGAGCTCAGGAGCCGGCTCTGATTGGAGGAAAAACAGTCAATCAGTGGAGCGAATAAAACAGTTAGGGTGTCAGCACCAAAACAAATTATTCAAAGAATAATTTGTTTTGGTGCTGCTATATAAATATTTGAAGTTTTTCAGAAAACTTCGGTCAGGCCTAAATGGGTTAAGTGGGGGTCTGGGAAGGGAGTGTATTGCAACGTGCAAGCGGGGCTTTGGTTAACATTAAACAGAGGTACGTTTGTCAACACTGATCACCAGATAATTCATGACGATAATTCATGAAAACACTCATGATGATTTATTGCCATATCGATATAGCAGCCTCTTGATCGATACATCTGTCTCCCAGGTGTTCGATCAATATATCGCAATAGATACAGCACTATTGACCAGTCAGTAAACTAGTCAGTGGGTTAGCCAGTCAGCAGCTCTGGTCCAGAGCTCCACTGCTTCTATGAGTCTGCCTTGCATTGGAGCGCTGTAACATGCAATGCAATTTGCCTTTAGTCGACCCGACCAGCCTGGAATGAATATATTTTACCTACTAACCAAAACAAACACATAGGGAATATTTTTTCCTCCAGTGAAAAACAATCGCGTTCTGCTCAAAAAGTCAATTTTATCCTTGTGGTGGGGGGCTCACAGTGTTTCCACTAAGAAAAGTAGGTTTTCAAATCACACAAGCCATGTTTGTTTTGGTGAGTAGGTAAAACATTCTTTATATATCCACTCCAGAAGAGAGGCTGGGTGGGTCGACTAATGGCAGACTGCATTATACGTTGCAGAGCTCTAATGCAAGGTAGACTCATAGAAGCAGTGGAGCTCTGGACCAGGACTAGCCAGTGAGTCAATACATCAGTGTGTACCACTACCTGCAGTTGTAGGTGGTTCTGTTGCATCTTCTCCAGTTCCTCCAGTCTGCTGAGCTGTTGTTCCAGTCTGAGTGAGACTCTGTTCTCCTCCTCCTCCTCTCTGCTCCGCCGAGCTCCTTCCTCCCTGCACCCAGGTCACGTCCAGGATCAACACAAAGCTCTTCCAACCACAGAGCTGACAAGACAACAAGGTGCCGACGCTCTATTTGACCTCACTGTTAACCTCGAATGTCCCCTCTCCACTGTCAAAAATAGCTACCCTAAAACTAAAGATAGCAAGGAATGGAAAACAATTAACACCCATCTTGTTTCTTAATAACAACCTAAAACATGATCCTTGGGAAGTGTGTGTGTGTGTGTGTGTGTGTGTGTGTGTGTGTGTGTGTGTGTGTGTGTGTGTGTGTGTGTGTGTGTGTGTGTGTGTGTGTGTGTGTGCGTGCGTGCGTGTGTGTGTGTGTGTGTGTTACCTGTTTGTGACCACCAGCGTCCTCAGACTATCTGCTACTTGAGACATCCTCACCTCCAGGTTACCTTGAGCCTGACACACACAGTGCTGGTATTAATACTTAGTAAAATACCAGGAACCATGTACACATACTGTATCTGTATATCTGTATCTCTATATTTCAAATTATTTAACACTATACAATGTAGTGTTAAATACAGCCATGTAGATGGCTGTACATGGCTGTACTGAAAATAAGTTTTCTTCCAATGGAAATATCCTAAAAAATGGAGTCGTCTTATAGTCAAGAACTATATTATTTGACATTCAATGTCCTTTTCACACAAATGAGTCTTGAGAATGGGGGTCGTCTTATAACAAGGGTCAACTCATATTCGGGACAACACAGTATGTTTACAAAGTGTCTTGCAAAAAGCAGCAAAAAAGCTGAAAAGATGATGGATTATATGCAAGCTCACAACGTGCCGCATTAGTGCTGCACGATTAACTGAACAAACGGTGGGCTCACACTGAGGAACTCCTTAAAATGGTCAGCACACTAGAACCCTAGAACTAAAAATAAAAGCGTCCCTAAAAGTTATTCCCCTGTAAAAAAAAAATCACAATATTCAAAATACGTGCTATGAGCTTATAGATCTGATATATTTCAATAACTGAAACACCTAAAGGGTCTCCTGTTCAGAATGCGTTACTACAGCCCTACACTGCATTCTATGTACCTTGATCAGAGGAGCGGTAGCGGCGACCGCGGCGGCGGTTACCATGGCGTCCAGCCCTGATGGGACGTCCAGCCTTGCTGGGACGTCCAGGCCTGTTGGGACACCCATGGGAGATTCCTCCTTCTTTCGACCAAAAGGTCCAGGCTCTAACAGCTGCACTTTCACCTCCCTCCTCATGGGGGCGCTCTGAGACCTGAGGGGCAGAGAAACACTTTTTTGTTTCGTCTTTTTAGTTCAATTTAATCGGCCCAAAACATTGTGATCATTTCCACCATGATTTATCACAATCCAAGTTGGATTTGTCTGCCGCGTAAAACGTCTTCAAATAAATACTTTAGAAAAGTCGATGAGGAAAATGAATAAGGAATTCACCTCTAGGTCTGATTTTACGATATAAATTGGGGGTCCCAGATATAGAAAATGGAATTAAATGCATTATTGCATGTCAAACTGTGGGTCCTTGAAATTAATACCGTACTCCAGAGTTTATGTGAAGAGTTTTCACCGCAGTGTAACAACTTTAGTTTTTTTTTTTTCAACCAAGGTTCATGTTTTAGGCTGTTATTAGAGAAACTAAAACATGGGTGTTACTTGTTTTAAATTCCTTGCCTTCTTTAGATCTAGGGATTTTAGCGATTTCATTTTTTATTATCTAATACAGGGGTTTTCAACCTTTTTGACTCCAGGGACCACCATTTATTCAGCATCTGAGCCAAGGACCACCATTTGATGACATGTTCACACCAAATACCTAAAATTAAAGAATTATTTTGGTTTTGTCCACAATTCCAGGCTGTATTTTGCCAACAAAACATAGACTTCTTAATTAAGCGGTGCTACTTCAGATGATGAATATTTTAACTCTTGAGAGTGTGAAAATGAAACCAAATGGACCCGTAAGGGTCCATTTGGTTTCATTTTTACATTCTCGAGAGTTACATCTGTGTAGGAGCCAAAAGATGATTTATAGCTTATATACATATTTCACAGGGTTGGTGAGGTGCGCTCCCCATAGGGCTTCATTGATTGGTTGAAGCACCTCTGTGGGTGGCCACCGTAGCTTACAAAGTGCCGGTCTTTCTCAGCTCACTCTCTATACTGGTTTTGGATTCTTGGAGGCAGGGTGAGCTGGGAGGCTACATAATTTGTTGACCGCACTTTAGCACTTGGCACTTTGGTATTTTGATTCACATTATTATTGTCACTGTTTGCATCTTTGCACATATTTATTACGATTGTATTTATTGATATTGATTAATTGTAATATTTTGGTGCACTGATCAGCAGTAAACACAGCATAACTTATTTCCTTGTTTGAATCATTCTTATCATTGAGTCAATGTATAATGTTGCGCGTCACACAGTTGTTTTAACTCCCAGGCTTAGCCTGCCGGCATGAGTGATTTATTGGAAGTCATTTTCAGCCACTACAATCTGGTTAACCAACTTTCCATCATTTAGCCTGGGGACCACCTGGAATCTTCTCACGGACCACTGGTGGTCCCCGGACCACCTGTTGAAAACCCCTGATCTACTACAGTCCTAATAAACCCCAGGAAGTTACATGGTTGAAAAAAATAATAATAAAGTTCTTCTTTAAGAATCACTGCTAAAGCTGCAGAAATCTCCTATGGGGGTCCCTGACATATCTTTTCAAATGGGATTCCACAGGCAAATTAATTAGAATCAATTTGGGGGTCCTTGACACGACAACTTGTGTGTGAACCATTCTATTAGCTGTACAGAGATTGATAACACAATAGATCAGTAGGATGGATTAAAAGTAGAAATGTTCTGCCCCCTCCTGGATATCTCCAAGAACAACAACAACAATGCCCTGGTGGCTATTCTCTTGTTCCTGGGTTGATTTTGACATTTTTATGACACATTTCTATTTAGTTTTAGACATAGTCTTTTGAATAAAACTTCCATTATTTCATTTTAGTCTTTTTTTTAGTCTAATGGTTTTTTTCAGGCCTCAATTTCTAGGAAACACAGAATGGGAGAACTTTTTTAATCATGTCCACACAACATCTCTAAGGTCTATTGATGATGACAGTAGAATGTTGAAAATGGGTGAAATTCATTACGCTTAACACTAGAAAAACTATGGTTAAGTGGGGAAAAAAACTTTGTTGATTAGTCGATTAGTAAAATAGTTGACAACTATTGTAATAGAATAAACCAGGGGTTTTCAACTAGAGCCCGACCGATACCATATTTTTGGAACCGATACCGATACCGATGTTTGGAAAAACCTACACCGATGTTACCGATGTTTTGACCGATGTTTAGTAATCAAAAAAACAACAAAATACATGTTAAAAACTTCTATACTTACAATAAAATATGACACAATAAAAATGAAAGCTTCAAGCTGCATAGCTGTACTGTTTGCAAGTATTCAATTAATCTAAAAACACCTGGACAATGCACAGACCACACACCCCAGACTCTTTAACCTTCTGGCCGCGAAACTATGAAATGGTCTTCCCATTGCAATCAGAACTGCACTCCCTCCCAATCTTCCGCCCAGTCTGAAAACACACCTCTTCAGACTCCGTCTTAGCCCATTGCGCTTGCAGAAACAACCTAGCATGGTATCCTAGAATGTTTATGCAGACTTGTCAGTTTGTGTTGCAGAGTTTTAGCTTTGTCAAGTAAACATAACATTATAGAGTATAGCAGTATAATGTCATTTACATCATCATCATCAGCTGATCTGACCAGATCTGGGGTCAAGCTAGCAGCATTTGCAGAAGACTCTTGGACAGGGGTTTTCAGCAGGTGGTCCAGGGACCACCAGTGGTTCCTGAGAGGATTCCAGGTGGTCCCCAGGCTAAATGATGGAAAGTTGGTTAACCAGATGTAACTCTTTGTGAGCGTGAACATGAAACCAAATAGACCCGCAAGGGTCCATTTGGTTTCATGTTTACACAAGAATTAAAATATTCTCAAGAGTTAAAATATTTCATGTTTACGCTCAAGAGGTAAAATACTGTATACTCAAGAGTTAAAATATTCATCATGTGAATTATCCCAAGTCTACACAACTAGAGAATGTAGAAGATTAATGGTCATTTTGATCTGTATGTTGGATTGCTTTGTTGCTAAAATGCAGCCTGTTATTGTGGACAAAAGCAAAATAAGTCTTTAGTTTTGGGGTCTGTGGGGCTTAAATGTCCTCAAATGGTGGTCTGTGGCTCAAATGATGAATAAATAGTGGGCCCTGGTATGAAAAAGTTTGAAAACCACTGCTCTTGGAGATCATTTAAATTCAACAGTATAAAGAGCAGATGGTTAGAGTTTTAGAAGGTCAATTCAGGGACCCATCTGGTGTTGCAAGCAGGTGACTGAAAACAAACACACTGGGGCGATCAATGGGCCTTTGATCGCGGAAATCTCAGGCAAATATCGGCCATTCAGAAGAGGGAATGTGGCTAAGTTACACAAATGAAGGTTAAGGCTAAGTACCATGTCTTGTATTTTTTTTTTTTTTTTTTTTTTTTTTTGGAGACCCCCCTCAAAATAATTTTGGGGGCCTCCGAGAGGTTCTAAACCCAATGTTGAGAACTATTTAAAATAATAAAAAGAAAAAAAATTGGGGGCCCCCATAAAATAATGGGCCCTATTGCATTTGCCTTGGCCACTCTGTACCTAGAACCACCACTGTCAACACGCAACTTTGACGGCAGCAACTTTGGCACAGCAACTGCGATGATTCTACATTAGTTTATGCCTGTTGTTTAACAACAATAAATGGATTAAGCTATAGGCCTACTGTCAAGGAACAGAACATGAACATTACAGGAATTGGATGACTACGAATCATCATCATTTGCGTTTTTATGCCAAACACGGGAGTTTGCTTTCAGGTATGAATTCCTATTGCTTGCTGGATGATTACAAACATCAGGCTTGTCCACAGCGCTGTGAGTTTACAATAAAAGCGCACGTGGCTGTCGGGGACAAGCCTGATGTTTGTAAACATTTGGGCTACCTTTGTTTTCTCATGTATTCTTGCTCTGTGTGCGGCGCCTTCAACCTTTTTGACTCCAGGGACCACCATTTATTCAGCATTTGAGCCACGGACCACCATTTCATGACATTTTAGCCCCACAGACCCCAAAACTAAAGATTTCTTTTGTTTTTGTCCAATTCCAGCCTGGATTTTGGAGAACAAAACAGGCAAACATACAAATCTATAGCTTAGATGATGAATATTTTAACTCTTGAGAGTGTACAAATGATTTCATTTTTACGTTCTCAAGAGTTACATCTGGTTAACCAAATTAGCCGGGGACCACCTGGAACCCTCTCAGCCCGGACCACCGGTTGAAAACCTCTGGCCTACATTAATCAACTAGATTGGTTATTGTCACGGACAGAAGTCATTCTTTCTTTTGCAACTGTATCGGAGTTCAGCCTTAATTAGCCTACAATCAGCCGCAGCTGCGGTGCGAGAGGCACCTCAGCGCATCTATAACTGAAAGGCTGATAACTGAAAGCTGCACAGTGTCAGAGAAATAACACAATCGCGCAAACTGCGTGAGTGGCCTTCTGTCGTGTCTTGGTTTAACATTAGGCTACGCACGGGACAGCTACTCCAGTGCGCATTCATTTATTCAGAGAGAGAGAGAGAGAGAGAGAGAGAGAGAGAGAGAGAGAGAGAGAGAGAGAGAGAGAGAGAGAGAGAGAGAGAGCGACAGAGAGGGACAAAGAGAGAGAGAGCGCATTCATTCTCGTTTAAAGATGCGTGCAGTTTTTAGGACGAGCGGGAGGAGAAGGAATTCAACATACATAGGCCTACATGCGTAAATGTGAAATCAAGGAAATATATTGTATTCTGATTACGGGGCTGCTATGTTTAGACCTTGTATTTCATCGTTGTTCTGTGGTCTGTATATTGTTAATGCTGTGTTCTTGAGACCCGCGCCAGCCTGGCCCGCGTCTCTGTGTTGCGCTGTGTGCCAATATGTTTATGCTTTGATACACGCACACACGCATTTGATAATTGGATGCTTATTCCACCCGTCCCCGAAATTTCATTTGTTTCTGATACAGAACGTGTCTATACAACTAATATGCGGTGTCCATAGAACTGATGCAGCCATTGTTACTACTGCTTATTGCTTGAGGCGGACAAGGGACTAAACATCCGGTGGTAGCCGCATGGGCGTAGTTTGATTTTGAACTCGGGGGGGGGGGGGGGGGGGGGGGGGGGGGGGGGGGGGGGGCGAAACGCCGGATGGTATATGCGCGTACTGCGCGCCCACTCAAGCCAGCTCCATAAAACTAGCGCTATAGTTCATGTTTTTGTAACCATTCCAACATCAACACATAAGTCAACATAAGTCCAAACTCAGCTGTACTGCCTGTGCATCTTAATCATTGGCAAAGGGACAGATAAAGAGGGAATTTAGAAAGAAGTTGTGTAGAATCCTTAATTGAGTGGGTTAATTTAGATCAGGAATATTTTAACTCTTGAGTGTAAAATGAAACCAAATGGACCCGCAAGGGTCTGTGTAATAAAAATGATGATTATAAATATAGCTAGTGAAATACTGTAAACTACAATAAAATCACTGATCTAAAATTATTATTGGCCAATGAAATCTATAATAAATAACTGTCCCAGGTTTAACTTAATACATCTTCACATTGTTGTACAGTAGAAGCAATAGTTATGGGGAAAGCTTTCTTCTGTGCCAAACAAAGCTTTTTTGAACATTTTTAATTGTACAAGTTTTTATTTTCTTCAATATTTATCAAAACCGTTGATCTACAAGCCCACATATGCATTGCAGCCGGATATCTAAGCCTGCTGATTTTGAGATAAAGCCACTGTAACAAGTAATGCAAGAACGAGAAATGTGAATAAAACATGCAAAATAGGGTGGATCAAAAAAGCACAAGTTTTGATTTTCTTGTGTCTCACCCCCTAATTATGTTCCAATGGACAAAAAACTACTTTGTTTAAAATTTGGTTGAATTTGAAGCATATTTAGAGGTAGCTCAATCACCCAAAAGTTTATCACTATTTTGTATTGGAGTACCAGTTCACAGTAGTACCAGTTCACCATAAAAACCTGATTAAAGGGTGTACCAAACTTTTCTCAGTTGATCCTTATGTATTTTGTCCCGTAGAATTCATTTCTGCAATGTACATCTTTGTAATTTGCATAATTAATGAGATAATCTGCATATTTGATTAATTATGCTAATTATCTCATTAACTATGCATGATACAGAAATATATCAAGCAGAATTGGATTCTTCGTTAAAAATCATGTTAAGAACAACTGAGAAAAGTTTGGTACACCCTTTAATCAGGTTTTTATGGTGAACTGGTACTACTGTGAACTGGTACTCCAATACAAAATAGTGATAAACTTCTGGGTGATTGAGCTACCTCTAAATATGCTTCAAATTCAACCAAATTTTAAACAAAGTAGTTTTTTTGTCCATTGGAACATAATTAGGGGGTGAGACACAAGAAAATCAAAACTTGTGCTTTTTTGATCCACCCTAATGCAAAACTTACACAATGCAAGTATAGAATTACTATAAGTGAGTTCTGTTGTTGGAGCAACCTTTTATCCCCCATTCTCTCCAGGCAAGTAAAACAGGTTTTAGTGGAAATAGTGATGGGCCATTAGCGTTTCTGTTGTTTTGGGGGCCATCTTTGACACCCCCAGTCTCCAGGACCAGTTAAACAGGTTTTGACCCATTTGATAACAAAAGCCTGAATTAATGAAGGCGGGGTGTCAAGCAGTCTGAATGAGCCTTAACACCTTGGAAACGTCCTTCCTATTGTTTCCCCAATCCCCCACCACTAGGCTAATCATTGTCTATCAGTAGGCCTATAGAGATATAGGCTACAGTAGTTTCGCCCCCCCCCCTGCTCCCCCATAAACTTCGCCCATGATCAGTACTTTAAACACGGCACAACTTGACAAGCCGGCAACATCGGGACATCGGTGAAAATTTCGCCGATGTCCGATGCGATATATCGGCGCCAAAAACGGCCGATATATCGGTGCGACCGATACATCGGTCGGCCTCTATTTTCAACAGGTGGTCGGGGGACCTGGACCACCAGTGGTCCCTGAGAGGATTCCAGGTGGTCCTCAGCTAAGTTGGTTAACCAGATGTAACTCCTGAGAGCGTAAAAAATGAAACCAAATGGACCCTTGCGGGTCCATTTGGTTTCATTTTTACATTCTCAAGAGTTAGAAAGATTAATGGTCAATTTGATCTGTACGTTTTTCTCCAAATCCAGCCAAAAGCAAAATAAATCTTTAGTTTTGGGGTCTGTGGGTCTAAAAAATATCATCAAATGGTGGTCCGTGGCTCAAATCCTGAATAAATGGTGGTCCCCCTGGGATGAAAAAGGTTGAAAACCCCTGGAATAAATGATTCAATTACAATTAATGGTTGCAGCCCTAATGAACAACATGGGTCTCAGTACCTCTTGTTCAGAGCAGCCAGGACCACTCCTCTCTCTCCTGCAGGGTAGTGGGAGATCAGCACCTCAGAGCCTGGAGAACCTTCCACACCAGAACCATCTACTGGACCGGATCCAGCTGTCACCACACCAGAACCATCTACTGGACCGGATCCAGCTGTCACCACACCAGAACCATCTACTGGACCGGATCCAGCTGTCACCACCCCAGAACCAGCTGCAGAGCCGGAACCAGTCAGTGGACCAGGTTCAGGTTCCAGAACAGAAACAGCTTGGGGTTCAGAACCAGCTCTGAGACCAGACGCAGCAGTTAGTGGGCCAGTACCAGCTGTCCTGGTAGAACCTGCTCTCCTGGCAGGACCAGCCCTCAGACCAGAGGCAGGTAGTGGACCAGGACCAGCTCTCCTGGCAGTACTGGATCCCCTGGTGGAACCAGCTCCCCTGGCAGGACCACCACCCCTGGCAGGACCAGCTCCTGGGAGACCCAAACCCAGGCAAAGGTTACAATTAAGTCTGTCAAGAATAATTTTAATAAATTTGTCTCCTTGAAAAAAGAAAATGGGTAGAGCATGTTTTTTACGTTGACATATAGCCCCGTCTCTCCCCGTAACAGAGGCTCTTCTACCCGCCCGTGTGGGTTTGGGGTTCTATAAGTGTTCACAGTTTAGTACAGTAGCTCATGTGTTAACTGACACAACCTTACCCCGAGCAGAGGACAGTCTGTCTGAGATCAGCCTCCTATGTCTGCCAGGATCCTGTAACACACACACACACACACACACACACACACACACACACACACACACACACACACACACACAATACATATAATATAATTGTGATTCAGGGTAACATTACTGGAAACCAGGCGCAGAAACTCTGTGGGGGCTGAGGGGCTGCAACCCCCTGAGGATTTTGCGTTTCTGGGGCGGGGAAGTGGCCGATGGTCAGCCATCAGATATTCAAATGTTATTCAGCTGGCGTTTGTTTACCTGCAATGTCAACAGGCATAGAGTACAGTTAGAAGTAAAGGATTTTCCAATTGGAAACATTTGGGGAAACAAGACACTGAAACAAGTCATGAGTGAATCATGTACTGCTGTGCATGTTTTTTTTTTTTTTTTACTGAACTGTAAATAAAAGTACCAAATGAAGAAATAAAAGGCATGAGAAAACATGTTTACAGAAAGCACAGTACAACCGTATACTACTATTATGTATATCGATTCAATTCAATTGTTCAGTTTAACAGCAGAATTCATGCAATTCATGCAAGACTATAATAAAATCATAAAGAATTATAAAGTCTCTTCCCTTCCTCAAAGACACAATAGATGTAAATTACCTGGTTTTCTTTGGTGGCTCTGGATGTCACTGATCTGTTCTGTCTTCTCTCTGCGGTTAGGGAAGGAATGTTACAATTCAATGGAGGCTTTCCATCACGCGGCAGGCATGGACAACATGCAGGACGGGGAAAATGGCATGATCGAATCCTAGTCATCAACAAATGACATGTCGAATGGTTTGATTTAGGGCTTCACAATTACCGTAATTTCTGGACTATAAGCCCACCAGCTAAATTTGGGGCAAAATATGATTTTTCCATTTATAAGCCGCGCCTGACTATAAGCCGCACCAGACAATAAGCTTCATGTTAGAGCAGTGGTTTTCAACCTTTTTGAACCCATGTAGAGATCAAAATGACCATGACTTGTTAATTAATTGGTGCTAATTTAGATTGTGAATATCATAACTCTTGAGAGAGTAAAAATGAAACCAAATGGACCCGCAAGGGTCCATTTGGTTTCATTTTTACACTCTCAAAGAGTTACATCTGGTTAACCAACTTTACATAATTTAGTCTGGAACCCTCTCAGGGACCACTGGTGGTCCCCGGACCACCTGTTGAAAACCCCTGAAGCCACCTGTAAAAATCCATAGATTGGCCGCACCGTTGTATAAGCTGCAGGGTCAAAAGCATGTGAAAAAAGTAGCGGCTTATAGTCCGGAAATTACGGTAATCGCAATCAAATCGAAATTGAGGTTTCAGAATTTGGACAACGTAAAAAAAAAATGAAAATCGAAAAACGAGATTTCTCATTTACAAGCACTATTACAGTAGAACTGTGTCACACTGTCTCATAGACTACCGTACTGCCCCTTCACTGTAACTGTCGGGTAGAGATTAAAAGTGTTCAGTTAAATAAGAAAATAAAAATGTGTTCTTCTGTTTACTAAGAAAAACTATAATAAGAGAAAAAAATGCACTTTATCCATCATCTTTGTTCAGTAAGAACCACTATTTTCTCTGTTGGAGGGAGGAAAAATCAAATAAAAACATATTTAAAATAAATAATGTTTCTTGAGTAGTTTTACCCCACAAAAATCAAAATCGGAATAGAAATTGAGATTTCAGAGGATAAAAATCAAGCTTATATTTTTAGGCAAAATCATGAAGCCTAAAAATGAACCTAGTTTGATTTAAATGAATAGCCATAAGTTTAACCAATCTGTGTGGTAAAAGAGCAAATCAATACCCTGGTTAACTTTCTGCCGTGGCTGTTTGACTTCTTCTATCCTGGTGGAGCGCTGCTGCTGCTGCTGCTGCTGCTGCTGCTGCTGCTGCTGCTGCTGCTGCTGCTGCTGCTGCTGCTGCTGCTGCTGCTGCTGCTGCTGCTGCTCCTGCGACAGCGACTGAACAGGAATCTGCTCTGGAACCACGTTGGAGGGCGCCGGCGTCACAGAACCCCTCAACTCCACCGGGGACTCGTGGCCTCGGTCATGGAACAGGGTCCTCTGGGACTTGTGCTCCTCCGGGTCAGGGAACAGGATTCTCTGGGACTCGTGGAACTGGATTCTCTGGGACTCGAGGCTTTGGTCGTGGAACTGGATCCTCTGGGACTTGTGCTCCTCCGGGTCAGGGAACTGGATCCTTTGGGACTCGTGGCCTCGGAACTGGATCCGCGTGGAGCGGATCAGAACGGCCGCGGCGTCAGAACTGCAGCTGGACTCTTCGTCCGAGTGCATTACCCTACACTTAGGGCATAGAAGCACAGTTGAAATATAAAATACAGAAAAAATACAATAAAGTCCAACTTCGCCGTCTTCAAGCACTGTTATTCCTACTACCTCAGGGGTTTTCAACCTTTTTGATACCAGTCCAGGGCCCACTATTTATTCAGCATTTGAGCTACGGACCACCATTAGAGCACATTTTAGCCCGACAGACCCCAAACAATATGGATTTGGGAAACAAAACAGGCAAACATACAGATCAAAGGGTGTGAAAATTAAACCAAATGGACCAAGTCCAATCCATGCAACTAAATCCTGATTAAATTGTAAACTTTTTCACCATTGTAAGTCGCTCTGGATCAAGAGCGTTTGCTAAATGCCTAAATTGTAATTGTACATTGTAGTTCACTGTACAGTAGTTCAACTACTGTACTACAACTACAACTACTGCTATAGTCGTTGAGTTCATCTACTGCGCGGTACTCTAGAACTGACAATATCGCTGACTAACCCGGCATATAACACTATTAATAACAGTGTTTACATATAGAAATAAATATTATTTACCTGCTGTTTCACTGCAGGAGTTCAAACTTCCCGCTTCATGCGCCTGTAGCTTAAAGTATTCATGAAGTACGAACATGAATTCATGTCAAACCCAACGTAAAACACTGTGAGACTGACTGTGTTTTATAATAGCACAACTAGGGGGAGAAGAAGAAGATAAAACTGAAAGACTTGGAAGGAGAAAGGCGATAAAACACACACAGAGACAGAGCAACTGTTACTGAGTGACCAAAACAACAAAACAAACCATAATAAACTGTAACACCGTCTCTAACGGGAGAGCTTCCTGCTTCCTCCTGCGACCATCCAGTGTCAGAGTTGCGACATTGAGGGGTCGGAAACTGAGCGCTCGAGCTGCTGTTGTTGTTGCAGCATGAATAGGGACAAAGTGGAGTTGGAAATGAGGACGGAGCAAATGAGCTATTTTAGGTATGGGAATTGTTGTCCCTATTTGTTGTCTACGTTCTCTGACTGGCCCCATGAGGTGAACGGAGTTTGCGTAACTCTGCTCTGGGTTAAAGTAAACATCAAGAATATATTTTATGTATGCACCAAAAATAAGTATAATAAAATATATTTAGTTATTTATGTACAACAGGGGTTTTCAACCAGTGGTCCTGGGACCACCAGTGGTCCTTGAGAGGGTTCCAGGTGGTCCTCAGCTAAGTTGGTTAACCAGATTTAACTCTTGAGAACGTAAAAATGAAACCAAATGGACCCTTGCGGGTCTGTGGGGCTAAAATATCCTCAAATGGTGGTCCGTGGCTCAAATCCTGAATAAATGGAGGTCCCTGAGATGAAAAAGGTTGAAAACCCCTGATGTACAACATCGATTTGAGCGAAAAGAAACAAAGATAGAAAAAGAAATCAAAGGGGACCACAGTATTGTCTATTATTTGTTCAACATCGGACACTATTCTCCGTAACACCGTGTCAGTGTCACATGACCTTCAGACACACGCCGGTCGGTCGCTCTCTGTGTTGTCGCTCCGTTCTAAAGGTTTGATCCATTCATAAACACATTGTTCATGTTACACACAGGTGTTTAATGTCATGTCAGGCTCAGTGTCGTCCATACGGGTGATTTGTGCAGTTATTGGTTGTTTCATTACATTAGACGTGTATTGGTAACATGCTAGCTTTAGCCATACTTGCTGTCAGTCAGTCAGTCAGTCAGTCAGTCAGTCAGTCAGTCAGTCAGTCAGTTCTTACCATTGGGGGGTCCATTTGGTTTCATGTTTATGCCCTCAATTAGTTACATTTGGTTAAACAACTGTCCATCATTTAGCCTGGAGGGGACCACCTGGAACCCTCTCAAGGACCACTGGTTGAAAACCACTATGTTATTATTTCAAAGTCTCTGTCATTTCATAGACTCCATGCAGTCCAGTCTAATGTGCATTCAGACACATTACCGTTTGATACAGTTAATTAATTATTTTTACTATGTACATTTTACTATGTCATTAATATACTTTAGAGATGTTGTGGGCATGGTAAAGGTCTCCTCATTCTGTGTATCCTAGAAATTGTGTTTACCATGGTGAAAATGACATCATCAAGTTGTGTTCCACATGTTAATGATTTTTCTTATAGGACCTTTTTTCTGAGAGTGTACAAATGGGACCAAATGGATGGTCACATTTGTACATTCTCAGGAAAAATGTTGGAAATATACTAGCTACTTTTGTTTTTCCTGCTAAGCAGTGCAGGGCTGTCATTGTCTATTCACTATTTAGATATTTGAAGAAATTATCACCTCCTTAAATTATTTTCCCGGGCAATTCAGAATAATGAAGTGAAACAAAGTGTCAGGCAAGAAATGACCATTGTTTTCGATGAATCTTACATGGTTAAAAAATGTTGAGTTTTAAAGGGTTGTTGTTTGCAGAAAATACACCAACATGCCAAAAATAGAGACAGTCATTCATTTTCCTCGTGTCTTCCAGAAGCAGAACCATGGCCGCTGCACAGGTGACTGAGTCAGACCAGATCAAACAGGTAATAGATTATCTTTCTTTTTTTTTTCCTATTCTTTTCTAAGAGTAGAGTGGTGCCTGTTGGGCACTGGCATTGGAACAATGCAAGTTGGAAATGCATGGCCCAACCAGTCTGTTGCTTTTATGCCCAGTTGCCCACCTGTCCTTAAAAATATTAAGGACTTTTAAGCAACAACGGCTACAGCGGTCCACCCTCCTGGCAGCTGGACATGGATCAGTGCTCGATAGATAAACCTGCTTGTCGTCACAGCTGTTTCTATACGACAGAACCTACACTTTAACATACATAACCATGTTTATTGAAATAAACTGTCATACGTTTTACACAGATTTCTATTAACCACGCTTATTAAAAAATGGGTTTACAATTAACACGCATTGCTCCACTACCTTCCTCTTCCACTGATGATCATGTCCAGCGCATGTAACAATCAATCTGTTAATTGCCCACATGTTGTGTTTTGTGTGCGAGCAGTTCAAGGAGTTCCTGGGAACATACAACAAGCTGACAGAGAACTGTTTCATGGATTGTGTGAAAGACTTCACCACCAGAGAGGTGAAGGCAGAGGAGGTAATGTGTGGATCAGTTGTTGTTTGGTTGATCGGAGTTAAATACTTCACAACCTTTTTAAATTCACAAACACACAACTTGGCATGCATGCATTAGGCCAAAATACAAATGGACAAATCTCTTAGGCCGTTTTTTATACTGGTAGCCAAATCTAGCCTGAATCTGTGTCACTTCAAGATGGAAATCTGATTGGTCTAACAGGTCACATGACTCATTTAAACGAATCGGATTCCAGGCTCAATGTGTCTCAGATCTGATTCAGGCTGGATTTTGCTGCCAGTGTAAATCAGGCCTTAGTTACTTGAATATGTTTCCTAATATCAAGCCCATCAAGGACACCTGGGAGTCCTCATACCCCACTTTGAGACTTCCACATGAAAGGAATAGAAACATGCTTAGAGTCCTAGACCCATGTTTTCACCCATATTTGAGCATTTGTCCTAATCAATTTGTAAAACGTTTCTAATTGAGATCGTAACTTTATGATCGATACAACACTTGTATATACAGAATTGCAGATAAGACTGAGTGTAACTTTCCGTCTCCCGCCCCTCTGTCAGACGTCCTGCTCAGAGAGTTGTCTACAGAAGTATCTGAAGATGACCCAGAGGATCTCCATGAGGTTCCAGGAGTATCACATCCAGCAGAATGAAGCTCTGGCAGCTAAAGCCGGCCTGCTGGGTCAGCCTCACTAGAGTGACCTTCCCTCCCCCTGCCCTGGTAACCTCCGGGGACATCACCATGACACCGGACTGGACTGCGTTTGCCGCCTTCATTCGGCGTCACAGGGTCAGGGCGTCCCAAATGGCTCTTTTCGCCTACACAGGGTAGCCTTTTAGTAGTTACGCTCTGTAACTACTAAGTTACGCTCTGACACAGTTCTGTGGTTGGGTTTGACAAATTCTGAAAGCATACAACGTTCCGAGTTCAATTCTACCCACTGAGCACGCCCCTGATTAGAGGGGATTTGAAAGCAAGTATTAGCGTATTGGAGGTCAGTCCGTGTCTTGGAACATAGTATGTAAACTTTCGCACCCTTGTAGTTGTAGTCAAAAAGAGCCATAAGACCACGCCAGGCAGCTGTTCTGCTCCAGAACGTTCACATGAAGGTCAGGTTGGCGTTTATGTCCCAGAAGATGAGACACAGCTGGACACTTAATAATAGTGAGCATTTATCCCCGGTCCTGTCTCCACGTCCTAAAGCTTAAAGATGTCTATACTGTATGTAACTTTTTTTTTTGTTAATAAAATGCAATTTTATTCAACCAATCTCTATGGCACAGAATGAATATCTCAATATTAGGTTATTAGTGAAAGTAATAGTTTGTTTTGATTTTTTTTTTCTTTTACTGCTTTCATTCGTTTTAGAGAAATTGAAAACAAAATGACACATATTTACTTTTATTAATAACTAAAACATGGTAACAGGTGATGTTTGTTTTTGGTCACAGAGCATTAAATATATTATAAAGAGGATGACCTTCAAACGAAAAGGTTAATGAATGAATGAATTGTAATGCACATTGTACAATGGCCTTACAAGGCAGTATATACAGTAAATGCACCATTGACCGTTATTGTAACCAACTAAGGGTTCCCCAATTAATTTTCCTAAAGGACCATATTTTGACATGTGTACCAGGCCAGGGGCCGAGTCCATGCGTGTGGGAATTTGGGGTTTTATTTTTTTTCATTGATTTAAAGGATTTCACTTCCAAAAAAGGTTTGGCCATTAGGTTTATAACACCTATTCATTTGCACCTACTAGTGATGTATTTACAGGTGTCAATACATGTAAATACCGGAATGTGATACAGGTGTAAATGCATCCCTGAACAGAAGGTCGTCACCTCCTTTTGGAGCAGTGTCTACTTAATTAGTGAAGTCTAAAGTTCAAAAAATGATAATTGTCTTGTTAAAACAGCTATATATATATAAGAAGCAGTATAGGCCTAACAGTAGACCCTGTAGTTGTGATCTGTACACTATAGGAATGCTGCATTGTTCACAGACACAATTTACATCTCAATGCATCCTGGCTGTCTGTGGGTCTGCACCCTTTGCTCCATGGAAACATGGACCTCCAGGTGTTTAATACAGGTGTAAATGCACTCCAACAGGACCATTGCCTCGTTTTGGGGGCAGAGAGTAGCAACACTTTAGTCACTAAGGTGTCAGACATGTTACTACTCTTTTAGGCTTAGTGTCCCTCAGACACTAATGTCTTTCCGACACTCTGTTTGAAAAACCATTATAAAAGTCTCATAGATACACCACATAGAGACAACCATAATGTTGTGGAGACAGTCATCAGCGCGTGTGGATGGGTTATTAATAAAGCACAATGAAGGGATTGGTATAAAGCAGGGGTTTTCAACCTTTTTCATCTTAGGGACCACCATTTATTCAGGATTTGAGCCACGGACCAGCATTAGAGCATATTTAAGCCCCACAGACCCCAAATCTATAAAGATTTATTTTGCTTTTGTCCACAATTCCAAGGTGGCTTTGGGGAAACAAAACAAGCAAAACATTCCAAGATGGCTAATTCAGATGATGAATATTTTAACTCTTGAGAGTGTAAAAATGAAACCAAGTGGACCCGCAAGGGTCCATTTGGTTACATTACATCTGGTTAACCATCTGGTTAACCAAATTAGCTGGGGACCACCTGGAACCCTCTCAAGGACCACTGGTGGTCCCCAGACCACTGGTTGAAAACCCCTAGTATAAAGTATAATGAGAAGTATGAAGTATAATTATAAGTATGAGTATAATGCAATGCAACAAATCAGTTCAATTTAGATGGACTTTATTGGCACATGAAATACATTTCATCCTCTGCCTACCAGACGTAGGACTATATTGTCCAAAACAAACAATGCAAGTAAGCTACATGAATACATGAAGTTAAACTATATGATCTACCTGAGGCGAAGGAACACAGCTTATTTCTACAAAAAAAAAAAACGTTTATACAAAAAAAACTATATAACGAAATACCCGTATAAAAATATACTATGTTTATATCTACATTAAATCTGAATCTCATGTATTTATAACACACGAGAGAGAAAAAGTGTTTTTGAGAAACAATCAAACAATTGACTGTAATAGATTGTAGATTGACTAGGTTATACATTGTCCAAACAATTGAACGCAAGTGCAAGAGTGAATTTCCTAAACAGAGCCTGTGCCAGTAGGCTACATTGAATCTTTGCAGAAAGGGCATGATCTATGTTTGAGGCGAATGTTGTGCTACAACAAAACTTGTTTATACAGAAGATGCGTCGATATTGGATTATTTTAAAATGCCTATACAAAAATACCTGTATAAAAATAGACTGTTATATCTACCCATTTAGGCCTGACTTAAGGTTTCTGAAAAAGTTGAAATATTTCTATATCAGCATGAAGTTGATTCTGGAATATTGTACATACTGTACAGAATCCAAATATGGATTCCCGGCCTGAAAGGGTTAAATCTGAATCTCATGTATTTAAGAAAAAATATATATACATTTGGGAAACAATCAAATAATTGACAACAGATTGTCTTCTGAGTTCGGAGACGGAGCAGAACTCATGTCTGAAGAGCTTGGAGATACAGAGGTGGAGGTCACAGAGGTAGAACCTATATGGAACAGGAGAAAATGGAAACATTATTAGCATTGCTATATTTCTTCATATATCATCATTTTTCCTTTCTAGTGGAAAGGGACACTTTTTACCTTCTCTGCGTCGTCTCCTCCTCAGCTTCTTGCGTCTGCGGTCGATGGCCGCCACCTCCGTCTTGAGAGAGGCGTAGTAGACCCGGAGCTGGTCCATCTTGTCCAGGATGTAGCTGATCCTCTCCGGGCCTGACAGAGCCTCCAGCTCCTCTGGAACCACCACGAACTGGACGCGCTCTCGGGGAGAGGCCGGTGTCGGGGAGATTGAGAGGGGCCGCTGGGGCTTTGGAGGGCGAGGGGCAGGCTGGCCCTGGACGGTGGAACCTGCAGCTTCAGGCCGCTTCTTAGGGACACGGTCCGTGGCGTGATGATGATGCTTCCGTGGCCTGCGTGGAGGAGGCTCCACGGTCACCACAGCAGTACAGGAGAAGTTCATGGTCATCTCCTGGACGTGTTTGATGCGCTGCACCTGGACGAAAATAAATAGATAAATAAATAAATAAATAAATATACATAAATAACTAAATACGCACATAAATAAACAACAACGCACATAAATAATTACGCACATAAATACATAGATGAATGGATAGACAAATAGACAGACAAACAAACCTTTGGCGTTTCCTCAGGGCTGCTCATGTGGATCTCAGGGACTTCCAGTTCCACGGTCCTCCGTGTTCTCTTCTGCGGTGGAGGAACGTCCACGAAGTCATTGAAGCGGCTGGGCTGGCGTTGGCTTCTCTGCTGGCGGATCATAGTGGAGCTGGATGACCCTGATACCTGCTGCTGGATGTCCAAACTAACTGAACTGAAGGCCTTATATGCTTGTGGACCATACCTGGCTCTGACCACTCCCCCCTTGACCCCCCATTACCATCACCATGGTCAGTGATGTCTCTCGGACACTCTCCATGGGCATGTAAATGAGTACTGTATACTAATGGCATGTAAACACAAGGTCCCTATTCTCCTAATGGTTCTTTAGTGAGTCTATTGAGGAGGACATCACCATCACATGATGTGTTCTACTACCCCTCAAAAATAACTGTAGCCTTAATAAGTGAGGTGCAGAGTTAAAGGGGAATTCCACCCATTTTCAACATTTTACTATGTTATTAATATGTCATGTTGTGTAGCATAATAAAAAAAAAAGCCTCACCATTCTGAGTTTCCTGGAAATGGAGGCATATTGTGCAAGTTCATTTTATTTCATAATATAATACAAAAAGTGAAACATGCATATATTTTCAGTCAATTGTGCATTAAGTGAAGTATTTAAATGAGGCCACACCTCATTGATTAAATAATTTGTTCAAAAGTAGGGTAGTCCAGCAGACCATGCAAGTAGGTCCAGACCAGATAGTCAACATTTCTTGTTTAAAACATTTTAGTGGTCCCCTAAAAATATGCTAATTCATTTAGATAGGATTTTGGGGTTTTCATGAGTTGTACACCATAATCACCAGGATTAAAACAAAAATGTTTTATAGCCTACACTTCACGTAATGCACATTTGATTGATAATATATGAAAGTTTCACTTTTTCTATTATATTATGGGAAGAAAATGAACTTTTTCACTATGTGATTTTTAGAAGGACCTAGGAGGGGTTGTTTGTCAATCACAGGGCCTAATGGCTCTTTGAGCCTATTGAGGAGGACCATCACCATCAGATGATGTGTTCTACCCCTCAAAATAGCCCAATGGGTGAGGTCCAAAGTTAGAGGTAGTTTTGTACTTGATATTATTCGTGTTAAAACTATGTATAACCATTGTAGCAGTAACGATGTTTTTGGAAAACTCAGTTAACTATGACCCTGACCCTGTGTAGCTGTGTGTGTCTGTAATGCTGTTATTCACGTACACAAAATTTACATCTCAATGCATCCTAGCTGTCTGCGGGTCTCTGCACCAGTTGCAGTGGACCTGCAGGTGTGTAATACAGGTGTAAATAGCCTACACTCCAACAGGAGGACCATGACCACCACCTCCTTTTAGGGACAGAGAGGGTGAACTTGTGTATAGTGTCCTTATAGTGTCCTTCTGACACTGTAATGTAATGGGAAAACACATTATTTATAAAATTCTCATTGAACAAGACTGAATGTGTGAACCCTATAATTATAATTGATACTATTGTATTGTGCAGACACAGTCATCGTATGAGTGATTATCATGCGCACTGAAGGGAAGGTATGATATCACCATACGCTACAACTCAATTCAAATTTAATTGTACTTTATTGGCACACGAAATACATTTCATCCAAACAATGCAAGTGCATGAAAGAATAGTGGATGAATACATGAATTCCCTAAACAGAGCCTGTGTCACATTTAATATTTGCAGAAATGTAAACATTCCTTTAAAGCGCCTATAAAAATATCCATATAAAAATAAACATATAAAAACTATGTTTATATCATTAAATCTGAATCTCGTGCATTTATAATAATACACGAGAAACATAATACAAGAGATACAAGAAAGAAAGAAAGAAGAAACTGTCTCTTTGTGCAACAATCAAAAAATTGCATGCATGCATTACTAGATTGTAGGACTACAAACATTGTCCAAACAATTGCATGCAAGTGCATTAATTTCCTAAAGAGCCTGCGTCGCATTTAATCTTTGCAGAAATGTAAACGGCGTGTTCTAGCCAGGTTTGGGGCGACAACCCAACTTGTTTCTAAAAAAAAAGATGCGTCGATACTAGATCCATTCTGTATAAAAATACCAATATAAACTACATGATGTTTATATCTACATTAAATCTGCATTTCATGTATTTTATAATAATACACGAGAGAAAAACGTGCATTTTGGGAAACAATCAAATAATTGACAACAGATTGTCTTCTGAGTTCGGAGATGGAGCAGAACTCATGTCTGAAGAGCTTGGAGATACGGAGGTGGAGGTCACGGAGACAGAACCTTCCCTGCGTCGTCTCCTCCTCAGCTTCTTGCGTCTGCGGTCGATGGCCGCCACCTCCGTCTTGAGAGAGGCGTAGTAGACCCGGAGCTGGTCCATCTTGTCCAGGATGTAGCTGATCCTCTCCGGGCCTGACAGAGCCTCCAGCTCCTCTGGAACCACCACGAACTGGACGCGCTCTCGGGGAGAGGCCGGTGTCGGGGACTTTGGGAGGCGGACTTTATCCTTCTGGTCCTGGACGGTGGAACCTGCAGCTTCAGGCCGCTTCTTAGGGACACGGTCCGTGGCGTGATGATGATGCTTCCGTGGCCTGCGTGGAGGAGGCTCCACGGTCACCACAGCAGTACAGGAGAAGTTCATGGTCATCTCCTGGACGTGTTTGATGCGCGGCACCTGGACGAAAATAAATACATAAATAAATAAATACTATACATACGCACAGAAATGAATAAATAACGCCACACATAAATACATAAATACACACATAAATAAATAGACAAACAGACACAAACCTTTGGGGTTTCCTCAGGGCTGCTGGTGTGGATCTCAGGGACTTCCACGGTCCTCCGTGTTCTCTTCTGCGGTGGAGGAACGTCCACGAAGTCATTGAAGCGGCTGGGCTGGCGTTGGCTTCTCTGCTGGCGGATCATAGTGGAGCTGGATGACTCTGATACCTGCTGGATGTCCAAACTAACTGAACTGAAGGCCTTATATGCTGTGGACCATACCTGGCTCTGACCACTCCCCCCTTGACCCCCTTTACCATCACCATGGTCAGTGATGTCTCAATCCTGGCGACGGACACTCTCCATGGGCATGTAAATGAGTATACTAATGGCATGTAAACACAAGGTCCCTAATGGTTCTTTAGTGAGTCTATTGAGGAGGAAATCACATGATGTATTCTACTACCCCCCAAAATAACGAGTGAGGTCCATTGAGCGTCTAAAGGGCAATGCACCATTTTCAACATTTTCACCATTTTCAACATTTTCAACTAACTATGTTATTAATATGCAGGTTGTGTTGACATAATAACAAAAGTTCACCATTCTGTTTCCTAGAAATGGAGGCCTTTAAGGGAAAAAAAAAAACATTTTCAAAATGTTCCATTTGTAGGCTACACTCTCAGGATTTTTTAAAATGATCGGAATACCCTTTAAAGTTTAAAGGTGGTTCTGTATTATTATTAAAACAGCTCTATATTATTATTGCTATGGGTTTGTGTTCAACAGCAGGGGATGTTTGTCGGTCCACATCGATCCAGTACTAAAGAGGAAAACTATACTGGAAGTAACAGAAGACTAATGAGAAAGGCTATATTAATTGATAACACTTAATTTATATGTTAACATTTTTGCAACCCTGAAAGTATAAGGTTTCAAAAATCAATCTATAGGCACCAAACGGTGAGCCTAGCCTATTAGCTTAGTGACCAAAGGGCATTTAGGCCTACATAGGCTACTAATATATTAACATATATCTCCTTTTAAGAATTCTGTATTAAACACGCATGGACGTGTATTTTTCTGTTTAGTCAAGTGGTCCGGGAGTGGGTTGGGGAGTCAGGGGGTCTCCCAGTTAAATTATAGTTTGGACAAATGGACCCTTATAGCTGAGAATGTATAAATCATGCTAAAATAAAACTGTCAGAGTGAGCGTGTTCCAAATCTAACAGGACCCATAAAATATGGAGAAACATTGTATTTTGTTAAATTAAACTGAAGTTAATTAAATAAAATTAACCAAACCATTGTTTTTTTAGTTTTTAGTTAGGCTTTACTTAAGCAAACTGCATATGTACATAAGCAGTAGGCCTATTAAAAACTGCAATTCATCAAATCTGCAACATTCTAAATAAATAATAAAAACATTTTAAACAAAATAGCATTGTGTTTTTTATATTTTTTTCTTCAATTCGATATCGTAATAAATACAAAAAACGAAATAAAATAAACTAATATACATTGACAAAAATATCGGGAAGTTATAAATGTTCGGAGGTTATAAAACTGGAATTTATAATTATACTACTAAAATTCAATACTAAAAGCCTAATTCAAACTCGCATTGGAAAAATGTCATTGAACTAAACTATACTTTTACTTTGCAGTTTGTGGCCATATTAAAGAAATGAAACGGCATTTTACTGCTTGTGGCAAACAATGTGGAACTTTGTTCATTTTTAGACAACCCGATACCCGTCTGGTGGGGCGATTGGATCCAACTATGCTTTCCTGTGTTGGGTGATTAGATCCCT
Organism: Benthosema pterotum; assembly: GCA_039105355.1. Lineage (NCBI taxonomy): Eukaryota > Metazoa > Chordata > Actinopteri > Myctophiformes > Myctophidae > Benthosema > Benthosema pterotum. The sequence goes on along the minus strand of CM076980.1, from coordinate 8,219,169 downwards.
ATCATTATAATTATTATTATATATTATTATTAATATTATTATTACCCTCATCATCACACAATCCACATACCCTTTTCCTTGAAATTCGACCCATGCATTTTGGCATGGCTATATCTATCTTAAAACAAAAAACTTGTATTTGATAAGATATGCAAGATGTATTGTACCTACAGGACTTCGTGTCAACAATTACAATAGTTGTTGTTGAAGGTGTATATGCAGCAGGCACCCACCTGCACAAATAAATCCATCTGACTCAGAGATTTTTGAAGGATGAAATGGTGTTGATTTAGTGGTGCGACTATGCCGCATTTCCGCAGTGTTTCAAACCATTTTAGTTATACACGTTCATTTCAAATATCTTTAAATTTTGGGTTGTTTGCATGCCATCATGCTTGGTGGGGGAGGTCAGGGCATTCAGGGGGCGTTGCAAGCCCATGCCTATAGATCCGGCCCGTGCAGGTCTGGGGCCACTGAGAACCATCGAAGTCTAGTTGTGTACTGTACAGGGATGTTAATGCTGACAGAACAGGCTCTGCTCACACTTTACATCTCAATGCATCCTGGCTGTCTGTGAGTGACCTCAGCATTTGCATCCATACATAGTGACAAGTGGACATACAGGTGTAAATACACAGGTGTGTGATACAGGTGTAAATGCACTTCATGAACAGTAGGGTCGTCAGCTCCCTTTGGGGGCAGGGAGGAGGGTGGACATGTCTGTCTGAAGCCAGACAAGGTTTCCAATGTTTCATATCAAGGCATATATAGGTAGGCTATGTTTTATTTATGCAGCATTTGGAGCCATGGCATGGACCATCATTTGAGTAATTCAAAGTAATGTCTGGACGTGTGTGTGTGTGTGTGTGTGTGTGTGTGTGTGTGTGTGTGTGTGTGTGTGTGTGTGTGTGTTCTGCTATAGTGAGAACTGGTATCAACATGGTTGAATCCCCAATTAAGGGAGAAAAAACAAGAAAGGAGCTGCTTGGTCCTTTAACACATAGCTGTGAGCCAAACCCAGTTCTCCATGAAACCTGAAGTCAAGAAGTTATTTGCTGTGCTGTTGTTGCTGTAAGAAAGTCTGACAATGGTTTATTTATTTTAAACAAACTGGGATTGAAAGGGATTGAAAGGAGTGCGTGAAACAACGAACAAACATTGGCCTACATACATTCAGAAAACAATAATCAAAAACCGGAATATATTCCAAGTTAACTAACATGATCTCACAAGAGACAGCACCAGTTATTTAGCCTTACAGTAGAATCAGTTACCAGTTGTATCCAGTAGATGGCAGTCTAAACCCACGAATGTCTCACTGAAAGCAGTCTGAACACACGGTCAAAAAAGGAAAAACGGAGGCCTGTTGTCATTACAATTGAGACTACATTGAACTAGCAATGTAAAACAATTCGCAGCGGCGCCAAATATATTGCAAATGAAGCATTTCTCATTATGCAGTGTCCCATTGTACAAATTGTTTCAGTAGCCTCTGTTTAGGCTATATGCAAATACTGAACATATTTGTATGGACAATCCTCAAGTGAATGAATGGTGAAAAGATTTACGCACAAAAGTTGTCGTTTCCCAAACAATGGTATGTTAGTATCATAACACTATCCCTGCCGTTACTGCTACTAACCAGTCACAGGTGAAGGAATCTGACTGATGAGAAACATCAGAAACTATTTTATAGAAGATATGAACACAATATTGCCAGTTTGATCAGTTTAAATGCTCTAATCAAATTGCACCATCATTTTTTAAATCAACCAAGGTTCATGTTTTAAGTTAGAGAAAGTAGAAGAAGGCTGTTAATTCTTTGGTTTCTTTAGTTAGACGGGATATTGGCAAAGCTTTGTTTACCAAAAAAACGGTTTTTTAAATTATCTGCTACAGTCATAATAAACCCCAACATATTATAACTGGGCAGAAATAATCTGAACGTGACAAACCCCTTGACCCATAGAGTGTGTAAAGTGAAGTGTGGTGTGCTGCATCCTTCACATTCAGTAAGTAGATCCTGTGAACGTCAATGGCCAAACTGTATTAGTAGAAAGAAATAACCTCAATAGTTAATTAAAAATATTTTTTTGTAAACAAATGTGTATTTAGGACCATGTTCGAATGCCCTCTTCCCTGAAAAACACCCACTTTACTTTTACTTTCTCTAATAACCTGAAACATGAACCTTGGTTGAAAACTCCCCAGTTGCTGAAATAACTGAAAGTGGTGGTTGGCAACTGAGAACTTTAACCCATGTCCACTCCACTGTGTCCAGAACAACAAATAAACCACACACAGCCAAGAATTATATTTAAAAACTTTATTAGAAACAAAGAGAGCTCTGCTTTATCTTACATAAACATACAACAATGGCTTTACTCAACAGAGAATACCTCAATACTTTTGTCACTCCTTTATAGCTAGGAATCTCTGCCTTATAACCCTTACAGCCCGCCTTTACATTTTATTCTCCACATTGAAGCCAGCAGACCAGTTAGAAAGTATAGAAATGTTTCACCCAGCTCGTATTTACAGTGCCCTCCGAACTCTCCATCCCAACAGCACATATATACTGCAGAGAAACAAACTCAAATCCATTCATTTCATCGTAACATAATGGTACAAAGAGGTCTTTTTCCTTTTTAAAAAATACTAATATAAATCATTCTTTACAGTCGTGTAAAATGTATTTCTCAAATACATGGGTGTGTTGTAGTTTTTGTCCGTTTTTTTTTGTTATTTTGTCTTTTCTGGAAGCTATGTACAGAAATAAAAGTTAAGAAAGTGATACAGCTGGGTTAATTTAGAACATAACAGAGTCCAAAGAAGTTTCGTTAAATTGAAAGAAAGAGGGAGACAAACAAACGCATTCTGTCAAGAGATAAAAACAAACAATGCTGTCTGTCCTACAGAGCAGTGGTCTGCATGGATCCACCTCAAAAGCCAAAACCTAAGGGAACCGGGTCCAAAATATAAAGATTTGTTCCACTTGTGTAGAGCTTAGGGGACGGGTCAAAAAACTCGTAGAATTTCTGTGTATGAATGTACCCACCAGATCATCCGATCAGGTTTACTTCCATATTTTCACAAATTGAGCAAGCCATTATTAACTACTGATTCAAACGCAGCCACAGCAAATCTCATGTGGCAGTGCAGAGAGAGCCTGAACAGCAGAAGTATTCTTTAGCCAGGTGAAACAAGTACAGTGCACAAAAAAAAAAGTTCCACCAGGAACATCGTCTGTGTGGAGCACTTGTGTGTTCATTATCGCTTTACGTTTTAAGAAGTCTGGGATGTAGATAAGATGACCTGATGAAAAGACAGAACACCTACGGTGTGGACCATTAATTAAAACTGGAGACGGGACAGGCGAGGCGGGTGTTCCAAAGAGAGAGAGGGTGCGGCAGGGTTTTCGGAGTGACCAGAGCAAATAAGAAGCCTTTCAACTCTTCTCAAGAAAGGCAACGATCCAGCTCATAAAAATAAATAACAAGAAAAAAAAAATATATATAAAAAAATGGCCAGCAAGGAGTGACAATAGGCTCATCAGAGCTGTCTTTAGGAAATACTGCTGGATTCCACAGGAAAGGAGAGTTCTGCCAACTACACAGTATAAGAGACAGTTCCTGTTGGCAGAAATCCACATCCATAATGACCATAACAAATGGGACGGTCTGGGCAAGAGAGAGAACGTGAGAGAACGCAATGCGTACGTCCAGCTTTTTGGACCCATGCAGACCTCTAATGCAAACGGCACACGTCTGTCCGACCCACGAGAGAGAGACAGAGACAGAGACAGACAGGAACAAACAACGCTCGTCTGTCCCCCCAGAGACAAAGCAGGTGTCTGCCTGTATACCACAGAGACAGACGGACAGCAGCAAGTCAGTACATTACAGTAACATTTATGGTTTAACTATTGTTTGATCTAAATCCTAGACATGACATCTGCCTGTTGCCATAGATAGAGAGCAGTTCCTATTAGTTAACTGAAGGTCTATCATGTAGGTCTCTTCTGTAGGTCTCTACTGTGGACAGTGTTGGTTTACACAGAACATGTTTTAAGACAGAAGATCATAATTACTGTATTTCATTAAAAAAAAAATGAGGGGAAAAAAAAAAAACGAAAAAAAAAGAGAGAAGTGTATACAAGCTACTGAACACAATGCGTTCAAGCTCTCAATGTGCCCGACGTAGTATAATAAATAGAATTAAATCAACTGGAAGATGATTTTATTTTATTTTTTTACAAAAAGGATGAGAAAAATAAAAACAGGCGTGGAAATGTGTCGTGAGTTTAGAGCAAAAAAAAAAAAAAGTTAAATAAAAACCCTGACATATTATGCCTGAAGTATAAGACCAGTAAATGTCCAGTTGGATGCTGTTGGCAGTCCAAATTTCCACTTTCCCACTTTTTCTTGAAAAGAAACTTTAGTTTAAATTTGAATTACCGGTAATATCCCTACCTCCCACCCCCCTATCCCAAACAAAGAGAAACAAAAACCAAAGAACAAATTGATTGCATAAAGTTTGTGTTTCTGTGCTGGAAGACAGGCTCTCCAATAATAATAATAATAAACTACATTTCCCATCACCGCCCACATGACAACACCCCCCTCCCTCTGCCCCGCGACTCCTGGATTCAGACATGATAGAGAAGATGGATGGCTGGATAGATCGATCGATCGGTCGGTCGATGGATAAATAAAACTCACAGGCTTTGGCAGTTGTGACATAATAGGGGAGGGGAAACTAGAAAGAGACCACATTAAAACCTTTGACCTTTAGCTCCTCCCGCCTCCAGTTGACCAGCTCACACTTTCTTATTATTAATTTACAGATTAGCATAATTGAATACTGATATCGAAGAAGGTTCAGTATAGTGGGTAAACGGTAAATAACGTGGGGCTCGATTCATGCGTAAGCCGAGTGAGGGAGGGTGCCGCACAACACCTAAAATTTCGGATCTATAAAGTGAACTCGGGCAACGTTTTTTGAGTGCACGTTTTTTTGAGCCTTTGTAGATGTAGACGATGATGTTTCCGGGGTAGAACACCCCACCTTGCACGACTACGCAGAAAAATCCAAGTGTGTGTTTTTGTTATTTGTATTTTAAAGTGCCTCAGGAGGAGTAAATGGCAGTTTTACGTTTACATTCATGGAGTCTGTCTGGGGGGAGAAGGGAGGGGAGGGTAGGGTGGGCGTGGCGTGAGGAGAGATGTGGGGGGGTGAGGGGGAGGAGTCTGGCGTGGGCGCGGTGGGCGTGTCATCACCTACACTCCAACGCCACGGTGTTCTGAGACGGGGACGAACCGGACGGACTCAAACACATGTCTGAAGAACCTGAAGACGTGGAGGCCGGCGTGATGGAGACTGTGGACACAGAGAGAGAGCAGGAGGATGAAACACCACACAACAAACAGGTTTCATTTCACCACCACCATCACCCTTCACAGCCTGCACCTCAGACCATGTACCATGCCCCATTACAGTACATATTTGCACTTGAATAGAAAAAAAAGCTGCATTTTTCTGAAATTATGTTGATGCTTCTTTATTCTTGATTTTCCAATATATCTCAAAGAATTCTTGTGTTGGAATTTAAATTACTCCATAAAAATATATATGGCGTAAATTCATATCCCCCATGATATTATTACTTTTAATATTGTTCTCACTACGATGACTCTTAATATTTATGAAGCAAAATTTTGCAATTGGATATTTTTTCAAAATCATTTCAGGATATCATTGTGTTGTAGTAATTGAACATTACAAGGTGTGACAATTAAAATCAATAGGATAAAAATGAGTTCAAATAAGTGGTTTTCCTAACTGTTTTCCTGACACCCCCCGTGTTTGTAATGTTATAATACATGACCAAAAGATTCATAATTATAGACATACATAGCAGGGATGAAAAAATATTCTATTCTATATATAAAGAAAGTATTTGGGGTTTGAGTTGACAGTTTTTATTTTAGGGGACATAGGGGTCATGTGATCTACCTTTTGGGCACCCGTGCTCTACACCAAAACCTCTGTGGCCAACAATAGCAGATCTACAAGTAGTGAGCAAACTTCTCCTCAGAATGAGAATAGGGATAGATCCCAGAACGTACCAGTTGCAGTGCCCTGCTCTAGCGGCGGAGCTGCTTTACCTTCTCTGTCCTTCTTCTTCATCCTCTTGCGGCGGCGGTCGATGGACGCCACCTCAGACTTCAGAGACATGTAGTATCTCCTGATGTCCTGAAGCTTCTCCTGCAGGTAGGCGATGCGCTCCGAACTGGACAGACCGTCCAACTCACCTGCACAGGAGGACAGAGGATACGCAGCAATGAGGACAAAATCAAAGAGTTGTTTTGTTGATGTTTCTCACATCTGATCTAAGAACAGCGCTTCATGGTATGTTGTAAAATGTATTGTAAATCCTGATTAAATTGTAAACTTTTCACCATTCTAAGTCGCTCTGGATCAAGAGTGTCTGCTAAATTGTAACAGTAGGTGTGTGTATTATACGCCTGTCATACACGCATGTGTGAGAGTGTATTGTAGGTTTCATATATGTGTGTATTGTATGTAGATTGTGTGTACGAGTGTGTATTTTATGATTCAAGTGTGTGTACTGTATTGTACACTTGCATGTTGAGTTTAGTTTTATTTTGGAATGGATGTTTTTGTGGAATGACCACAATTATTTATGCTGAAGCAAATGTCTTGTTGTGACTAGCCTTTGTGACTAGCCAACATCAAGCAGAATAGAGATTTATAACTACAACAAAAGAAGGGACATGTGTGTGGTCCTGGCACCAGCCAGTAATTAATGTGGCCGGAAGGCTTTTTGTTGTCTGATTGTATTAATCGTGTTGGTTTGGGTCCCTCTAGTAGTTTGTCTTTTTTTCTCAGGTTAACTCACCTGGTCCGTCTCCAAAAAGGCTCCCTGCAACCCAGAATGAAGAAAAGACCCACAATAAAAGAGCAGTGTGCACAGAAAAGCTTTGTCCACACAACTCAGACACTGTGGAATCACAGAGTGACACGCAGAGTGACCGCGGGTCAAACAAAGAGGAGACACATAGATATCTCTTAGAAGAGTGATGACCAGACACTCTGGGGGTTGCAGGGCTGCAGCCCCCCTGATGATTTTATGAGAATTCAATTGTACTGTAACTGTGGCTTTTCACACACCTGGGCCACAAGTTTCAGGGACTGATGGCTGATGGTCGGCCATCAGATATTCGATTGCTAATCAGGTGGCTTTTGTTTACCTGCAATGTTGTTTATAGTGTCAATATGCATAGAGTACAGTTAGATGGAAGGATTTTCCAATTGGAAAACAATTGGGGGAACAAGATGCTGAAACAAGTCATGAGTGAATCATGTACTGCTGTGCATATAAAAGTACCAAATGAAGAAAAATCCAATTCAATTGTTTCATAGGCATGAGAAAACATGTTTATACAACAGTATACTATTATTATGAGATTGTGGAGATTGTGCAGCAGTGTGCACGACTTTGAAAGCTAATGTAGTCTGCTGTTAAGGTTTTTGAAACATGGTTATTGCTACACTGTCTGATATTTTGGATGAGGAAATAACCCAGACTCTCCATTAGTTTGTCTTTTATACAGGTAGAACACATAAGAGGCAATGCTTAAACATCGGATGTTTTTCACAGATAAAAACTGAGACCTTTGTTAACATGCTAAATTAAGGGACCACATTAAAACATCTGTAAACGCTGACAATAAAGGCCTATACATCATCTAGACTAGATCGCCCCCCGAAAACTGCGTGTGTGTGCGTTGTGTGAGTATGTGCATGTGAGTGTGCGTATGGTCTCACTGAGGTGGAAGGTCCATTTATATGTGCGCTGTGAAGAGGAGTATCCGGTGGTTTTGTTGTCTCTGTCTCTGTAGGAGTCCAGGCCCGGAGTCAGCCGGGATCCTTTAGGGAGGCTGTGCTTGACGGGGCTCAGTTTGGACGCCTGGTCTTCACTGTCGCTGCTGTGACCTGCAGGACGTCAGGAAGAGGCAGTTAGTACAAAAAACGGATTTAACATGTTTTACCGTGTTCCGAACAGCTAGGAAGCCCAAATAACCTGCATTAGCAATTTTAGGGGGTTCCAGTGGGGCACTGTACGCTGCATGCCTAAACAGTGCGATATTATCACTCTCCATATTGCTTGATAAAGACATAAAAACATCTAACTTATATACCCAATGAATACATAGACTTATTGACAACTTTTAAATTTAATCATCGGTTGACAATTGACTGAAAGAAAGCCATTTCCAATGTCACTTTACGACGTAGTGCGCTGAGGACATATGCATGGAATGACCGTAAGCCTAAGCATTTGACAGAATATTCTGTATATACTTCAGATTATTGACAACTTAGAATTATTACAATCGGGTAAGAAATGACTGAAGATGGGAGATTTGTGATTTCAAAATGTTGCTGCGCTGGTGATCACTGCTGAGCTCACAACGCACAATGGGCGCAACACTTGTAGACACAGGGAATGACACGGAATGATAATAAGCGTTTGACAGAACATGGGAATATTTCCAAAGTTTCAATAGCTCAACTATAACTTGTTACCGATACTCCGTCGGCTCCTTGAGGTGCGGCGGCACAGAAAGAAGGCACCGTTTATTTTTAAATGAATCGATACCATTAAGTACTGTAATGTCCCAATCGATACTAGCACCGGTATCGCTCACGGTACCCAAGCCTATGATAACATGGATTCCTAAAATTCATGTTATCATAGGCTTGACATTAATACTTAAGGTCATATTGTACATGTCCCTCAAGTTTATTTCTAATAGTTTGAGTACACACGCATGCACTCTTACCTGCTCCATTCTTGTCCGTCTTGTTGGCTGTGCTCGGTCGTTTTTGGTTGCGTTTGTGTTTTTTGGCCGAGGGGCTTGTATTCCCATCCATCAACCTCTTCTGACCTGTAGTGGTCAAATGATCACATATTGTAGTGAAGGGTTACCATGGCACAAGTCCAGAATGTACAATACTCACAATATTTTGATAATATTCATCCACAAGGGGAAATTTCTCCTGATTTGTCACGCTACAATAATCCATTTTAGTATGAATGTTGTAAATATTGTGTGCCTTGTGATGATCGGGTCCAGTATTTAGTTCAGTGTCCATGGAGTTAAGGAATGGATCACAACTTGTTTCACATTCATTCTAACATTGGAAATGAATAGACTCCAACATTCTTCTGGTCTCCTAATATTGTACCCTGCCCCTTTACCTTGGAGTCAGGAAGCAAAGCAAGTTAACCCCTCTTGCCATTGGCCTCTTAGCTTTCAACTAAAGCTATACGGCATTCCCACCCAGAGCTTTACCCATACTCACAACTAATCGAAATTGAGGCTTCAGAATTTGTAAAAAAAAAAAAAAAAAAAAGAAAAAAAAAGAAAAAAAAAAAAAAAAAAAAAACGAACAATCGAAACAAATCGAAAACTGTGGTTTCCCCTTTCCTAGGACAATTACGGTAGAACTGTGCCAGACTCGCTCACAGCCTACCTTAATGTAAAAAGTGTTGTGCTGTTTACTTTAAGAAAAGGTTGTCCAAGACTCCAATAAGAGAAAATAAATACATAGGGGGTAAAAAAGAAAAGATTTCTACTTGAATGTTCATTAAAAGAAAGAAAAGTGAGGTTTGCACTTTATGCATCATCTTTGTTCAATAAGAACCACCCTATTCTATGTTGGAGGGAGGAGAGGGTTGAGGTTTCACAGAAAAAGGCAAAATCGTGAAGCCCTACCTAATATTCACCTAGGAGTCAGGAAGAAAAGCAAGTTAACCCCTCTTGCCATTGGACCGTTTTTACAAGCTAATGCTAATACTAAGTACATCAAAAGGCATTCCCACCCGTAACATGTTAAACCTCAGTACTAGCAGCTCTTACCTCGGTCCTTGGTGTCGTGTAACGACAGTGAGGAGTTGGACGAGGACACGTGTCCAGGCTCGTGGTCAACAACCGCTCCTCCCTGGGTCTCCCTGCCGCCGCCAACGGCACCGCCTGCTCCTCCTCCTCTCACGTCCTCCTCTTCCTCCTCCTCATCCTCCTCCTCGTCCTCCTCCAGTGGGCCGGGGGGAGGCGGGCCGCGGGGGAAGGCCCTGCCCCCCGTGGGGGACTGTGTGGAGGAGGCCTGGGCGTGGAGGAGGTGGTGGGGCTGGTGCTGGTGCTGCTGTGGGGGGTGAGGGGCAGTCTGCGTGGGAGGAGGAGGTGGAGGCGGTGGCGCTGCCTCCCGCATCATCAGCAGGAGGTTGGGCTTCTCCTTGTCGTCAGGGTCGTCCAGGTCCACCTCGTGGCACACCAGCGCCTCGGGGCCGATCTGGGGCATCAGCTCCTCCGCTGTGGGGCCCTGCTGGGAGGGTGGGAACGGACGTCAGCATGAAACGCAGGGAGAAAGTAGGTGGGCAAATGAAAAAAAAATAAAATCGATATGCCAATGTATCGCGATTCTTAATGCCATGATATCAATATCGAGTCACCAGATGCAAAATCGATTTTATGATATTTGTGTATTTATGACATTTATGACATTTGTCATCTATATTGTTTAACATTGCTATAAATGTTTTGGTTGATTGAAATTGTTGAAAAAAATAAAAACACAACTTGATGACATTATCACGTTGTGTTTGTTAATGATTTGTCTTTTTAGGACCTTTTTTTTCTCTTTTTAGGACTTTTCTTTTTCTCTCTTTTTAGGACTTTTTTTCTGAGGGTGTACAAACGGAACCAAATTTGGTTCCATTTGTACGCTCTCAGAAAAAAAAAAATCTTGAAGATGGGTATTATTCCTCTTAAAACGTGCCTCTAGTTCATTTTCAATGAGGCTGGCGTTTTGTGCAGAGAAGACGCTGTGTGATGAATCAAGTGTACAACGTGAGTCCCGTGTCGTGGTGTGTGACTTTAGACGTTGATTCTGGTCAGCTTTTTGTTCACGCTACGAGATACTCTTTTGTCGGCACTGAGGGCCACGGTAGAGTCTCCACGATAATGTACGCATTTATCTTTCTCTGTGTGAAAGGCCCTTTAGACTAGGTGGTTTGTATAATTGCCACCACCTGGATTTCTCAGTTTGTGACTTAGTCCATGTTAAGTTCACTGACAGCTATAGTAGATAATGGAAGCTTGTCATCCCCCTCAATGGTTGTTAGTCTTGCATACAGCCAGTCAGAGACAACCATTCCACAATCCATGCATGCTATAGAGCTGTAACAACTAGTCAAGTAACGGAAGTAGTATCTACTTCTCAGAACTATAGTGTCACTGGAAATACAACTGAGATGGTAGCATATAGTCATACTTATGAATGGGAGATTGTGGAGTTAATGAACACCAACAAAACTAGTTGAAACAAACTAAGCCAGTGTTTCCCCCAGCGCTTTCTTATCAAGGCGCCCGCCTTGACCAAATCCCTCCCCCGCCTTGCCTACGTTTGATGAACCTGTAGATCAGTTATATTTCGCATGCGACGCTGCCTCGGCTCGCTAACACTGTTCCGCGCTGCCAGTCTACTCTACACTCTACAGGTACGTGCACACACACACACAGATTAAAAAGGGGCCTGCAGCCCCAGCTCTTTCGCATGTCTAAAACACAGAAGTGCCCTCATACGGGAGGTTGCCCCTGCCCCCTTATGTAACACGCTGTCTACACGGACCACAGACTGTCGCCCCTATCATACACACGCCACAAGCGACCGGCTGCCACATTCGCCCGGCCCATCTCTCTCTCTCTCTCTCTCTCTCTCTAACCCGATAGTAACTTTTCCACCCACCACGGCACGCTTGATCTTCCCCTAAGTGTTGCGACGTTCTTCGCCACCAACATGGAACATAACGATATAATCCACCATGATACGAGTGAGACATACAACGAATCGCCGATCCCTCATGCAGCCTCGCATTTCCTCAGTGGTAACTGCAGCGCAGCTACTCACGGAAAAAAAACATAGCGTCGATTATCTGCTGTTCCACAGCAGGAACGGATTTTGAGAGAGTGCTTGCAATGTATGTGTCATTTACATACTGTGCATTTCGTGCCTCGCTAAAAGCTCCCAGACTGACAGACTGACTGCCCAGCTCATTATAGGATACTAATGAGATGGGCGTGCTATGTAAATGCGCACCACTCGCAGCCAACGCATTTAGTGGTAACTTGTGTCTTTTCTGTTAGTGCTGCGGACAGGCTAACTAGCCAGAGACTACCGACAAACCGCGCTTGAGTGTGTGTGTGTGTGTGTGTGTGTGTCGGGTGTTGTTAGAAGGGTGACCAGATCTGGGACAGTCCCAGGGTGACCAGGTGTCCCTCTTTGCATGGGACAGTCATTTCAAAAACTTTTCAGTCATCCCACAAAGACCTGTCCCACATTGTGACTAAGAGACTACAGTTGCCAATTGCCCTAATAGTCCCATACAGTTGGCATTCTGTTGTAAAGTTCTCTCAATGTCTCTTTTCATGCTGGATGTGCTTTTAAGCCTGTTAAAATAGGACATGTCATGAAAAAGACATGTCATGACACCCTATACCTGAAAAGGAAAGAAATTAATTATAAAACGTAATGGCCTATCTGGTTCCTTAGAATAAAAGGTCAGGGCCTGGAGTCAGATGATGATAGTGGTGAAAAGTAGCTGTTATAGAGGTGAGTGGTGTAAACACATGAGTGAGGGGCTGTGTTGCTGTTTTTCACCCCAAAGCGTAGCCTACGGTATTGTAATTACATCACATGCACGCGCACATGCACGGACGTGCACGCGCACGAGCACAGACTCGAAGCCTCACCACCTTGACTAAACAATTTTCTGGGGGAAAGACTGCTAACCATCTCAGCTTCAACAACTGAAACACTTATGCCCTAACCAAACCAAAGCTTCAAGACCGTCTTGACTCTTGCCGGCACATTTTGGCGCATGCCCCTTCGTGATATGTGATATGTCCTGTTGCACGTCGGCGCACGATCTACGACCAACACACTTTAGAAAGGATACACAAGGTGCTTTAGGGGTGAGGTTTTATCCAGGGGCATACCTGCTGGGCCTGGTGGTGCAGCTGCGCGGTGGGGACCACAGGGAGGCGCTGCTGGGAGGAGGAGGATGAGGAGATCTCCGGAGAGAGGCAGGGCATCTCCATCTTCACCTCGTCCTCCGACGGAGGGGCAGGGTGCTCCTTGGCCCCCCTCCTCGACGCGTCGCCCCTCCTCTCCGACTCAGACCTCCTGCTGGGCGATGGGAGTGTCTTGGGAGAGGACGAGGAGGTTTTAGGCGAGGCGGCGGACACCTTGGGCGTGGGCGGCCCGGCGGGGGCGGTCCTGGACTCCAGACGGACCTTCTTGTCCGGTGTCCTCTGCTCCGTGGCTTTACGCTTCACCACGGACCCTCCTGTGAGTCCCAGCGTCTCTGCTCCCACTAGTCCCCCTGCAGCAGGACACGCCAGAACACGGTTAGTGGGCATGGAAACAACAGCATTACCGTAATCTCTGGTTTATAAGACGCACCTGAATATAAGCCGCACCAGCTAAATTTGGGGCATTTGGGGCTAAATTTTCCCTTGTATAAGCCGCACCTGACTATAAGCCGCACCTGACTATAAGCCGCACCAGACAACAAGCTTCATGTTAGAGCAGTGGTTTTTGACTTTTTTGATCCCAGGGCCCACTATTTATTCAGCTTTTGAGCCAGAGACCATGATCAACATCCTCACCCCACAGACCCCAAAACTAATGATCTCTTTTGGTTTTGTTGACAATTCCAGGATGGATTTTCGCAAACAAAAGGAGGCAAAACATCAAAATTACACCAAAATGAACATGACTTATTACTTTATTATTATTATATTAAGCAGTGCTAATTTAGATGGTGAATATCATAACTCTTAAGAGCGTAAACATGAAACCAAATGGATCCGCTAGGGTCCATTTGGTTTCATTTTTACGCTCTCAAAGCACCATTTAGTCTGCGGAGCCCACCTGGAACCCTCTCAGGGACTACCCCTGTGTTACCTGTAAAAATCCATAGATGGGCCACACTGTTGTATAAGCCGCAGGGTCAAAAGCATGTTAAAAAAAAAAAAAAAAGTAGCGGCTTCTAGTCCGGAAATTACGGTAATAATAATAAACTTAATATTCATAGAGCCCAAAATGTAACCACCGCAAGGACTTCTTTGTTGCCAAGTGTTTGACTGTCCTCTGTGGCCATTAACATTTCTGTCCAAGTATAGAGCTGAGCAGTCCCGCCCCCTCGTGACGTTGTCCTTGTTCCAGAAATGGATTCCCAATTAATCTTCCTCAGACTTTTAGTCAGTTTTTAACCTGTGTTTTGAACTTTGAAATACCTCTGCCTTGTCGTCGTCGTCGCCGTCTGTCTTTGGATGTGATTAATTTGAACAAAATTGCAAAGGATTTTATATAAATTATTTTATTAGTATTGTGCCTAAAGGGAACAACTGTCAAATAGTTAGAAGCTGTGTTCACTCGATGACAAACATTTTTTTAGGTCACGATTGCTTTAAAACATACCTGGGCATCATGCGGCCCGGGGGCCAAATGCGGCCCTTTGGCTGACTCTGACCGGCCCGGGGACCAACAGTGGTCCTTGAGAAAGTTCCATTTAAATATGGAAAGTTGGTTAACCAGATGTAACTCTTTGAGAGCGTAAAAATGAAACCAAATGGACCCTTGCGGGTCCATTTGGTTTCATTTTTACACTCTCAAGAGTTAAAATATCCATCATCTGCATTACCTAAAACCTACACAATCAGATAATGTAAAAGAATGGTCATTTTTGATCTACTGTATGTTTGCCTGTTTTGTTTCCCAAATCCAGCCTGGTATTGTGAACCAAAACAAAATAAATCTTTAGTTTTGGTGTCTGTGGGGCTAAAATGTCATCAAATGTTGGTCCTCTGTGGCTACTCTTACTTTCATCTTGAAATTAAATTAATACTACAAAGACTTTAGTTCAGGGTTTAGTCTTGGCCCTCCACAATATTTTATGTATCTCATGTGGCCCCTTGGGAAAAATAATTGCCCACCCCTGCTTTAAAAGTAGGCACTTTAAAAGGATCCCTGCATAATGAGATAAATATGGATAATACGTTATACTTGCCCTCTATGACTAGAATTGAACATTTAAAACACATACAATAAGCTCCTTAGTTTAAAAATAGTTAATGTTTTTATCCCATGGTGGCCGCCATTTTATTAGCCTGTCACATGACCTGTCACTGTGATGACGTCACATTGCATTGCTCCGCAGTAGAAGTGAATGGAATGGAATGTAAACAACTATACATTTTCCTCTTCCTATGGTTCATTTTACATTTTTCACTTGCTTTATTTCACCAGCGGGGGTCGCCAATCACCATTGTCATTACAAACAGAACTGTTTTACGTTTTAATCCTGTATATCATCTAACGTTCCATACTATGTTCTATACAACAGATCTACTGTGATGTCATCACAGTGACAGGTCATGTGACAGGCTAATAAAATGGCGGCCACCATGGGATAAAAACATTAACTATTTTTAAACTAAGGAGTTTATTGTATGTGTTTTAAATGTTCAATTCTAGTCATAGAGGGCAAGTATAATGTATTATCCATATTTATCTCATTATGCAGGGATCCTTTTAAGCTGCCACATTACCGGCTCCCCTTACCGGAAGTACGGCTGCTATGATGCAATCAAAATCGTAAAGCACAGAGCCATCCACAACGGCCACAGGTTACCATGGTGACGCTTGTGTGCAGCGCGTGTCAAACAGACGCTGTGGATACCAAGTTCAAGTCTAGGTCCTGCCGTAGTTGGAACGGCAAGCAGTCGCCGTTGTCTGTTCAAACCATTCTGTATTGCAACGCGTTTTGGTGATTTAAGCATTACGTTATACTTTAGCTATTGAAAAATATCAGATCTACAAGCTCATAGCGCACCACCGAGTGGCCTACTATGAGCTTGTAGGTCTGATATTTTTGAAAAATCGTGAAAATGTGGCGCAAATCTTTGATTATTTCAAAAGCAAACATTTTTAACTCAAATCTTTGCTTCTGGGGGACCCCGAGAACATGTTTTCAGATGTGGATCCACAGCCAAATATCAGAAAGTAGACTCTAGCATCAAGAAATAGAATCTAGCGTCAGGAACTAGAGTGTGGAACTATAATGTAACGTCAGGAACTAGAATGTGGAACTAGAATGTAGCGCAAGGAACTAGAATGTAACGCCAGGAACTAGAATGTAGCGCCAGGAACTAGAATGTAACGCCAGGAACCAGAACGTAGCGCCAGGAACTAGAATCTTGTGTCGGAATCTAGAATCTAGCGGCATATATTAGAATCTTTAGTCAGGACAAAATGGCTTAGAGTCCCTAATAACGTGGCCATAGTAGGCGGGGTCCTACCTGTGACTCTTTCTCCTCCCACGGCGCTCCTCTCCTCCTCCTCGGGGGCGGAGTCTGTGTCGGAGTCGTGCGGCTGCGGCGCCGCGCTGGGGGCAGGAGGAGGAGGAGGCGTGGCCTCCAGCTGGGGCAGGCGGTGGTGCGGAGGCGGCAGGCAGTGCAGCACCACCATGGGCTCCTCCTGACGCTTCACCACGCTGCAGAGCAGAGTGCCTGTGTGGTTGACCGGGGAGGAGGTGGAGGAGGAGGAGGGAGTAGTGGTCACCACCGCCGTCGTCGTGGAGGTGGTGGTGGAGGAGGAGGGGCTAGTCGCGACGGAGGAGACGGGGCTAACGGCCACGGCACTAGAGGAGGAGGAAGAGGAGGGGCTAGAGATGGTCGTTGTCACGACAACAGACGAGGAGGACGAGGAGGAGGAGGGGGTGGTAGATGGGACGACAGAGGTGGGCTTGGTGGTAGCAGCGGGCGTGGAGGGGCTGGTGCCGCGGGTGGCGGGCGAGGGGCTGGGCGGAGCGGGCACAGGAGTGACGGCAACGGAGGAGACGCTGCTGGCGGCAGCAGCGGCGTTCCTCGGCGGCGTTACACAGCCCGTCGCTGCCTCTCTGGCGATGTTCGACCTCCGGCCCTTGCCACGGGGCGAGGGGAGTGGGGGAGGAGGCGGGGCGGGAGAGGACGAGCTGCTGTTGTTGTTGTTGTTGTTGGGGGCTCTGTCGGGGACGGCGGCCTCCGTCCGAGCCGCCACCACAGGGGTGAGCGGCGTCGGCCCCTGCCCCGTGCTGCCACCGCTGCTTGGAGACGCTTTGCGTAACGACGGCGACGACGACAAGGCAGCGTCTCGGATCGGCGAAACCTGGCCTTCGGCGACGGTGCCTCCTACTCTGTCCGGCGTGGATGCTGGACATGCCGGCGTCCCTGGTGCTACAGGCTCCTCCCCTTTGCTCGGTGCTTCCATCTTCTCCTCCGGTTGGGCAGCGGCCGCGGCGGGAGCGAGGGGGGATTTGTCCGGGCGCTGGCGGGGTGGGAGGGGCGCTGGCGGGGGAGCAGTGGTGGTGGAGGTGGTGTCCATGGTTGTTCCACTGTTAGGAGTCTTCCCGCTACCCTCCTCCTCCTCCTCCTGTTGTTGTTGTTGTTGGGGACATGAGGACGTTCTGTCCTCGCCCGAGTCCTCCTCTGGGTCGCTGTCTGACGAGTTGGACTCTAGGACACACACACAGTTTCACTATGAGTCTGCAACACTCAATGATATTAGTTTTATTAGCTGTACTCCTTATAAATGTACCAGTGTACATATAGAGGCTAAATAAATCCAAGCCTGGTTTGACCTAGTATTATAATGACTAAACAATAAAAAATAATGTGCATCAGTGCCCCCACCACCTCAGGACATTGTGATCCTGCAGCTAAACTGATTTCCAAGTCCATGAAGAAATGACAAGACTGATTGCATCAGAGTAGTAATAGTGGTTAGAAGCCAGAATCAGAGCCCAAGTAATAACTGATGGTCTAATCCCTGGCCGATTAACTTATTCCGTACCGTTTGAGACTCTGTCCGAGTCGTACATCCCAGACGTCCTCCGTGTCCGTCTTCTTGGAGTGCCTGGGGAGAGGAAAAAAAAAACAGTTTGGCTAATCATGCACTAAAACACAGTGGATGGATGGATGGCTGATATCCATCGTCCAGCTGTTTGATTAATATATTGCGATAACGATATACTGTATATACCGCCATCTCTTACTTGGCCATGTCAGAGGAGTGGGGCAAGTGAAAGGGTACTGTGGTTTTCAACCAGAGGTCCAGGGACCACCAGTGGTTCTTGAGAATTCCAGTTAAATATGGATAGTTGGTTAACTAAATGTAACTCTTTGAGCACGTAAAAATGAAATCAAATGGACCCTTGCGGGTCCATTTGGTTTCATGTTTACACTCTCAAGAGTTAAAATCTTAATCATCTGAACTAGCCCAAGCTTACACCGTTTTGTTTGTGAAATCCAGCCAGGAATTGTGGACAAAAAACAAAAGAAATCTTTAGTTTTGGGGTCTGTGGGGATAAAATGTCATCAAATGTTGGTCCTCTGTAGCTCAAATACTGAATATATAAAGGGCCCTGGTGTCAAAATGGTTGGTCTTACTCTTACTTTTATCTTGAAATTAAATTAATATTACGCAGACTTTAGTTCAGCCTTTAGTCTTGGCCCTCCGCAATATTTCATGCATTTCATTTGGCCCCCTGGGAAAAATAATTGCCTAGCCCTGTCCTAGGGGAAGTTAATAAGCAGGAGGTCCCACCTTTTGATAGTCCCTCTGGCGTATCTTGTCCCCAGGCTTTCATCTCGCAGCGCAGATCTAAGTATGGGGACCAAAGCTAGGCAAGGTGTGTGTGTGTGTGTGTGTGTGTGTTCATCAGGTCTCTTACTGTCTCCGTTAGCCATGTGTGAGGGGTGTGGCCTGCTGCTGGTGCTGTGTCCTCCCTCGCTGCTGGGCGTCTTGGAAACGCTGCGGTCCGCCGGCGTGGTGGGCGTGGTCCTGGACGTAGGACGGCCCCTCCTCACAGACCCCGCCTTAGGAGCCAGCGGAGGCTCCTCCTCCTCCTTGGTGTCTCCGCCTTCCTCTTTATTCTAGACATCCGGAGGGACAGATTCATAATGCATCCCTAGTATAATGCATCCCTAGTACAGAACATTAATAACTCCACTCCAGGTGGAAGCTTTAAAGGGCAGCTGAATTGAAAAATACATTTTTCACTTGTGTATTTTTAAATAAAGACTCTATTTTTAATCGAAAACAAAAATGTTCTGTGTGATGATGTATCCATTATCACATCAATAAAAGCCAATAGATTAAGCTGAACTGTTTTTATCCCATTCCTGAATCCCCCACAAACACAGGCGTCTTAATTACAGTCAGAAATACGCCGTTTTTAATGTTTATACCGAGTAATACTCTCTGGATGACAGAGAGTATTACTCGGTATAAACTCAATGGATGTGAGCTCTGATTGGTTCAGAAACTTCAGATCAGCGTTTCAGACGGAAACTTCAAAGTAAAACGCCCTCCATTAACCGGTTCACCCATTTTAATCCCCAATGTCTTCCTGTCTTAAAAATAGTGTTCCTGTACGCACTTAGATAATGCAGCAGAGAGGAGCTGGTGCCACTTGGACCCGGACATAATGTAGGATTACAAAATGATGTCGGACAAAACCAGCAAATTTGTTCTCACCTTGACTTTCTTTCTGTTGCGCTTCTTTGTTGTTCCTTTTTCTACTGGCCAGATGATTCTGTCAGCCTTCACCCACTCATCATACCTGCACACACACATGCAAAAACACAGTTTTCATTTATTCCTGTTCATTCAAATGTTAACAAATACAGTAACAAGTTAACTGTAACAAATAGAGGATGACATTTTGTCAGGATTCCTGCCGGATTGGGATTATTATTATTATTTTTTTTTATAAATTCCAGCATCGAGACAATGCAGGAATGAAAGTCAACAGGACCGTGCAAGAGCAGAGATCGATCTATAGATGATAATGATCATGTTCGAACCAAAGGACGGCAGCCATTTTTGTTGCAGTCATCTTTTAGTGAGCAAACACTCGTGGACTTATCTCAACAACTATACCAAGTAACAACAAGAGAGAGAGAGAGAGGGAAAAACAGGAGTGGCAGTAGTTTCGAGTGGGAGCAGGACAGGATCAGGAGTCATTCTACAGGAGTGGGACAAGATTGGATGGGATTGTTTTTTAAAACTCTGGTCCAGGATTGGGACCGGACAGGATTTTATCTGCATGAGTGGGACAGGACACGAGTGGAAAGACTACTAGAGGCTGACACAAGAGTGTGTCAGCCTCTAGTAACAAACACTAGGTATACACCATATTATTACAGGGTTCCACTAAACCAGGTGTGCCCACACTTTTTTGACTTGAGAGCTACTTTCAAAATGACCGGCTCAACAAGATCTACACCCCCCCCCCCCCCAAAAAAAAAAAAAAAAAAAAAAAATCAATTTCAAGGCCCCCGAGAAAGTTTGACTTTGAAATAGTGGTGATGGTGTTAATTACTGTTATTTAGTCTCTTGCACCCAAAGCTAATAACTTTCACGTTTTTGTCCACAATTGGGAAAGAGAACTGGCAAAACGTTGGTCAATATAACAGTTTTCTCCATTTTCTAATTGTGTGGACTCTTGGAATTATGTAATTCAGATGTTTAAATATAATTTAACTCTTGAGAGTGGTAAAATGAAACCCTTACCCTCACAGGTCCATTTGGTTTCATTTTACCGCTCTCAAGAGTTACAGATCTATACATTTTAAGGGACTGTCATGTGAGCTACCTGCACAGCCTGTGTGATCTACTGGTAGATCACCATCTACCTTTTGGGCACCCCTGGGCTAAACAAACAGTCTTGTTATTGCTTTCGGCTGGTTATTAACTAGACATCTAAGATGGAATGCATCTAGAAAAACCATCAGGTACCTGACGTTCCATCCATAGTAATGAACCAGGTAGAGTACGTCTCCATCGTCCGTCTGGGTTTTCTTGATGTTTGCTTCATAGATCTTCTGAGTCTTACCCCGACCATACTTCACTCTCACCTTCGTCCCTGCTATGGAGTCATCATCCTCATTCTCACTGTGCACACACACACACACACACACGCACACACACACACACACACACACACACACACACACACACACACACACACACACACACACACACACACACACACACACACACACACACACACACACACACACACACACACACACACACACACACACACACACACACACACACACACACACACACACACACACACACGTGTCAATGAGTTCATTAAAAATATCAAGGACAGTTGTTGGGGGATAGAACCCAAAGTTTATGCAACACATTTATTTATTGTCAAAAAAGTGTTTTTCTTTAGATATGAAGAGTCAATAGCCTATAATTAAAAATAAATAAAAATCTAATATTAAATTGAATTGCGATAATCAAATGTGCCACTCATCATGATGCTGATCAACCCTCTATATTATTTACTATATTCCACTCAAAATGTAATGAACAAATCACAACAAGTTGGGCGTTTGGAGATGGAGTTATTTTTTTGCCAAACATTAGGTTTACTCAGAATAACAAGAGTAGTGCCCAGGATGACGTCCCAGCCCTGATGTGTCCTGGCTGGAGCGCGATGTGTCTGGAACGCTTACTTTGAAAAGAAAGCAGGCCTGAGTGGCCTGAAGACCACAGCTAGGAATAATGGCACAGGACCCCAAATGTCTTCTGAACTTCCAAAGATACAGGGAGCATCGACTGCACTTCCTTGTTCTGCCAGTAGGTGTCAGGCCTCTCCATGAAGTGAAGTCATTTAGAGCAGAAGAGGATTATTTTAAAGGTAGGGGAAGTGATTTCACTTTTGTCAGATATCACCCCCAAAATATTTTTTTCTGTTAAAATGCTCTATTATAAGGTGTGGAAACCATATATGGAGTTTCCCCCTCCCCCACGTTAGCAGAGGAGCTAATAAAAGTTCCCCAGGTTGCCACCAATTCTCCTCCAATCAGGAGCGAGCAGCAGGTTCACATAGTGTAGCTACTGTTGGGGGCCCCTAGTGCACCAGGCTGGTACTACACCATGAATTTCAAATCACTTCCCCTACCTTTAAGCAACATTTCTGTAAAGTCACTTGCAAATGAATTATTGGTAGTTGGCTGGTTGATTTTTTTTTTGCTCCTACTAGTGTACAGTAGCTGCTCCCTAATGTTGTTCATTTCTTCACGTCAAGGAAGTTCCAGAACCCCAGATTAATATGGAATTGTCCACAAACATCAGAAAATATTGTGCCTTTTTTAAATCAAATGTATAAAGAATACTCACACTATTTCAATTTATTCTCAATTACAGATGTATCTCACAACGTGTCACTGTGTTGTAGATCAGCCATTTTAATTTGTGCTTGCTTTCATAAAGCTGGCAGCTTGTTTCTCTTGCAACACAGCCAGAGATAACAGGAACTTAGCCACTCACAAACGCAAAGACTTATGGGTGATGAGCCTCACGGGTCTTAGGGTGCACTCAGACTTGCGATTACATACAAAGTTAATGCAAAGACAAGAATTGCGTGAATGGTTGCGGCACAAACGGGACCTGCAGTATGAGGTGCTACAGTTAGCAGGTACAAACTTTAAAATAAATAAATGAACCTTCCAGGGAGGGACTGTACAGTGTATACTTCAGGAACAAAGATGGACAACTTACTGCATCATCAACTTTTTATTAGCGCTAACAAAAAGTTGATGATGCAGTGAGTTGAAATTACCGTTCAGAGTGTTGAGCCCTTGGAACTTAACTAAGTCGAGAGAATCACTGGCCTTGAGAGTCAAACCGCCAGTAAAGGGCGGTCATCCGTTCCATCTCATCTCCTCCTCACCTCTCTCCTCCCGCTCCTCTCCTCCTCTCCGCCTCGTCATACTCCCGTTCGTCGTCCTCCTCCTCAGACTCTGACTCCTCCATGCGTCGGTTGCTGCGCCTCCTGATGGGAGGAGGCTCCCTCTCCTCCCCGCTGGTCTCCTCCCCTCCGTCCGTCTGTCTCTCTCTGGACGACACAGGGGGAGATTCAGTCTTCAGCTGGCATCGCCGCAAACCCTGAGAGAGAGAGAGAGACAGACAGGCAGAGAGAGAGAGGGAGAGAGAGAAAGACAGACGGAACGATAGGGACAGAGAAAATTAAGGATGGCAGCAAATAGATCTGCACAATTAACACTTAGTTTGCCAGCGCTTTTTTAATTTTTTTTTTGGTAGCTAGTGCCAGCGGTTTTCATGTAAAAGCCACATTCCATATTTCAGTCCATGTTTCCGGTCGGACAGTTATATCGGCGCACACAGGATCTTACTTCCGGTCCGTCTCTTATTTGGGTGCCTACGCTGTCAGAGGAGGCGACCGTTGCGTGCGGCCGCTAGCATAGGGATCGTATCAAACAATAGCGATACTAATCAAAGATACTTAGATCAACTTCGATGGCAGCGGTCGTAACTATTATTTGATAATGGTAAGATCGACGTAGATCAACTGCAATGGCAGATTAACTGTTAACATATTTGTTACTGCGGGTAGGATGTCTGGTAGCCCGTGCAAATTCGAGTGATAGCTAACAAGTGCTTCCAAAGACTTAATCTTTATGGGCGGCTGTGGCTCAGGAGGTAGAGCAGGTCGGCCAATGATCCAGTGGTCGGCGGTTCGATTCCCGGCTCCTCCTGTCTACATGTCGAAGTGTCCTTGGGCAAGACACTGAACCCCACCTTGCCTCCAGTGGTTGCCACTGCTGGTGTATGAATGTGGGAAGTGGGGACGCTGGCGTTGACTGTTCGCTGCTCTACTTCCCAATGTATGAATGAATGGACCATTGTAAGCGCTTTGAGTATACACGCTGTGCATAGAAAAGCGCTATAAAAATGCAATCCATTATTATTATTATTATTATAATCACCTGCAAGGACAGACAGTGGCTCATAACATGTCTGTAGTGGATTTTTGTGAAACACAAACATCAGTGCTAGAAAGAGGAAAATTATAACTTAATGGAAAGCTGCACATTGCCATTAACCATTAAGCATTGCCATTAAGCAGATCTACAGCACAAAGAGCAGATCTACAAACTCACACCACAGGCGACAGAATATCTATACGTACACCAATACAAGGTGTACGTATCTATCTAGGTGTGATTGAACGTGTTGTGAGCTTGTAGATTGCATGGGGGTAAGAACAGCAAAGCAATAAATGGTGCAGGCAGCCCCGCCCACTCACCCTGGGGGAGGGGTGTCTTTCCTTAGGCTCCTCCTCCTTTTCGCTCTCGCTCTCCGACTCCTCCTCCTCCTCCTCCCTGGGCTTGTCGTCTACGGGCTCCGCCTTGATTGGTGGGGCAGGCTGGACCTCCACCCAACCAGGCTTGGGATTGGTCAGTGCGCGAGGGAGGCGGGGGTTATTGTGATGGATAGTTCTGAAGGTGATGGAGGCTGAACGGCAGTACTCCTCGAAGCCAGCAAGGTACCTGAAACACCACAGTGTGAATAACAGTGTCATTGAGATTTTTTTTTTATGGTAGTATTAGTATTCTTATAGTAGCACTAGTTGTGTGTGTGTGTGTGTCACATACTTTTTATAAGCAGTCTTAACGTTGTATGAAGCAGCCGAGTTGAGAACAGGGATTCCCAGATCCATGTAGACCTGCTTCCACACAGTACCGCTCTCGATCTGAAACACATCATTCATTTATTACTATTCTGGCCTGAGAAATGAACCATAAAAGTAAATATCATTGGCAACTAGCGGTCCAATAGCCTGGACCGTTAGTTATCCTCCTAATACTCTCACATAATAGAGGACAAATAGAGGACAATACATAAAGTATTTTTTGTCATTCAGTCAGTAGGCATTCCTGCATAAGTTGTGGGTATGATGACG
Organism: Benthosema pterotum; assembly: GCA_039105355.1. Classification (NCBI taxonomy): domain Eukaryota; kingdom Metazoa; phylum Chordata; class Actinopteri; order Myctophiformes; family Myctophidae; genus Benthosema; species Benthosema pterotum. The sequence continues at coordinate 8,194,247 of CM076980.1, read as the reverse complement.
ATGTCACAGGCATAGCCTCTCTAGCAGACAGACAGACAGGTATACTAACGTTCCGACAGCCTCCCAGTTGATAGACCAGTCTGAAGAGCTTGAAGAGGTTCAGGTCTTTGTAGCCCAACACTGGAGGTTTATTAATAGGAGTACCTGAAGAGCAAAGCATGGACATAGCATCACATTAACAATAGTTCTGATCAATGAAGGTGATTATATTGACACAGCTGTAAAAGACCATTAGAGTCTCCCTCACACACATATGGATTCCTATACCAGTGAAGAAGACATCAACATTTTATATAACTAACACACAACTAAACGATCAAGCCACCATTTAGTTTCAAGGACCAGGGTGAAAACAACACAAAGTTATAATGAAGACTCGCCTCTGTCCTCCATGAACTTATAGAGTTGTTGTAGGAAGTGATCCCTCTCTTCTGGGTCCGGTTCATCATCAGGCTAACAGACAGACAGACAGACAGACAGGTGATACAAGCATTAACTTAAGCCATTTGTAAACTGCACGTGGCATTATATATGAAGTTAGGTATGCATGGTGGTCACCGTACATGTGGTTAACCCAGAGATCAATGCTAATGTTAGAGCTATCCATGGGGGTGAATACAGTTATTATTAAATCATATGCAATCTCTGTCAACAATAGGAGGCCCTGCTTAGAAGGACGTCAAGAACTTCAAGTGCCTGGGCTCATGGGTCCACTAAATAGAACAGCATAGCCAGAGAATGGAACAGTAGTCTGTTTTCCTTTGTGGCTGTGAATGCCGGACCCTGAAGCCAACCCTGCAGAAGTCTCTATAGGGGTGCTAATGCTGCGTGCAGCACGCAACAGCAGTAAGAGCATACAATATCCATGGTACCAACACAAATCTGTATGACGGAATGCCAAGGGTGAAAAGGACTCTGACAGAGACGCCAAGAGCTGCCAGCCAAGAAACTAGTGCTGTGCGAACCAACACACATGGGCCTCAAGAACACCAAGGGAGTGCAAGGTACCAACTGGACAGATGTACGGCAAACCGAAAGTGACAATGTAGGGCTAGTCTGAGGGCGACCTAGATGAGGGCGATTCAAAATTATTTGCAGCCCACTTGCGGTGTCAATAATGTTAATCATTAAACAAGTGACAAGTTGAGGTCGGTATCAATACTCGTGTTGTTGCAGCCTTATTTCTTTTCTTCCAACAACAAAAAACAGTGTCAATTCAATATCAATGCCAGAAAACCCCCACAACAACCAAATCTACACCAAGTACAAATCTCGCCCATCTCTATTCCTCAGTCACAGCACTCGTACCGCAGAGTCCGATACTACTGATACTACAGAAACTCACGATACTCACTGATACTACAGAAAACCACTACACTACACTGACAAAAGATGGGACAGAAACATTAGCCTACCAAAAGAATGAGTGTATGACCGTTTTCATTTGGAGAAGTTAGGAAATGTGTAGCCTCGACACCCAGGCTTTCATTTTCGTTCGCGAAAACGGAAAGCCTGGACTAACGCACGTTGGAAAGTGGCCTTCAAGTGGGAGTGAACCTTCCGGGGTGGGCGTCGCTCTAAATAATGTGACGTAGAACAGCAGTGGACGGGCGCGGGAGGGGCCGGAGATGATGACACGTTAGTGAGATCAAATCAGAGCGCAGCACTTCCGCCGTGTGGATCCCACGACACCCCCGCCCCCCAAGGCCAAAATCATTGAGGGCTAGACCAGGCTAGGAAATGTGTGACACCACAATCATCAATAACACAAACGTTATGTAATGCATCACCGTATCATTCAAGCTCCCAAACCTTAACCTCAACATTTGATTAATTATGGCTCTGGTCAACACCGTTCACAATGACCTGATCCTAGCTTCTTTCAGCACTACACTGCTATATTTTACTTTTTTACTAGGGTTCATCCTATCTCTGCCTAATCCCATCACACGCATATGGAAATAGCTCCGGATAAGAACGTCTGCTAAATGCATCGAGTGATTCTCAAAGCCTGTAATCACTAAAATAAGACTCCAAGAAGCAGGTACAGCATCCATCGTATCTAGTAGCGTCAGCAGCAGCAGCGATGTGGTGGTGTTACTAACAGCAATGGTGGAATTCAGAGTTGTTTTGTTAGCAGAATTATAATATTCAATAGATAGATTGTCTCACCTCCTCTTTAAGGTTCTTCTTTTTCTTCAGCACCTCCTTGTCGTCCTCGTCCTCGCTGTCCTTCTCCTGCTCCTCTGTGACGTCATCGTCTTCACTGGAGGACGACTCCAGGATCTGACTGAGGTCCATCTTCCAGACGTCAGGAACCTCCTGACACCTCATGAACAGGTGAGCTCCGTCGTGACCTGGACGGCAGAGAGAGAGGAAAAAAAAAAAAACCACACACATGCATTTAGACCAGTGGTTTTTAAAGGGCAAGTCCACCCATTTTCAATATTTTACTATGTCATTGATGCACCCCCCCCCCCCCCCCCATTCTGTGTTCCAAAGAAATGGAGGTCTGAGGAAAACCACCAACAAGGTGAGACATCTTGATGACATCATCAAGATGTATTCTCACCAAGTTAACCCATAGTAGACGGGAACCCCTAGTGGTAGTTTTACCCTAGTTGACGGGAACCCCTACAGGGGTTCTGTACAGTATCAAAAAATGTCAATTGATGGTGTTACACAATAATTTGAAGTTTTTCAATACACTTAGGTAAGTATTTCAAAGACATTTTTAGAATCAGGATAGTCTACAATGGGTTAATGGATTTCTTTAGACGCTTCTTTTTTCTGAGAGTGTACTAATGGAACCAAATGAACCCTGATGGGTTCATTTGGTTGCATTTGTACACGCATGGGTGGAATTTCCCTTTAACCAGTGGTCCTTGAGAGAGTTCCAGGTGGTCCCCCAAGCTAAATGATGGAAAGTTGGTTTAAAACCAGATGTAACTCTTTGAGAGTCTAAAAATGTTTACACTCTCAAGAGTTAAAATGTTCATCATCTGAATTCATGATCATGATCTATATGTTTGCCCGTTTTTGTTTCCCAAATCCAGCCTGATATTGTGGACAAAAGCAAAATGAATCCTAAGTTTTGGGTCTGTGGGGGTAAAATGTCGAAAAACATCTGCTCTACAAGCTCACAGTGACCCATTGTGAGGCTGTAATCTAAAAACACAATGAGAAATATTTTGAATAACATTTTAATAAAAAATGCACATATTTTCTGGTGGTTGTCTGTAGACATTTGCATATTAATCTGGGGTTCCTTGAACACAACACAATGTTGTGAGACAACACTTGTGTTGACAAAACAGTGTGTCGATTCATTGAAAATGTTTGAAATACAGTACAAAAAATTAACAGCAGTCCACTTGGAAACTTTATCCCTGGAGTAATGGTTAAGAAGGACACTAGCAGGCCTAGAACCCAGTGACGTGAATACAAATACAAATACAAACTGATAGTAAATACAGGGAATGATTGCTAATGAAGGGATTTTATTACCTTTCCTGACGCAGATCTCAGGTTTCATCATGTTCTCTGGTATCACTTCATGAAGGTCTTTCCTTGCCACTGTGGAACTGACAAACATCACAAAATATGATCATTTGTATTTGTTTTTGGATGTTTTGTTAAGACATTATAGTGATGAAAAGACAGGCCAGACTTGGCAGTTGGCACAAGTACGCAACATTAATGAAATTTAAGGACTCAAATTTCAATCTGCAGTTTTCCTCCCAGTGTGTGGATGAAGGCAGTTTAACTAAGTAAGTACCTCATTCTGACTTTAGGCTCGCCTTCACAAGCTGCACAATAAATATCACTTTATTCAATACACCAGTATCATTTTGACTCAGCACTGCCGGCCCTGAAGAGCCCGCTTATTCAATCACACAGGTTCTCTGTTTGTGACTTTATGTGCATGTTTCATTCTGTAGTACTTACAACTTGGAGTCTGCGAAGGATCGAACCAAACACTGCTCTCTCTTCACAGTTAGCTCATCATTACAGCTGGGAGACACAACCTAACAGGGAGAAATGGTACAGAAATGCATTTACAGTTTCTAGTTAGTCACATACATGTACATACTGTACATGTACAGGGCCTGTGTGTGTGCTTCAATTAGAGGGTCAGATTGAGAGTTTAGTTTGCTTTTAAATGAATTGACCAAGGTTATAAACACTTTACAGAAAATGCTTCTGAGCATGTCTGTGTGTGCAGAGCACACTTTAGTGCACTTACCAGGCCCAAGTACCACTGGTTGGCATCTGGTCCTGTCTGGACAGAGCAGATTTTTCCCAGGAGTTCATCATTGACCCGTCTGGTATCCTCCTCTTCCTCCTCACTGGACGAAGAGTCGTTCTCCTCATCCGCACTAACAAACCACACACACACACACACACAGGACAGTTAGGAGACAGTTTGCACACAGCAATGTTTTCAAGTGTGTATTATTATCCTTTATTACATGCAGGGTTCCTACAGGTTTCTTAAAGTAAAATTTAAGTCTTTTTTAAGACCTTTTTAAATAAAAAGTTTATATAAAACATAATACCCAGGGTGGATGTAACATTTCCCAATTGGAGGGGCAGGAGAAAATGGTATGGGGGCGGCTTCATCACCCGTGTCGCTTCGCGCCACGGGTGATGAAGCCGCACCCATACCATTTTCAGTTACAGGACTTTTATTAGGCAAGTAAAGCATCAATAATAACATCAGTTGTTGTTGATGAAGTTGCAACAGACACGCAGCATGCATAAAGCTAAAGGTCTGACTCAGAGAGTTTTCTGTTCTCTCGGTGCGTAACCGAGAAATCAGTTACTTGATGATTGATAAGTTTACGCCGCCGTTTTCTGGCTACGTTATTTAAACCAAACACGCGGTTGACAAATGACAATTTTGAGGAGCAAAGTGACATGTAGAAATTACAAACTGCGAAAAATTTAAGACCTAGATATAAAAATTCAAGACTTTTTAAGTCTTTTTAAGGTATTATTTTCAAATTCGTAAATTCAATGCTTTTAAGACTTTTTAAGATCCCGCGGGAACCCTGTACATGGCTTGAATGGATGCTCCAATCAGAAGTCGGCTTTCTGGTCATGTGAGCGCTAACAGATGTCATAACAACAGACTGCTCCACTCAACAACAGACCTCCTAGCCCAGGCGAACGTAACCTACACAACTGCAGATGAATAAAACAACCTCGTTTCTGTCAATCATTAGTTATTTTCTAATGAATTAAGCCATGTAAAAGCGGGATAATACCAGACCGATGCGCAGTCAACGTCAGTTATTAGGAGGTGGATCATTAGAAAGGTTATGCACATGAGAAGATTTTTATGGCTCTTGCAGGGACTCTCAACCTGTTCAATTCAATCAATTTGCATCACTCTACGGACCCAGCATTTAACAGCATCTTTATTTCTGAGACCCCAATTTATACTGGAAAAAAAAAAAAAAAAAAAACAATGTCAATTTAACTTTGATTTCCAGCTATAGTTTAGTTGGGGGCTCTCTGGAACTTCCTAAAGGACCCATAGGGTGAGCCCAACCAAAGCTGTACTTCTGGGACTGGGACCGATTTTTGGAAAAGACCTACACTGATGGAACGATGTTTAATAATGAATTAAAATAATAGAAAATATCATGGCAATGCTTATAAACATTGGGACATCGGGTACATGATACAGATGATATATTGGTCAGGCTCTACCATGGGGGTCCACGGTCACACTTTAGGAACCACTGGTGTTTGACTAACTGCAGCAAGGCATTTCTGTGAGGATGACAGAAAAACTGGTGTGCAATGTCAAAGCCACACAGCACCAACAGCAGGGGGCAGACCTGCCTGCCTGCCTGATGAAGGTCAACCCTGTTCACACAACACCATACACTGCATCAACTGCAGCCATTCTGGGCGGATTCATGAATCTAAAATGTCACCTTTCATTAATTCACTGACTATTTTTTTTTTTCATTATGAGTCAAAGAAAAAGAAGATTTCTGTGTGAGAGAGGGAGACTGACAGCCTTTGTGATTTGTGATTTAGTTGCACTTCATTATTCAGACTAAAGTCCCTCTTCACCACAGCAGTTTCTGGCATGGGCGTTATCAAAGCGGCAGTCTTAACAGTGATTGGTTTTTAAGTTGGCGATTCAGGGCTGGAGCCAGGCTAGGAGATAGAGACTCTAAATAAGCGCAACAATTTGGATAAAGGATAGGCTTTATGAAGTACTGTTTTTTTGGAAATGAGAATTTGTTCTCATTTGAACTTGCCTTGCCAATATATATATATTTTTTAAACCCCATTTTGGGTGGGAACGCCTTCTGGTGTTTTAAGCATCATGTTGTACATTAGCTATTGAAAAATAGCAGATCTACAAGGCATGCTACAAGCTTGTAGATCTTTGAATATTACAGCAAATATTTTCAAACTCAAATGTTTTGCTTCTGTGGGATTCGGACATATGGGATTCGGAGCCCTTGACATGAAATATCGAGGACCACTGTCATACAAACAATGAGGTTTGTAGAAAACTGACAAGGTTTAGAGAGGCATTTGTAGGATCATTCTCAGGTCAAAATGGATTAAGCAGCAATAGAAGAAAAGGTCAATAGACTCACACAGCCTGGGAGGATCGTCGGCCTCCACGGTTTGACTTCTTATTAATGACTGGAGTTCCAAAATGCTCAGGGTTGGTCAGTGGCAGCTGGTCCAACGTCTGCTCACACACAGTGGAGAGAGAGAGAGAAGAGGTCCATCGTGTGACCATGACGGGACAGGAAGCAGTTTAAACCATCAAGAGATGCAAATCAACCACAGAATATTCCACCAGCTCACCTCACTCTCTGCAAAATGCCGCTCTCCTTTCAGGCACAAAGACGTCCTGCGGAGTGTCTTCTCATCGCCATCGTCAAACACTGAAACACACATACACAAGGGCCAGTGCCAGAGTGGTTAGTGCTGTCGCCTCCCGCTAGGGACCCCACCGTGGGTGCTGGCGGCGCGTCTCCTCTGTCATCAGTGCACATACCCGAGGTCGGGTTGGCGAAAGGGCCTTTCTGTGTGGAGTTTGCATGATTGTTCTCCCCTTGTCCCCAAAGGTAGGTACCCTCACAAAAATATGCAGTAATGCTGGGCTATAAACTGCCTCCCACTGGACAGCCAGGGCACCTGATGGAGGGGAACTGGTGGGAATAACGTGTTCCTTCCACACGCTACTCCAACCCCGCTGTCAGGTAAAAAGAAGCATGAGGCAAGTCTGCTGTTGGTAGAGGGCCCAGGATCACATTAGGAATAGGCACTGGGTGAAAAAATGGGTCACAAAATCCAAGGATAAAATTTTAGAGAAAGAAACACACACGCGCACACACATAAACCAAGTGCATTTCACTTCATCTAATGTTTACGAGAAGACGAGTGAATCTTCATTGGCCTCACAATTAAATTCGAGTTCAATTCACCTGTTAACAAAATCGATTGCATGGTGCATCTAAATGTTGTTGTTTTTAAGCAGTTACACAACATGAGGTCCTATTTTAAGCCTTGCTGATCTCTGCCTCCCCCAGAGGAGGCGTCAGTAGAAGTAGCATGTAACTTAACATAATATTGTCACATCGTCTACTTCAGAAAGTAAACGGACAAGCTACAACAAACATTAGCAGGCTATAATCGATTATGTGATATCACCATTTTATATTGCCACGAGAAAACATGTTTACATTGCCAAAGCAAGTGCCAAAAAGAGTTGCAGCATTTTGTAAACAGGCCTGTCAATGGAGCATTGTCCACATCACAATGCGTTTGGAATCGATTAATTTCCACACCACAAGTGGTTTAACCACATGAACTCTAGCTGCCATATTTTGGGCAGGGGACTTTTTCCATTTATGAGTGTTAGTGCCACAAAAAAAAGTCAAAGTCGCATTACTTGTCACTACATTACCGCAGCGAAATTGGTTCTCCGCTTTTTGACCCTTTGATCACTTGGAGCGGTGAGCTCCAAGGAGCGGTGAGCTGCGGCTTGCCGCGCTCGGGAATCATTAGCTGATTTTGACCCCCAATCCATCCCTTTGATCAGGGGTCGGCAACCCAAGATTTTGAAAGAGCCATTTTCAACCCAAAATTAAATTCAAAATCTGTCTGGAGCCGCATTTTATTTTATTTTTTCCTGAGAGTGCGCAAATGTGAACCAAATGGACCCTGGCGGGTCCATTTGGTTCCATTTGCACACTCTCAGAAAAAAAGGTCCTCAAAGAAAAATTATTGACATGGTGAAACACAACCTTTCTTCAGAAATGGAGTTTCTAAAAAAAAAAAAAAAAGGAGTTTTACAGAACTCCATTTCTAGTCCACACAACATCTCTAAGGTATATTAATGATATAGTAAACTGAGTAAACCTTTGAAAATGGGTGGTTCAGATTGAAAGCTCCACCTCTGATAACTGCTTGGTTTTTTTGACATGGCCAAGTGCTACTTTAACTGGCAACTGTCAGACAGCGCAACGCGTTTTGGGTGACTGAAATGTTTATATTATTTTGGTATGGATCACCCCAGTGTGTGTATGTAATAATGCTACAGCCACTGAGCCACTAGGGCTGTGTTCTGGAGCCGCATGCGGCTCCTGAGCCGCAGGTTGCTGACCCCTGCCTTTGATGCTGAGTGCCAAGCAGGGAGGCATTGGGTCTAATTTTTAGAGTCTTTGGTATGACCCGACCGGGACCACAAGGCCACTGTTTCTGGTGTGCTGAGTGGCACAACCCTGATAAACCAGTGGTAAATCAGGGAACAACCCTCTCTCTTTCATGGTAAATGGTCCATTTACCAGTATTATACAGTGTAAAGTGCAGTGTGGTGTGCTGCCTCCTTCACATACAGTAGATCCCGTAAACCAGTTATAATTTTGTGGTTATTAGGACTGTAGAAGACTAAGAATAAAAAAAAATAAGTTGCTTAATTTTTATGTGCATATTTAGGACCATGTTAATCAAACACCCTTGCCATGCTACCAAAAAAGTAAGTAACAAATGAAAACCAATTAGTAACAACCATCTTTTACATTTTTCTAAGAACAACGTAAAACATGAACCCCCGTTGAAAGAAGAAAACAAAGTTATCCTTTAATGTAAACCTCCCTGGGTTAAGAGAATTGTAAGCGTCTTCAGCTTGTATAGATCGGGCTCTTTTTCTACTTTACTTGACCAGGATGATTATAAACGTGACATTGAGCATGAGGGCACATGTATGGGCATCCTTACCAACTGTGTAGAGGCTGGCGTCTGTCAGTTTGCTGATCACCGCCTCACTGGACAGTCCTTCGTTTGTTTTGACCTCCACTGTGGACCCCACCTGGACACGGACACACACACACACACAGCTCAGACATAAGGAAAACAAACCCACCCACCCACAACACATTCTCTTATGATACCACCAACCATGAATCCTTTACAATCACTGCCATACCATGTCCATGTCTTGTCCCTTGTCTCTCAAACACACATTTCTAACCTATTTAAAAGAGAAGAGGATGTAGACGGATGTGACGAGGCGCTACTCTGTGAGCGACTCGGAACCTCGGCTGTAGCTGTGTATGTTCGTGTTACTCTGTTTTATGTACGTCTGTAACTTTGTGTGCAGCTCGGTCGTTGTCTCCAAGACAAATTTCTCCCTCGGGAGACAAGTAAACCATGAACTTGAACGCACCAATAAACAGTACATTTACATGGCACCTTCATCCAGAACGCATCATATAGACATTCACCCACCCTTCCACACAAACATTCATACATGGATGGTGGAGAAAACCATGCGGGGTACCACAACCCACACATCAACAGGAGCAATTAGGAGTTCAGTCAGCGTCTTGCTCAAGGACACTTTGACACTCTGAAATCTGAAATCCAACTGGGAGCTTCCCATCGAGTTGTTCTACCGGCCACTCTACCCCTGGAGCACTGCCCCTGCCGTAATCCGTGAGATCTGTATAATTTTTAGATTTTAGTGTTCTTGGCTATTGAAGAACGTCAGATGTACGAGTGTAGCAGTGGCTACAGCCTCTGTCGTGATGGCCGAGTGGTTAAGCTGTTGGATATTTCACAGGGGAGACCCGAGTTCGAATCCCAGGCGTTACACAAGCTCACAGCATACTTTGTACAAGATGTACAAGAGTATTCTGTACGCTGTACAAGAGTTTACTGTACAACAGTGGTTTTCAACCAGTGGTCGTTGAGAGGGTTCCAGGTGGTGCCCAGCTAAATGATGGAAAGTTGGTTAACCAGATATAACTCTTGAGAGTGCAAGATTGAAACGACATGGACCCCTGCAGGTCCATTTGGTTTCATGTTTACACTCTTAAGAGACAAAATATTCATCATCTGAATTAGCACCACTTAATTAAGAAGGCTACACAATTAGAGAATGTATAAAGATTGGTCATTTGATCTATGTTTGCCGGTTTCGTTTGCGAAATACAGCCTGAAATTGTGGACGGAAACAAAAGCAATCTTTAGTTTGGGGCCTGTGCTGTGAAAATGTCATCAAATGGTGGTCCGTGGCTCAAATACTGAATAAATACTGGGCCCTGGTTTCAAAATGGTTGAAAACCCACTGCTGTACGAGATCACGACAAAAGCTGCTGTACAAGTCTTAGGTACGAGTCTTACATATACAGTACATGCATAATACTCCGATAGAAATGACCCAACAGAGGGACATCACAAGTGGTCTTCACTGTACTGCCACTTAGCAGTACTACCAGCTATAATAGTGTGCATATAATTGGGCACAGTGTGACTCATTCAAAACAAGGTCTGGAAGTTGCTCTACAGTAAAATGTGGCATAATTAGAAGAATGCACATTGATGATGCAAGTATCCTTTGATTTGTTTATGAGCTTACCTCACAAACTAAATGTTGGGGGTGAAGACGATTTAGCTGATCAACAACAAGTACTGTTTTAATCAGACTAATTAAATATTATTACCCTGTCCTGAAATTGGTAGTAGTGGGGATAAAATGCCATCTGAGACCACGCAAGAACTTCAGTTAGACTCTAAATCTGCACCACCACCATCCCCCCTGAAGGTGTACAAGTATTTAATCCCATTACTAAGAACATTAGTCTATTGCAGATTAGAGTGCAAAACATAATTAGATTATGATGCATTATAATAATGAATTGCATTTTTATAACGCCTTTCCAGGTGCTCAAAGCGCTTTACAACGGTTCATTGGTGAAGCGAAGAAAAAGTCAACACCAGCGAGCTCAATTCCCACATTCACACACCAACGGCGGCGAGCTGCTGTACCACGCGATGCATCGACCGACGTGGGGTTCAGTGTCTTGCTCAAGGACACTTCAGACGTGGACAAGGAAGAGCCGGGATTCACAAGTAGCACTGGTTGCTACCTACCTTTTCATTTGCTAGCACCATTACAAATTGACATCTTTTTTTCGTAGAGCGTGGTATTAATACATGACCTTATATGCTTTGGCCCCCTCTCGTGTGGGGTCGCAGACCACAGGCATTAATACGTGACATCACCAAGGCTGAAGCATAAGCACCTCAATATTTATATTTTCCCTCTCTCTGACACTAGGTATGACAGCGATTTTACAAATATTCAGGTAGTCTAGTCTATCAGGTAGACCACCACAAGTGTTGCATTTAAAACAATCCAGCCATGTCTTCATGGCATAGTTTGCTGATTAGCTTTGATCCAGCAACTTAAAATATACACTGCATACAGTAACTGCAACCGGGACGTATCCTCAGTGATGTATCCCAAGGTCATCGGGGTTTCGGGTCTCACAACATCATACCCCTCACTCAGGCGACCCAGCTGGGGTTGATAAAGTCCCGACTTACGTCCCAGTAGCTAACCTCTGTCAGTCCACTAGGGAAAGACCCAAGGCCACACAATCCACTGCTCAAGAACTACTCTGCTGGTACTGGGAGACACCATACTATGGCACATGGAAGGACTAGGCTCTGTGGGTTGACTCCTGTCCAGAGCCAGACCGCTCCTACATCTCACCAGGTCTGCTCCTGCTCTCACCAGGCACAGGACCTGTGCGTTGCACCAGACTCCCAGCACCAGGCTGGGAGTCGGCTGGCACCCGTCTCTCCGGTGGTCACCAGACCATACCCGGTTGTCACAGTCTATTCCTATGAGTCACTATAAATAGAAAATTAAAAGAAATTATCTTTCCACTGTCATCATCATCATGTGGTGGACCCACAGGTAGATACTACTGCTGCTTTACATGGGGGCATAAGAAAATAAATCATGATTGGAGGAACACTACAATGAAGCAATAAACCAATAATGATAGTGCAGTGGTTTTCAAACCCTTTGACACCACCATTTATACAGCATTTGAGCCATGGACCATCATTTAGGAACATTTTAGCCCCATAGACCTAAAACTAAAGATTTCTTTTATTTTTGTCCACAATTCCAGGCTGGATTTGGGAAACAAAAAAGCCAAACATACAGATCAAAATGACCATTAATCTTCTACATTGTCTAGTTGTGTAGACTTGGGCCAATTCATGTGACGAATATTCTAGTTTAATTCTTGAGTGTATACATGAAACCAAATGGACGTGCAAGAGTTAGATCTGGTTAACCAACTGTCCATCATCTGGCCTGGGGTCCACCTGAAACCCTCTCAAGGACCACTGGTGGTGGCCGACCACTGGTTGAAAACCCACTGTGATAGTGAGAGCCGACTGTGGACTGGATTGCTCTGGTCCATAGCTCTGTAAGCAGTGGAGCTATGGACAAGAGCGAGGGTTAGACAGACTGCTGGAGATTAACGTTAGCCTCGAACCCAAATAATGTAAACACTTTTGGCTATCCAGCTAGCGAAGCTAACGTTAGTCACTCATCCACACAAGGAACAGTTGTGTTGTCCACAAATACACAGACACTTCTCTCCATTCGCCTTTTAAATACCCCACCAACGGGTCCAAGCAATGCGATCTTATCTGGTTGTACATGGCCTTAGTTTACGTGTCTCACACTGCTTCTGCACGCCGAGGTGACACACAGCCCTGGTTCAACTCTCACATAAGACATAGCCTGGTTCAGACCCATCAACCTGGTTCAGACCTAGGGCTGCATTTTCGTTACATGCTAAACCCCTTATCACAAATGCCTTATTTCTTTTTTTTACCATTTTGAAAAACGTTTTGGAATATTTCAACCTGTCAATCTATCAACATGTTGTGAGCTAGTAGACTGGCCATTTGAACTACTGAGAAATGTTTTTTTTTAATAGTTTAAAAAGGCAAAGAAGTTAAGGGATAAGGGGTATAGCAGTAACGAAAATCTCACCCCTAGTCTCTTGGTCTGGCCTTCTATTGTCAACCTCTGATTTCCTTCGGTACCAAGATGTATTTAACCAATGAGATTCGGAGTTGGGCTAACGACAAATCCAAACAGACGCAGCTGATTGGCCAGCTGCCCCATCACTCAACAGTGCAACAGTTACGGTGTCAAACAACAAACACGGTGGCTGCAACTGCGGTGAATCACGGACGTATCAATCTGTCGCATGTGCGATTAATTCACTCACACGCTTGTATGACCTTCTCTACCTCCTGAGCCACAGCCCACGCAAAAATGCAATTCATCATTATGATGTATTATGAATAAATTAATATTTCATCTCACCCTCAATGGTCCTTTAACCTGGTCATCCTGCACAACCTGCGACGTCGACTCTCCTTTCAGATTCACCTGAGGACAGAGACACAGTGAGAGGTTAGCATGGCTTGATCCTACCAATGTCAGGGGATTGGTAGTTTTTCTCACAGACGGATTCACATGTTGTCTGGCCACTGTGAGGCTGGAGAAATGTGTGTTCTGTTAACCTGTAGCACATGCTGGGAGGGCTTCACGATGTTGCCTAATAATAAAACCTCTTTTTTTTAACTCAAAACCTCAATTCCAATTTTCTGGGGGGGTTGAACTACAAATATTTGATGCTCCTTCCTCCAACAGAGAATAAGGTAGTTCTTCATGCCCCCCGCCCCCCGCCCAAGTAAACAGTACAAAACAAAGTGCATTGGAGTCTTGGACTACCTTTTCTTAATAAAACAGCAGAACACATTGCTTAACAGAAGACTTTTTTACATTAGGCCATGAGCGAGTGTGACACAGTCCTACCATAAATGTGCTAGGAAACGGGAAACCACGTTTTCTGAAACCTTGATTTCGATTCATTGTGAAGCCCTACACGGGTGAGTTTTAGCCCAGCCGCAGGACCCACTGTTGAGCACAGTGACGCATGTAACACAGTGATGTCAGTGTCGCAGTAATGTCTGTTGGACCCCTAGCATGTCTAACCAAGTTATGCGACCCCAAACATACAATCATCAACGCGAGAACCCAATGTTGTAGCGAGCGTTGCAAACGTGGTGGAATAAAGCGAGAAATCATGCTCAAAATAATGAAAGCACGGCTCTCTAAAGTGCAAACTTCCTAAGCATAAAGCAATTAGAAATGTGTAACTAAAAGCCAAACAGAAGTTTGTAATCACAAATGACAGAAAAACAATGTATTTGTTCAATGTTAAGTGACAATTGATTGTCAAGTAAAATGTCATGATTGATGACATCACTGATTCAAATGACAGGTTTCCCTCTCTTTCCTCCTACAAAGTAAGTGGTTGTAACTTGTATTCTGAACTGAGAAATCGTCTGTCCATCTCTATAATATAGAAGTTATTCATTGCAGCAGGGACCTCAAGATAAGGTGGTTCTCATCCATTTGAGAACCACTGTCTGTGAGAAGATGAGCTTTTCTCCTTTGTTTTTAAGATGACCAAGAAAGGACAAAGAGTGCAAGCAACAGTTTCTCCTGTACAGCAGTGCATAAGTATCATTGTGTTGTCTTGTTAATATAATAAAATATAATAATTAAATAAAGAACTGCAGATCGGCCATTTCTGGCATTTGTTGGATGCAAAGACAAAAGCTAAAGCCTTCAAGGTTTGTCAGTGCGCAAGCCTTTGGTGTAGCATATATAATGTTTCCAACTTGCAAATGTTAGTCTCATTGTGAATTAAAATGTGGAAAACAATCTAATCGTATATATAATTTTGTTCAATAAAGTTCTATTACCAGTACTTATATTCAACACAATCTCATGTAATGTATATAAACTACTAGTAGAATCCAAAGTCAGTTCATATTATACTGAAATACCTGCCCCATTGACACTGACAGAGCGGCACAGTCTCTACTGCACGTCGCGCATCGTGAAGCACTCGTCGTGCTGAGCGTTGCCATTGCAAAGTTTGTAGCGCCTGCTCAGCCCTGAAGAATAGTAACTATTATAGAACCCAAAATCACCCAGCCTGAAACAGCGATGGTGAAATTGTACTTCACGTCTGTGAAAGCCACACCTCCTCCGTCAAACAGTATTAATATACACGGAAGTTCAATTCCGCTCATTTATACTATAGATTAGGCTTCTATTAGTCCTCCTCCTAATTAGTCTAATAAGTATGTTTTGAGTTGTCAACAGCCCCTAGTACTCATGTTATCTCTATTACATAAAGATTCGGTTTGAGTGCTCCATTAAAATAACAGTATTAAGCAAACTTATCAGATCTTAGCTCAGTGTAATCAGTATCGACAAATGCCTCAAGTCTGCCTCTCAGTATTGGGCGACTCGATGGCATCATTGCAGTGTCCCAAACCAGACCAAGCTCTCCCACAAATGCTACGGTGAGTGTGTAATTCTGCACCGTAAATGTTCGAGAACAGGAAGCCATCATTTGCTCTTCAGGCCTGGGAGTATTTGACCATTCACAATGACAGTGTTCACAAAATGTTTGATTGTCCATGTCTGCTAAGCAGCCAACTAGGCTTTAATCGCTCCAGACTCAGATTCAGTGCTTTACAGCTCAATCTGTCGGCAACGCCTGCTATAACGTTATGTAGCGTTTGGTGTTAGTTAAGTAGGCAAGAAAGATGCACCACCGGAAGAGGAGGGCTGTCTATACTATCGGAAAAACGCAAATGAAGAAGAGGGCTGAAGGGGAGTTAACGCAACAGGCCAACATCGTTCTCTACAGTGTTGCCCCCAAATCGGCTAGGCTTTTTTGACTCGTTTGGTTTCAAGTAGGAGTCATTTACGTGGCAGCATGTGTGAAAATGGAAGAGGGGGTGATATACACCATACTTCCATAGCACAGATGGACGGAAGCATTTTCAAAATGTTGCCGTCAACGTGCCACTTGGATCAAAGACAAGAAAGAAGCTGTGCCTGCCCATGAGGGCTCTGCATCCTCTCTGACCCGTCCTGTGTGCCACAGAGGATTCTGCACTCAAATTGGTCTTTCCAGTCATCTGTGCATGTGCCAAAATGTCAACAAATTGAGACATGCTACGGTCGGCATCAACCTGATGGACGACCCCAAAACTAACCCTAAATGTGTTAACCAGCAACGCATGTCGGACTGCTGCATATGGGAGAAACGCCGGGGACTGATCTAAGTACCGAAGTCCCATAGATCAGAACTCCCATTAGTCCGAACATGCGCTGGAAATCCACTATCAGTTGCAACCCTCAGTTGCGACCCTCAACCACAGACCTGACGGTCTGTGAGGTTAGGTCGGGGGTTTAGGCTCAGGGTTACAGTTGAAGGGTAGGGTTTTGCGTCTCGTAGTTTTGCAACGGGAGGTCCCAACAATGGGAGGTCGGAATAATGACATGGCACCGAAACGCCTGCTCCCCGCGCCACTCTCGCAGTAACGTGTCGTCGCATGTATGGTGAGCGTTTCAGAGCATCTTACCTTGACCTTCACCAGGCGTTTGACGGTCTTGATTTTAGCCTCGCAGAACGCCCCTCTGTACTTGGCACTGACATCTGTTCCCACACTCAGATAGGCAGGCTCATCCACTGCCTGAACACAAACACACAAAGACCCATGTTGTTAGTTCTCAAAACGCCTGTCAGTGACATATAGGTTATAGGATAGAGTACGCTAAAGGCAAAGCAGTTTTCAACTTCACACTGAAACCCTTACAGTGACAAATGACAAAATAAGTAATACATCGTGTATGCCATGGAATCACCTGCATTACCCGCAAACAATGTAAACTGATCGTTTCATTAAACAGTAATCAAACACACGATATAACCAAGAATAAAGAACAAACTAACAATGTCAATTAAGGGGCGGCGGTGGCTCAGGAGTAGAGTCGCAGGTTCCCCCAGAGTTACTGTTGAAGTGTCATTGAGCGAGACACTGAACCCCTAATTGCTCCTGATGTGCTGGTTGTGCCTTAATAATAATAATAATAATACTTAGACTTATATAGCGCCTTTCAAGATACCCAAAGCGCTTTACAGACTATCCCATTCACACCCTATCACCCATACATACCGGTGATGGTAACTACGTTGTAGCCACAGCTGCCCTGGGGCAGACTGACAGAAGCGTGGCAACCAATCTGTGCGCAACGGCCCCTCCGACCAACACCAAGCATTCACGCACAATCATAACTCATTTACACTGCATGTTTCATTCAGGTGGGAGGAAACCGGAGTGCCCGGAGGAAACCCACGTGGTCACGGGGAGAACATGCAAACTCCCACAGGTCATACTGGGAATCGAACCCAGCACCTTCCGAGACCGGGAATCGAACCCAGTACCCTCTTACTGTGAGGCAGTGATCTTAACCACTCTGCCACCGTGCCACCAAGCCTTGCATGCTTTCCGCCGCCATCAGTGTATGAATGTGTGTGTGAATGGGTGAATGTGGTGCACAATCTATGTAAAGCGCCTTGGATAACGGCACTATATAAATGCAGCATTTACCATTTACAATAAGGAAGTTAGCACCGTCTGTGAACAAACAAACGGCAGCAAACCCAATACGATGTGTGGACATAAACAATTAATAACGCTGCAATCTGTAAATTTAGTGCCCACTCGAGAAAGAAAAAGTCAGGTTACTCGTTTTACCCTCAGGATTCAAACCCACGTGGTCTCCTATGTTAAGAGATGGGAGAGGGAATCCCTGCTTGGCCAGGGGAGATAGATCGATAGATATGTGGCGGGTACCATGAAGACTAGCGAGATAACCTCCTCCTACCACTGCGTTACCACCTACCGTACAGATTGGTAACAAATCTATAACCTTTTTTTGCTTGTGTAAATAATTTCCGGAATGCAGCTTTAACAAGAAGCCAGAGGGACCAGTGGGACAGTGTCAGTCACGTCACTTACCTTCATGTTTGAGTCTATTTGAGGGAGTCCAGCTCGAAAGCTTTGCACGATCTGAAAGACATCAAAGAAAGAGGACAGGACGTGAGTCAGTGTACAAGACCAGCAACAAGAGGCCGAGAGTGAGTGCGTAGCGATGCGGAGGGAAGGTAAACCAAACGGACCTGTACTAAAGCATCCATTTGTACACTGATGACACCCAGAGTTAAAAGACGTGACAGAGGACAAACTGTCCAATACTACGAAACCATCTAGTGGTGCAGGGCTACCCTATGATTGGTTAAAACAACTAGAAACCCATCACGTTGTTATGACTTTCAACCCTGTAGACAGAAGACAAGAAACATACAGTGTTTGGTTCAATATGTTGTTCCCACTTTGCTCCCTTTCTCTCTCTCTTGAGTGTGTGTGCGTTTGTGTGAGTGTGTGTGTATGTCTCACGTCGCCATCATAGTTCTCCATGTCTCTCTCTCTCTCTCACACACACACACACACACACACACACACACACACACACACACACACACACACACACACACACACACACACACACACACACACACACACACACACACACACACACACACACAACGCCAAGGCCTAAGATCAGGGCTATTAAAACACGTTCAAAGTGTTCGCAGACTGACTGAATGACTGATGTGAAATGTGTACTAACAAACAGTTCGTGGAATTTCGGTACATTTCAAGCGCAACTCAATACAAAGACTGGGATAACTGTGAGTGGGACGACACCATAAGGCATTTCTACTCGTTTCACAACACCATGTATGTACATTTCACCAAAAAAAACACACACACATCCACGTCTGCATCGCCAAAGGCATGAAAACAGACATGATCAGAAATGGGTCTTATTAGTAAATAACGACACACAGAGGAGGGGGAGGCTAAGCTAAGGGCTAGCTACTAGCAGTAGCAGGGTGAAACTAGCTAGCTGATGAAAAGCAAATCGGAGGAGAGAGAGAGAGAAAAAAACAACTCCATGTTTAACGTGAGGAAAACGTTTTACTGACGAAACGAACCCGTGACGACATTACCGTTCAATGGGGGCAGATGGAGGGGAAATGAGAAACAACAACATGAAGGATACGCGAAAGAACAACATATTCCCTAAAGTCCAGATTGTTGAGGGGAGGCAGGGGGTTGGAGGGGGGGTAGTAGTTGAAAGCAGAGCCAGAGAGCATAGACGAGAGTTGTGACAACTCCGTTCACTTCATGGGGCCAGTCAGTCCAATGGAGGCTCTTCTTAACGTAGACCTCTATTGAGAATGGGGACAACAAATAGGGACAGGACAAGTCCTGGACACGTCAAGAAGAGCTTAAATACAACATGAGACTTGGGCTAATTCAGATGAAGATTTTAACTCTTGAGAGTGTTTAAACATGAGACCCGCAAGGGTCCATTTGGTTTAATTTTAGCGCTCTCAGTTACACCTGGGTAACCAACTTGTCATCTATCATTTAGCCTGGGGGACCACCTGAAACTCTCAATTACCATTGATGGTCCCCGGACCACTGGTTAAAAGTTGAAACCCACTGTTTTAAAGCAACTCGTCACACAATACCTTAAAATATAGTTTGTCTATTCGGACTGCAAGAAGACACAGCAGCTCAGTTTCTGACCCCGCGATGTCGCAACTCTGGCACTAGATGATCTCTGGGTTGAAAGTAGCTATAGCCTGCTGCTAGCTCTGTGGCTGCTAGTTGGAGGTTTTAGGGTTTTTTACTGTGCTAACATAACATTAACATCAGAAAATGACACGACCACAACAATCATTCACTAAAAAACAAACGTCACGCCAACGATTGTTGGTGTAATCAAAACCTGCGGCAGTTGGTTGTATTATTTTCCCCCCCTTGTCTCCACAAAAAAGGAAGGAGGTTTCACTGAGCTGCCATTCAAGAAGCTGCTTCTTTTTTTTATTTATTTCAATAACAAAACGGCTTGAAGTTGTCGCTTTAAAAATAACAGAAATAAACCTCGGTTTGCGGGCGTTTAAGACGACCGCTCGACTCGCCCGTAGCGTGTAACGGAGTTTAAACAAACGTTAGTTAGCGGTTGGGTGATGAATGTTGTGGGCTTTATTTTTCTACTTACAGTCAGACAAAACGAACGACACACACCACCTCCAAACACGGCTCTGCTTTGCTGCGCTGTCCCACTGTTTCACTGCTGGATGGATGGATGGATTGGATGCAGAGCCTTAGAAATGGACAGAGTTGCGACATTGAGGGGACAGAAAATCGTCCGGTCACGTGGTTCTAGTACTCGCGCGAGCCCATAGGCTCCAATGCATTCAGTAACTTCCGGCTGTCACTATTTGTTGTCACTATCTAATAGAAGTCTATGTAGAGGAGCCACCATTGGACTGGCCCCATGAAGTGAACGGAGTTGGCGTAACTCTGTATTTCCAAGGCTCTGGATTGGATGGAGCAGGACGCGGCGGGGACGTCACTAATACGCGTCACCGTTCATTGTAGCGCTAAGTCGTAGTAGTAGTGGTGGTTGGTTGGTTGGTTTATGCTTTATGCCTGGCTGGCTTGGACGCGTGCAGAAGAGTTGCGACATTGAGGGGACAGCTGGGACAGAGGGGAGAACAGCCTGGTGGTCAACGTGGGCCATCCAGCAACTCGCGTCCTATCAGATTTTGGAACAATCCTATAGGATTTCCAATAGGATTCCAATAGAATCCTGTAGGATTTTTTTTTAAATAGGATTCCTGTAAGGCAGGGGTTTTCAACAGGTGGTCCGGGGACCACCAGTGGTCCCTGAGAGGGTTCCAGGTGGTGGTCCCCAGCTAAGTTGGTTAACCAGATGTAACTCTTGAGAGCGTAAAAATGAAACCAAATGGACCCTTGCAGGTCCATTTGGTTCCATTTTTACGCTCTCAAGAGTTAAAATATTCATCATCTGAATTAGCCCCAAGTCTACACAACTAGAAGATGGACAGAAGCAAAATAAATCTTTAGTTGGGGGGGTCTGTGGGGCTAAAATGTTCTCAAATGGTGGCCTGCGGCGCAAATTCTGAATAAATGGTGGGCCCCGGTATCAAAAAGGTTGAAAACCTCTGCTGTAAGATCATATAAGATCCTATAGGAATCCTACTGGATTCCTATAGGATTTGGCCCGTCCGTAACTTCCGGTTGTCCCCAATTTTGTCCCCATTCTCAATAGAAATCTACGCAAAAGAGCCGCCATTCTACTGGCCTCAAGAAGTGAATGCAGTTTGCGTAACTAGCCGTGTCTATATACTTGTTGGCGCGTGCTAGTGGGTCGTCCCCGGCTCCCCGCCCTTGAACCGTGTGTGCGCGCGCGGGGGGAAGTTAAACAAGGCCTGAAGGAGTTCACTATCGCAGGGTTTTCTCTCACAAGTTGAGGGGAGGATGGAGAAGGAGATCAGCCGGAGAATCAGGCCGGCAACGGCGCGTAGCGCACTGTTGTGACGAAAAGAGTTGAACCCCCTAACCTCAGTAAAACGATGCCTAAACATGACCCTCAACTTAACCTCAGTAAAGCTATGCCTAAAACTTGAGGGAGCATAGAGCTGAGGGAACATAGACAAGAACCTTGTCTCGGGTAAAGTGGGGTTGCCCCCATGATGTTGTAGGGGTGACGTGATGACTAGTATGGATGGATGGATATTCATTTGTATAGATCTCTGTGGTGTGCACACTTTACAGTCATAGAATGAAGGAAAGGGCAGTTTTAAGGTGGTGCTTAGGTACTATTGGCTTGTTTTTCTTATTAATTATATGCTGGTGCCTACTAGTCACTGTGCACCGTGTCACCCACGTTGCTGCAGTGAAATTTGTTCGGAATCAAACCCCGACCTCTCAGCTTCAGCTCTAACAACAAGGCCACTATCTGGTGTGTACAATCACTATCGAGATTGTCTATTGTTGGTTCTATTGCAAAAGTGAAGCCAAAAAGTAGCTTTGTTGCATCATTTTATGCCATGGTGTGTTTTGCTTATATTTTCTATTCCCTCCGAAATCCAATGAAATTATTTAGCGTAACAGGCATTTTATTAAACCCTTCTCATCCTCTGCGTTGTAATCAGATCTTACTGTATGTTCAGTGTACACAATACAGACACGTAAATAGGGACATTCACATAGCATTTATAGGAAATATAAAACAGGCACATCCACTGAACAGCAGGCGTATAGGACCAACAATGGAACACGATAAAATATAGAAGTACTGTCAGAAAACACAAACTGTCTACAATAGAGCCTTGATTGGGAGCCACTTAAACTTTGTGTGCAATTTCATTATTCTTTGTGATATAGCATTTATTGCTTAAATTGACATCAATTCTTCCGTTTTCACATTTGAAAGATCAGATCAGTACAAGGTGTGAAGAAGACCATAAAGGCATACAATCCAGCACTGTCATAAGGACCCATTAAACACTAAAAACATACTTTGTATGTGAAATGCGATGTCTTTGCTATATGGTGTGTCACTCAGTATGTAATGTTACTAGTAGTATGGGGTTAGTTCACCAACACAAAATAGAAACTGTAGTTTTTAACATTTTTTTATTGTCAACTTTGAAGATGGTCCATGAACTACAAAACAGAATACAAAAGAAAATTACCGATCTCTCAGGAAGAGCATGTGTGTGCCTGTGTGTATGCATGTGCATGTGTGTGTGTGTCGAGTGCTGTGTTCACATGTTGTCTTCATCAGAGTCATCCTCTTCCTCCAACGAGTCCTGTGTTTTGGACGAGACAAGTGAGACAATCAGCACTTTTTGACCATGTAGTTGTTTTTGACATACAGTATAATTATATATATTAAAAGTATTTCACTTCAAAGAATTCTCCTCTTTCACAAGTTGTAAAAAACATAAGTGAGATATAGGGTTGCAGGGTTTTATATAGTAAATGTACATGTTAGGAAATGTTATGAAAACTTTGAAACAGCTTCACCGTCAAGACTAGCATTGAGGTATAGAACTGTGTGAACATGTAGTTAAATTGTCTTTAAACGGTCTAAAAAGGGGGTTAAGTTAAGACGGTCTGACCGAGATTTTAAGCTTTGCATGCGCGTCACAGAAGAGACACAAATGCGCCCGTTTTGCCATTTGGGAAGTCTGTGGCATCTGGAGATGTCCAGAAACACTGTGTTTTATGCTCATATATGGAGATCCCTGATGTCATCAATATGATATAGTACGGTTGTCCCGACTGGCCTCCTAGTAAAAGGATGGACTCGCATTTCTAACTAATTATTAGTTTATTATTGTTGATATTGTTAACTGACCTTGGCATATTTCTCAGCTTCTTCTCTGATGTCCTTAGGAACCAGCTGGTGCCGTCCGTCTGTGACTGAGGTAACGACAGACACACAAGCAGGGAGTCAGAACATTATCACGTCACGCATCTTAAGTCAACATTTAACGATCAGGTTGATCAGATAGCCAAGAGAATCCTGACATCATATACATTCAGAAGAAAATGCGAAACCAGTTCTCACTGTCATCACGTCAAACCTAATACGACAGAAAAAACAGCAGTGCTAGAGGTCCTAGGACAGGATATGAAAAGAGAAGTACCAGAAGTCCTGTGGATGGAATAGAAAAACCAGCAGCACAAGATGTACAGTAATTTATAATTGTGTAACAACTAATAATCTTACCTTCTCCTACCCAGCTGAGTTCCAGCTCAAAGGCCTTGTCTTTGACCTCATCATGGACAATGTAGATACTAGAAAACAATAGTGAACAATAGTAAATATTTAATATTTAAATATGAATATTTGGAAGACATTGAAAAAAACAAGCATAATGATCTTGATGATGTAAACATCACACACATACCTTCTACCCTTTCTTCAAACAAAAACTATATGCTGGTAAGAAAAAAGGATTCTGGTTCTGAAATATATATTAGAGCTCTTTTAAAATAAAAGGTGTACCATAAAGCGATATATATATTTGTTAAAATGTTGCTGTCAAAGAGCGCCGTATTCTGTGTTTGTTCAGTAACCATCTATCCAGCTCTTTAGCCCATTCAAGCCATGAATCCATTGTTGGACTCTGTACAGTATGTACAGTATTGAAAAGTAGGCTACAATTTATTTGAAACTTAAATCAGGCCTAAATGGGTTAAGTAACAGCAATCACACAGACATCATGTGAACGTGGAAGTAGGATCATAATCAGATACTCTGAGGCAACATAGTAATTATTATTATAGTGGTCGAACGTATTGATGGCAACGATGACACCGATTTGACAAGAAGGTACTGAAAGTCAGACTAAGACAAGCCAACTTCACTGGACTGCTGAGCAGTCAGTGAATGAGCATGCTAGTTCTATAGGGGTTTACGATCACAACATGGAAACGTGATCACTACACTATAAAAGGGGAATGGGAACTGGCAAATGTCGCTGCCGGTTGAGACACAGGCATGTAACTGGTTGTGACTACTACTGGGTCACCATTTGGAGTTTGGCAAAAAATATACAATGTACCAGCTTGCAGCCTGAAGTGCAAGGTTTAAGTCAGGGGTGCCCAAAAGGTAGATTGTGATCTACCAGTAGATCATACAGACCGTGCAGGTAGATCACGACAGTCCCCATAGATCTGTAACGAAACCAAATGGACCCTTACGGGTCCATTTGGTTTCATTTTACACTCTCAAGAGTTACACTCTCAAGAGTCCACACAATTAGAAAATGGAGAATAATTGTTATTTTGACCAACGTTTTGCCAGTTATCTTTCCCAGTTGTGGACAAAAGCGTGAAAGCACTTAGTTTTGGGTGCAAGTGACTAAACACTAACTTAACACTATAACACTAACACCATCACCACTATTTCAAAGCTCAAACTTTCTAGTGGGCCTTGAAATGGATTTTCAGTAATGGAATAATCGCATTTTTGACGTGTAGATCTTGCTGAGACGGTCATTTTGAAAGTAGCTCTCAAGTAAAAAAAAAAAAAACTGTGGGCACCCCTGGTTTAAGTGGTTTGCTGGACAGGCTATCAAACATACCAACATGGTCACTTCAGTGACAGGCAAGTCCCTGCCCAGCAGCCAGCACCACCACAAAAGGTCATGTGGCCGAATCGGACATGGTGCAGCCAAGCTTTGTCGGGTGTCTACACAAACACATTTGGAAGCTGGGCGGGGAAGGAGGGTGGTGACTGTCACTGCATGTGATCCTGTGGAGTGTTGGGTGGGAGGAGTCGGACAAAGCCTCTACGTATGGCTAGCTATTTCCTCCCGGTGGAGGCTCCTCACTGGCAGGTGAGCCAGCGGGATATGACAGCACTGACACTGACAGCACAGTGTGTATGGGATGGAATCAAATGGCATAACAACTACTAAGTTATAGGGCTGGGTTCAAAAAATCGATCCAGCGATTCGATATCGATTCACGCTCAAAAACACGACATCGATCCAAAAATGTGTGGATCGATCTTCTCCAGGCGGCTGGCACTATTTTCTTTTACGTGCGTGCGTTACAGCACAAACACTCTGTGTTCGCTGCCTGACGAGATCACTAACGTGCCCTGTGCATGTGTTCTGAGAGAATCATGTTAAATTAGGCTGTTACTGTGTATCTTTTGCAGTATTTTATCAATTATATCCATCACGCGCAGCGATGGTCGAGGGAGAGGAAACAGCGTGTGATCGCCGCCTTTCTTGCTTTCTTTTCTTTTTTGGAGGCTCGTGTTTGCAGAGCCGGCTACACAGCTGGGGCCATGGGGGGGAATGCTCCCCTAAACGCCCTTCATATATGACGCTATAATGACGCTGCCCCATAAAGCCCCCCCAATTGTGAAATGTTAGATCCGGGCAAAAAAAAAAAAAAAAAGTTTGTACGCACGCTTCGCTCCAAAGACTTTTACTTTCCCATTACTTTCACACTAGAACGGTCAGTCTCAGTGCAAGATTTACTTACACGCAGCCGTGCGCGCACACAATTCAATTCATTCAGTCGCAGTCTCTCACCGAATGAGTTTTCATCCGACACACGACGTTCTCCAAATATATAACACAGACGCGGGGCCGTCTTGCTGCGGAGCAAATCCATTGTCATCTCCCATCTGGACAGGAGTATTTGTGCCTTCTTAGCCAAGTTTATAATGTTCTCTCACACGGAGCTATTCACTCGGCATGCTGCGTACTATATAGGCTACTGTATGCAATGTTAAGCTGTGCGCTGCGCGATAAATATACAATCTACAAGCTCACAGAGCATTAGCCTATAAGTGAGCTGCAGCACCTAGTTCTAGTGAATTATGCCGCGCGAATACTGCAGTATTATTTATTTTACAACGTAGACATCTCAGGGGTTTTCAACAGGTGGTCCGGGGACCACCAGTGGTCCTTGAGAGGGTTCCAGGTGGTCCCCAGGCTAAATGAAATTTGTTAACCGATGTAACTCTTGAGAGTGTGAAAATGAAACCAGATGGACCCGCAAGGGTCCATTTGGTTTCATTTTTACATTCTAAAAAAATTATCATCATCTGAATTAGCACTATTTAATTAAGAAGTTTACACTGTTTAGTTTGCAACATCCAGCCTGGAATTGTGAACAAAACCAAAAGAATTCTTTAGTTTTAGGTCTTTGGGGCTGAAAATCAAATGGTGGCTCAAATGCTGAATAAATGGTGGTCCCTGGTGTCAAAAAGGTTGAAAACCACTGCACTAATATACTGTATGTTGCAGTATTAATGCTTGTGTTTGACCCAGGTAAAATGTTACAGCATCATTCCTCTCCCTCTATTACTAATTCTGTCTCACTGTGTATTCATTAATCAGGGGTTTTCAACAGGTGGTCCAGGGACCACCAGTGGTCCCTGAGAGGGTTCCAGGTGGTCCCCAGCTAAGTTGTTTAACCAAATTGAGAACGTACAAATGAAACCAAATGGACCCTTGCGGGTCCATTTGGTCACAGAAGCAAAGGAAATCTTTAGTTTCAACACATGGGGCCATTATGTCTGTAAATAGATCGATATCGAATCGAATCGAATCGAATCGTGGATCGAATCGGATCGTGACCTTGTGAATCGAAATCGAATCGATCTAGGGAATTCGGATCGATTCCCAGCCCTACTAAGTTAGGTAGGAAAAGTGGGCGAATAATAATTAGCTACTCTATAATAACTGACCATTTGCAAGCCCCTCCCCCCAGCACAGTCTTGGGCAAGCGCTCCCGACAAAACCTCTACCGTTTTCAATGGTAGTGAATGCAGGAGGATTCACTATTAGCATGTTTCACATAGTCAATATAGCTTCTCTAAATGGTGTTTATTGCCCATGAATTGTCGAATCACTCTTAAGGCTCATTCAGAGTTTAGAATTCCGGTGGCCACCGCGAGCACCGCTCAGAGCACTGCGACCACCGCTATTCCAAAGTACTACCAGCACCCCCCCCCCCCCCCCTCCTCGTTGTTGTTCATTCCCCCCTCTGTTTCTGTCTGTACTTCTACCTGCCTCAATTATAATAATTTCTGCTGGCTGCTTTTATGTTTATCTTCTATTCTATTTATGTCATTGTCTCTACTCTATCAATGAATTCTCCCCTTCCTCCCTTCTCCTCCTGCCCGTCGCGCTGTGGTGTTGTGTGTTTTCTTTTTTTTAACCAGCCGTTAAAAACAAGCAACCGCTGCGGTGCGCTGCGGTGGTTAGTAAAATCCGAAAGGAGGGCTGGAAAGTGCGGTGGTTGCGGTGGTATGACGTCATATTGTAGGAAACGGTGGTCGCGGTGGGCACCGAAAATCCATCTCTAAATAGGCCTTTAGTCTCCCTCATGATTTTTGGCACCATTTACATTTTAATTGAATCGAATCTAGTTCACCATAGCGTTCATGACACACCATCAAGGAGTAGTGGCATATATAGCACTGCTTGATAACTCTTTATACCAGTTATGAGTCCTAAATTATAGTTTGGAAATCAAAAGGACAACTGTGGGCCAGTATAAGGATCGCAAAGATAGAAAGGCCAGACTAATGCAGGGCAAAGGTTACAAAAGCAACACACAGAAAAGTGTGGAGAAATTAACTGACAGACTGTGTCAGAAAACAGCTACCTGCCCCCTCAGTGCTGTGTGTGTGTGTGTGTGTGTGTGTGTGTGTGTGTGTGTGTGTGTGTGTGTGTGTGTGTGTGTGTGTGTGTGTGTGTGTGTGTGTGTGTGTGTGTCTTACATCTTAGCAACCTCCTTCACCAGTTCTCTACAGGTCAGGTCTTTCATCTGGTTCATTTGAAACATTAGAAACAGAAACATTCAATCAGAATCAAGCATTCAAGCTTTCTTTGTACAAGAATACAACAGACAAATAAGGAAGATAATAGTCATGGTTGAAGGAGCACAAGGCTGGCATAAGCAGTCATCTTTGAATATTAAATGTTATTGAAAACCCCTTTGAAGTCAGCGCTACATTAAACTATATATAACAAATGATCTAATAATGAATAATGAAAGCAAATCCCTTACCTGTAGTTTTTCTATTTCTGTCTTAGCTGCCTGCTTGGCTTTGCCAATCGCACAGCCCCAGTAGCCCTGAAGAAAACATTTACAATTAGGAAATAAAACAACATAAATCACTAAGCTCAACAAGTGTCTGATCAATCACACAAAAAATGAAATTCCAGATCCCATAAAGTCCATTAGTTCGGTGGAATACATTGGTGTCGATGAGAGCCCAGTGACCAACTCATGAACAAACATTTCGAATGACTGAGACCATTTTAAAGTAGGGAAAATAACAGGAGACACACAACACATTCTGCACAGGTTGCTGTGTTGTTGTTTTTTTTCGATGTCACACAGTTTAGGGGTATTTAAAGGAGAATTCCACACTAAAACACATTGTGCATCCATCTACCTTGATTTCTGTGACGTACATACATAATGCCCTTGATATTTGTCGTAGATGCCTCCTGCTCTACATTTCACTCAATGCAGTTTGTCTTTATTCTAATGTGGGTATTTTAGTATCTCCAAACCGTTCTCCTTTTTCACACCAAACCACACACACTACAAAAAAAAAAAAAGTGGCGGAGAGTGGCGGAAAGGATCTGGGATTACGTGAAAAGGCTGCCCCTGTGACGCAAAATGTCACTCTGAAACAGAAACGATACCTGCTACGGTTTAGATCCTCAATAAAATGATGTACAGCACTGTGCACATCGAAAAGCAAGTGATAAGAAAAAAACAACCAATGTTTGGTGGGCTTACGTGTGAGATTCCAGAGGGGTCCACCATGTAGAGTTGAGGTCCTTCGTCTTTATCATAGGAACCCATGATGAAGCTGTGAGAAAAAGGAGACAATCAGCAGCTGACATGTATTGTGACAC
The DNA here is from genome assembly GCA_039105355.1 of Benthosema pterotum. Taxonomy (NCBI): domain Eukaryota; kingdom Metazoa; phylum Chordata; class Actinopteri; order Myctophiformes; family Myctophidae; genus Benthosema; species Benthosema pterotum. The sequence goes on along the minus strand of CM076980.1, from coordinate 8,164,644 downwards.
ATCAGGGTGTTTTAGTCACTTCAAATTTAATGTCATACTCGAGATTCGAACCCTGCTTTCTTACAATATATGAGCTATGGCTTTTTGACTTTAAGACCCTTGTCTATTACAGAATATACTCAAAATGTTATCAAGGGCTAGTTGTATTAACACTAGGGTTTAATGCCGGGATCCCGGATTCCCGGGACGCCCGGCTACAACTGACTTAATTTCCCTCCCAGGAATGCCTCCGGGACCCGTCTTCCTGGAGGTTATCATTTCTTTCTCCATTTTTCCACACAAATCGTGTTTTTTCCGATATCTGTAAGTGGTCAAATCAAATCTATAACCCTCGCATAAGTTCCAAACATCACTGACAAACTAGACTATGCAGCGAGGGCTATGAACAGGAGCCCCGCGGTGCCCACAGGACACAATATTGGCAACACGTGGTCTAAATGCGAGCAGTCAGGAGTCAGGACTATGGACCGCATGACTGCCGCATCCTCCTTCATTCATTTAACAAGATGCAGACCGGCTTATCGCGACAGATTGTTCTGTCAACTGTTCTACAACTTCTTGTATATCACACGGCCACTCAGCAATGTGAAATAACTTACAACACGAAGGAAGAAGCGCAGATCCCCCCCCCCATGTATTAATATTACAATATAGCCTATGGAAAATAAGTTATACAATTTGCATCCCGTAACTTGTTGTCATGTCAGACAGCAACTAAAACTTGTGTAGTCAACAACGCTTCGTTTGCATAGATGAGCTGGAAACGCAGCTGCAATCAATAGCATTAAGTGCCCATACCACATATTTGATCATATTTGATTAAACCCTAATTAACACAAAGTTGTTGTAGAATTTGTCACAAAATGTTAGTGTGGGCTGCGAGTTTTATATGAATGAACCAAAAAGGTGGATTTGCGGGAGAACAGCTTCCATTTACTGCTCATTGCCGAGATCCTGTTTAAAGCCAGCCTACTGGCTTTGCCATTTGCACACAATTGCACAGAGGATTTATTTAATGAGAACAGGGTTATTTAATGAGAACATTAAGTGGTTAAACTAGGTGTCCGCGGCTAAAGGCTAGGCAGCCGGCTGCAGCTGTAACCCGACTTAAAGGTGCAGTGAACCGAAAATCGAAGGCATATTACTTGAAGTTTCTGCCTAAAACACTGATCTGAAGCTTCTAAACAAATCAGAGCTCAGCTCACGTCCCTTCAGGCTATGGGGTGCATAGAGCGAGGTACAGCTGTACGATGAGCTATATATTACAACGCGACGTTGCTTATTTCTTCCACTATGTGTTCAGATACAGTATACTGTATGTTCTAATGTGAGGAGTGAGTTTAAACCCAGTAATACACTGTCTGGGTGCCAGAATGGGATTAAAAACGGACTATTTCTGACTGTAATTAAGAGACACCCGTGTTTGTGGAGGATTCAGGAATGGGATAAAAACAGGTCATCTTAATGTCTATTGGATTTTATTGATGTGATAATGGATAAGTCATCACACAGTACGTTTTCAGGAAGTAGTTAAAGTGGTTAATGCGAGTGTTCTCACCTGCAGCCGAAGGGTCTGACGGCACTGTATAGCGTGTAGGCGTGGACATACATGGCTACTCTGTCGGATAGGTGCTGGAGGGAGGGACAGGCACACATACAGACGCGCACACAGACACACACGCACACACACAGAATTCAGTTGGAGAATTACCAAGCTGCACAGCCAAGCCATGTGGTTCCTCTGTTGTTCTCAGACCAGTAGATAATATTCACCTTGAGCGGGATGTCGTATCCATAGCTGGATCTGAAGTTCGAGGCCTCTTCTCTGGCAACCTCAGACAGAGAGCGAGCATCAGCCAGCAGACCTGCCACAGCCTGCACACAGACAGTTAACCAATCAATCCATCCATTAGGCTTGTTCAAGATACCGGTTTGACTCTCAGTTGCTATTAGCCCACTCCACTCACGCACGAGTGGCCTACTTGTGGAAAAAGCGCAAGTTTGCACTCTAAACAAGGGCTGATCTATTTATTTAAGGATATACACTACAGTACATGAAAGTGGCCTCTAGGGGGCAACAGATCTCCAGACTCCTCGACTCCTTTCCTCTCTGCCATTAGCTCAGCCTCAGCTCCATCCCATTTTTAGGTAGCTTTGGGCCTCCATCACTCACCTGTATGCAGTTTATTTTTTTAAACAATTAAGTGTTTACTACGCACCATGTATTACAAATTTAGAACACTCCACATACTAGTATGTTGGGTAACAGCTTAACTAGTACACATAGTTAAGTCAATAGCACAGTTTCATGTCTCATGTCAACTATGTCTGGTGCGACATGTGCCATGATCTGTGTATCAACTTTTTTGCTGGGACAGACTCAGACAGACGCAATAAATGTCCAGAGCAAATATGTGGACCAAAATTAAACAGAACAGACACTTATGTAGCAACAACACACACATACTCCCCTCCTCTGTTCGCTCCCGGTCGCCGCACACAAAGTTCAAAACTCTCATGCTTGCATTCAAAGCAACCAAAGCTTTGGCTCCACCATATCTTACTACAAGCCCTCATGTGCACTCTCAGGGGTTGACACTAAGGTCTCCGAGTCACTTGCCCATCGGGCAAGTGCAAGTCAGGTTCTACTTGCCCTCAGGTCATGGTCACTTGCCCACCAAAATATAAATTTTGTATTTAAGTTTTCTTCCTACTTGCGTGCTTTAAACCAGGGGTTTTCAACAGGCGGTCCAGGGAACACCAGTGGTTTCTGAGAGGGTTCCAGGTGGTCCCCAGCTAAGTTGGTTAACCAGATGTAACTCTTGAGAGTGTAAACCAGGGCAACCAAATGGACCCGCAAGGGTCCATTTGGTTTCATTTTTACAAATTCATCATCTTAATTAGCCCATAGTGGTCACAGACCGTGGTCCCTGACCCCAAAATGATAGTTTGGAACCAAATGAATCTGGGAGAGAGATAGATAGAGATAGCTAGAAAGCAGGGAAAGACACAGAGTGCAATGACCACCTTCAAGACAATTTATCTTGTGTTGTGTTATAGTGCACTAAGTCACACACTTGCCCGATCGGGCAACCAGGTAGCAGTCTTCACTCGCCCCACCATTTTTTTTACTTGCCCCGGGCAAGTGGACAAGTGTTAGTGTCAAGCCCTGACTCCGATCATCTGACACAGGGAAGCTGGCTGTACCCCCACTACCGACAACTGTCTGTCTGGCAAATAGTGAACCCAAAAAGTGAATTAAAGATAGGATGTTTACATGCAGCAAACGTGTTGGGAAGTGGAGGGAAAGTACAGGTGTGTTGGCGATAAAAGCTTTGCTATCGGTATTGTTCCAATACCGAGATCGCTTTGACCCGAGTACCGAAACATCCAACTGACACCAGGCTGAACAAATGCTAATGAGAGCAAGTCCGACCCGAAGCAAAGAACAAAAACAGACGATCTACAAGCATAAATAATGTAGATCAAATGTCTGATATGCATCTACAGTATAAACAAAAGAGTGTACAATGTGAGGTTTACTCAACGAAAACAAAGTATTTGTATCTAGTATTTATTCTGTATGGGCAAGCACTACAAATTACTACTCGGCCTGAAAGAAAACAATGGCGTCAGCAGGACAACTCTAGAGATTATTATTGTGAAAGCGAGGACCGGAATAGGCTGTTTTGGAGGTGTGTCTGCTTGGTTGACATGCGGGCTCAGTGGTAGAATGCCAGGAATACACTGGTGTTACTATGAACCAACAAAAGTTGTCTAATTTCAGATGAACACAATATGGTCTTGGACACTATGATAATTTAGTTAATTGTAGTGACAGGCACATGTGTACATTGTACATGTGTGCACATTAATTACATTTGCTTTTCTACAATATGAGTTCACACACACTTCTGAAAATGTTAGAAATGTAAAGTCTTACCATGCCGACATGTCGGTCAATGTTGAAGATGCGTTTGTTGGAACCTTCCTCGTAAAGCTTAGACAAAACCAATTTCTCCACTCCAAACACGACGCCATCTTTACAGCGAATAGCTATGGCTGTGCTGTAAACACACAGACAGACAGAAGCACAGGTTTTAAATAAAGAAATACATAAAGAAATACATAGAAAACATTTTGAATATGAATTATATATATGAATTAGTGTACATACTGTACATTGTCACTGGTTTAGGATAGATAGTTATATTGGTTAGCAGCGCAAACTACTGAGTTTTGTGATTGCATGATAAAATAGATAAACAGGTACATACAACTGTGACCATCTAGGCATCTACTGTATATCAGTGGTGGGCAATTATTTTTCTGAAGGGGCCAAATCAGAAAACAGAAAACAGAAAACATCGTGGGAGCCAGCCCCAAAATAGTATCAATAAGCTTTTGGCTTGTCAAGCTCGCCATCAGGTATAGCCGCAGTGGCTGACATCATGGACCACTCGCTATAGGATAAGAGGGCCCGGCCCAAACGTGATGGGTCGTTGGAGTGGTGCATAATGGTTTGACGTGGAAGTACAGTGTCATGGGTGGGGAAAAAAAATGTTTGGGAAGATTGAAAAGCTACATTAATAATGTAGTCATGTTCGACAAGGCGTAAGCATCTGTTACAGTAACCCTGCTGGTTCATCTACTGTCAACACTGATGACTCACCCAGGATCCATACTGAACATGTTCTTGTGACGCGACACATGGCCTTGTTTGTTTGACTTACAATACTATCAACTCTACCAGTTTACTATGTGGCTTATTTCTACCATATAATGTGTTCAGATATATATTCTAATGCTATGATTGAGTTTAAACCGAGTAATACACTGTCTGGACGCCAGAATGGGACTACAACAGAGTAAAAATCGAGGCACTTGTGTTTGTAGGGGACTATTCAGAAATGGGACAAAAACATGTTCGCTTCATTTCTATTGGCTCTTATTGCTGTAGGTAATCCTGGCATTATCACACAGCACGTCTTCGTTCACAGGAAGCAATTAAAAATCGATTTTATTTAAAAAATACACAAGTGAAAATTTTCCCATTTTTTTGGCACGCATTGTTGGGTATGGTCATATAATGACTGATGTGATCTAAAAGTGTGAAAATGTATTTTTCTACTTCAGCAGACAGATTTGCAGAAAAGCTCAAGAGTAATTAATAATTTATAGAACGTCCTCTGTGTATATGTCCAAAGACAGCTTAAGGTGTCTACTTTAATATTTTTTTTAATATGTATGCTCACTGTTCCGAGGGCTCATTCAGAGATAAATGCATTTAAAGTTATACTCTACTATATTTATCAATATAGTTGTAAAGTGTGTGAAGCGTTTTCTGGGTTTTGTAGTGCAATCACCAAATAAAAGACTTCATGAGGTGGTGTGCAGTTAATGAGCTTAACAAAACAAAGCCTAAAACAACTTTACGAGTGATATGCAGACAACAAAATAATAAATCACCACATAAGATGTGGTAAATCAGTTACAGTTAAAACAGCCATAGCCGACAGTACGAGTATGATATTAATAAGGTCATCGCATTTGGAGATGTTTTGTTGAAGGCATGCACACATGCAGGTCTGACTTGCGGAAACAGCGGTTGGACATACGGTCTAACATCCCGGCTTGCCGTTAGGTTGTCATTCAAAGGACAGTCTGTTTAATACACGACTGCCTGAACCCTTCGTTGAATTGCACACAAACTACACTAATCTCTTTTACTCCATTCTGCTCTAATGTGCAGCATTTGATTTGTTGGTGTTTTGTTTTGATGCTTTGATTTGTTTTAACCTTGTAGAGCACTTTGGTCAGCTTGGGTTGTTGTAAATGAGCCATGTAACGGAAGCTACGTTTAATGGTGATGTGAGAGGAGGTGAGATGAGATTTGAGATGCTGACCTGCTGTTCTCCACAGCCTTCATGGCATATTCCACCTGGAACACCCTGCCATCTGGAGAGAACGTGGAGGCCGACAGGTCGTACTGGAAGACAATAGAGGAGAGACAGACAGAACCACACAGACACGTCATACATAATGTTAGACAGAGCAGACAGAGAGGTCATATTATAGACCAGGGGTTTTCAACATTTTTGACTCCAGGGACCACCATTTATTCAGCATTTGAGCCACAGAGTGGACCACCATTTGATTACATTTTCACACCAAAGACCTACAATTAAAGAATTCTTTTGATTTTGTCCACAAATCCAGGCTGTATTTTGCCAAGAAAACAGTGTAAACTTCTTAATTAAGTGGTGCTAATTCAGATGAATATTTTAACTCTTTAGAGTGTGAAAATGAAACCAAATGGATCCGCAAGGGTCCATTTGGTTTCATTTTTACATTCTCAAGAGTTACATCTGGTTAAGCAACTTTCCATCATTTAGCCTGGGAACCACCTGGAACCTTCTCAAGGACCACTGGTGGTCCCCAGACCACCTGTTGAAAACTTTTATAGACCAATGGTTTCGAACCAGTGATCCTTGAAGTGGTTGCAGGTGGTCCCCATGCTAAATGGCACTTGACATGAAACAGGTTTGTAAGTCTACTGCTGTAGACTGCTGTAATTAGCGATGTGTCAATGGAAATTTTGGACAATATCGATGTCTGATGATAATAATATCGTGTTATGGCCCCTAACCGATATTACTGATTTTGATAAGATCTCATTAAATTAAATAATCAGGCTGGTTGACGTTATAACCAATGCCGATTCATCTAAAAACAACTAAAATCGGCCGATACCCATGTGTTTACTGATTAATCTCCCATCACTAGGCTTAATTTAGACACGGCAGCCTATTTTTAACAACCTTATGGGTCTGTAAGAGTGTACAAATTAAACCAAAGGGGTCCATTTGGTTCCATTTTTAGACTTTTGTTGATATTGCACTAAAGGTTTGGGGTCCCAGAGATAGAAATGCCATGATATGGGGGACTGTAGAGTAGACTAACATGCATGTCAAACTGGGGTGGGGGCTTGAAATTAAACAGTTTGACAATAATGGAATCAGTGGAGCTATGGACCAGACGAGAGCAAGTGAGTTGAAATTAAACAGTTGTAGAATAATAGAAGTAGTAGAGCTATGGACCAGAGCTAGAGAACCATCCCACTGGCCTAGCCAACACAGAGCCATAGAGAGTATATAGACAGAGTTGCGTAAACTCCGTTCACTTCATGGGGCCAGTCAAATGGAGGCTCTTCTATTTAAGAATTTTATTGAGAATGGGGACACGTCACAGATACATTATCGTTACTGTACAATACTTTAAAAACAGTTGACATGTTGCACACATGCCTAAAATAACTCATTTGCGGCGCCCTCGTTGGAAACAAACACATAGACCAGGGGTTTTCAACCCTGAGATCCTCCAGGGACCAACAGTGGTCCCAGAGAGGATCCCAGGTGGTCCCCAGGCTAAATGGAAAGTTGGTTAACCAGATGTAACTCTTGAGAGTGTAAAAATGAAACTAAATGGACCCTTGCGGGTCCATTTGGTTTCATTTTTACACTCTCAAGAGTTAAAATATTCATCATCTGAATTAGCACTGTTTTGTTTGCAAAATCCAGCCTGGAATTGTGAACAAAACCAAAAGAATTCTTTACTTTTAGGTATTTGGTGTGAAAATGTCATCAAATGGTGGTCCGTGGCTCAAATGCTGAATAAATGGTGGTCCCTGGAGTGAAAAAGGTTGAAAACCCCTGACGTAGTCAGTCCCCAACTCCAGTTTGTCCCTATTCAGGCTGCAGGAACAGCAGCTCGAGCGCTCAGTTTATGACCCCTCGATGTCGCACCTCTGACACTAGACGCCGGCTATGACACACTTTTTGTATAACTTCTAAGATTTGACTGGGACCTGTCACCTGGCTGTACTTGCAGATATCTTATTGTTACTATTAAAACAAATACATCCCTGACACGTCTGATAAGCGTCAGTCTCGGTCCAAGGCTAATGATTCGGTGTGGTGAATTAATGCAGATCATCTGACGTGAAACTGAAAGGCTACGGTTTAGCCTAGCTTAGCCTCAACATGCAGTTCAATGTGACTCAGCAGCAGCAACTATGCTAACCAGGCTAATAACCCACAATGTTTATACTGTTTAATAGAGTCAAAATGGGTCTATTTTGTATGAAAACCAACACAGTGTGCGTCAGCGGTGCATCAAGCATGCCGTTTCATTCACAACACTCACCCCTGTCCCAATGGAACTCATGGTGGAATAGTATTAATACAGTTTAATGTCAGCTACGATATGATGCTCTGAGAGAATGAGCTTCTTCCTTCCTCGCCAGTCCTCCAGCAGCGTTGCCAGAATGGCTGTGAGAAACAAGCAACCGCGTCTATAAAAAAAAAAAACAAGCCCAAAGCCCAAAAGTGGAATTACACCCCTTTTCAGCATTTTACTCAATTTACTGTGCCATTATACCTTAGAGCAGTGGTTTGTCAACCTTTGTCATACCAGGGCCCACTATTTATTCAGAATTTGAGCCATGGTCCACCATTTGAGGACATTTCAGCCCCACAGACCCCGAAACTAGAGATTTCTTTTGCTTTTGTCCACAATTCCAGGCTGGATTTGGGGAAACAAAACAGTCAAACATAGAGATCAAAATTACCATGAATCTTCTACATTCTCTAGTTGTGTAGACTTGGGCATAATTCACATGATGAATTTGGGTCAAGAGGTCAAGTCAATATATATTAATTTGAAAACTAAGGTATATTAATGACATTTAAATGTTGAAAATGGGTGGAGTTCGAGTTCCCCTTTAACACTTAACAGTGAATTAAAGGGGTATTCCACTTTCAAAAAAAACTTTTGGTCATTTTTTATGGTCTACTCAGTCTCATGTGAACACACCAGACAGTTTATAGGTTACTCCTTTCAATATTTAGATATTTGATGTTCATTTTAGCGCCTACAGCTCCTTCCCATATAAACCCATTATAACTTAAAACACCATTTTAACCATGACAGTTTATTCGAAAACAAACATTCTTTTTTCTGGTGATATTGTCACTGTCATTGAATACGTGAGAGGGCCGTGGAATTTCATTTACAGTTTTTATTTATTTTTTAAAATATAAAATATAAAATAGTTGTCTCACCTAAATCGTGGAAACTAACTAGAACCTCGTTAATTTTTGGTCAAAGATACTAAACTCAACTTCACAAGTCAATCAATGGTGGTCCGTATCTAAAATGCAGAACAATTAGTGGTCGCTGGTATGAAAATTGTTGAAAACCCCTGCTAATTATTCAGACAGTTTAGATCTGTACTGAAATAGAGTTGAACAACACCGTTATATTAGTTGGCTGTAATGCGTAATAAATAAATGTATTGTATGGAATGATGAAACAGCAAAATAAAGTGGATGCATTAGGCTACTTACAGTAGTTTATTTATTCTGGTGTTTTATTTGCCTTCATAAGTCCGGGTTCGCACAGACACTGCTCCATCACTCCATGCATGCACGGTGGCAATCTGACCACATCATCTTTATTAATTATTATTCTGTTTATGTATGACCCTGGTGTTTAATATTCAAATCAAATTTCGCGGGAAAAATTCCCGCGCGACTCATAGTGGGAAAATGAAGTAAACACATTCAAATTCAAACTTGGCGGGAACTTTTCGCGCGCTTAGCGGGTGGTGTGGCGTCATATGACGCGTTTTGAGTCATACCGGAAGACGGAAACTGCGCGGGACATAAATAGGAGGCGCTACCGCTCTTCTGTTTGCTTCAGTGTTGTTCTGCTGCCTGGTGGAAACCACGACGGTCGTCTCAAGGTAATTATAATGCTATATGCTCTTGCACATCGGTTTTGATTACCAATGAGTTGTTTTATGAGGAAAAAACAATGCTTGGAATGGATTCAGGATCATGAAAAACCCTAGCCACGATGCAAAACTATATATTTTTATAATAGGATGAATCTAGACTTGCAATACCCTCCTTTGACAAAATAACAAAAAAAGAAGAAAGAAATCAATCTGCAATCTGCTTGTATTTAGCCATGTTAAACTCACCAACATTGCACCTCTATGGAAAGGTTGAATTATAGTCTTTCTATCTTTGTTTGATACAAATCCATAGTTTTATGGGCAGTGTCCCAATCAGTACTAACATTTTCAAGACCTCAATATAAGTATACATCATTTGCAAGTCATGTGACAAAGTATCCGAAATCAACCTAGTCTAGAAGGCATTCTTGAATTTGCCTGCATTGATAATTTGTTTACGAGGTCACCGCCATTAATATAATGTTTTCGTGCCTTCTTTGCTGGTCCCTATTAAATGGCGCACAGGAGTGAACGGGAATATCGCAACTCTCCCCTAAAAGGCTCCGGGCTATACAATCACTATACATTTATTGTTGAATTACTACAAATTGCTTACACATTTACTGCTGTATCTAGTCTACAGTACACAATCCCTAGAGAAAACATCTATGTAGTGTTCTAACTACTAAATCACTAATAAATTATCTTTTGTTTCCACACAAACCCTGAAACAAAAAGTATTCAGTAGAGAAAACCCTACATAAAATTCATGCAGGGTTTTCTCTACTGAATACTTTTTGTATTCAGTAGCCTAGTATTTTTGTATAGGCAGGGGGTAGTTTGCCCCCTGCCTATATAGAAAGTAATTAATACTTTCTATATAACAGGTACTGTGTAGAGATACAGCAGTAAATGTGTAAGCATTGTGTATTAATTCAACAATAAATGTATAGTGATTGTATAACTCTTTCCAAAAAGCCACAGTGAGGCTGAATTAATTAAGTAGCAGCCAGGTAGTGATTTGAATAGGAATTATGTAGTAATATCAGTAATGATTAAGTAGACAGTGAAACGGGCCATTTCTCTACCAAATACTACACAAATCACAGTATCACTACAAAATGACCACTCAATCGCAATAGTAAAAACACTATTGAATGAGTGATTCTATAGTGTTTTTTTTTTTTTTTTTTTTCATGAGGAAATACTTTGCAGATAGAAGGACGATAATTCAACCTTTCCATACAGCTTCAATTTTGGTGAGTTTAATGTCGTATAATACAAGCACAGCGAAGATTTTTTTTTATTGGGAGCAAATGGGGGTATTGTTGTTGTATCTCTAGATTCATTCCATTATAAAATGAAAGCCCCTAGTTAGACATGTCACATGCTACTTAATAAAAACTAAAAAAAAAAAATACATTTTTTAATATAATGGGAATGATGTGGAGTTGCAATACCCTCCATTGACTTCCTACTAATAAAACGTTACATCTGTGATCTGCTTGTATCAAACAACATTAAAGGGATATTTAAGATTTTTTTTAAGTTAAGCTTGCATGAAATACTTACATTAACACAGCAGTTGCTACTGTATTAATTGGTTGTCGGAGTCCCATGATGGGAGTTCTGCTCTGGTGTTGGTGAAATATTGAGTAGTTCCGGTCATTTTGTGGGGCCACACAGTCAAAGTAAATGAACAACTTTATTTATTGCTGTCGTATTTCTAAAATATTAGCAGATCCATGGTTCATTTTGACTGCCTGTCACATCCCTTGTGATGTCATGTGCTAATATTTAAAAAAAAAAATAATTCAACAATACAAATTATGTTGTTTTTGTGGATTCATTTACTTTTAATGTTTGGCTCCAGTGACCTTCACAAAATGACCAGAGCTACTTAAAGGGATATTTCACTGGGGAAAAAAAAAAAAAAAAAAACTTTCGGTGATTTTATCATCTACTCAGTCTCATGTGAACAACCCAGACAGTTTACAAGTTCCTTAATTCAGTATCTAGATATTTGGTATTCGTTTTAGCTGCCCCGTCCTATAAAAACCCATTATAACTTGAATCTTCATTTTAACCATAGTAGATTTTTCCTAAACCTCCAGTCGTTTTTCTGGTAACTCATATTGTCGTCCTAATATGTGAGGGGGGCTGTAGAATTTGCTGTTTTCCTTCATTTTTAAAATATTATTTTCATTTGGCCACAGACAGCGTGCCCCCAAGGCTTCTACATTTTCTAAAATGATATGTTTAAAAAATGAATGAAAACAGTAAATAAAATTCCACGCCCCCCTCATGTATTAGAACATACCTGGGCATTATGCGGCCCGGGGGCCAAATGCGGCCCTTTGGCTGGCTCTGACCGGCCCCTGAAAGGGTTTTAAACCAGTGGTCCGGGGACCATCAGTGGTCCTTGAGAGAGTTACAGGTAAATATGGAAAGTTGGTTAACCAGATGTAACTCTTAAAAATGATGTAACTCGTAAAAATGAAACCAAATGGACCCAGAAGGGTCCATTTGGTTTCATTTTTACGCTCTCAAGAGTTAAAATGTTCATTTGAATTAGCCCTAAGTCTATATAATTAGAGAATGTAAAAGATTAATGGTCATTTTGATTTGTATGTTTGACTGTTTGGTTTCCCAAACCCAGCCTGGAATTGTGGACGAAAGCAAAATAATTAGTTTTGGGGTCTGTGGTGCTAAAATGTCATCAAATGGTGGTACTCTGTGGCACAAATACTGAATAAATATAGGGCCCTGGTGTCAAAATGGTTGGTATTACTCTTACTTTTATCTCGAAATTAAATTAATATTACGCAGACTTTAGTTCAGCCTTTAGTCTTGGCCCTCCACAATATTTTCTGTTTCTCATTCGGCCCCTTGGGAAAAATAATTGCCCACCACTGTATTAGAAGGACAATATCGGTAACCTCTTATTGTGGTTAAAATTGATTTTTAAGTTAGAGTGGGTTTGTATAGGAAGGGAGCGGGGCAGCTAAAATGAGCATCAAATATCTAAACTCTGCCATGGGATCCTGGGCTGGCAATCAATTAATACAGTAGCACCAACTATATTAATGATAAATATTGCTTACAGCTTAACTTTTAAAAAACTGAACTATCCCTTTCAACTTACAACATTGCAACTGTAGGGAAAGCTTGAATTATCCATTCTATCTGCAAGGCATTTGTTTGGAAAAAAAATAATAATAACCCTACACCAAAAAAGAAACAACCTTTTTCATACCAGGGCCCACTATTTATTCTGCATTTTATCCACGGACCACCTTTGATGTTGAGTTTAGTCTTGTGAACCCAAAAACAATGATTTTCAAGTTTGTGTCCACAATTTTGAGATAAACTGGTAAAATGTTGGTCAAAATAACAATTCTCTTACAGTTTCTAATTGTGTAGATTCCTGAAGATTAAGTAATTCAGATTTTTAAATATAATTCAACTCTTGAGATCGTAAAATGAAAATGAAATGTTACAATCTCAGGAGTTACAGATCTAGTATAAGGGTCCATTTGGTTACCAACTGTCCATCATTTAGCTGGGGACCACCTGGAATCCTCTCAGGGACCACCACCTGTGGTCCCCTCCCCGGACCACCTCTTGAAAACCCCTGCAATCCAGGATTGCTGTGCAGAATTGTTCAGTGGTTTCTAATTGTGTGTGCCTTTCTTTTTCTATCTTTCCTTTCTTAGGACGGAGATGCCATGTGTGCCGCAGCCAGCCTTGCCTGCCCTCCATGCCTGACTGCGTGCCTGTCAGCCTGCCTGCAACCTGAACCAGGTGTGTACACATTTATTCCACACAACAAGGTTAACATTGCTAGTCTAGATCAGTGGTGGGCAATTATTTTTCCCAAGGGGCCAAATGAGATGCATAAAATATGTATCTCTAAAGACTAAAGGCTGAACTAAAGTCTGTGTGATATTAACTTCATTTCAAGACGAAAGTACCGTAAGAGTGAGACCAACCATTTTGACACCAGGGCCCTCTATTTATTCAGAATTTGGGCCACGGACCACTATTTGATGACATTTTAGCCCCACAGACCCCAAAACTAAAGATTTGTTGTTGTTTTTGTCCATAATACCAGGCTGGATTTCACAAACAAAACAGGAAAACATAGATCAAAAAATGACCATTTTTTACATTCTCTGGCTAATTCACATGATTAATATTTTAACTCTTGAGAGCGTAAACATGAAACCAAATGGACCCGCAAGGGTCCATTCAGTATTTAAATATTTGATGTTCATTTTAGCTATGCCACCCCCTTCCTATACAAACCCATTATAACTTAAACCTCAATTTTAACCATGATAGATTCATCAAAAACAGCATATTTTCTGCTGACTGATATTGTCCTCCTAATAAGTGAGGGGGGTGTGGCCCTAGTCGCAGCCAAACAAATAAAGCAATAATTTAAAAATAAATGGAAACGGCACATGAGAAAGCACGGCTAAAATGAGCATCAAATATCTAAATACTGAATGGAGTAACTTATAAACTGTCTGGGGTGTTCACATGAGATTGAGTAGACCACAAAATAAAAAAAAAACTTTTTGGACAGTTAAATGTCTCACCATTTGACCATCAACTCTCATCACTGGTCAGAATGTTGTGCTCTCAAATAAGAGTAACTCTGTCTCCCCCTGCTGGGCACTTCATGTAAGGAGTGAAAGAACAGGACAAAGGTGCTGTTTCTTCACCCCTAACTGTACCGTCATGCCTGCACGCCAGCACGATTCCTATGTAGACTTACTTGTATTATTAAATCTAGAGGATGTAAGTGGTTCTAAATTTGTGTGCGTCTTTTTCTGTCTATCTTCTTTCAGAACTGAGATCGCGGTAGACGCCGTTGGAAGGCTCAACCCAAGCCGATGCCCCGGGAGATCCATCCCCAAGCTTCCCCTGGGAAGCCCAGCAAGCCAAGCCAAGCAAGCCCAAGGCAGGTGGCCAGGCTCCACAGCCGGACCTTCTTGCATTCGGCCATTGCCGCCAGTGCCTTGCCTGTCAGAGAAGCCACAAGCATTGCGTGACACTGTCTGCTGCCTGTCCTGGCCTGCACGCCGTGCAATTCAAAGTTAGGGATACCCTGCCGCATACAGCCATTGCGGTCAGGCCTTGATGTCAGAGGAGCCACATTGCGTGACGCTGTCACGCAATGTGGCTTCTCTGCCTTCTGGGCCCTGGCCTGCACGCCATGCGAGGCAGGGACACCCGCGGCATACAGCCATTCGCAGCCAGGGATTCCTTGCTTTCAGAGAAGCCACATTGCGTGACACTGTCTGACTGCCTGCCCCTGGTCCTGCCCCGCCATGCCGTTAGAGACTTCCTAGGGCATACATACATGCCCGTAAGGGGGCCCACAGGTAGCCTGCCAGCATCCATCCAGCCCAGCCAGCCCTGCAAGCCCTTGAAACGAGTCATCCAGCTTGCCAGCCAGGCATCCAGACCAGGCAAGCGGCAAGTGCCGACCAGCCCCCGTGCAGCAAGGCCTAGGTACTGACCTTGCAAGGGGAGTTGCAGTCTTTCCCCCGTGCAGCCTCGCCGTCAGAAGAGAAGCCACACATTCCGTGGTATTGCCCATGACCGCTTGGAACCACTGCCTTGCTCGCTCACCTTCTTGGTCTTGTATTGCCTGGCCTCGGTCCGCCAATCTGCGAACCTGTTTCTGCCTGTCTGAACCTGGCCTGTCTGCTTGTCTCAATTCATTCTTCTTGCGCCGTGGCTGGCTGCAGCCTGGATGCTTGCACCATGCATGGCTGCCTGTGTGCCTGTCTCACCCAGCCTACCTAGTAGGCCTAAAGGCCGAAGTGTGTGTCTGGCTCTGCCTGCCTGGGCCTGCCTGCTTGGCTTGCTGGGCTCCCCAGGGGAAACCTGGCGATGGATCTCCAGGGCATCGGCTGGTCTTGATGCCTGACCAGCTGCCTGCCCGTGTGCCTGTCTGCCTGTCTGCCTGCCCGTGTGCCTGTCTGCCTGCCCGTGTGCCTGTCTGCCTGCCCGTGTTCCTGTCTGTCTGCCCTTGTGCCTGTCTGCCCTCCTGCCGCCTACAACTTGAACGAGGTCTGTAAACACTTGCTTCAGATATTAATATTACTGATCACAATCTGCCACAAAACCACATTAGCTTGCAGATCTTCTGTGTTTGGAAAATGTGTGCAGAATTTTGAATTTAGGTATACACGGCATCTGTTTCTGTTCAAATCTTTGCTACTGCGGGTCAAAATGTCACCTTGTAGGCAAACACAACTAAACATTTCCTTTTATTTGTCTCCTGTCATTTCAGAACCCGAGGCTGATACCTGTATAAGGTAGAAAGTCTGTGCTGCTACTGCTGTTTGCTGTGGAATCATTGGAACGAGGGAAGTACCAACTTGTGAAAATGTCTCATAACTTGTGAGTGCATTTTGAATTACAGTGTACTTGTTATGGACACTGCTCCATTTACATACCTGTGTTGTCTGTCTCTCTGTAATGATTTTGTGTGTTTTTAAATGTTGATGTACTGTCTGTGGGTTTAAATGTTGATGTACTGTCTGTATGGATTTAAATGTTGATGCACTTTTCCCAGGAAAGGTTTCCCCTTGTAGGACAATAAAGCATTTCTGATCCCAACTAACAGAGAAAGCAAATGATGGCCGGCATCATTTGCTTCTTTTGTTAGTGTGTTGTATTGTTTGCTGCACAATATACAGTATGCTGTGTGTCCAAGCGTGCAGCTCGGTTGAGAATGCTGTGTGTTCTTTCCATTGCGTGTCAAGTCACTGGGTTTGTCTGCTGTCACCTCAAAAAGTGTGTGGTTTGAGCAATGAGCTCAGATCAGGTTGGTGTGATCTTTCCTCTTCTCTCCTAACAGCTCTCCTCTCCTCTCTGTTAACAAGGTATGGTTCAGGGACTCTCTGAGGTCCCGTTTGGGTCCCCATGGGGTCCAACACTGGTTAATAAAGTGTGTGGAAAAACACACAAAAACACACCAAATAACCAAATAAGGTCTGCTACTCTGAGAGTGTAAAACGTGTGACCAAATGGACCGGTCCAACACTGTTAATAATAATAATAATAATAATAATAATAATAATAAATGGTAAATAATTCCAAAACAAGGTTTCAAAGTGGTTTCAAAGGTTCAACAACAATAATCATTTTATGTCATTCCAAAACCAGGTTTCAAAGTGCTTTCAAAGGTTCAACAACGATGACAAACATTTTATTTCATTCCAAAACCAGGTTTCAAAGTGCGTCACCACAATAAAACCAACGCAATTCACACAAACCGTTTGCAATACTAAAAAGGTAAATCATTGATGTGCAAGGTGGGGGTTAAAACCAAACCAAATCAAATAAGTCCTGTAAATGACAACAAAAACACAAGGCATACGGCACTGGTTGTGGTTCTTCTGGTTCACCGGAACGGGGTTCGACTCCCTGCGGTGCCCTGCTCAAAGTGTTGTTTTTTACAGGGTTTATTTGTCATTTTCTGCTCATTGTGTTGACCAATATCCAACCTCTGATTTATTTTCAGGGTGTTTATGGATCCTGACCCAAAAGAACAAGGAGGAGTGGCCTTTGCGCTTAGAGGCAGACCCAGTGTGTTGCATTGCATTGGTAACAGAATAGCGTTGATGTTCATATTTGAACAGAATATTGTTGTCACTTAGCATGACATTACAGACTGATCTGTTTTGAAGGGTAATTCCACCCGTTTTCGATATTTTATCATGTCCACACAACATCTATCAGGTATGTTAATGAATGACATAGTAAAACGTTGAAAATGGGTGGAATTCTCCTCTAACATGTTTAAAACTTGGCAGTAGTCATTAAAACAGCATTGGTTTTTTTTGTTTTTTGTTTTTGTTTTTTTCCAACCAAGGTTCATGTTTGTTATTAGAGAAAGTAAAAGATTGGTGTTAATTGTTTTACATTCCTTGCTTTCTTTAGTTTTAGGGACTTTAGCTATGGGAGGGGGCATTCCAACATTGCTAATAAACACGCTTCAGGGTCATATCTGCTGATAACTATTCTGATATTCTACAGAGGACCACAATGGAAACAAGCCTATATGCCCTATGGAGATGAGCAGTCTTGTCCTCTCGTAATGTTGCCCTTGTTCCAGAAATGGATTCCCCATTCATTTTCCTTAGACTTTCCGAAAATAATCTACATTTAATTAGCAAGAAGAAAAAAGTGGCAGGATACTTTTTTCTTCTTAGAAATGATTTGATTGTCTCAAAACATTGTGTGTTGTCATGATTTGTTGAGACCTGAGTTGTCTTTGTCCGTGGTGTAATCGGCTTATTGACCTCAATAAGTATTTAATCGATAAATAGACTATAGTAAGTCCTTTCCATATGTAGAAAGCATTATTACATTATTATTTGATTTGACTGTTGTTCCAGAGACTACAGGACAGGTACTACTAGACACGTGATTTTACTTACAGTATATTGATCTTGAATTGTAGATAAAAAAGTTTCTTTGTTATTGACTGTTGTGTCTTGAAATGAGCATGGCATTTATTACAATATATTATTATTTTTAAATATGCCTATGACAGATGGTAAATGGTGCATTTATATAGTGCCTTTATCCAATGCGCTTTACATAGATAGTAGTTCCCATTCACCCATTCACACAGCAATGGCGGAAAAAAAATCATGCAAGGTACTGACCAGCACATTGGGAGCAATTAGGGGTTAAGTTTCTTGCTCAGGGCCACATGCTGTGAAATGAACAACAAACTGACCGCTTCATGTTTTTCCATGTTTGTTCAGACTTTTTTTGTAATCCATTTTTCACCCAGTGCCAGTCACCTAACGTGATCCTGGGCTCTACACACCCTCCACCAACCTGGGGAGGCAGCGGACTGGCCTCATGCCTCCTTCAATGCATGAGGAGTCCAAGCTGCCTTCTTTTCACCTCACAGGAGGGGGGTTTCCGTGTGTATGGTTAGGTGGTGGTCCGGGGACCTACCTGATCAGTTATGCTTAGGGCCTCCAAAACACTGATGGCAGCACTGGTTTCCGGGGTTGGACGTGTTTTATACAGGTGCTGGAAAGAGACGACGGACGCAACGTCTTTCTGCCACAAGGCCGTGCGTCCTCAAGACGCAGGTCTTTGCAGCACTTTGCCGCAACGGCCATTTTTATTTCCCATCCACAGCCATGAGGCTTGACTCCTCCTTCAGTCTTCGGTACTTGTCCCAGTAGAGTTCACCTGTTCCAAAAACAAAAGTAAAACACTTATGCCGTAGAAAAGCAATATACAATTTGTATATGGGTGATTTACTCAAATATGGAATTTTAATTACCATCCAGCCAAGCGAAGTGAGCTGTTTCTCCGAAATCAGGGCTCATGGTGGGGCACTGAATTGCCAAAAAGTCAAATTCAACCTTGCTTTGGGGCAGATTCTTTAGATATGGGGTCATACAGGTAAACAAAGTTAGAAAAGTGACAGGATACATGCTTATGTGTCTGGCACACACCTATGATTGAGTGGTGCACACCTGTGACTGTCACATTCCTATAGTTAAAATTCAAAGCAACAGTGAATGCCAACAGAATGACATATTGGCACCCAGAATTTCTGGGATCAGGTATTATTGTATTATTGAATTTATTGTATGCTGATCGTGACTGCATTTCATACCTCAACTTTCCCTACTGGATGAAATTACCTGTCCTAAGCACTGTAAGGATCAAGCTTTATTTATTTATGTAATCATAGAAAACAAAATAAAAGGATGCAAATATGAAACCATACAAAATATAAACTTCATCCACAAGATAAGTATTATTCATGTTCTTTGTGAACAACCAGTGACAGTCAAACAGCCTCCCCTACAAGGTATTGGCCAATGATATCACCCACCCTACAAACATACAGTATAAGTCACCATTTAGGCTGATCAGACTAGCTATGTGATTCATGGGTTGACAGTTGACACTAACACCTGCAGGTAAATAAAAATAAAATGGTAGGGCAGGTGGAGTCTACTACCTGGTTGTGCATTTTTATTGTGAGTCCACATATATCTTACACACTTAACTTGTGTCTACGGCGTGCACTCTGGCAAATACAGCTAATCTACAAGATCACAACATCACCAGGTTGCAAAAGCCATAGGGGTGGTTTGACAAAATTAATCTGAGCCATGTAAAAGTATGTTTGGTAACTTTGGTAGCACCTTTGCGGATGTCCACAATTTCTATGGTGCATGTCAAAATTATATTTTCAAAATGTTGGGATCCTTTTAAGTTATAATGCCGTTTTATTCATTCAAAACACAAACAAAACACTATTCATACATATTATACAAGTTAAAATGAATGGTAATATTTTCAGGGGCAAGTGGATGACAGGCAAGTGCCTCTGAGGAAGTGAGTCTCGACAGTACTGTGTACTCTGTCAGCTCCTGTGATTTATGGCCTCATAAATGTGGGTATTTCAACCAACTGTTGTCTGTGTTTGTAAGATGGAATTTAATCATGTCATTGTAAAAAATGTAAAATACCACCAAGCTACTGCCACTGCCTAGCCCTACACCATACCTGGGCATTATGCGGCCCTGGGGCCAAATGCGGCCCTTTGGCTGACTCTGACCGGCCCGTGAAAGGGTACTGTGGTTTTCAACCAGTGGTCCGGGGACCACCAGTGGTTCTTGAGAGAGTTCCAGTTAAATATGGAAAGTTGGTTAACCAGA
The DNA here is from genome assembly GCA_039105355.1 of Benthosema pterotum. Lineage (NCBI taxonomy): Eukaryota > Metazoa > Chordata > Actinopteri > Myctophiformes > Myctophidae > Benthosema > Benthosema pterotum. The sequence goes on along the minus strand of CM076980.1, from coordinate 8,144,118 downwards.
TGTAACTCTTTGAGAGCGTAAACATGAAACCAAATGGACCCTTGCGGGTCCATTTGGTTTCATGTTTACACTCTCAAGAGTTAAAATATTCATCATCTGAATTAGCCCAAAGTCTGCACAATCAGAGAATGTGAAAGAATGGCCATTTTTGATCTATGTTTGCCTGTTTTGTTTGTGAACTCCAGCCTGGAAAAATAAATCTTTAGTTTTGGGTCTGTGGGGCTAAAATTTCATCAAATGGTGTTCCTCTGTGCCTCAAATACTGAATATGTAGAGGGCCCTGGTGTCAAAAATTAAAGGTCCTGGTGTCAAATTAAATTAATATCACGCAGACTTTAGTTCAGCCTTTAGTCTTGGCCCTCCACAGTATTTTATGTATCTCATTTGGCCCCTTGGGAAAAATAATTGCCCAGCCCTGCCCTCCACCATAATAAGGAAATAAGTTACCCATTCCTCGCGGCAGGTGGCGCTGTGAGGTGACAGCAGACCAGTGACGTCACGCCGCTGCTCGGGGTCAGAGTTGAAACAGTGCTGTGGATCCAACATGGCGGCGACCAAACGAGTGCTTTATGTTGGTGAGGATCATTTAAAATAAAACACATTTCTGCATGTTGTTGTCTCTTTTTAGCCAAGACGCGTAAATAAATACATGTAAATACATGTGGTTTCACTTGTCTTACATTTATTTGAGTTAGTTGTGACTTTTATATATCATGTTTTTTTTTTCTTTGAGACTCACATACTTCTCATTCTCCCGCTGGGACTCTTTTGTATAGAGCAGTGGTTTTCAACCATTTTCATACCACGGACCACTATTTATTCAGCATTTGATGCACGGACCACCATTTGAGGACATTTTTAGCCCCACAGACCCCAAAACCTAAGACAATTCCCGGCTGGATTTCTAGTTGTGTTGACTTGAGTTAATTCAGATGGTGGATATTTAATTAACTCTTGAGGGTGTAAAATGAAACCAAATGGACCTTTGCGGGTCCATTTGGCTTCATTTTTACACACTCACCAGTGGTCCTCCCAGGGACCACTGGTGCAGAGGAGGGTATGTATTCTGCCCCATGACCCATGACCTCATGGCTACCTTAACCATGTTGTTGACTTTATTTTTAAGCTGGACAGATAGTGAGCTATACCAAGCCGCCATGCTGTACATAATTAAGCTGCCAAGTACCGCATTATAAAAAGTCAACATAATGTTTGTACTCACTCCGAACAATCTTAGTCTACGGAGAAAGTGGAGTCTTTGTGCTAGTTTACTACACAAGTGATCGACCTGAATGTTCCATTTCAGCTGGTTATCAAGTTGAACTCCCAGATACTTATAGGAACTGACCTGTTCAATGCTGCACCCTGCGATGACTACAGGGTCATGGGCTCTGTTGGTGTGAGATCAAAGATCATTTCCTTTGTTTTATTACTGTTCCAAATCAAACTGTTTTCCTTGGGAAACAAAAGACTAGCACAGAAACAGACTAGCATAGAAGTGTTGTGTCTAGATTAACAACCTGCTACAGACATAATCAATCAAAACTCCGGGGCAAGTGCAAGTCAGGTTCTACTTGCCCTCAGGTCATGGTCACTTGCCCCCAAAATATATCGTAAATGTTTTGTTTAAGTCACAATCAGCTACATAACTTGTAAATAAATCGGTGGTTCCCACATGTGGTCACGGACTCAGGCGTCTGTGATTCCAGCTAAATGATAGTTTGGAACCAAATGGACCTGGGAGAGAGATAGCTAGAAAGCAGGGAAAGACGCAGAGCGCAATGACCACCTTCAAGACGTATATCTTGTGTTGTGTTATAGCAAACTAAGTCGCACACTTGCCCGATCGGGCAACCAAGTAGTAGTCTTCACTTGCCCGACCATTTTTTTACTTGCCCCGGGCAAGTGTTAGCTTCAACCCCTGATAGCCTTTATCCAGACGCTTTACATAGATTGTGCATCGCATTCACCCATTCACACACACACACACACATTCATACACTGATGGCAGTGGAAACCGTGCAAGGTACATACTAGCACATCAGGAGCAATTAGGGGTTCAGTGTCTTGCTCAAGGACACTTCGACACTAACCCTGCAGGAGCCCGGGATCGAGCCAGCAACCTTGCGGTTACCATCCGGTGACTCTACCCCTGAGCCACTGCCGCTCAGCGGCAGTGGCTGTCAGAAGTTAATCCCCACCTCCCCTTTTAAACTTTTCTTTGGTGCATTTCTGTAAGATATGTGTTGTGTTTGTGACAGGTGGCCTGGCAGAGGAGGTGGATGAGAAGGTGATGCATGCAGCCTTCATTCCCTTCGGTGACATCACAGACATTCAGATCCCATTAGATTATGAAACGGGTAAGGCATTAATTAATTAATTAATTATGTTTGTTGTTTAAGTGTCATAATAGTGTACCATTTGTTCATTTACTGCACTAGATTCTAGTTTCTGATGCTTGATTCTAGTTCCGGCGCTAGATTCTATTTTCCAAAGGTAGATTTGAGTTTTTGCCGACAGATTCTACTTTCTGTCGCTAGATTCTAGTTTCTGACACTAGATTCTTTTCATGTGTTCTCCTGTGTAATAGGACCCCCATCTAAACAAATGTTCTAGGGCTAATATAAATAGCATACGAATCCTGCATTGTTTTAACTTATCTTTGTTCTATATCTTACCTTTTCAGAGAAGCACAGAGGATTTGCCTTCATTGAATTTGAGCTGGCAGAGGTAAGTCACTGCTACCGTGTGAAGTGATATAGACTTATGTTGTTGTACTGTAGATTATTCAGGGCCGGATCTAGAGTGGGCAGGGGTGGGCAGAGCCCACGGAAACGTGCATTCTGTCCACCCAATGAAAGGTAATATCAGTGGTTTTCAACCAGTTGTCCGGGTACCACCAGTGGTCCTTGGGAGAGTTCCAAGTGGAAAGTTGGTTAACCAGATGTTACTCTTTGAGAGTGTAAAAATGAAACCAAATGGACCCGCAAGGGTCCATTCATTTCATTGAAGAGTTAAAATATTCACCATCTGAATTAGCCCAAGTCTACACAACTAGAGAATGTAGAAGATTAATGCTTATGGTCATGTTTGCCTGTTTTGTTTTCCAAATCCAGCCTGGTATTGTGGACAAAAGCAAAAGAAATCTTTAGTTTTGGGGTCTGTGGGGCTAAAACGTCATTGAATGGTGTTCCGTGGCTCAAATACGAATAAATAGTGGGCCCTGGTGTCAAAAAGGTTGAAAACCACTGCTTCATATAAAACTTGGGAGTTGCCCACCCTGCCATTCTTCCAGCCCACCCTAGTAGGGCTGGCTAAATCCGGCCCTGAGATTATAGAGGCCTTTCTCAGTCCCATACTCAGAAAGGAGCGGCCATCTTGTTGGTAAACAAGTGTGAAGTGTTCAATGGAATGCATTCTACTAAAACTACTACTACTAGCAGTACTACGACTAGCACCACGCCTCCTCCTCCTCCTACTACTACTGCTGACAGTACTACCACTAATACTACTACTACTACTACTACTGGCAGTACTACTAGTGGCAGTACTACTACTACAAGCCCCACTACTACAGGCAGTACTACCACTACTAGCAGTACTACTACTGGCAGTACGACCACTACTACTAGCAGTACTACTACTGGCAGTACTAGTACTACTACCAGCAGTACGACTACTGGCAGTACTACTACTACTACTGGCAGTACTACCACTACTAGCAGTACTACTACTGGCAGTACTACTACTGGCAGTACTACTACTACTACTACTAGCAGTACGACTACTGGCAGTACTACTACTACTGCTAGCAGTACTACTACTGGCAGTACTACTACTACTAGCAGTACTACTACTAGCATCACTCCTACTACTACTAATAATAATGGCAATACTACTAGCAGTACTACTACTACTACTACTACTACTACTACTAGCAGTACTACTACTACTACTACTACTACTACTACTACTACTACTAGCAGTACTACTACTACTAGCAGTACTACTACTACTACTAGCACTACTACTACTACTAGCAGTACTACTACTACTAGCAGACTACTACTACTACTACATGCTAACAATAGCATGATAATGATAATATGCTAATGATAGCATGCTAATGTCAACATGCTAATGCTAGCATTAGCATGTTAGCATTAGCATGTTAGCATTAGCATGTTGGCATGTTAGCATTGACATGTTAGCATTAGCATGTTGGCATGTTAGCATTGACATGTTAGCATTAGCATGTTAGCATGTTAGCATTAGCATGTTAGCATTAGTATTTTAGCATTAGCATGTTAGCATGTTAGCATTAGCATGTTCGGGTTAGAATGTTAGCATTAGCATGTTAGCATGTTGCTAGCATTAGCATTGGTAGCAGTAGTAGTAGTAGTGCTAGTAGTATAGTAGTACTAGGTCTGCTAGTAGTAGTAGTAGTAGTAGTAGTAGTAGCAGTATTGCTATTAGTAGTGGTACTAGTACTGCTAGTAGTAGTAGTAGTTGTTGTCATTGTAGTAGTAGCTCCTCTCCACCTTTCATCACATCCATTGCTGGTGTGTGTAGTTATTGCTATTAGTACTAGTATTAGTACTAGAAGTATTACTGCTAGTAGTAGTAGGAGTGGTAGTAGTATTGCTAGTAGTAGTAGTAGTAGTAGTTGTTGTTGTTGTAGTAGTAGTAGTATCTCCCCTCTGCCTGTCATCACATCCATTGCTGGCATGTGTAGTTACTGCTATTAGTACTACTAGTAGTACTACTAGTAGTAGTAGTAGTAGTAGTAGTAGTAGTAGTAGTGCTAGTAGTATCTTCTCTCCGCCTGTCATTGCATCCACATTCCATTGAATATAACTTATGGCTTACCATCAAGATGGCCGCCATCCCCTCAGAGTATGGGATATATAGGTCTCAGAAAGGCCTCTATTGGTTCCCTTTTTATACTGATGAAGACATGAAGTTCCACCTCAGTAAATATTTGTACCCCCATATTAATAACCAGTGTTGGGCAATATTACTTAGGAGAGTAATATCTTTACTTTACCCCCTAGAAAAAGTAATAATATGACATTACTTATTACTTTAAGAATAATACATTACATATTACAATATTACTTTCCCCAGTCCCCCCTCCCTCCGTGAAAGGAATAGAGATTTACAACACAATATGATTAGTAACAACTTGCAACATACGACACGACATACACCTTGTAGTGTATGTCATGTATGCGGAATGCTGTGGTGGATTACGATCTACAAACCACTGCACATTTTTGTTATCTGTTGATAGCTTGTTCTATTTTCACGTGCATCAAAAAGCTAATGCTAAAGTAATGAGGCATGTTTTGGCAGAGTAACATTACTTACTGGCAGAGTAATATCTTTACTTTTGCTAGGAAAGGTAATTATATTACAGTAATATGTAATACTGTTAATAACTGATGTTAAAATGCAGGAGTGTTTAGAACCTTCTGCTATAGAGCTTTGAGGAGCAGGATCTACTCTTTCTGTTCTATTCCAAAGCAAATAAATGCTACTGCTCTGTCAAAACTCACTAATCGGCACCAAACTGATGATATTTCGAACGTGCTCATCCGCTCTGAAATCTATTCTATAGGTGTGCTGTCATGCTCATTTTAGCATGGCTGGATAGCTTATTTCAACCAAATGCTTCATATTTTTTCCCCTTTTTTGGGGTTTTGTCTACCACCAGAGGTAGAACCGAGTAGATTGCCACCTTGTGGGCGTTGTAGGTCATAGCTTTGTCAGTGTGTATGTGTTTGATCTCGGAGGCTGTGCATTTGTGATGAACGTTTCTTTCTGGATGTCGTCTTCCATAGGATGCAGCGGCGGCCATTGACAACATGGTGAGTAAAAACCACCTGACTTGCTTAAACTCCTTTGAAGCTGTATTGTTAAACACATTTTAAAGGAAAAATACCTTTTTTTTTTTTTTTACACATTGTTTTTATACAACGATGTGCATTACCAGTGGTTAAGTGATGCACGATCCACCCATACTGTAACGTGTCATATATCCTCTTCCAGAACGAGTCGGAGCTTTTTGGACGAACAATCCGCGTAAACATCGCCAAACCCATGAGAATCAAGGAGGGCTCTTCCCGGCCAGGTGATTAGTATTTATTTGTATGTAGTATAAAAGATGTGTCCTACAGCTTTGACTTGAACTGACTGAACTGACTGAACTGGAATGGATCTATGGATGTGAATAATCTCTGACTCCCTCCTGTCCTCCCCTGTCCCTCAGTGTGGTCCGATGACGACTGGTTGAAGAAGTTCTCTGGGAAAACGGCCGAGGAGGGGGAGACGGAGGAGTCCGCCGGGGCCGCCGCCACCACCGCCACGCAAGATGTGAGAATGCAGTCTTTTCTGTTCTGTGCTGGTGTCACAGTCTTGTCTGGTCTGTCTCGGTTGTCCGGGAACCACCAGTAGTTCTTGAGGGGCTTCCAGATGTACCCTTAAAAAAATTTAACTCTTGAGAGCTCTTGACAACTCATGAGATGGTCTCAAGAGTTGCGTCATTGTTACATATTTGCATTTCTCATTTTACACACAATTAGAGGATGCAGAAGAATTGTTATATTGATAAAATACTTAGTTTTAGTCAATAGGTGATCCATGAATCAAAAGCCATGTAAATAGTGGCCCCTGACAGTTTTCCGTGATGCTCCTTTAAAACCACGAGCCCCACAATTATATCTATTTGGCCGCGGACCCTCAGGCATCTAAAAATATGTTGTTCCAGGTGCAAATACTTCATATACCTCAATACCTCAAAAGTATGCGAAAACATTGTTCTATATTCAAAGATCTGCTTCACATTACATTTCCGATTTTTTTTTTTGGTCACCAGGGTGAGCCCCCAGCCAAGAAGGGCAGAGTCAACCCTCAGGTCTACATGGACATAAAGATTGGAAACAAGCCGGCAGGGAGACTTCGATTCCTACTGCGAGCAGACATCGTTCCTATGACTGCAGGTATATCTCTCTCCTCCTATTAAATTCAGCTTTCCGGTAGAGTCTGACAGAAGGCAGGTTTATAACATTGTTTGGGGGGAATAACAGGTTGTTGCATGCCTGATGGAGCCACATGTATGATTATAAAAGGTGTCTTCTTTTCTTGTAGAGAACTTCCGCTGCCTGTGTACACATGAGAAAGGCTTTGGGTTCAAAGGCAGGTGAGTCAATAGAGGTTCTTTTTGTCGTTAAATAGTCTTTCAAACTACTGTCTGGGTTAAAGGAATTATGACTTATTTCATCTTTGTTTGTGTTGGGTCTTGTGGCAGCTGCTTCCACCGTATCATCCCTCAGTTCATGTGTCAGGGAGGCGACTTCACCAACCACAACGGAACCGGCGGAAAGTCCATCTACGGTCGCAAGTTTGACGACGAGAACTTTGTCCTCAAACACACGGCTCCAGGTGAGACCTGAGTTGTTTTAAGTGCACGTTAATATTCCAATTGCTGGGATTATTCAGGATGAGGCACACATTTGATGTTTGCACACGCATAACTAGTTTGTTATGTAATTTACAACGTTGAGCAAAACATTATTTATGCAGGTTAAATTGCCGACAGAAATCGGAGTGTGAGAAGATTGTACATTTAAAACAGATTCTACAGAATCCTGATGGTTCCTGAAAAATAAATCAGTGGTGCTCAAACATTTTTATGTCAAGAAACCACAGAATTACCTGTATTTACAACCTTAAATACACTGTATGACGCGACAAGCTCATAGCGCACCACCAAGCGGCGCACTATGAGCTTGTAGTTCCGATATTCTTGAAATATCATGAGCATTTTACAGGAACTAGTAGTTCCAAGGACAATTTCTTTTAGTTTGAGGGACAACATTTTAGTTCCAGGGACAACATTTAACCCATTGTGTCCTGATCAGATTCTAGTTTCTGATGCTAGATTCTAGTTCACAGCGCTAGATTCTAGTTTCCGATGCTAGATTTTAGTTCCTCATGCTAGATTCTAGTCCCCCACGCTAGATTCTAGTTCCTCTCAGTAGATTGTAGTTTCTGAAGTTAGATTCCAGTTTGTGACACTAAATTCTAGTTCCTGTCGCGAGACTCTAGTTTTTCTGGAAAAACTCTCTTTCTGTGTCGGTGATGCTCATTGACTCTGAATTGAATTAACACATTAATCATGTCACCAAGACTGCCTTTTTTCACCTTAGAAACATTGCACGAATCAGAGCCTATCTGTCAATGGATGATGCTAAAACCCTGATCCACGCCTTTGTATTTTCCCGGCTTGACTACTGCAATGCACTCTTCTCTGGCCTCCCCAAGAAAACAACTGACAGATTACAACTAGTCCAAAACGCAGCAGCCAGAGTCTTAACTAAAACTAAGATGAGAGAACATATTACTCCTGTCCTAGCCTCACTACATTGGCTACCTCGTTGTGTTTAGAATTGATTTTAAAATTCCTTTACTTGTCTATAATGCGCTTAATGGTCTTGCACCTTCCTACCTACATGACTGCCTGCCTAAGTATGTCCCAGGCCGTCCCCTCAGGTCTTCCACTGCTGGCCTGCTTGCGGTGCCCAAAATGGCAACTAAAAAACACGGTGAAGCAGCCTTTTGCTTCTATGGACCGACGGCGTGGAACAAACTCCCATTATACATTCGACAGGCAGCCTCTGTAGACATTTTTAAAGCACAGCTCAAGACGTATTTCTATGCACTTGCTTTTAACTGATTCTCTGTGATTTTATATTTTATGATTTTATATTTTATGCCTTATTTCAGGTCCTCACTGTACTGCTTCTTTGATGTATTTTAATGATCTCTTTAATTCATTCCCACTATTTTTTGTCTTCTTCTCTATTGCAATGTAAAGCACTTTGAGTTGCATTTTATGTCATGAAAGGTGCTGTACAAATAAAGATTATTATTATTATTATATTTCATACCCAGAAATATCTAGTATTTAGCTGCACACCCCCCATCTGAAAACATGTTGTTCTAGGGATCCCCCAGAAGCAAAGATTGAGTTAAAAATGTTTGCTTCCGAAAGAATGTATTCAAAGATTTGAGACACATTTTTACAATTTTTCAAAAATAGCAGATATGAGCTTGTAGATCTTCTATTTTTCAACGGCTAAAACACCAAAACGCGTTCAGTACAGAAAGGTTTAAGTTCCAGGGACAACATTTTAGTTCAGGGACAACATTTTATTCCAGGGACAAAATTTATTTGTGAATCCTCCATTCGGGACCTCCATTTGGCCTCGATACAGAACGGTTTAACCAAGCTTCTCTTTGGGTCATGTAGGACAGCTCTCCATGGCCAACTCTGGTCCAAACAGCAACGGCTCTCAGTTCTTCATCACAACGGACAAGACGGACTGGCTGGATGGCAAGCATGTGGTGTTTGGAGACCTGATAGAGGGCATGGATGTGGTCCGTGCAATGGAGGTAAGAAAAAGAAGTCTGTATGTTTTACCTTTTCAACAACAACTAGCACTTTGCTAAATGCCACCCCAAAAATCGCCTCTCCCTCTGTCATTTCTCGTATTTCTAGTTTAATTAAATGGTGTCATGCAATTTTTGTACAGCCTATGGCAGTCCTGGTTGACTAGATTTTAGAAGAGCTGTTGATGCTCTTGCTATTGAAATGGTCATTTACTGCTATTTATGTGGAGAAGTCCTGTCATTTAACTCTATTGGGAGGTGAATGACAGCTTGCCCTGTTCACTCACTGCTGACTTGCCTACTGGACATGGACAGGTTGGGGAGGGATTGGCAAAGGGATAAAATGGTTCTCGCAGTTTCTTCCCCAAAACATCAGAGCCTTATACTCCTCATAAAATGAGTTGAAAATCACTTTTTTTTATCTGTGTCTATTGTTTTTGAATGTGACAAGCAATATAGTGTATCGTGGTAGTGACAATTTGAAAAAAAAGAAAAAGAAAAAAAAAAAAGATTCTGATGCATCATTATCAGTGAGACTGTCCAAGTAGTGGACATGCTAGTGTGATAGTCACCATGATCTCATGTCTTGTGTCCGTACAGGCTCAAGGGTCAAAAGATGGCAAGACCAAGCAGAAGGTGATCATCTCTGACTGTGGAGAATATGTATGAATGAGAAAGGTGTGTGTGTGTGTGTGTGTGTGTGTGTGTGTGTGTGTGTGTGTGTGTGTGTGTGTGTGTGTGTGTGTGTGTGTGTGTGTGTGTGTGTGTGTGTGTGTGTGTGTGTGTGTGATGACAGATGGGACAGTGTTTGTCTCTACTACACTTGGGAGCTTGTTCTCTGTCATGTAAATATTTCAATAAACCTTTTTTTTATTATTAAGAATAGGAACCAAATTGTATTTCTTTCTCATGGCTGGTGTGCATATTTTTGTAACTATGTCAAATGCCTCATGAGAAATACCAGCATTTGTTCATCTGGTTTGTAAGTTATCCCTTATGAAAAAAACACTATTGAATCACTACTCATTCAATAGTGTTTTTGCTATTGAGATTGAGTAGTTATTTGTGTAGTGATTTCAGTAGTAAAATGAAGAGAAATGGCCTGTTTCACTACTTAATCAGTACTGATAATTACTGCATAATTCCTATTCAAATCACTACCTGGCTGCTACTTAATTACTTCAGCCTCACTATTGGCTTTTTGGAAAGAGCTATACAATCACTATAGCTTTATTGTTGAATTACTACACAATGCTTACACATTTACTGCTGTATCTCTACACAATCCCTTTAGAAAATATGTATGCAGTGTTTTCACTACTGAATTACTTTTTGTTTTTACACAAACAAAAAGTAATTCAGTAGTGAAAACACTACATAAATATTTTCTATAGTCATCGCAATAGCAAAAACACTATTGAATGAGTAGTGATTCAATAGTGTTTTTTCTTTATCGCTTCAAAATGAAACAAAACCATAGGCGTCTAATATAGTCGCATAACACTGTTAAGAGGTTTGCTAAAGGCAATATAGGTCATCAAGGCTATATACAAGAGTAATGTCTTGTTGTAATCCTCCGCAGCATGTCTTGTTTACATTGAAGCAGAAAGCATGCATGTGTGGACAGGAATTAAAACAAATCTTTGGGCGTTGGGCTCTGCCTACTCCTCTTGTTATGCACATAGACATAAACAGAACCAGAATTCTGTCATTGTTTTCTGCAGTGTACCATATGCAAATTTAAAATTACACGCTATCCTCAGAAATTTGACATTTCTGACATGTGTTTTATTCATATTCTTGTCTAGAGTAAAGACCCAGCATAGGAGTTTTCTTTTTTTGACCGTTATGGAGATTACTATAATGTACTGTATTTTTGTCTGGCATACATTTATTTACAGAGAAACGAGTTGGTCCACTCCTCACAGTAAAACCGTTAACTGTTTTTAATGGAACGCTTCTACCTTGTCTCATAAGGTCATTAAGGACAGGAGCAGGGAAGGGTTCAGTATCTGTCCAATCACACTGGTTTGTGAACCCATTCAACCATGTTGGATGGGTTCAGGGCAGGCTACCTGAAATGCACTTTTTAGGGCTTAGCAAAAAAAAAAAAAAAAAAACTTAGCCAAGGAGTGTTTTTCTATTTTTCTTTCTAATAAACTACTTCTTGAATTGATTGATTTTTGCTTTTGTCCACAATTCCAGGCTGGATTTGGGGGGGAAACAAAACAGTCAAGCATACAGATCAAAAATGACCAATTACTCTTCTACATTCTCTAGTTGTGTAGACCTGGGGGACTAATTCAAATGATGATTAATGTAAACATAAAACCAAATGAAACCCCATACTTTGACATTTCATATGCCTTTATATAGGTTTTCGGTGGTACCTCAATGTCCTATGCCTGCATTTTATAAGATCCACAGATTATTATTGTTATTATTGTTATTTGGGTGACCATAAATATTACAAACCTTGAACGGCTGCTATTGCAATTTATTTGGAATCACCCCATTTTATAGTTTAGAATAAACTAGCTTACGTGAAACTTATTCAAGCGCTCAGGAATTTCAAAAGCCCTATGAATAATTTTGGACTATTTGAACACAACATGGGGGGGGGGGACTTTGCCTGTATCATATTCACAATGTAACAGTGAGCCATTTTTGGATAAACTGCTGATATTACTTTCTGGAAGGATCCCTTCACTTTTGTGCGGAGATCTTGGCCTTACTACTATTCAGCCAGTAGGTGTCACCACAAAGTCCCAGTGGAATGACCAAGGGAGATCAGAGCAGTCAGACAGACAGACAGACAGACAGACAGACAGACAGACAGACAGACAGACAGACAGACAGACAGCAGACAGACGACCAGGAAGAATTCCATCACAGCCACCACCATGCCTCTGGCATGATGCCAGCCAGCCACTATGACTTCCCAGCCCAAATCCTGAACTCTGTTGGAACAAGTTGCCTATTTATTGGTTCTGATATTTGATCAGAATCAACAACTACGTCCACAACTACGTCCAATATTTGGACTGTCGATGTGGGGGTATAGTTATCATGTATATAGGCTATAGCTCTGGCCCATAGCTCCACTGCTTCAGGGGCGTTATGGACCAGACTAGTTGTATTACAAAGCGTAATTATGGCGGGTGGCGCCTTTAATGTACATGATTTGGGTATGAACAGAGCAGTGAGAGGCTGCCCTGGAGAGAAGCAGACTGGTGGGTCTCAGAGACAGCCTGCAGGCCACACCTGGGCAGGTCCGTCCGAACAGCTACTAAACATCCATCAGCTCCACCCACTGATCCTCCTCCGTCAGTGCGTCTGTTCAGAGAAGCTCCTGAGATTGTCCACGGATCGGATCCGCTCTGCTCCTCCGCTCCGCTTCCTTCCACACACATTATCCCAACGAAAAGAGCGTCTTTTTGTAAGTATTATTCAAAGAAACCCACCTTGTGGTTATTATGTATTTACATATAACATTTTGTTGTTGTTTAAATGGCAACATTTCGGCAATGTTGGTTTATTATGGATACGCGCTGTTACGCATGGAATGTAGTTTAACTATAACAACCGGTGAGACTGTCTGTAGCACAGCACTCAGCTAGTGGCTGGAAAAAACTATTGTTTTTGTTTGTTTCATCGTATTTCGTAGGCATATCGCGCCGTTGTGTGTGCGCGTGTTTGTATGTTATGTAGGCCTAGGCTATGTGTGAGTCTTATTTTGTGAATGTAAGTGAGCCAACTTTAAAGAAAAAACTATAACAAATGTTTGATCACTTTATAATAAATCTATCTCTTGGATATAACCTAACAATAGGTATCCAGTATAGTATAAATAACATTACTTACGCATGTAATATTATCTTGGCTTTATTATAACACCATGCAGAGGTTTCACCGTCTAGTTAATAAATGTTTTTGTTTTTATAGGATACTGTATGTACTGTAGGCGTAATGTAGGGTATCCTAGTCATATCTAACATTACCCATTTATTTCTTATAACTTGATTAAACACCAGAGGTTTGACCGTTTATTAATAAATTCTGGCTGTATTTCTTTGTTTTTGTTATAGAAGATATGTAGGCCTAATGTAACACAACTGCATGTATCCCAGTCCTATCTAACATTACTTATCCATTTACTTCTTATAACTTGATTAAACACCAGAGGTTTGACTGGCAGGTACTGGCTGTATGTCTTTTTAGGAGCTGCATCTTAACATAGCTGCATCTTATCTTATGCCTGTCTATTAATTGCCCATGTATTCGTTATATCTTTATTAAACACCAGAGGTGTTTGACTGTCAGATCTGTATTTCTATAGTTATTTTTAGGAGATATGTAACATAACTGCATCTATCCATCCCTGACTATTACTTGTCCATGCATTCCTTACAGCTTTATTAAACACCATACTGTAGGTTTGACTGTGGCTAAGCTTAGTGTACTGAACGCGTTTTGGTGTTCTAAGCATTATGTTTTAACTATTGAAAAATAGCAGATCTACAAGCTCACAGCGCGCCACCGAGTGGCGCGCTATGAGCTTGTATCTCTGCTATTTTTGAAAAATCGTGAAAACGTGGTGCAAATCTTTGAATATTATGTTATTCAGAAACTAGAAATCTAGACAGGACACAATGGGTTAAACACCATACTGTAGGTTTGACTGTCTGGTTAATAACACATTGTGTCTGTCTGTCTTCCAATCCTGCAGGGTGAGTGTCTGTGAGTCCAGCTCACCACCAGCACCATGAACTGGGCCTTCCTCCAGGGCCTCCTCAGCGGGGTCAACAAGTACTCCACGGCGTTCGGCCGCGTGTGGCTGTCCATCGTCTTCCTCTTCCGGGTGATGGTGTTCGTGGTGGCCGCCGAGAAGGTAGTAGTAGTAGTAGTAGTAGTAGGTTTTTATTTCGGCACTTAATGAAAAGCTTTACACAAATGAAAAGCATGAAAGAAAAGGAAAAAAATAAATAAATAAAAGAGTAAAATTTACATATGTTGATATATACAGATAATTGTACAGTCCGTACTGGTGCCGAAAGGGTATAGGCAGAAGCCGAAGCTTATTAATGCCTACCCCTTACGCTGTAAAAAAAATTACAGCATGTTAAATGATAATTGCATACGTTGGAGGCCCAAGAAAATGGGAATATCAAACAGTAAAGTTAGTAGATGGTTGTAGAATAGGATGAATACATGTTATGTGGTTTATTGACCACAGAACATGTAAACGTGGACAACATGTCTCAGACACCATAATCTGGGGCTGATCGGCCACAGACTATGGTTCTGGTGTTTGTATTTGCCATCGTTGATGGTCATATTGGGTGATTATTTATTAATGTGAGCGTGCTACATTACAATTGAGTTATAACATATTATGTTATACTACGTATTTTATACAGAATATATATATTGTATATATGCATATACATATAGCAATGTCGCAATAATAATAATGACAAGGCTATATCATGGTATCTCTTTGTATTTTTCCAGTATCTTATATTTGTACATCTTTTTGAATGTGAAAGGTGTGGGGCGACGAGCAGAAGGACTTCAAGTGCAACACGGCGCAGCCGGGCTGCCACAACGTCTGCTACGACCACTTCTTCCCCGTGTCGCACGTGCGTCTCTGGGCGCTGCAGCTCATCTTCGTCACCTGCCCCTCCTTCCTGGTGGTGATGCACGTGGCCTACCGCGAGGACCGCGAGCGCAAGAACCGCGCCAAGCACGGCGAGAACTGCCGCCGCCTCTACAAGGACACGGGCAAGAAGCGCGGCGGCCTGTGGTGGACCTACGTGCTCACGCTGGTCTTCAAGATCGCGGTGGACGTCACCTTCGTCTACCTGCTGTACCGCATCTACGAGGGCTACGACTTCCCCTCGCTCATCAAGTGCGAGCAGAAGCCCTGCCCCAACCAGGTAGGTGGTGGTGGAGGACGATTCGCTTACCTGAATTGATTTATATTGTGATTCTTAGTTATGCTGTGATGCGATTTGATATATTGCTTTTTTCCAACAAATGACTGTGCTTTTATTATAAATTGTGCATTTATAGGCCTATAGCGCCTTTATCCAAAGTGCTTCACATACAGTAGCTCGTGCATCACATTCACCCATTCACACACAGATTCATACACTGATGGCAGTGGAAACCATGCAAGGCACCTACTAGCACATCAGGAGCCATTATGGGTTCAGTGTCTTGATCAAGGACACATTCACACTAACTCTGTGGGAGCCCGGGATCAAACCGGCAACCTTGTGGTTACCATCCAAATGGACCCGTCATGGTTCCATTTGTACACCCTCAGAAAAATTTGTACGCCCTCAGAAAAATCTCCTAAAAGAAAAATCATTAACAAGCACAATACAAACACGACTTGATAATGTCAGCATCAAATAAAATACAGTACAGTAAAATGTTGAAAATGGGCGGAATTCCCCTTTAAAACGGCATGGACCATGACAGGTTCAATCAACTAGAACATCTTCAAGCAATTTTAAACCATATAGATAAAAAGTTCAATCATACACTCCAATGCTGCCTGATCACATCGGTCAGTCTTTCTGACATGAACACATTTTGAACATGATGTTGAACCTGGCGATTCGATGTGGATATCATGGCATTAAGAATTGCGATATACCTGTAGATATTGGCATATTGATTTATTTTTCCCACCCCTACTTTGAACCAGGTGGACTGCTTCATCGCCCGACCCACTGAGAAGAGGATCTTCACGATCTTCATGGTGGTCACCAGCCTGGTGTGTGTCCTGCTCTCTTGCTTCGAGATCATCTACCTGGTGGGCAAGCGCTGCCGCGAGTGCTTCACCGCCGTGCACCACACGCGCCACGTCATGGCCGCCGCCGGCAGCGGCCAGACGGGCAGCCTGGTGGAGGCCAACACGCTGCGGCTGACGGGGAAAGGCACGCCCGAAACGCCGGCGCCTTCCTACAGCGTGGCCATCGCTTAATGGCGGCCGCAACGGCGTCGGGGGCAAAGGAGAAGACTTTATGTTTAAGGAGACTCCACAAGGAGCGAATGGGGACGGCCGTGATGACCGGCCAATGGAGATGACAGACACACCGTCACTCTCTCCAACCTCAAGGCCACTTCTCTTCAAGAGACTCTTCAAGACATAATAGTCTGTTCCAAGACTGAACTATAATGAATCGATATTGCTGTTATCGCTTCATAACAGTGTTTATATTGCCATGTGGATCAACCAAATGAACCCTACCGTTAGGGCCGGCCGCCGGATTTAGCCAGCTCTACTAGGGTGGGCTGGAGGAATGGCTGGAGGGAGGACTCCCAACGTTTTTTATATCAATGAACCCCAAACCAACACCTTATTGTCCCCATTTGAAGAGATATGCCAGCAACCCCCATAAGAGAAGATGTGCACGGCTCTAGCAGTGATGAGAAATGATAAATGGTTCAGATATTTCGTGATATTTATAAATTGGGACAGAAAAGACCCATAACCTTTGATTGGGTGGGCTAGATGCACATTCTGCCCCCCCTCTAGATCCGGCCTTGCATCCCATCCTTCAAAGATGGACGACCTACAAGCTCATGTTGCCTTGTGAGCTCGTAGATCAGCTCAGACAATGGCCCTTTTGGGACCTTTAGAGAACCAAGTATATAAAAGAGCCCCGTGGAAGCTCTTTTATAGGGTTTAAGTTCTCAGTTCAGCATTAAAAAGAAAAGCAAGTAGATTTGGTAACCTCATGTCACCAGACTTTCCACCAAAGAGGAAAGCCTAGTCTGTGTTCTAACATTGCTGTGTGAACCAGTCTGGAACGGAGCGGATGGTGAATTTATGTCATGTTGTAGTTTGATTTGACATATTTTACCATCCGCTCCAGGCTGGTTCATATACCTGAAAGGGAATGCTGCCCAGGATAAGACTCGGTGCAATGGAGTGTGAGACAAACTGCCTTGGGGTTTAAATAAACACGTCATCTGAAGATTGTTACGATTACCAAGTGTTTTAAAGGAAATACTTGTTCACCAGTGCCACACCTCAAACTGTGTCATGGTGTTTCGTATGCTATTTGTTCAACTTCATTGGCCGTGCCTTGAAACCTGCAGGACTTTCATTGTTGTTTAGATTTACATATTTGAAGTTGGTCGAATTCTTTAGTCAGTTTAAAACCAGATAAGTAAGTTCAGAAGAAAGCTCTTCTAAAAAAAAAAAGCTCACAGCACACCAGAAAAAGGTTGGAGAGTTTTGATTTAGAAGGCATTTGTAGAAATCCTCAGGTCGTCATGGGATAAAGGTAAACATCATACATTATCCATCAGATATCCACATTATTGATCCCATTATTAAAGGCCTATTCATAGTCCAGTTCTCAGTGAACAGGTGACCACCAAAACGGTGCTTAGTAAGAACAGATGTGTTGTGAGAGGTCACCACCGTTTTCAAGATGTTTTTTTTTTAATAGCAGAACTACCGCACAAGCTCATACGTTGGCTCATCATTTTGTATGTTTTTTTGTAATGGCTAAAATGTTAAATAACAGTTAAAGAGGCTTTATAAGACTGTTCTCGTCATGTAGAGAATGATCTCAGGACTGAGGAGCTGCTGGGACTCCTGTAAACACAAGCGTTTATGTATATCAGGATGTTTTTATGAATGTAAACAGTAAGGAGCGGCGTGGCTGCACATGTTTTTTTTAAAAACAAGTTTTCATTAAAATGTAATGTTTCAAATTGTGTTGTAAAAGCTGTTTCTATTGGACAAGACAGGAGGTCAAACAGTCAACATCTGGGGCATTATTGTACAGTATTTATGTTGCAGATAGACTCCAATCTTTCCATGGACAAACGTCTAAATACATAATCCACAATGTTTAGTTATCTGTAACTCAGACCATTTTACAATCTGATTTAAATTACACGTTTACGGTGTTCACTGACATTACTTAAATTCCTTATGTATTTTTTACATAAGTACCGTATTGTCTCGAATTTAAGACAACCCTCATTTGTGGGAAAAAGAAGATTGAATGTCAAATAATATGGTCCCCAAATATAAGACGACTGCATTTCCTTTAGGATATTTCCATTGGAAAAAACACTGTCTTATATTCAGACCAGGGTATACAGTATAACCAGTCCTTTGTCACAAATAGACGAACTGTAAAAAGAGAGTGGCGACACGCTTCGATCTTGCATCTCTCGCTTCGCACCTGCACTGGAGTCTTGCTGTCAATGCTAGCGGATGGGCGACATTGGTTTGTTTGGAACTATGTAAGTTCCAAACATCCACCTTTCAGCCAATAGCCGTCATCATGTGCGCTTTTCAGCCAATAGCTGTCTCTTTTCAGCCGTAGCATTTGGAGTCAACGGGAGTGTCGCTACTCTCTTTCATTTCAGATACTCTAGTCACAAGTATGAACTTTTTTTATGGGTCTCAAACTGCAATTCTTTTTAGAATGTACAGTAGATGCCATAGGGCAGGGGTTTTCAACAGGTGGTCCGGGGACAACCAGTGGTCCTTGAGAGGGTTCCAGGTGGTCCCCAGCTAAGTTGTTTAACCAGATGTAACTCTTGAGAACGTAAAAATGAAACCAAATGGACCCTTGCGGGTCCATTTGGTTTCATTTTTACACTCTCAAGAGTTAAAATATTCATAATCTGAATTAGCATCGCTTAATTAAGAAGTTTACACTGTTTCGTTGGCAAAATACAGCCTGGAATTGTGGACAAAACCAAGAGAATTCTTTAGTTTTAGGTCTTTGGGGTGAAAATGTAATCGAATGATGGTCCGTGGCTCAAATCCTGAATAAGTGGTGGTCCCTGGGATGAAAAAGGTTGAAAACCCCTGCCATAGGGTGTAGATGCTCATGTAGCTGGTGAATTCACACACAGACACCGTAATGGTTTTAGTTTGGTATTTTCCTAAGAGCAGAGGTGGGGTCATCTCACCCACCACCGTGATGCACTGATTTGTCATTGGTGACGAGGAGACCCACCCAGTGGAGGCATTTCACCTCTGTCACTACTGTAGTGATAGCGTGTTGATTATACACTGTGATAGGAGACAAATCATGTGAGGTAACAGGTGAACGAGGCCCTTTTTTAGATATAAAAGTGTGGGTCGGCCGACTCGGCCTATTCCTTCACAATTTAAATTCAAAGGAGCTTTATTGGCATGAAAAAACAAACGTCTACATTGACAACGCAAGTGTCACAAATACAATATAATAAAAAACAGTTGAAAATAGGGAAAGTATATACAGTTGGAGTGGATATCGCATTTCGTAAACAGAGTTATGTCACATTGCAATGTTTTATACATGTTGTAATGTAAAGCATATTTTTCTTTAAAAAATAGCAGCAATTATTTGCAATCTTTTGGGGACAAATGGCTTCATTTTTCCTCAAGGCTATACCAAATAACTCCATAACTCCAGGGCCATATGATACATATAGTAGTCCTTAGGGTGGTTGTATTTCATCGGCCACAGCAGTTCACAAATCTTGCTGCAGTGTTTGCACAGTTTTTCATCATTCGTCATAGTTTTGCAATCTCAGAGTTAACACTGCGGTTTTGTCTGTGTGGGACAAGTGGATCAATCCACCTTAGTATACAATGAATCGCTCAACAAGCAGCATATAGACACTTGTATTTCTATTTTCAAAAATATCAATGCTTTCAAGTGCTTTACCTAAGAATACGACCCACACGCCTTCAGGAAAGTGGAATGTAATGGCCAGAACACTGATGCCAGGTTGAATACGTGGCTAAAGCCCAACTACTGTAGGATCCACCTGAGAATGTTAAGCTGGGCTCACCATTCCACTCTTAGACAAAATACTTAAAGGGGTATTCCACCCATTCTTTCCCCACACATTTTTCTGTTCCATTTGTTCGCTCTCAGAAAAAAGAAGCGTCCAAAGAAATCCATTAACATGGTGAAAATACATCTTGATGATGTCATCAAGATGTTGCACCATGTTAGTGGTTTTCTTCAGACCTCCATTTCTTGGGAACACAGCATGGGGGAACTTTCTTTATCATGTCCACCCAGCACCTCTAGGCTATACTAATGACATTTCTTTGATTTTGTGGATGTCTAATGGCTAATAAGACCCTGCCTGGGGTCTTAGTCTTATTATCTTCTTCACTACATAATTTCCCATGTACTTGAGTCATGTGCAGACAGTGAACAACAGTCTCTTTCCTGTTGCCATGCTTGGGTCTGCATGCTGAAACACGTCCGCCGCCCATGCAGAGCAGAGCGGGGGTTGACTGACTCACACATGGGGAAGCATTCCTTCAGGTGCGCTCCTTCGGCAAACTGCCTGGACCAGTTCTTCATTCTGAAGGAACTTTTCCACCCTTTTCTCTGTGTTTTTTTTTTTCTTCCTAAGCCAGTTTTGACTCCAGTTTGTGTTGCCAAGGCAGGAAGATATACTGTTTAGATTATGTGCATGATGACTCCAGCTCACATATACAGTAGGCCAGGGGTGCCCAAAAGGTAGATTGTGATCTACCAGTAGATCACACAGGCCATGCAGGTAGATCACATGACGGTCCCCTAAAAAGTATAGATCTGTAACTCTTGAGAGCGTTAAAATCGAGTTAAATTATATTTAAACATCTGAATTACATAATTTTCAAGAGTCCACACAATTACAAAATGGAGAATGATTGTTAGTTTTGACCAATGTTTTGCCAGTTTTTGTTCGCAATTGTGGACGAAAACATGAAAGTTCTTAGTTTTGGGTGCAAGACACTAAGCTCAACATCACGAACTGTCAACTTAAACCTCAAATACTGTTTTCAAACGTCAGTAATAGCATATACAGCAAAACCTTCCAATTCTCCCCCTCTATTTTTCATTATAAGTGCATTATTCTTAAACACTATAACACTAAGTAACACCATCACCACCAGTGTTGGGAATATTACTATACCTTGTTAATGTATTACTTATTACTTATTACCTTCATTTTAAAGCAATATATTGTATTACAATATTGCTGTCTGAGCAAGTGTAATATATTAATATTACTATTACATATTACTTAAAAGAAAAATGTTGTGCAAAATATATAATTAAATATTTAGTGTCACTATTAATCAAATATTGTGTAGGCCAGTGGCATAGCTACAATAAAGAAAGCGCACTTGGCTATCTGGGAAATCCATATGAAATCAACTTGAAAAAACGTCCTCCTGAATAAATAATTTGATGACAAATTATAGACAATAAGTAATTATTTAACTTCTGCAGTTGTCAAGAACATTTCACAAGAACATTTTCAACGAGAAAGATTGACAGAAAGTAATATTGAAAGTAATGCAGTAATGCAGAAAGAAAAGTATAATATATTAGATTGTTTTTGTTAAGTAATATATTTATATTACAAGTTACTGCATTTTGGTAATATATTATGTAATATATTGAGTTACGTAGTGCACATGTCCCAACACTGATCACCACTATATTTCAAAGCTCAAACTTTCTAGGGTGCCTTGAAATGGATTTTCAGTAATGGAAAAATCTCATTTTGGATGTGTAGATCTTGTTGAGCCGGTCATTTTGAAAGTAGCTCTCAAGTCAAAAAAGTGTGGGCACCCCTGGTTTAGATTATGTGCATGATGACTCCAGCTCATATATACAGTAGGCCTACGCCATAAAGAAGCTTTCCTGAAAAAACAAAAGTACAGGTGGTTGGTATAGGCCAGGGGAGCCCAAGACAATATAGTGTGCTTGCATGGGGCAACTGTAAGGCAACAGCATATTAGATATGATTCATTATATAGGTTTACTGATTTGGCTCCCACAGCTCTAGAAGGGTGTAGTAAGTTGACAGCAGAAAACATGAGTAAACATATGATCTCAAGGCTCAGAGCAGGAGCTTCTAAGATGCTGAGATAATGTGAGATAAGTTGTGTGTCCTCATTTTTCCCCACACAGTGTACGTTTCCTCAAATCTGTATGCAAATTACATCCTGCACATATATGTTAAATATGTTATTTCGGAAGCAAACTTTTTTGACTCAAATCTTTACTTCTAGGGGATCCCTAGAACAACATGTTTTCAGATGGGGTTCCGCAGCCAAATATAGATCTGTTGGAAATATAACATTTTGGTGTGGTTAAAAGGCCTAATTAAACATATACAGTAAATATGTTGACCAAGACCATTCCATTGGCTATCAAGAAAATAAAAAGCATGGCCCTTTACGCCAGAAAGGTTGCCGACCCCTGGACTATATAGGTCTACTATTATGGTAAAATCTATATTGTTTTAGTGACGGTCTGATAAGGACTGCGTTTCAGCAGATCGCAACCCTCTAGTACAGGGATTTTCAACAGGTGGTCCCCAGGCTAGATGATTGAAAGTTTGTAAACCAGATGTAACTCTTTGATAGCGTAAACATGAAACCAAATGGACCCGCAAGCGTCCATTTGGTTTCATGTATATGCTCTCAAGAGTTAAATCTGAATCAGCCCAAATCTACACAACTACAGAATGTAGAAGATTAATGGTCACTTTGATCTGTATGTTTGACTGTTTTGTTTCTGAAATCCAGCCATGATGAAGCCATCCATTGTGGACAAAAGCAAAAGAAATCTTCAGTTTTGGGGTCTGCATGTGGGGCTAAAATGTCATTAAATGCAGGTACGTGGCTCAAATTCCGAATAAATAAAGGGCCCTGGTATCAAAAAGGTTGAAAACCCCTGCTCTAGTACTTGAAAGCTTATAGTTATTTCAAAGAGTGCCATTATAATCAAGCCCTAGCCCATTATGTACTCTTCTTTTCACCCCTGTTGTTGCATAAGGTCCTTGTTGCTTTGTTAGTGTGTGTGTGAATAGAGAAGACAAGCACACTGAGCTGGCATGTTCTGGCATGGAGTTATAAACCAGCAGATGTTTTAATGTTCCCTTCCACAGTGCCTGAAGAATGTAATGTTATGGTTGTTGTATAACAAACACAGGTCACCGCAGAATAGACGTATTGGGTCGGTCGGTGGTTGCTCCAGGCCCACATGTGCAGCATGCAGAGCTGACTGTCTGAGGCCCAGTTTTTATTGTGACAAACCTGACCGTGGGAAGAAAACTTATCTCCCATTCCACGTGTGAAAGAAAGTTTGGTTGTAAAAGTAGGTGGGATCGATGGATGCTGGATAATCTGATGATTGTAGGTGCAGTGCAGTGCCAGATGGGGGTTATGACCGTTATACGCTGTTGTTTACTGCTTTCTGTACTGCAATGCATTTTGGCGTATCTAAGCATTATATTGTATATCTGCTATATGAAAAATAGCAGATCTACAAGCTCATATCTTGTACGCAGGTCTGCTATTTTTTGAAAAATACATGAAAAAGTGTCGCAAATCTTTGAATACATTACTTCGGAAGCAAACTTTTTTTTACTCAAATCTTTACTTCTGAGGGATCCCTAGAACAACTTGTTTTCAGATGGGGGTCCGCAGCCAAATATAGATAATTCTGGTGGTCCTGGGATAAGATATGTTGAGGATCACCGACACAGAAACATAGATTTTTAAAAGAAAAAAATTCTAGTGTCAGAAAAAAAAAAGTAGCATCATAAACCATAATCTAGCCTCAGAAACTAGAATCCAGTGTCTTGTCAGTGTTGTTGATCAGTCGCCTTAGCTGTACACCAACAAAAAATAATCGAAAAAGCTCTGAAATGTTACAGTTGAGTGTGTTGTAAACAATAGCTTCTACTACTGGGTCTGGAAGAACAGGTAACAGGATAAGGAGTTTAGTCCTGATGAAAGGCCCTGTTAACTGATCCTCTCCGCCCATCATGGTACTTGGCACCCTCGGGCCAACCCCCCCCCCCCCCCCCCCCCCCTACACCCGCCTCTCTCTTTCTCCTCATAACAACACAGATGTTATCTAGACCTGCAGGGGCGGATTTAGGCAGGGGCATGGGGGGGCAATGCCCCCCTAAATACCCAGTCTGCCCCCACCAAACACGATGCCACTTGCAAAAAAACTGATGTTATTATTGACGCTTTACTAACTTGACTAATAAAAGTCCTGTAACCGAAAATGGTATGGGTGTGGCGATGAAGCCGCCCCCATAGCCTACCATTTTCTCTTGCCCCTCCAACATGTTCTCTTGCCCCCCCAAATGGGACATGTTATATCCGCCCCTGACACTCTGACTGGAGCACTGTCTCTAGGCCAGTGCATGGTTTTCAACCTTTTACATACCAGGGCCCACTATTTATTCAGCATTTGAGCCACGGACCACCATTTGAAGACATTTTAACCCCACATACCCCAAAACTAAAGAGTTCTTTATTTGCTTTTGTCCACAATTCCAGGCTGGACTTCGGAAAAAACAAAACAGTCAAACATACAGATCAAAATGACCATTAATCTTATACATTCTCTAGTTGTGTAGACTTTGGGCTAATTCGCATGGTGAATGAGAGTGTAAACATGAAACCAAATGGACCCGCAAGGGTCCATTTGGTTTCATTTTTTTACATTCTCAAAGAGTTAGCCTATACATCTGATTAACCAGATGTTAATTTAGCCTGGGCACCTAAATGTCCAGAACCTGGAGCTCTCTCAAGGACCACTGGTGGTCCCCAGACCACTGGTTGCAAACCACTGATATTACCTTTCATTGGGTGGGCAGGATGCTCTCTCTGCCCACCCCTGCCTCCCTCTAGATCCGGCCCTGCTACACGCAGCAACAAAGACTGACGAAATGAAATGAACACACGTTTAAACCGTTTTTTGTTTTTTGTTTTTTTGCCCACGTCCAGGGTGTGTCTGCCCTGTGCCCGCCTCTGTCTGACGTAGATTAACGTTTTACAGATCTGAAAAAATAAAGACACGTTGAAACAAGTTTAAAGTAAAGAAATAAATAAAAGAGATTTTGCAGTGGAGTCATGAGGGGGAGGAGGGGGGATTAGGAATGTACACAAAAAACAGGCCTGAGCATTTCCCCACAAATGTTGGAGCTTTATTTTACCTTCTATGAATGAACTCACGTTGTAGAGCCCAGTGGTTTCCAAAGTGGGACCAGGTGTAGGTGGACCCTCCCGGGGTCCTGCATGCAGGAGGTCCCAAACTAACCCTTGTGGTTCTGTAATTCTGAGAGTGTACACATTTAACCGCAGTTGGATCATTCCAGAGTCAAATTAACATTGATTTTACTCCTATAAGTTTGGGGTCTCAGAGATTGAACATTAAACGGGGGTCTGTGGACTAATGCTTTCCAAGTTGAGAGGGTCTTTGAAATTTAATGGGTTGAGAATAACTTGAGAATAAAGAGATGTAAAAATCTTCTCTCATGGGGATCACTGGCATATTCCAGGCATTCTTCAAATAGTGGTCTTCAAAGCTAAATAGTGTCAATTTGGGGGTCCTTGTCCTTGACATGAAAAGGTTTAGGAATCCTAAAAGCCAATTAAGTGCACAGGAACAGTGTTTTCAACTAATATGCACTAATATGACAGTGTATAATATAGGCTATGTGCAAACATTTTTGGTGAGGTGAATTAGGACACGCGCGCGCACACGCGCACACGCACACACACACACACACACACACACACACACACACACACACACACACACACACACACACACACACACACACACACACACACACACACACACACGACCACCGTTCTTGTTTGCAAAGTTCTCAGTGTGAATCTGTGATTGATCAATCGATCGATCGATTGGTTGATTGGTTGATTGACTGATATCAGTGAATGGTTTATTGGACATAAATTTAAAGACAGCAACAGAGTAGGCCTACGGCCAAGGACCCCCAGTTCAGATTTAAGGGACAAAACAACAACAAAAAGCCCTAGCAGACCGGTTTCCACTTATGCCCTAAATACAATCAGTTCATAGACAGTTATCAGCAGGTATTTCTGCTGATAACTCAGATATTTCCATAATGCAAATGTTCAGCGTGCGAGAGAGAGAGGAGGGAGAGACACAGAGAGAGGAGGGTTCTAACATCTGGGCGTTCTGAAACGCCATTCTTCCGTAAACCACACCCACTGGCCAACCTCACGGCGCGTCTGTCTCGGACAGTGAGCGTTCTACCTGTAAAGAACACTATACTGGAGGTGGATGATCTGGTCGCAAAAGAGAACGATAAACTCTATTGTTATTAACCAGGAGGAGACTTTTAAAAGCAGCAACAACACCCTTAACGTGTCCGCGAGCTGACCATGGATTGATACTACTTTGGTAAGTAGAAAGATGAACTTGTTTCCATTCGAACTTGTGGGGATGGAACGGGAACTGAAACGCGCAAAGTTGTTGCGAGTAACTTTGAGGAGAGGAATGGAAGCAGAGCGTCAGAGATGCGTTAGCCTGCTATCTTTCAGCGAAACGAGTTTGGTTCGTAGTTCGTACTTTAAATCTATTATAATATGGCCGCAAACAACAGGACAGTACGAGGCAACAGGGACTCTGTAAAACACCTCATATACCCTGTGCGTAAAGTGATTTATTTTAAAGATGCCGCAGATGTTTTACATATTTTATTGTCACTAGTATTATGGCAAGAGATCTAAAGATCCAACGATCTGCCTTAAATAATATCTACCTATAATCCAATGTAGACCATCGATACGTAACGGATTTATTAATTGATTGATTGATTAATTGATTGATTGGTTGTTCGATTAATTGGATTCACTCTTAACTGTTTACAGGGATTAAAAAAACTCAGGAAAGAGGTAGCCTATCAAGATTGTTTCCATTGGGGTCCTTCCTATTCAAATCGCCACAAATGAACTGAAAATAGGCTAATCATTAAGTAGAACTCTTTAACAATACATTTAAGGAAATTGTGTGTTTCACGGAACAGTTAATCTTAGGCCTAGGGTCATATTTCCACCACTGTGACATCTCATGGTCTGTTGGCATCTCTGTGGTACTGACTGTGTCTCAACAGGTTGGTTCCATGGGGAATTCCACCTATTTTCAACATTTTACTATGCTACTATACCTTAGGTGTTGTGTGGAAATCCCCCCCCCCCCCCCCCCATTCTGTGGGAGGGAGAACTGGAGGTCTGAATAAAATCATTAACATGGTGAAACACAACTTGATGACATGTGAGATATGTCAGTCACATGTGTTTCACCATGTGACTGATTTTTAGATCTATAATTCTAGGAAACACAAATGGTGTCTTTTATTATTATTTCCATACAACACCTCTAAGGTATATTAATGGCAGTAAAATGTTGAAATGTGTGGAATAACCCCTTTAAGACAGACAGTTTTTCCTTTATCTCAGATTGGGCTCCATGAGGTACAAAACTGTCGTTCTTTTTAAGGTGGGGTCCAGGTTCCTTGAGGGGGGTCTAATTTGACCCTCACCCAGAGTTAGTGTTGAAGTGTCCTTGAGCAAGACACTGAACCTCTAGTCTAGGCTCTAGTTGCTCCAGGTTGGTGCCTTGCATGGTGCCATCTGGCATAACTGTATGAATGTGAGTGGGTACTTCCTGGATGCAAATCCCACAATGCTTTGGTGCACTGCACCTCCTGAATGGAAACAGGAGAGGTGCTGTCAAATACTGAGACAACAGGTTGTGCAGGAAATGCATTGTCACTGCAGTATTTTGTAATTAATGCAGACCATTGAAACGTAAATCGACATTAAGTAAATACGTGGTGTTTATCTGTTGTTGATAAGCCTAGATACAGTACATACATACAGTAGGCTACATGCATACATGCACTCTACCCCTGAGCGGTGGCTGGAGTGGCTGGATGGTAACCACAAGGTTGTCGGTTTGAACCCAGGGCTCCCCCAGAGTTAGCGCGTTGATGTGTCCCTGAGCAAAACACTGAACCCCTAATTGTTCCCGATGCACTGGGGTCAGTACCTTGCATGGTTTCCTCCGCCATAAGCGGCAGAATAGGATCCGCAATATATGTAAAGCACCTTGGATAAAGGTGCTATATAAATGCACCATTTGACTATGTTGTTGGTGTGATCGTTATATATAGTTTACCAAGGTGTAGATTCTGGACATTTATTTAATGTATTGGAGATGTATAGTTTCCCTGGCACAAAAGGAGGAAATAAAAACTACAAAAACTAAATAAGCATAATTTCTAGGAAACACAGAACAGGGGAAAATTTTCCTCATGTCCACACAACATCTCTAAGGTATACTAATGACATCGTAAAATGTTGAAAATGGGTGCTAATTCCCCTTTAACATTTTTTCTTTGTTGCAAAAACAATGTCATGTCCCTTTAAGGGTAAGAGTGAGGGCCCTTGAAATTTACAAGTCTGAGAATATACTCATGACCACACGTTGTTCCCTCTTCCCTTCCACAGGTTTTGGGGGTGAACTACAAGCCCAGCGACAGAACTACAAGACAGCTGACAATCTCCTCCCATCCCACCCCAGACCATGGACTGGAAGACGTTCCAGGCGCTCCTCAGCGGAGTCAACAAGTACTCCACGGCGTTCGGCCGGATCTGGCTGTCGGTGGTGTTCGTGTTCCGGGTGATGGTGTACGTGGTGGCGGCGGAGCGCGTGTGGGGCGACGAGCAGAAGGACTTCGACTGCAACACCAAGCAGCCGGGCTGCGCCAACGTGTGCTACGACCACTTCTTCCCCATCTCTCACATCCGCCTGTGGGCGCTGCAGCTCATCTTCGTCAGCTGCCCCTCCTTCATGGTGGTCATGCACGTGGCCTACCGCGACGAGCGAGAGCGCAAGTACCAGGTAGGTGTATTCTAGGTGTGGGCAAAAAAAACCCTGATATGCCAAATATATCACAGTTCTTAATGTCGATTAATCAATGATAAATTCTTCTATTAACACCGCGTCACAACGTTGGCTGGTGCGTTATCCAAACAAATGTATCACATCAAAAAAAAGGAGGTGGGTCGCACGACAGGTTGCAGGAGAGTTGTAGTTTATTAATTTCTGCTTACATTTCTTTGTGTGCATCTACTGCAACGTACAAAGAAATGTAAGCAGAAATTAATAAACTACAACTCTCCTGCAACCTGTCGTGCGACCCACCTCCTTTTTTGATGTGATTAATCAATGATATCAATATTGAATCGCCAGGTTCCAAAATTGATTTTTTTATTTATTTATGTCGGCCTGTTCATTAATTTGGTCATGTCAGAAAGACTGACTGATGTTATCGGGCTGCATTGATGTGTATGATTGAACTTTTTGTTATTTATATTATTAGAATTTTAGTTTTAAGGGGGAATTCCACCCATGTACCTTAGATGTGTTGTGTGGACATTCCTAAAAGGGAGGTCTGAAAGAAATCGTTAACATGAAACACAACTTGATGTCATCGTCAAGTTGTGTTTGTGTTTTATTTGTTAATGATTTTTCTTTTAGGACCTTTTTTTCTGAGGGTGTACAAATGGAACCCAACGGACCCGTTGGTTCCATTTGTACGCTCTCCGAAAAAATCTTGAAAATGGATGGAATTCCCCTTTAAAATGATCTAGCATGATAAAAGCGCAGTCATTTGTGGCAAAAAATGCGGTATATCGAATCAAATCACAGCATAGTTAAGAATCGCACTATAAATAAATTCAGTAGCCTAAATATCGATATTGTATCATATCGTTAGGTAAGTGAATCGACCTGTCTGAAGTGAGTGGCCTGTGTGACCCTGGCCTGTGTGTGTCTGTGTGTTAGGCAACAGCGCAATAGTTACACTTGAAGGTTGTCCAATGATCTGTGGGTCGACCCGTTGGCGGTTTGAATCCCGGCTCCTCCTCTATATGTCCAGGTGTCCTTGGGCACCGAACCCAAACTGCTCCCCATGTGCTGGTGGTCGGTACCTTGCATGGTTTCTTTCCGCCATTGGTGTGTGAATGGGTGAATATAATGCATTATGCAAAGCGTCTTGGATAAAGGTGCTATAGAAATGCACTATTTAGGTGCTGAACAAATGCTATAAAAAACAACATTGTTTTCGTGCTCGGATACAGCAGGGACACACATAGCTGTCTATTGGAGTGTTTGCACCACTCAAAACAAAGTCAAAGCTCTTTTTGTCGCATTCTTGGACGTTTAGCATCAGCTTTTTTGTTTTAGGAACACCATTTTGGTGTTAGGAGATTTATTAATGTAAAGCTTGGATGGAACAAAAAGGCAGATTGTTTTCTTTGTGTGAAATGGAGTTCAAACTTCGAAAAAGTTTTTATTTGATTGTAAGTGCTATAAAGTCCACAAAGGCTGGGCAGCTCTGCTTCATGACACAAATAAAGTGTCAGTCTATCTGGCTATCTATCTAATGCAGGGAATAGAACAATTGGTACAAGGTGAGGGCCGGAGCCTCTGGACTGTGTTTCAACACCGGTTTATGAGGAAGTCCCAGGGAAACAGCAAACGTGATTTTCCTTCAAAAATCATGAATGTCCCTGATAGCAAGATAAATGTAAAGATGAAACTGCATGTATTCAAAACTGATTGCTTTATTAAAGGTCAGTTTCATGTTCTATGATCCTCATCATGCACTGCTTTCATAGTAAAATGAAAAAGTAAATCAATTGAGCTGAGAAAGTAAAACAATTAGTTCCATTCATGATGTGGGCAATATACCAGAGGCCCAGTTCGAATAGTAATTAAATATCATCCCGCAGGCCGAAGACAGTTAATTTGCGGGCCTGATGTTGAGTTTGACACGTGTGATCTAATCTATGTAATCCAGAGGTGCCCACACTTTTTTGGCTTGAGAGCTACTTTCAAAATGACCGTCTCAACAAGATCTACACATCAAAAATGTTATTGAAAATCCATTTCGAGGCCCCCTAAAAAGTTAGAGCTTTGAAATAGTTGGTGATGGTGTTACTTACTGTTATAGCGCTTAAGAATAATGCACTTATAATGAAAAATAGAGGGAGAGAATTGGCAGGTTTTCCTGTATATGCTATTAATGACGTTTGAAAACAGTATTTGAGGTTTGAGTTGACAGTTCGTGAACTAAGAACTTACACGTTTTTGTCCACAATTGGGAAAGAGAACTGGCAAAACGTTGGTCAAAATAACAATTATCCTCCGTTTCCTAATTGTGTGGACTCTTGAAAATCACGTAATTCAGAAGTTTAAATATAAGTTAACTCTTGAGTTAGGGTTAGGGTTGTAACTCTCAAGAGTTACACATCTATAAGGGTCCAAGTGCTGGGAGGGACTGTCATGTGATCTACCTGTACGGCCCTGACATTGTAATCTTATCTATCTCCCAGGCTAAGCACGGCGAGAGCGCCAGGCTGTACCAGAACACGGGCAAGAAGCACGGCGGCCTGTGGTGGACCTACCTGCTGAGCCTGTTCGTGAAGACGGGCATCGAGCTGGCCTTCCTCTACCTCCTGCACCGCATCTACGACAGCTTCTACCTGCCGCGGCTGGTCAAGTGCGAGGTGAAGCCCTGCCCCAACGTGGTGGACTGCTACATCGGCCACCCCACCGAGAAGAAGGTGTTCACCTACTTCATGGTGGGCGCCTCGGCCCTCTGCATCGTGCTCAACGTCTGCGAGATCATCTACCTCATCTCCAAGCGCGTGGTGCGCTGCGCCAACAAGCTGAAGCGCCGCGGCGGCGGCGGGCGCCACATGCACCACCACCACCACCACCAGGGCGGCGGCGGCGAGTACAAGGACGACACGTCGGACAACAACTACAACAACATCCGCATGTCCAGGCTGGACCTGAAGGACAGGCCTCCTCCCTCCTTCAAGTCGGCGTACAGGCCGACGGCACTCAAACTGTCGCAGGAGCTGCGCGCCTCGGCGCCCAACCTGACGCTGCGCGATGAGAAGAGCTAAAGCCGGGTTTTGGAGGAGGTGCGGGATGGAAGTTTGAGAACTCATTGAAGACTTAACAGAAGCGGACCGGGGCTCTCATGCCAAGCTCTGGAGCACCTTATAGAAGCTGCCATGCTCTGGTGAAGCTCACGGCTGGATTTTACCCCGAGTGGTGCCCTTTTAACTTATTTCTCAGGCCTGTTTTACAAGTCAAACGTCCACGATTTATACAAGGAGTCAAATCGGATTTGTCAATATTACGCCACATTGTGCTCTGAAACAATAAAAGACTTTTTTAACGCTCTGAAAACTCAGCCCAGCCTTTATTTGAACATTCCAGTGAAGATGTCTGGCCAGGACTATAGGGAGTCGGGGCGTGATGGGAGGGGAGAGGCGATGGAAAGACTCCGTCATGGACACGGAGGCAGGTATTACGGAGAGACACACCTGTGAGAGGTATTCACCCACACAGCCAATCCTGCGGCGGGGCCCAGGCACTCTGTTGTTGTCTCCATAGTATTACAACAAACACGCATTTCAAGTTAGCACTTAATAGAAGAACACTTGCTAGTCTATTCAAGCAGCTGACTTGATGACGTGTTTGTAGTCCCGTCAAGACACGACTTGCCTCCTTGAATGACAAATCTAACACTTCACATGGACTATGATTGTTTAGAGCCGATACAGAGACTTGCGGATGCTATGCCTGATTTATACATAATGATGGTGTGAAAATAGATGATCTACTACAAGTCCGTAATACTTTACAGATGCAACACATCCGTTTGTTGATCTGCTATTTTAAACACTGCCGAGCAATGGAATGTAATTCAAGTATACGTTGTAGTTTAATGTTATCAGTAATTAACTTTTTTTTTACTTTGTTCAATGGAATTATTACAGTACAAAACAGTACATACAGTATATCTAACATACACATACCGGTTTGTAACTTGTATGTTATCTCAAGCGTGCTCATGCTGCTGGGTCTCAGGTTTTATACTGCACAGCTTCTCTTACTCGTACATGCTGTATTGGAGCGTCTGTGTTTTGATGTGTTTGTACACAACCTTTCCCGGTCTCTAAGTCCACTGTTGACTTAAACGAGGCTGAAGGAATGCTGCCGTTTAATTCTGCCATATTGGATCAGCTGGAGCGCTACAGTACACTACGGGAGAGAGAGAGGAGACACAGGAGATGACTCATTGATCTGTGAGGTCATCTGATGGACGCACAACGACTACGAAAATCAGCTGGAAAATGTCATCCCCGGTGGCGCACTCAATGTTTATATATCTGACGTTTTTTTATTATTATAAATAAAGTATTAAAATTATCACTAGGATTTGTGCCTTTTGTTTATTTGGTTCATTTGCTAGGATCCCCATTATCTGTGCCTTAGAGAACTACTAGTCTTCCTGGTGTTCACATTAGAAACATTACCTACATTTAAAATGTGCATTTTAACAAAGAAACACAAGAAATACATACAGTTGTGCTTCGCCCAGCAGATATGGGAGTTTTTTTTTTACTGTACTGTTTTTTAAATCTCTGTGGGTGATGTCTTGGTACAGTGGATAGATGGTTAGGAAGTGTAGCTTGGTTCCGTTTCAACTTCGTTTTGTGTGCAGTGGGTGCATAGTCTGTCTTCTCTAGGGATGTAGGTCTGCCTATGGTGGCCATTCCCAATCGCAAAACTGTTCACTGAGTCTGTACTATACTGTAAGTTAGATTTTTCTTTGTTTTGGGTCGGTCACAGTGCTCAGGTATTCTGCCATGGTGTATTCTCTGATTAGGGCCAGAGGATTTTAGTTTACTGTTTTTGTCTTTCCTCTTTCTTTCCAATCTGTCAGACATTTTTACTTTTGTTGTTTTCATAATTGTGTTTGTTCCAAGGGTTTTCTATCTTGTGGCTTCTATGTGTTTGTGAACAGCGTTCCAGAGCTAATTTGGTGAGCGGA
The DNA here is from genome assembly GCA_039105355.1 of Benthosema pterotum. Classification (NCBI taxonomy): domain Eukaryota; kingdom Metazoa; phylum Chordata; class Actinopteri; order Myctophiformes; family Myctophidae; genus Benthosema; species Benthosema pterotum. The sequence goes on along the minus strand of CM076980.1, from coordinate 8,109,894 downwards.
TACGTCTCAAGAGTTTTGCTGTCTGAGTGGCTTGTGTTTGTCACTTTCTTTTTAGGTGCTTGTACAACTCAAGTGCACCCTTTTGTATTTTAATTATGAGCAGGTACAAATACACTGGTGTAGGTTACTAAGTTTAAATCACAGTTACATTTGCATTTCCAGTTTTGACACCCGAGACCATTCTTATCTGTCAATCTGTCAGGGCCAGGGGGGGTTTGAGTTGTACTTTCACCAGCCCTCCAGACTTCAATGACATCTCAGATGATTCACCAACATTCTCATGTCTCCGCCAATGCACATTTTCCAAGTTGCTGTGAAATACCTTAAAGGATTTGTTTTGTGAGCGACAATGAGTGTTTTTCAGCTGGTAGACGTTTTAGTGACCTGACGATGGGTGTTGTAAGCAATAAGAATCTCAGTCCACCAGTCGGTCTTGTTCAGCAGGTTCCAACAAGGTGTGGAGAAGCAAACACTTTAGTGAGGTTGTTTGCTCGTAATCAATCCTTTCACACTATCATTGTAGCATTTTGTGATTTTTACGATGATTTGTGCAGAAAAAACTAAACGTTGTACAGCACCCTAGTCAAAAAATCCTATAGGATTCCAATAGAAAAATCTTAAAGATTTTGGAACAATCCTATTAGATTTCCAATAGGATTCCAATAGATTTCCCCAAAATCCTATATGAATCCTATAGGATTTTCGTATAGGATTCCTATAAGATCCTATAGGATTCTTATAGTGATCCTATTGGAAATCTAATAGGATTTGTTCCAAAATCTGATAGGATTTTTTGAATAGGGCAGCTTATTACATATCCTATGTTTGCAATATAGCCATTATAGAAAAGAAATGTCAAAATGTTTCTATGAATGGAAAAACAAACAAAAAAACACTAGCTCTTTAAAATCGTTTATTTTTTTTAAACATTTGCCATCCATACAATGGATACAAATAATACGAGAACTAATATTTTAAAACAAATATTTACTCATTCACAAAACCACAACAAAAATGAAACCCATTTAGGAGAAAAAAAAAAATCAATATCACTAGAATACCAGACACACCATCCCGATTTAAAGAAATGCTCTCACTGATTCTCACAGCAATTTCATGTGCCCATATTTCATATGAATGATTTGCTCAAAAAAAAAAAAAAAAAAAAAAAAAAATAGAATACATCTCATAATTAGAAATGATGACTACTTAATACAGAAGGTTATGGGTAAAAAACTAAAATGATTCTATGATTCTTACAGCCTAATGTTCTTATTAACCATCCACGGAGCATCTCTAATGCTCACTGACACCCAGGCCACTAATCCTGGCCTGGGTGTCAGTTTAACGCAGAGAGTGAAGACATGAAAGCAAACTGACCCATTCGGCCACGTTTGAGTCATCCTGTCTACTCTCACCATGGACTTTTACAGTGTCTGATGATACAGTGGTGTGATGAATCTCCAGGCTCTCAGTTCAAACGGTGCGGTTATGAGCACACCTGCATCGCGTGAACTCGCAAATAAGTGTGTGGAAAAAAGTGTCACATGACGTCTTTTTGACTGGTGGTCGTCAATCGGACTTCAAGCTCGGTCAGTGTGAATCTTGCACTAGGGCAAGCTTCCCGGAAGACGCTTGCGCCAAGCTTGAAGTCCCATTGGCAACCAGTCAAAAACACCTTTTTTCCTCTCACGTTTGTATGTGAGTTCAGACTTGGACAGTGTGCCAGTGCTGTAGCACAACAGGGGCGGATGTAACATTTCCCAATTGGGGGGGGGGGGGGGCAGGAGAAAATGGTATGGGAGCGGGTTCATCGCCCGTGTCGCTTCACAGCTCAGAGCGTTTGGCAGCCGTACGCTCTGCACCACGGAAACCCGTCCCGTCCTGGGCTGAAGGTTCACAGCTCCGGAACCAACTCCGGAAAGAGTACTTCAACCCACCTGACCTGCATGCACTGTTTGGCCCCATAGAGCCTCCCAACCTAGCAGAGATATTTCGTACCAACAAACCTCGCTTTCACAAGAGGACCAGCTCTGCTGTCTGGCACTCTCCTCCAATGGGAAAATAATCAATATCTATTTAAACTGGTCTCCTCATTCACTCCAATTTACAGTTGAATGTTTATTACAAGACCACTCTTTCACTCCCAAACTGTTTGTTTAGTGGCTTCTTGGGCCAAAGTGTGACCGTGGGCAAGCTTCAAGCAAGACGCTTGTGCCGACCAGTCAAAAACACCTTTTTTCCTCTCACATTTGTTTGCGAGTTCAGACTTGGACAGTGTGCCAGTGCTGTAGCACAACAGGGGCGGATGTAACATTTCCCAATCGCGGGGGGGGGGGGGGGGGGGGGGGGGGGGGGGGAGAAAATGGTATGCGAGCGGGATTCATCGCCCGTGTCGCTTCACAGCTCAGAGCGTTTGGCCGCCATACACGGGGCTCTTGGAGTCACTACACAACAGATCCAGCACCACCAGGCCTGAGTGACTTCATCATGACATGCCCTATAAGAGTTTAAAATAAATATAGAATTGTAAAAGCCCTCCCAGGTAGAGATGACATGTTGCTCCTGCAATGATTAAGATGGTTGTAAAACACTGGGCCATTAGAATCATGAAGGGGAAAGAAAAACAAAACAAATGGCACACTGGACAAAGACATAAGCCAGGTATGATCGGTATGAGTTATTAACACTGTACATAAGGCACTGTTTCAGCACAGCCCGCTACCAAATACCAAAAAGTATCATCACTTCAAGGTAGTGCATAAAAAGGTTTTCTACTAATAGATCTTAAATAAATGAATGAAATGGATAGGTTAAAACAAATGAAAACGTGTGGTTTTGTCTGAGGGATGGCCGAGGGAAAGAAAAAAAACAAAAAAAACAAGAGAAGCTGGCGTTGTCCGTTAGAGCCTGCAGGAGGCCTGGGCCACCTTGGAGTTGGTCCTCCGGTTGATGGAACGACAGATGAAGGCTCCAGCATCCATCAGCTTGGACAGGTCCACTCCCTGAGACGCACAGAGAGAGAAACGCACAGAGCAAACAACACACAGGTCACAAAGGAAGCTTTGTCAGAGGTATTTCTCATGTACAATAACTTATAGGGCCTAACAGACGATAAGTGACGATAAGCGTAAAGAAAGCTAAACAGAATCCAGGCCTGGTGAATCACGGGCGTGTGCACAAAACGAGCACGCTCACGTGAATATGCTTGCGTAATGCGAGTCCCTTTGAAAATAAACTAAAGGTTTGTTTTATCGCTGCTCATCTGAAAGGCCCTTCTGACAGGGATTAGGTGGTTTGAACGAGGAATTCCTCTCAAAAAACACAAAACAAAAACAGAATGCACTAATCCTGGAGATTAGACCAACACAGGTAACAACGATGATGATAGAGTGACAGAGGAAGTAAGAGCAGGTGTGGCAGGTTAGCAGGTGTGACCCCCTCACCGTGTCAATGCCCAGTCCATGCAGCATGTAGACCACATCCTCCGTAGCTACGTTCCCGGAGGCCCCCTGGGCGTACGGACACCCGCCCAGCCCAGCCACCGACGAGTCCACCACACTGACGCCCATCTGAAGGTGAAAAATATCAATACGTTACACGATGTTCGTTCACACACCCCCATGAAAGTATTTTTAGAACTTAACACCCAAAGGAAACATTTACAACATTTTTGTCTAATTATGACCAAAATAAAGTTTTTAGTTGACAGAGTGTTGTCAAAACACTCAGTCAATTTGGTTGAAATATTGCTAATAATTAAGGCATAGATAGAACTCCTGTGCATGGATATAATCCCATTAAACACCTTGATTGTGGGCAGATCAAGGCAATCCAAGGGCAGGACATCTTCATCAGTTAGGGCCAGATCTGAAAGATTTAAGTTAGTCTGGCTTCAATCTGACTGTCTCTGATTCATCCAGGGATGTCCGTCTTTAGTGGACAGGATTTGTGTTGGGTGAAATCAGGTGATATTCTGGGGCAAGTTTCAGTTTATCTGGACACAGTCGAGGCGTCACTAATTCGTCCCGGTCCTAACTATATTTGCAGGCATCCATCTTCTTCATAACACATTCATTATTGGCCTACGTTTTTGAGGGGGCAACTTGCCATTCCTGTAATGTGAGGTACCAACCTGTAAGGCTATGAGGATGTTGGCCAGGGCCTGGCCGTAGGTGTCATGGCAGTGGACCGCCAGAGCACTGACCGGCACCTCCTTGGTGACCGCCTCCAACATCTCCCTCATGCCCCCCGGGGTGCCCACTCCTATGGTGTCCCCGAGAGAGATCTCATAGCAGCCCATGGTGTACAGGCTCTTTGCCACCTGGGGTTCAGGAAAAAAGGAAGGGCAAGTTATATGTTTTTGATTAAAACACCAAATATGTTTTGGTTATAAAAAGGTGCAGTATATTCTGCTCATTGCAATGGTGTTGGTGGTGAAAAACAAGAGTCTCCCTGTCTCTCCAAATAAAGAGCTAAAAATTAAGCATTCAGGTAGAAATGTAGGCCTATCTGAAAGAAATGAACACATTTCCAAATCTGAACAACTTTATTTGCCAAGATTACAGTATATGAGTGCATCCCTGGATTTACAGAGCTTACTGTCGATCATCTATAAATTGCATATTTGGATGCAGTGGATCTATTTGACTGTATTAATCATTATTATTGTGAAATAAAGCTAAACTACTCACATGTGCTACTTTTTCAGGCGCCACCTTGCCTTCATATGGACATCCCAGCACACATGACACATAGCTGTAGGAATAGGAATAAAAAAAACATGGGTCACGACTCATTACTAGGCCCTAATGACTATTGACTAGGCCAATGGTTCCCAAAGTGGGGCCCAGAGGGTCTTTCAGGGACCTAGGGTGGCTCAGTAGGTAGAGCAGGTTGTCCAATTATCCATGGGACGGCGGTTCGAATCATGGCTCAACGTCAGTACCAAATTGCTCCCGATCGGTGTATGAATCAGTATATTCTCAAATGGGAGTCTGTGGGTTAGTTAGGGTAAATTTAGGGATCCTTGGCACAAAAACATTTGTGAACCACTGGACTAGGCCATTCTGGACAAAAAACAACAACACAACAAAAAACAGATAAATAAGTGCAATAGCACATGGTGATCTTACCCTCTTACTGGTACATTAGCCCCTTTAGCAGCCTTCATCACCTCCTCAAAGCGCTGCAGACTCTCATCCACAGAACAGTTGATGTTCTTCTTGCTGAACAGCTCCGACGCTGCGCCAAATATGGCAACCTCCGACGCTCCTGCCTTCACCTGCAGGCAAAGGAAAAGATGGAAGAGGCTTGATTTGAGATTGACATATTTATTCGCTCACAAAAGCCTGACATTGCATATAGATTAGTGTAACCTGGTAAAGCATCCTGGTGACATAAATTCACATTATCACGCGTCTTCTGCAGACCACTTTCGCCCTAACTTCTGGCTGGGCGTTTTGCAACACGGACAGCTCTTGTTTTGGTTTCTCGGACGGGCTGACACCTCAACTACATGGACAGCAATATTGTGCGAGAAACTGCCCTATTATGGAGCGCCGGTCATTGCTTTGCGACGCAGCCTGAACCAATCAAATGGACGATAACTAGTAGTTTATCAAGTATATTATATAGTAGGGGTGGATTGCGTTGCACAGCGGTGTGTCAAGTCAGTCACTATGAAAAAAACGTATTGTAATGAGATTTTATCACTTTCAGTTTGGATGAGGTGACTGCTGCCACTTTGCTACACTAGCAAAGAGCTTACTGGTACTTACATAAAAAAAAATGTTGTTTTTTTAACAACAAGGTCCAGAATGTAGCTTGAATGATTGGGACGTTCCCTGGAGACTCACCGCTGCTTGGAATCCCTTCAGGTTGGGAGTGAGGACCGGATAGGAGACCCCAGGCTTCCTACTGATGCCCTTCATCACCTCCACTTGGTCTGCCATCTGAAGTTCCACAAAGAAAGACATATTAAAAGACAGAATAACAAACTGCAGGTGACATGATGCCTACAGGGATTAAAGCAAAAATACAGCACACAGGAGCAATTAGGGGTTCAGTGTGACTTGCCCAAGGACACTAACTCTGAGGGAGCCCTTACACCCAACCAAGTGAAGAAAATCGAGAAGCTTTAACCAGAACATTAGCTGGAAGATGCTACTTGAACAACTAGTTTGATCACATCCAAGCCACATTCCAAAAACATAAGAGCATACAGAGTAGTGATTGTTGCTAGAAAAGATCTGCAACCTTTGCCACATAATAAGCTACAACAGCATCTTGCAAGAGAATGAAACCCACCTGCGGAACCCACTTGGGAGAGACGAAACTGGTGGCCTCGATAACGGACAGCCCGGATTCTGACAGCATGTCAATCAAATTAATTTTGGTCTCAGCCGGTACAATGGTCTGGAGGGTGAAGGAAAAAGATAGAAAATAAGTGAACGTCAGCAAATATTTCAATAGACAAAATATAGGTTTTAGGAATGCTACCATTGTTACAGGTGTGTTTTCTGTATGTATTGCACTGGATTTGTTTCCTTTGGGATAAATAAAATATTACAACTTCACCAAAATTCACCAAATAGCGAATATAGTAAACAGTTGGCCACAGTTGGTGTTCACATACAGTGAGACAGAGTAGATGACAAAATGACATTTTTATGTGAAATATCCCTTTAAATAATAATCACTATAATGGGTGCATAAAACATTTATTCAGCACTTTTAAGTCCATTAATTGCTCACACTATTTGGTGATATATTTGTTTGACAAGAAGAAATCTCTAAAAGAGAAAACACCAGCACTAGGCCGTGTGCTGATTCCAGATTAAGGCTTAGAAAATGAATTCCGTTCCCATGTCAGGGGGACTACAAATGCAATGCATTTTTGCATAGACCATACCCTTCTGAACATTGGGTTAAAAGTTCTACTCATAATATCCTGCAGTATTTTGTCAGGAGCCAGATATGTACAACAAGTCTGTAACTAAAAAACGAAAATCGTATGTTGCTCTTTTTGCTTGTAAAATGTGATCTATTGATTGTGGCAACCCAAAATCTTTCCCAAATGTCATAAATACATATACCTAACATCTAAAACAATTATTGGTGCTATAGTTTACTCATATGTGAATTTAGATCATGAAATATAGCAAATTTGTTAAAAAAAACGCTTCACCTTAAGTGATTGTCATCCAGCACAATGTAACATGCACATAGTAAATTTAGCCAAAAACTTATGTTTCATACATAAAAATGTTCTCAACCTACTGTGTAATGAAATGCATTAAAGAACATCAACACATCCTACCCCAAAATGGATGATAATCTATGAAAATGTTACCACGCCCCTAAATTGGAATATGGCAAAAATGCACATGACTACAAATGAATGCACTGAAAGTCAGAATTATTGCAGCAAATGGTATGAAACATTTATTAAAGTGTCACAGCATCTGTCATTTGTGTGTGTGTGTGTGTGTGTGTGTGTGTGTGTGTGTGTGTGTGTGTGTGTGTGTGTGTGTGTGTGTGTGTGTGTGTGTGTGTGTGTGTGTGTGTGTGTGTGTGTGTGTTTGGTGGAGGGCTGTAAATAACAGTGAACAAAGGCGTCTTGATGGCAAGCTGAAAGGTGTGACCTCCCAGCATTCCTACCTAAAACTTATTGTTATTATTTTGTCTCATAATGCGCGCGCGTGTGTGTGCGCGTGTGTGTGTGTGTGTGTGTGTGTGTGTGTGTGTGAGAGAGAGAGAGAGAGAGATGGGGAGGGGGCTTACCTGCAGACAGTGTTTCTGCTCGAGAAAGTTGATCCTTCGTCCGTTTGCCTCCCATAGTAATATATTTGTCCACTTTTTTACAAAGTATGCAGATGGCTGGAAGCACAGGGCCAGCAGAGCGGACGGGAAGACCCGTCCGAGACCGAAGTTTTTTTTCGGGGGGTTTCAGAAGTGGTTACGTCGGGGGTGCTGCTCTCGGGCGGACCAGCGACTGCTTCTGGCTCTTCTCTCTCCTCCGTCTGTGCACAGCGTTTCTCGGCCAAACCCAATCGTCTTTTGCAAATAAAACGACGGTAACACATTGCGTGAAAACCAGCATCCTCGGGAACATTATTAAACTCCACGTCCACGCAGTGTTTAAAAGTTTCGGCGATAGCTTTACTTTCGCCGTCCAGACAAAGCCATTGTTTGACGACGGACCTGTAAGTGTCCCACCTTGTTTTAGTAAAATCCTCAACGTCCTCATTCTGTACGGTCAAAAAGTGCATATAGCATCGTTTTGAGTCGCTTGACTGCTTTTTACGTACTTTTCTTCTTTGTTTTGTTTTGTTTTGCTCTGTTTCGCTACTCGAACTGCTCGTCGCCATGTTTCTAAACTTATTATGGCCCAGAGAATAAACCTAGTCCCCTATTGGTCCCCGTGACCAAAACCGCAGCACTCCCCTCGCAGAGATTACTCCGCGCTGAGTGCGCCTTGAAAAAAACAGTGCCGTCTTTGACGACCGATTATAAAAATACTACAGGATAAAATGAGTAGAACTTTTTTATCTGCACTTTCTACCTATAGATCTATTTTATGAGGTGAAAATTATTTAGTCCGCCTGCCGTGGAAATGGGATTAAACGAAAATCCATATCACAATATGGTCTATCAGTCTCCCAATTTCTTCACTATTACAAGCACCACACCACTCCTCCCCATACCCATGATTCATTAGTAGACCTACAATTCCTAGGACAGAAAATTAAACAAGATACAGAAGGCTATCAAAAGAAAAAGTGTGGATTCATTGTGTAAGGCCCTAACTGAATTTACAATTTACTCTCCGATATTATGCTGCATGAGGAATAGCAATTATGCATGTGTGTATGGCGAGACACAGCCTATCCAATGAATAAAGAATATATATTGTCTATTAAATCAAGGGGAATGTATTCATGCAGCCCATTCATTTGCGTCACCCTTTGCCCAATAAGGAAAACATTTAATTAATAGAACAGGGCCATATACTGTAGAAGAGAGTGTCTGAGGAGAGGCATAATGGCTATAAGGTTCTGTTATTTGGCCTATATCCATAGCAGGAAATAATGAACTGTAGTCTCTGACAGCAGCTTTGTCAAACATGAACTAGGCTAGGCCGTATGTAAAAACTAGAAATAGAATTATGCAATTGCAAAGTGGGGTTGCCCCGATGATATTGTAATGGTTACCATTATTTCCTGATGTAACATCGAAATGATTCGATTGGCTGAGCAAAGAACGTGATGTATGATGTATCTCAACATTACAACATCAGTGATCATAAACTCACCATGTGGGTGACATCCATCATACATGGATTTATATGGTACAGAGAAAACATGGTGACGTAGTAAAATAAAGTTTTACATCATCATACATCACCTTCCTCGCTCAGCCAATCAAATCATTTCGATTATACAACGTATAGGCTATTGTCATCACAAGGTGAAAAAAGAGAAAAAATGTTACAGAAAAAACTCATCACAATAACAATAGTGGGGTTCCCCTTCAAGCAACCCCACTAATAACACTAGATCAGCACTCAGTAGAGTGCAAACTTGAGCGTTGCACACAAGTAGCCGGCGATGGCCTACTCGTGTGTAAGCAGAGCGAGCCAATACTCATGACATTAGTTATTAAGGTTTCGTACTTACATCACCATTATGTCACCATCTAAGCTGACCAATCAGAGTACTCCAAGGGACCGCCGAACACACACCAATCGCTTAACTTGCACCCGCTCTGCTCACTGATGCAAGTAATAAAACTTTGATACTGTGTTATAATTATTATATGTGCCCTAATTATCTCAACAGATGTCACTCTTTTGAGAAAAGACAGTTGGTGTAAGGTGGAATACATTACAGTAGAATGTAGACCATATTGTGATATGGATTTTCGTTTAATCCCATTTCCACGGCAGGCGGACTAAATAATTTTCACCTCATAAAATAGATCTATAGGTAGAAAGTGCAGATAAAAAAGTTCTACTCATTTTATCCTGTAGTATTTTTATAATCGGTCGTCAAAGACGGCACTGTTTTTTTCAAGGCGCACTCAGCGCGGAGTAATCTCTGCGAGGGGAGTGCTGCGGTTTTGGTCACGGGGACCAATAGGGGACTAGGTTTATTCTCTGGGCCATAATAAGTTTAGAAACATGGCGACGAGCAGTTCGAGTAGCGAAACAGAGCAAAACAAAACAAAGAAGAAAAGTACGTAAAAAGCAGTCAAGCGACTCAAAACGATGCTATATGCACTTTTTGACCGTACAGAATGAGGACGTTGAGGATTTTACTAAAACAAGGTGGGACACTTACAGGTCCGTCGTCAAACAATGGCTTTGTCTGGACGGCGAAAGTAAAGCTATCGCCGAAACTTTTAAACACTGCGTGGACGTGGAGTTTAATAATGTTCCCGAGGATGCTGGTTTTCACGCAATGTGTTACCGTCGTTTTATTTGCAAAAGACGATTGGGTTTGGCCGAGAAACGCTGTGCACAGACGGAGGAGAGAGAAGAGCCAGAAGCAGTCGCTGGTCCGCCCGAGAGCAGCACCCCCGACGTAACCACTTCTGAAACCCCCCGAAAAAAACTTCGGTCTCGGACGGGTCTTCCCGTCCGCTCTGCTGGCCCTGTGCTTCCAGCCATCTGCATACTTTGTAAAAAAGTGGACAAATATATTACTATGGGAGGCAAACGGACGAAGGATCAACTTTCTCGAGCAGAAACACTGTCTGCAGGTAAGCCCCCTCCCCACACACACACGCACACACGCGCGCGCATTATGAGACAAAATAATAACAATAAGTTTTAGGTAGGAATGCTGGGAGGTCACACGTTTCAGCTTGCCATCAAGCTGTTTGTTTGTTCACTGTTATTTACAGCCCTCCACCACACACACACACACACACACACACACACACACACACACACACACACACACACACACACACACACACACACACACACACACACACACACACACACACACACACACACAGTGACACTTTAATAAATGTTTCATACCATTTGCTGCAATAATTCTGACTTTCAGTGCATTCATTTGTAGTCATGTGCATTTTTGCCATATTCCAATTTAGGGGCGTGGTAACATTTTCATAGATTATCATCCATTTTGGGGTAGGATGTGTTGATGTTCTTTAATGCATTTCATTACACAGTAGGTTGAGAACATTTTTATGTATGAAACATAAGTTTTTGGCTAAATTTACTATGTGCATGTTACATTGTGCTGGATGACAATCACTTAAGGTGAAGCGTTTTTTTAACAAATTTGCTATATTTCATGATCTAAATTCACATATGAGTAAACTATAGCACCAATAATTGTTTTAGATGTTAGGTATATGTATTTATGACATTTGGGAAAGATTTGGGGTTGCCAAAATCAATAGATCACATTTTACAAGCAAAAAGAGCAACATACGATTTTCGTTTTTTAGTTACAGACTTGTTGTACATATCTGGCTCCTGACAAAATACTGCAGGATATTATGAGTAGAACTTTTAACCCAATGTTCAGAAGGGTATGGTCTATGCAAAAATGCATTGCATTTGTAGTCCCCCTGACATGGGAACGGAATTCATTTTCTAAGCCTTCAGCACATGGCCTACACCAGCTCTCACAAAACTCTTGTTTTAAGGGACTTCTGCAGAGCAGCAACTACAGAGACGTTCCAGGGTCTTCATCAGTGTTGAACATTAAAAACACAGGAAGTGCCATCTTTTATAGTGTCCCTAGGTGAGACCACTTCCTGTCTACCATGTAAACAGCAATGACTACTCAGCCACCTGTGCCAAAAGTGCAACCTTGAAGACATTACGACAAATAATACATGAGAGTCATTAATTCTCATGCTGTTATTTTCTCTTTTAGAAATGTATTCTTGTAAAGTGACTTACCCAATCGTGCACCCGTTAAACGATTAAACACTTAAGAGAGTTTGAGTTGTGCAAGCTACTACCCGATAACGGTGATATATTTGTTGCCTATTCGGGCCGAAACAGAGTAGGCCGATTTTAACCATTTTCTGCCAAATATCCGCTGCATCACTATAAGGTATCTATCATTCCAGAATAGTGTTCAGGAGGAAAGGGAAGAAATTATGTCAAAAAAAAGAAAGGTATTAGAAACTAAAATCCGGGTCCAGGCACCTGGTGTGGATTTTGTACTGTAGATAAAAACCCTTTATATTTGAGCTAAATTCAGACATTACAAAACACTGATGTGTCTTCATTCTTCAGGTTGCATTGCCAGCAAATATTTGTCCAAGAAGAGGCCGAGCATTGCGTAACTATTACAGTCACAGGAGGGCCGAAGCAGGATGTTCTCTCTGCGTTCATGTGCAAATCTGACTGCTACAGATTGGCAATTGGTACATTGATTTGTCACACCTCCTGTAACCTATTGGGAGTCAAATTATTATTAATAATGACAATAATATTGGTCAGTATATTTACCTTCTCATTCTGAAGACCGTCTCTGGGTCCAACCTCCACGATCTTCACCCTCTCCGGGAGACTCTTGTTTTTGACGCCTGCAGCCGCAGGGGCCTGCAGTCAGTCGTCACACACACACACACACACACACACACACACACACACACACACACACACACACACACACACACACACACACACACTACTATTTACAGATTTTCCCTCAAGGGATAATAAAGGTATGCATCTACAAATAATCACTTGTATATAGTATATGTATAGCCAAAAGCAGGAAAGCATATAATCGACATAAAAAAGTGAAAAGAAAAATATACATTGAGGGAAAAGGGGGTGGGTGGGGGAGATCATAGCCCCACTGGGACTGAATATTATTTATCACATAATTATTTCCAATAATAAGAGCCAACTGAACTTATTATTGAAAACTTCCACTGGAGTTTTCAACCGCAAACAAACCTCATCACCAATAAACCAGGGTAACACAAACGTTTGGGACACAGTTGTCTAGTGCAGGGGTCTTCAACAGGTGGTCCGGGGACCACCAGTGGTCCTTGAGAGGGTTCCAGGTGGTCCCCAGGCTAAATGATGGAAAGTTGGTTAACCAGGTCTAACTCTTGAGAAACCAAATGGACCCTTGCGGGTCCATTTGGTTTCATTTTTACACTCTCAAGAGTTAAAATATTCATCGTCTGAATTAGCACCGCTTAATTAAGTTTACACTGTTTTGTTACAGGCAAGATACAGCCTAGAATTGTGGACAAAATCAAAATAATTCTTTAATTGTAGGTCTTTGGTGTGAAAATGTAATCAAATGGTGGTCCGTGGCTCAAATGCTGAATAAATGGTGGTCCCTGGGATGAAAAAGGTTGAAAACCACTGGTCTAGTGCACTGCGGTAGGGGCTGGCTAATTAATCACACCACCTGCCAATTGTGGGCCTCAAACTTTTGTGTTTCTCTAATGATGTTTGTTGTGGTGATCAGAGGAAGTTTTTAAAAACGAAGTGCAGCTGCCAATTGGTCATTATGAGCCCCTGTACTGGAGGGGAAAGACGTCCATGGCCAGCTGGTGGGAAAAGTAGAGATATTTGACTAAAATAGTCGTTTTTCTGTGGCACAACTTCCACATGTATATGAAACTAGAGGACTATGTCGCACTGCACGCCTTTGGAATGATGTAATGGGTGAGTAAACACGGAATAATGAGCACATTCACCAGCGACAGCGCGCAGGTGTCAATTACACCACATTCTTATGAAATGTAACTATGGCTCGACTTTATGTAAATACTCCATTATTATAATAAGCGAATAAGCCAGATATTCTAAAGTTAAAGGGCTTAGGAGCGGGAGGAATTCCACCCATGTTCAAGTTTGTTTGTTTTTCTGAGAGCGTACAAATGGTTCCGTTTTACTCCCAGAAGAAATGGTCCTATTAAAAAAAAAACATTAACATGGTGAAACACAACTTGATGTCATCAAGTTGCGTACCATGGTAATGATTTTTTCTTTCAGACCTCCATTTCAAAAATAATGGGGGGGATATATCCACTAACACAATGGGTGGAATACCCCTTTAATGGAACGACCTAAAATCAGTAGACGTAACAGTATCGTTGAGTGAATGTATGTAATCCCAATGACAATGTATGCAGGATCCCTACCGCCTTGGCAGAGCAGCTGCTGAAGGCCAGAGAGTGGTGCCCCATGATGATCAACCTGCTGGTGCTGGAGTTGTTCCATGAAGAGTTGACAACAAGCATCCTCCTGAGCGCCGCCATCATGCTCCACCAGCCTGGGTGACGTGTGAGTGACGACAGCACCACGGGGGCAGGGCCGTAGAGTACAGCAGTGCGGCGCACTAAGACAGGAGTTGCGATATTGAGGGGGTCAGAATACCATAGAGCTAGCTAGCAGAAAACTTCCGGTTGTCCCCATTCTCAAATTAGAAGTCTATCTATGTAGGACAGTGTGGTTTTCAACCTTTTTGATACCAGGCCCTAGCCTGGCTCAGCCCTGAATCAGCACCGTAAAAATACTACCTTAAGTGAAACGAGCACTTCATTTCACTTCAGTATTTAGACTGAAGTCAGGCTAACCAGGCCCCACTATTTATTCAGAACTTGACCCATGGATCACCATTTGATGACATTCTAGCCCCACAGACCCCAAAAGTAAAGATTTCTTTTTGCTTTTGTCCATATATTCCAGGCTGGATTTCGGAGAAAAAAACAACATACAGACCAAAATGACCATTCTTCTTTCTACATTCTCTAGTTGTGTAGACTTTGGGCTAATTCAGATGGTGTGAATATTCTAACTATTGAGAGTGTAAACATGAAACCAAATGGACACGCAAGGGTTGTCCCCATTCTCAAATTAGAAGTCTTTTTGTAGAAGAAACACCGTTGGGCTGCCGCTGGACACACGGAGTGAACGGAGTTGGCGTAATTCTACGGCTCTGCACAGGGGGAGGTGACGAAAGAAGTACTAGAGCCGCCCAAGTTAGTTAGCTACGAGATTGAGGGGTCAGAACCTGAGCGCCCCAGCCCAGCGTTCATGCAGCCCGAATAGGGACAAGCTGGAGTTGGTTAAGAGCTATTTTATCCGACCGCTTTAAAGTATTGAATAGAAACGACTACAGTAGGCCTATATGTAATGTTGTTGTAGTAGTATTACTACAGAACGATCGGAAAAATAAAGGGATCTATCTGTCAGTGCATTTTGACATCTTTTTCATGTCATCACACTACAAAGTACAATACAAATGTTTATACCTAAAGCATAATAAAAAATATAAATATAATTAATAATATTAACTACAACAACAATGGTATTCATTTTAGAATAATGCAGCTTCTTCAAGAGAAGACTCCAGTCCAGGCAGACAAAAAGAGGCTGGTTGCAGGCAGAAAAGAACACCAGTGACCCGGGACTGTCTTCTCTCAGTGTAGGTAAGGCTACCCCGGAGCTAAGACTTTAAAATACTTGGCAAAGATTAATGATCCATCCGTGGCAAAAAAAGAAGTACCTTATGCGACCGTTCACTCACGTTTGGCCTGCTGCGGCTGGATGGAATGGATACGTTGCCATCTAGCGGCAGAAAACAGACACGGCACTGTTACTATTACAAAGTCATGTTCATCCCAGCTTGACATTTCCTTTTCATTTAAAACTCTTGATATTTTATATAGTTCAGCAATATCAGATGGGCTCAAATTACCTGCAGCCTACTTATCTTCAGCTCTCCTGTGTTTCAACTTTGCCACTCAGTGTCAGTGCTAAACGAAACACAATCTTCTGTCGGTGGATCAATAAACGTGTAATCTCATCTCACTTTTATTAAAGCACCAACATTGTCAAACTAGAGATGTCTTTAAAATAAATCTCTGTGTTAACGAATAATACCAGCAGTCATAGAATTGTCCTTTCAACTTCAAGTATAAGTTGGTATGGTACAGTAACAGTATAGCCTACTACAGATCAGTGTACTACGTGTTTTGGCATCAAGCTTTCATCAGCGTTGCATCAGAAGGAGATGGCATCATCTCTGTTTACTCTGGTGGCATATTGACATTTCTGAAACCTGCTTACCAATGACATCATCAATGAGGGTTCAAGGTAATAGAAATTACTAATGTTCCGTGGAAAGTTATCATGCTGAAATTAAAAGGTTGTAAGAGCTCTCTCTCTCTAAATGGTAAATGGTGCATTTATACTGTAATTGCTTTATCCAAGGTGCTTTACATTCACCCATTCACATGGTGGTGGAAACCATCCAAGGTACAACTAGCACAACGAGAGCAATTTGCGGTTCAATAGGCTATCTTGTCCAAGGACACTTCGACATGTAGACAGGAGCCTGGATTCAAACTACCAACTCACAGATTATTGGATGACTTGCTCTATAAATATTACAATAACGTTGCCATTGGACACAAACAGCCAGGGTTTTGTTGGCCATTAATCTGATTCAATTTAAAGGGCTTTATTGGCATGGGAAAACATATGTTTACATTGCCAAAGCACAATACAGCGGTACAACAATACAAACACAATCAATACAACAATGATCCACATTTCGGAGTCTGAATCATCAATAAGTTAATTTCTATGTACCAAGTTCACTCGATGCAAGTGTCAGATCCTGTCTCTGTGAGACAGGATCTAAATATCTCAGTAGATTAGCAGGGAGAAAAAAATACGACCTATCCAATTGTATAAGTCCTATTAGTACCATACAGCTTGGACAGAGTTACATTTTATTTCTCAATAGAACACAGTCGTAAAAAAAATATAAAGGGTGGTATTTTTGTATAACAAGGTAGAGCTTTGTTATAGAAAGGTAATATGTAATATACAGTAAGAGAGGGACATGGTTAGTTGCACAAACAATATATACCAGGCCAACTGTTTCATCATAGTATCTTGACTTTATGGAATTCATCAGAGCATATATACTAAACAGTATTTACAAAAATAAACAAAATAACTTAATAACTAAAATAAAATGACTTCCATAGATGTAGGCCTAGTGATTACATGTATACATCATCCAAGTTGACGCTATACTACGTTTTGACAGGTCGTATTGGAGAGACTGATAGATGCTTGCTTTGTAGTGTCATGTTGATTCTCAGATGAGTGCAACCAGCCCCCCCACCGTTGCTCCGATGCTGGCTAAAGTTGCAGTGGCTGTTCCTGACAGGCCAGCCATACCTTTAAAAAGCCACAGGACATGTGTATGTTAGAGTTCTAAACAAACAAAAGAAAATCTGCACACCGTTTGATGCTTCCGGGAGCATCAAACGGTGTGCAGATTTTCTTTTGTTTGTTTAGTCATATGATATCTTTAATCTAGCACCCTACCCAATTTTTTTTTTTTTTTTTTGGATGTGCGTGTTCCTTATTACCTTTCTATGTTAGAGTTCTAAACAGATTATAGTATCAATAAGGCCTGGAGGTTTTGCCTTTAGTGTTGTAAAGTGTTTGAACGTACAAAGGTCCAATGCCAGCCAGGGCAAGATATATAACAATTCATTTTAAGTCCACTGTAATAAGGATTTTAATATAATTGTTTGAAGTGAACAACATACTAATAAATGATGGTATGAAAAAGGTTGAAAACCACTGTACTTATTTACCTGCTGACTGTAAAATTGCGACTGTAGTCCCTGTGGCCACACCTCCTCCATTTGCAATGGCAGCTGCTGACATCATAGACGCAGCCAAGGAATTAACAGCTATTCCAGCTGATGTGAACCCTATGGCCCCCAGTGCAACCGGGGCCAACGCCACGGTACCACCTGGAAATGGAACAGAAATTTACATTGATTTCTTTTAAGAATGTAATAACACAACTCAAAGAAGTATCATGGAGCAAATTTCCATCAGGTGGTACTCGGAAACATAACTGAAAACACATATTTCCTAAAGTGGTCCTCGATGGAAACAATTAATTCATATCTATGGAAACAAATACATACTGTACGTACATATTAGTAAATCTGTTTTAATAAATTAAAACAGCCTTTGTTTAATAATGGTTATTCCATAAGCAGAAAGAGGAGATATCATTTAACAGCCAACCTTAATGCGGTCAGAGTAGACTAATGGTACCATATTCGGAGTTAATGTCAGTTTATATATTCTGTGGGGCTTGAAATTTAAAATAGTCTCTGGAAGCCCATTTATCCCTCTATAAAAAATAAAGGTGGAAAGACAAAAAAGACAACGTAAACGGTCTCAGGGAATAAACCAACTACAAGATGCATTATTAGGCCATGCTCTCAATTATTATTTTATGGTATTTTTGTGTTCAATACTTGCTTCACACAAAGCCAATTGGTAATGTGTGCATTGCCTTGCTGTTAAAACATGCATCAAATGAACCTGCCTGGCCCTTGCCTATACGGAAATTGACGATTAAAAATGTTTATTGAACTGAAACCGTTCATGAAAGATTCATACGACTATCTTACCTCCACAAACGACAGCTGCAGCTGCTACTGTTACTGTAAAGCAAGGGAAACAAAGCAAAAATAAGATTGTCAAAGACATGCTAAAGAGGCATTATTAGATGTAATTCAGCTTAATGCAGCCTGTATACTCACTCAGACCCATGTTGGCTGGAATGGATTCTGAGCAGACTAGGTGGTGTTTTTTATAGCAGCAACTGCATCGTTTCATGGGAAAGGAAACTGAAATCCATTAAAACAATATACCTGAGAAGAAAGGTTTCAACAAGAGGGCAGTTTTACAGGGAAACGAAACGAAGATGTTTGCTTCCTTGAGTTTCACCTTTGTCCCGGTCAATGCTCGGTGTATGCCACCTGAATTTCCATCAGGAGATCAGTAAATGCTTATCTTATCTCATCTTTATTGGCCACTTGCCCACAAAACATAATCTCAATGATCTTTTATAAGCAGAAAATTCCATGTAATATCATTCATGGGCTATATGGACCAATGACATACTCGATGGATTTACCTTCATGTACTGGAAGATTAGCATAAATCTTGCAATAATAAAACATTTATTTTGCCTATTGCCTATTTCATTGTTAGGCAGGATTCTGCAATGTTCATAGCCTGCCTTCGAGACACAGAATCAGTAGATGGTAATAATGACGCCATTTTATAATGGGCATTAGTGGGGATAATTACTGTAGATGTGTTGAAGACAAAAATGTTGTAGTGTTTCAAAACACGGTATAATAATGTAGCAGAAAACATGTAGTGGAGCCAAACGCCACATTTACATAAAATATTATTATTTTATTGTAATAAATAATTGTTGAATCTGTTCCAGAGGGAATTTCTCTGACTGAATTGCAGAAACCTCCAACCTCGCAGGATAATTCATATGTGATATTAATGAGCCAAGAAACAGGGTTTGAACAGCATTTAATTCGCTTTGCTTATGGCCAATATAAAGGCAAAATGCAATGATAAGGTCTTCATATCCCAACAACAATATTTAGAAAAAACATTCATGTGTAATTACAATTCATTTCTAGATTGGAATGTAGATTGGAATGTAAAACAAAATGCTGACATACATGATGTAAACACCAAGTTTCAGATGTTTCTTTACTTAGTTTCAGATGTTTCTAAACTTATTAAGGTGACTTTTAGAACTGAGAAATTTTGCTGAACTAAATCATATTAGAATAACAGCAGATTCCGTTGTGGAGAGGTCACTACTTCCAGATACTGCCCATCTTCCTCCCGAAATACGCAGCAGCCCCGCCCACAGATCCTCCAATGCTGGCTATAGCTGCGGTGGTTGCTCCTGACAGACCGGCCGCACCTGGGAAAAAAACACAACATGTGTGAGCTGTGTCTGTCAAGTATGAATACGGTAGATTAAAACGGCAATTTCAAGGTGTGCTACTCTGCCCGGAAGTCATCCCTTGCCCTTTTTTCGGCAATCTTTTCTATAGAGTCTGTAGAGTGCCAACTTGCGTATTGCGTGCAACTAGGCCATGGCCTACTTTTGTATGAGAACAGTGAGTCAGAATATCCTTCAGGAGATAATACTAATGACATTAGTTATAAGATGCTACTATGGAAAGTAAAAGAAGTGACTCTGTCCACGTCTCTCCACGACAGTGCATGGTTTTGGAGAGAAGCTCTAGACCAGAAGCACTTCAGTTTCGAGTTATGCCACAGCAGGGTGTCAGGGGTTTCACAGACAGGCAGTCACTATCACGCCTTCTAATTCCTTTTCAACGAGACCAGCGTTTTGTGCTCAGAAAACAACGTGTGATAAAGAGGCCGTGTGACGCCGGGCGTTATCGTGTGGCGTCCAGTGTTGTTTGTTGCACACCTGCTTCAGAATCAGAATCAAACTTTATTGTCACATCATATTATGAGTAACTTGGGTGAAAAACTTGATGTGCAAGCTCATCATTGCAGCCAAAAGATAAAAAAGAAAGACAAGAAGAAAGTGCATGGTATGTCTAGCCTGCATATGCGTATGTACATAAAAAATAAATAGAAATAAATAAGGAGTCTCTATCAGTTCAGTCTATATGATCAGTCCAGACTATATGTGTGGTCTCTATCTAGACCTTGTTCAGCAGCCTCACTGTTGACACATAAAAACTGTTCAACAGTCTGGTGGTACTGCTCCTAATACTTTGGAACCGTTTTCCAGACCGAGGATGCAGCAGTGGCTTAAACAGGCTGTGGCTGGGGTGGTAGATGTCGCTACGGGCGTTCTTGCACACGCGTGTGCGGGCGTTCTTGCACACGCCCGCAATGTATTTTAGACCTCAATCCTGTGACCTCAATCGCTGCGTGATTCTCTTCTGTCAGCACTGAGTTGCACATTGGAATCGCCACGATAATGTGTGCGTTTCAGCGTTACACCCTTCAGTGAGAGACGGTAGGTGTAGTCTGTAGTCATAATCAAATAATCAATGTAGTCAGTAGTCAGTGATTATGTGCAGACAGGTTGCAGGGCATAAGGCGTGGTTGTGGAGCCAGATGCCCGTGTTGTATTTGGATACTGTGAGTTTGACGATCGGCTATCTTCGGTGTGTGAAAACAGTACACAAACATATTGACATGACAATAAACGGCATGAATATAATCTGTCTGATCAGTGTTGACAAACGTACCTCTGTTTTAATGTCATCCATCAACCTCCCTCTTGCAAGCTGTAATACACTCCCTTCCGAGAACGCGCTTAGGATGTTTAGACTCTCTCACTAACTTAAACGTATAAGCTAAATTTGGGAATTATTTTCTCCACCTTAATAATCGATGATTAGTCGCCTTTACGACAAGGTATGGTTTGTAGAGAAATTTCCGGAATGGTTAACACTGCTAAACGCGTGTGGTGGATACTTGGATTCAGTCACAGGTGTGTGCCACTCAGTCACAGGTGTGTGCCAGGCACATAAGCTTGGGTTCTGTCACTTTCTTGACTTCATTTATGCTGTTTATGACCCAATATCCTCTGCCTCCATCTGCCTCCATGGTAGAATTTGCCATTTTGGCAAAGTTTTGGAGAAGGGTCCAGCTGCAGACCTAGCCTAGGAGTGGACGTGCCTCACAGTTGATGTGATGACGTCACATCAACCCACAGGCTCCTGTTGTTGTAGCACAAAACCCAAACCCCCTCCAACCGTGACCCTAATCCTAAATGCCCGACCCTCAACCTAACCTCACAGACCTGACGGTCTGTGAGGTTACGGTTGGAGGGGGCTAGGATTTTGCTACAAACATTGCTACACCCTTCTCTAAACCTACTCCTAAACCTAACCGCAAGCTATGATGGTGCTGATAAGCAGCCTAATGGGAATTATCGCTTAATAACGGTAGAAGCGGGTGGGACATGGCAACAACAGGGGCCTGTGGGTTGATGTGTGACGTCATCACATCAACTATGAGGCACGTCCACTCCTGGGCTATGTCTACAGCTGGAGCCTTTTGGAGATCCTCAGAATCTGCCTCCAAGGTAGAATTTGCCATTTTGGCAAAGTTTTTGGGGGTGCAGCCCACACGTTTAGCAGTGTTACTTATCCCAGGAATGTCCGATCTAGGCATTGCATAATGATTTACCTGCCGACTGCAAAGCTGCGATGGTAGTCCCCGCTGCCACTCCACCTCCGTTTGCGATGGCAGCTCCTGACATCCAAGACGCAGCGTAGGATCCCGCTGCTATTCCGGCCGAAGTGAAACCGATGCCTGCCAGTGCAACGGGGGCCAAGAGCATGGCACCACCTGAACATAATAACATTCAACAACACAATCACACGTTGTCATGATTGAAATAAATAGGGTCAGCACACTGGACTAATGCTCCTGGCCTAAAATACCTGCATAAAACTGTTTTTATCTTTTCTGCAATTCATTTATCTTTATTGATTGACTAGGTACTAGGTAAGTTGCTTCGTGCTACCCACATAGCGGGTATAATTTGTAATTGGCAAAACTTGTAATTTGTAATTGGCAAAATGCAATACAGTATCTTACCTGCACCGGCTGCAATTGCTACTGCTGTCGCTGAAAATGAGAAAGGAAAAATTGGTTGATTCTGTAATTCTCCAAACTGTTAATAAATGCTCAAGTCAATCAATATTATTTGAAAGCATTAGTTAATAGTTACTGGTTACTTTGTTGATTTCGAGTATGTTGTGAACCACGAACTCTGATCTGACACAGGTGGTAAAATGATTAAGCCTAAAAGTGAGTGTATTTATTTAACAAACGTTGGGGATCAGTCAATGCACACTAGAATTGAGACGGCAAGAAGATTCCAGGTGGTCCCCAAGCTAAATGGTGGAAAGTTGGTTAACCAGATGTAACTCTTTGAGAGTGTAAACATGAACATGGTTTCATGTTTACACTCTCAAGAGTTAAAATATTCATCATCTGAATTAACCCTCTTAATTAAGAAGTCTACACCATAGGTTTTCAACCGATGGTCCCCAGACCCCTGGTGGGCCCAACATCTTCCGTTTTAAAGTGTTTTATTTCTGAATCAAATCACAATGTCTAATACAACCAAAAACTCTTGATTTGAGGCATGCGGAACAGTAATGCTATTTGGAACCGTCCTGCCTGGTCAGCCCACCCGACACAATAGTGGTGGTCCCCAGGTTGCTCTTAGTCAGATTGGTGGTCCCTGGGTCAAAAAACGTTGAAAACCCCTGGTCTAGACTATGGTCTATGCTTGTGCCTGATATCAATGTCTTTCACTTTCTATGTGTCCTCTGTCCTGGGACAGTTTGTCTACTTTCACATGAAAGTGTGCATTACACGGGGGCGCACACTAAAGCTAAAGGTCTGACTCAGAGAGTTTTCTGTTTTCAATGATGAAATGGTGTTGGTTTAGTGGTGCGACAGTTGTACTTAGTTAGTAGCATAGTAGCCTCGACACCCAGGCTTTCATTTTCGTCCGCCTTGCGCGAAAACGGAAAGCCTGGACTAACGCGCGTTGGAAAGTGGCCTTGAGGGGCGTGTCAACCTTCCGGGGTGGGCGTCGCTCTGAATGATGTGACGTAGAACAGCAGTGGACGGGCGTGGGAGGGGCCGGAGATGACGACACGTTAGTGAGATCAAATCAGAGCGCAGCACTTCCGCCGTGTGGATCCCACGACACCCCCGCCCCCCAAGGCCAAAATCATTGAGGGCTAGACCAGGCTAGTAGCATAGTGTTGGGTTTGGGTTGTTTGCATGCCATCATGTTTGGTGGGGCAGTCAGGGCCTTCATGGGGGCCCTGACTGCCCCCCCCCCCCCACCCCCCATATCACTATGCCCAATATTATCTCCATGTGATAGGCAGGTCAAAAATGAACGAAGGCCATGATAATATTTTAGAAATGGGTCAACAATACAAATCACGTTAGGTTTGCGGATTAATTTAATTTTACTGCGTGGCTCCAGACCCCCAGTGAGTCAGACTCAGTGACCTCCACAAAGTGACCAGAACTAGGCCTACTTAATATTGACCAAAACCAGAGCAGAACTCCCACTACGGGACCATGGTAATCAATACACTTACACAACCACTATACTCATAACAAGCATTGCATACAAATTAAGTTCCAAAACTCTGAAATATCCCTTTAACTCATTTCGCTCCTGTTCCCGACCCCTGCCCTAATATTTTATGTTGAACGCCCTACCAACAGGCATAAAGGACATGTGAATCAGTTGGCCCCTTCAAAACGTCTCTTAAAAAACTACCTACGACTGGCCGCAATTCTAAACTGGCCTCCGCAAAATTAACAGTTTTAAATACACTTTCATTTTCCCTTAGCCTCTCTCACTTCTTTATCTCCAAACATTGTTTATAATTATCTGGGTCTTCTTCGTTGTTTAGCCTATTTCCCCTTTGGATCAATACTGTGTGACTGTACTGTTTGTTACCTACATTTTATTGTCTAATAAAAATCAATCGATCAATCAATCGATTCTGCCGAAAAGGAAAACATAACTAGGCCTACACTATCCCTGCGATGCATGGCTAGGGCCTACACTTGCTTTGTTTACAATACAAAACAGCTGATCAGACAAATTGATCCTGCCTGGCTGGAACATATTGGCCGTCATGTCGTCATGGATATCATGAGCGCCATGATCTGAACCATTACGGTTTATAATACGCCTGTAGGTATAGACAATAGATACTTACTCTTACTTGGTAGCATACTGGATGTGGATGGGTGGTCTTGCGCGTCTCTTCGCACCTCACTCCCGCATACGCCCCCCAAATGACTTCTTCTTCTTCTTTGTGTTGTTTTACGGCGGCTTGCAACCCATTGGAGCATTACCGCCACCTACTGGTCCGGGGTGCGGACCAGATCAATCAAAAGTCTTTACGCTCAAAATAATAATAACAAAATAATCCCACAAATCCCCATTCATTGACCAATCCGTCTGTGTCAATCAGAACTCAGACCCAACGGTCAGAGTCTGCCCAAACCCTTCCCTCAATGTACTATCCAAGTCTTCTCCGGTGATATCCACAATGTTCAGGAACCTCCTTGCCGCATCCAGCACCATTTTAATCCTTTCGGATTTTCCCTGTATCTCTATGGCACAATTTATCACCATGGCTATGAAAGCCAGGAACTGCCTCTTATCCATACCGATGACTCTATCCTCTTTTCCCCTCTCAAACTGTATCATTGACCTCATTCTGACCACGGACAAATCCAGAATCTCAAATAATGGTGTTATTGTATGCGGACTCAGCGATCATTTTATGATTTTTTGTACCCGCAAAATACAAAAACAAAAGAGTGGCTGCCTCAAAACAGTCACATCCAGAAACCTCAAAAACTACTCTAGCGAGGTCCTCAACCAAGAACTTGAGACTGTGGATTGGTCCGATGTGTTTGCTTGCTCACAAGTCGGCGAAGCTTGGCTACGTTTCAAAAACAAATTCTTATCGGTTCTTAACCGCATGGCACCTCTCAGAACCATCAGGGTGAAAACCCGCTCAGAGCCATGGATGAATCCTGACATTCTGACTGCGATGAAAGCCAGAGACAAAAAGTGCTCTGAACTTCTCAAATGCAAATCCAAACTAGCCGAGCGACCCAACAGCAAGCATCTACAAACCAAACTAGCCACTCTAAAAACACTAAGAAACAAATTAAGGAATACCGTAACTGCCTTGATCAAATCTGCTAAATGTAATTACATCAACGACAAAGCAGAGGAGAACAAACACAATCCACGGGAGCTCTGGAAGCTATTTAACAACCATCTAGGCTGTAGTCAGAAACTAAAAACAAAAGTTTCCAACATAAACATCAAACGTGATGAAACCCTCATCACTGACAAACTTGATGTAGCCAATAACTTAAACTCATTCTTTACAAACATAGCAACAACACTGGTTAGCAAACTGCCCCCCCACTCTGGGCGTTTTGGTGTAGAACATATCATGACCTTCTACAAAAACCTAGGTGTTTGCAAAGATGAGTTTAAACTGGAAATGGTAACAACGGAGGTGGTGTCCAAAAAACTGAGTGCCCTCCAACCCCACAAGGCCACGGGGCACGACAATATTCCCTCCAAATTCCTTAGTGACTCAGCCAGCTCTATAGCTCCTATCATCACACACATAGTCAACCTCTCCATCAAACAAGGACAGGTCCCCCAAGATTTCAAACTGGCCAAAGTAACCGCCTTGCACAAGAAAGGGAGCAAATTAGACCCCGGTAACTACCGCCCGATCTCTATTCTAACCTCCGTCTCGAAAGTGATGGAGAAAATAGTGTACGAACAGGTGGAGAAGTACCTGGCCTCAAAAAAACTAATGTACGAATTTCAATCTGGCTTTAGAACATCCCACTCCACTGACACATGCCTCCTCTACTTGAGCGACCACATCAGGCAGGAAGTGGATGATGGCAAATACTGCGGCATGGTCATGCTGGACCTCCAAAAGGCCTTTGACACCGTGAACCACTCCATACTGCTTAACAAACTGAGAGCAATTGGTTTCGATAGCATATCAGTGAGCTGGATGCAGTCCTACCTTGAGGGGAGAGAACAGATGGTGGAGGTGGATGGAGCTCTGTCCCCTCCCCTCCCTGTGAGCTGTGGTGTTCCACAAGGGAGCATACTGGGGCCTCTACTGTTCCTTCTATATGTGAACGACATGACATCTGCCTGTGACTGCAAATTGTTCTTGTTTGCCGATGACTCAGCACTGCTGGTCTCACACAAGAACAAACAGCAGGTCGAAAAAGTCCTCAGCTCCGAACTCAGTAGAATCTGCACCTGGCTCGCCGATAACAAACTATCACTACACCTTGGTAAAACTGAATCCATACTCTTTGGTACAAATGCTAAGCTCAGTAAGGCAGATGGCTTCACTGTCAAAGTGGGGGAAACCATTATCACCCGGAAAGAAGAAATTACCTACCTGGGTTCCATCCTGGAGGCAAATCTTTCCGGTGATAAAATGGCCACCAACGTAATCAAAAAGGTCAACCAAAGAACTAGATTCCTATACAGGATCTCCTCACTGGTCGAGAAAGACACTCTGAAGACCATAACTGGAGCCCTGGTTCAAGGTTACTTTGACTATGCCTGCACCTCTTGGTACCACAGCACCTCAAAAACCTTAAAAACAAGGCTACAGACCTCCCAAAACAAACTTGTCAGACTGTTACTTGGCCTCACACCTCGAACCCACCTCACCCCTGCCCACTTCGACAGTTTGGGTTGGCTTAGGGTTGACGACAGAGTACAACATCTCGCAATGGGTTTGGTCCACAAAATACGATACTCTACCAAAATACCCTTATACCTATCCAAATACTTCCTTAATGTCAATGAAGTACACTCCCACAACACCAGAGGGAGTGCTACTAACCATGTCCAACCCAGATTTGGCACAAACAAGGGTCTTAACTCCTTCCGCTCATATGCCACCAAAATGTGGAATGCCCTACCAACAGTCATAAAGGCATGTAAATCCCTTGACTCCTTCAAAACCGCTCTCAAAGGGCACCTACAGATGGCTGCAATTCTTAACTGGCCTCTGTAAAACAAAAATGTATATAAAATCCCCCCACCCACCCCGCCTCTCCTCTTTGTACATTTCTCTTTTCCCTTTTTACCTCCACTATGATTTTGCCTCCATGATTTGCTGCTTCTGTTTTTACTGAAGTAGTTGTTTTGTATGTACGGTACTTGAATGCCTCTATGAAATGAACAAGTTGGCCACTATTGTAAACAAGTGTATGCTTAACTAGTGTGTCCAATCAGCTTTTTCAGATTTGATGCAGTTGTACTTGAATTGTACTGTAATTCTCCAAGCTGTTATCAGTTTTGTAGCAGTGTGTACTTGACTTGTGCAAAAACTCTCATCTCTGTTAAATAAAAAATTCATTCATTCATTCATTCATTCATTCATTCATTCATTCATTCTCTTCTTCCACTTCGTTCTGCCTTTTCCTTCCATCTCCTTTCACTTCCATCCTCTTGACCGCCTCTGCATACGTGATTCCCTTCTCAACTCTGAACTTGTTCACCCTCATCTCCTCCACCTGTTTAGGGCACACTGCCGCTCCTGCAAAGTGACTTGCCCCCCAAATGAGACAGGAAGAACCATAGATATAGAAAGCTAGATGGCTTGAGGGCTTGAGGCGGAGCCTCTGACGTCGTTCACGGCGGCCATCTTGTGAGAGGAACTCAATACACTATGCTATATGGCAGCCCAACAAAAACAGCTCGCTCAAAATTTGACGGATTTACAAACGGATTGCATTAATATGAACGTTATCAACGGACTATGTTTTTGCTTAATTTTATTTTTTTTCTTCTGAAAAATATCATGTGTGCGGGCGTCTCTGACGTTTACAACAAACCAATCCGTTTGAAAATCGGTTGGAAAAATAAGCGAGTTATCGTCATTTAAAAGGTATATGCTCATTGACACAATGTTATGCTCTCCTCTCACAAGATGGCCGCCGTGAACGACGTCGCTCCCCATTGGCCAGCAGCGCGTGCGAGCCATCTAGCTTTCTTATATATCTATGGGAAGAACGGCGTGCTGCTGGCAACAGTAGCCTCTGTACCAGAGCCATCTAGTAGAAGAGTTGCGCCATTGAGGGGTCAGAAAACAGCCTGGTCACGTGGTTCATGTACTCGCGAGCGAGCCCATAGACTCCAATGCATTCAGTAACTTCCGGCTGTCACTATTCATGTCACTATCCAACTGAAGTCTATGTAGAGAGACTGGCCCCATGAAGTGAACGGAGATGGCGTAACACTGTTTATTTCCAAGGCTCTGCTCTGTACTAGTCTGTGACTCTGTCTGTGGAGCTGAGCAGTCCCGACCCGTCGTGACGTCGCCCCAGTTCCAGAAATGGATTCCCCATTCATTTCCGCATAGATTTCGAAAATTACTCATATCATATATCATAAGACGATTACGCTGCGGACAAAGTCAACCCGGGTAGTGACAAATCATGATAACACATGCAAAGTATTCTATCCTGTCGTTTTTTTTTTTACTTCTTGCTAATTAGATATTGCATGATAATGTGGTGGTGACTTGTCACGGGCCGCGTTAACTTTGTCCACTGGATATTCGTGTTTATATTAACAATTTTCAAAAAGTCTGAGGAAAAATGAATGTGAATTTCTTTTCTGGAACACGGGTGATGAAACGGGCGGGACTGCACAGCTCTAGGCTATACCCTGGGTGGGCTTTAGGCTATTACATCTTTGACCACTAGAGTACACCAGAGGAGCTGTTTTTTAAATCAATTCCCAATGAATGAATTTTGTCTCCACCGTAATGGTGACTGTTACGTCACCTTCACAGGGTGACGTAACGGTGACAGTTGCCCAGTGTTGTAGTGGTACTTTTAGAAGTGGGGAGACGCCTCTGAAGGGGGAATTCCTCCCATTTGATCTTTTTTTCTGAGAGTGTACAAATGTGAACCAAAAGGACCCTAGCGGGTCCATTTGGTTCCATTTGTACACTCTCAGAAAAAAAGGAAACTCATTAACATGGTGAAACACATCTTGATGATGTCATCAAGATGTATTTCACCATGCTAATGATTTTTTTCAGACCCAAAAATATTTTAGTGAGAAGTGGGGGGACGCCGTCCCCCCGCGTCCCCCTGACACTACACCCCTGCTGTTGCCCTCACAGGGTGACGTGACCTGAGCTGTCGGAGACCTGTGCCCCAGATCTTGGTCCTTTTGCCTTTTGCATATACCGTATTGTCCCGAATATAAGACGACTCGTTTATAAGACGACCCTCATTTGTCAAGACCCATTTACAGAAAAAAGAACATTGAATGTCAAATAATATAGCCCCTGAATATAAGACTACTCCATTTTTGGAATATTTCCATTGGGAAAAAAGCATAGTCTTATATTCAGGCCAATAGGGTAAATGATTTGTGTTGAGTTGAGTTCAGTGTATTTTAACTTGCAAAACTAGCAGCGCACAATCCCAGTGGTCCTTACAATATAATAGAACAATGCCTTGGCATTTCAATTGTATGACAGTGAAGGTAAAAAAGGGGTAAGAGAAATATACAAATTGGGGAAAAGGAGCGCACTTTTCTGGGTGCACATTCTTTTTGATGTTGATGAACAATGGTTTGTTTAATTAACATTAATTCCAGTACACCCAATCTGGAGTAGACTCTTAGTTCTTAGCTCTTAGTTGTGACCCCCACTTGGCCCCTTGCACCGTGACTCAGCAAATGTTTTGGCACATCCGGAAGTATGATTCTAGAGTAAGGCTTGGTCTGGTGAAAATGATAACAGCCTTGGCATGTCCTAGACGAGAGGCACTGATAAAACTAAAAGGTTATAGGACCGCTTCAACACTTTTCAACATATCTTCATATAATAGGTCCTCACCAGTGTTGTAGTGGTACTTTTAGAAGTGGGGGGACGCCTCTGAAAGGAGAATTGCCCCATCTTATTTTTTTTTTCTGAGTGTGTACAAATGTGAACCAAATGGACCCTAGCGGGTCCATTTGGTTCCATTTGTCCAATCTCAGAAAAAAGGAAACTCATTAACATGTATGTACCATACTAATGTTTTTTTTTCAGACCCAAAAATATTTTAGATGTGAGAAGTGGGGGGACGCCGTCCCCCCGCGTCCCCCTGACACTACACCCCTGGTCCTCACTAATGCAGGCCTGACTTACTAAAGTACCACTATTTTTTCCTACTCAGTTTGTGTCTCACAGGAGGGCTGTGGGCAGTTCAGAAACCTGTCCTCCAATCACATCATCATTCTGCAGTTTTTTTTTAAACAATATGTTTTTGAACAAATATTTTTCTTACCAGGAGAACGATGACTGCCATTTTTGCATTATAACTTTTCAGAAATAGAAAGCAAAGTCTGCAGTTTCTATTAGCTTGGATTCCCCATCAATGATGTCAATGGAGGACAGGCTGGTGTACTGTGTAAGGATAAGGGTCTGAATCCTATTATATGAAGATACGTTGAAAAGTGGTGAAGTGGTCCTTTAAACAAGTCACTGTCATGACATGCTTACACCATTTCATACATAAATTAAATTACATTTAATGAAGATGATATTTTAAGTCCATAATAAACATTTCATTGTAGTCTACTGGGAATGGTGAAAATAGCAGATCTACAAGCTCACTACACATTGTAATGCATTTGCTCAACTAGATCTGCTATTCACCTTACTCTCCATATTCACCAAATCATTCTGATTGCAACACCCATAAAATATATACATACATTTGATGTATTTATCATATATATATATATATATATATATATATATATATATATATATATATATATATATATATATATATATATATATATATATATATATATATATATATATATATATATATATATATATATATATATATATATATATATATATATATATATATAATTAGATGAACAATCATTGTCATCCAAATAGACCTTTTAATAATGACAACAAATATGTTGTCATTATGTTGCCGTGTGTTGCCGTGTATTCAAAGATGTGTTTTATTAACTTATTACAGCCCTTAATATTAAGTACACAAGACAACAAGAGTAGTATTCTTGAATGCAGCTTTGTGTAGGCCTAGAGATGGTTGCTTCATGGTCAGGGTCATCATGCTGCCTCCCAGCAGACTGCTGCTGCTGATCCAATCCACCCAGCCACAGCTGCTCCTGTGGCTGCCGTACCCATACCAGCCATACCCATAAAAAACACAACATACCACTTTGTTAGTATTCTCAACAGATGAATGTTAATCGTGGTTGAGATTCTGCTGTTAATCTAAGTCAAGATTACAATTACAAAAAGACACAAATTAAATACAAAAAGACAGTTGCATGTTTGATTTTGGGCAAAAACCCATTTGAGTAGTCAATCTATGGAGAGGAACAGAAACGCCTCCCATGGAGGTCCTATGACGCACCGTAATTCTGCTCTATATTTTCCGCACTATAAGCCGCACCAGATTATAAGACGCACCTTCAATAAATGGCCTATCTTAGAACTTTTCATATATAAGGCGCACCGGATTATAAGGCGCATAGAATAGAAGCTACTGCAGTCAACCTTGGATAGAAGCTACTGCAATCAAATGATCCATATATAAGGCGCACTGGATTATAAGGCCCACTGCTGTTATTTGAGAAAATTAAAGGCTTTTAAGTGTGCCTTATAGTCCGGAAAATACGGTAATCGGTATTTTCAAATTTCAAATGCTTTTGGACACAAGCCACTGATAGTGATACTGATACATATCTATTGTGAGATTGCAAGCAATATCCACCATGAGCATGGACTGTAAAACCCTAAATAAAACATAGCACAATCTAGGCATTACTCTGGGAGGATCTTTGTCGGTTCCCCTCTCTTCTTTTCTCTTTTGTAAAGTGTCTTGAGACAACCTGTTGTGATTTAACACTAAAATTGAATTGAATTGCATAATGATTTACCTGCCGACTGCAAAACTGCAATGGTAGTCGCTGTTACTGCACCTCCGCTTGCGACGGCAGCTGCTGACACGAAAGGTGCAGTGACACCGGCGCTGGCCAGTACAGCCGGCACCGTGGCAACACCACCTTAAAGGTTTAAAAGGAAACTTTAGTGTGTACACTGTGTGTATTTAGAGTTAGAATTTATTTTAAAAATAGAACAGCACCGACTGTGCTGAGCCCGACGAATGTTTTGTTTTCATAATTTGTTGATTCAGGACAAAGCAAGTGTCTGGCTGCAGGGAAACAGCTGCAGCATCAAAGTAGAAGCAACGTAGAGGGGGAAAATGCAATCTATTACTCTATTACCTTTAACATGAATAGAAAAGACAATTACATTACCTAACGAGTTTCTGGAGATCGAAGGAATACGCAACATAAATTGAGATTACATTAATTCGATGAATTAAAAAAAAATGTAAATCTTACCTGCCGCAGCTGCGGCGCAGGCTAATCCAGACACTGGAGAGTAAGAGAAACAAAATAATTTAATCAGGTCATGGACCCCTATTTCGGGTCCCAGGTACTGACAAATAACTGTTTAGTGCTTCTTTTGTACTTACCTAGTCCCATGTTAGATTAGATCTGCGTGTATCTGAGATGAGGAAGAGGAAGACTTGACGCCGAAAACACGCTCGTACTCGACTGGAGTGCTGGCTATCTGTTTTTCAATGCTGTTCTTTTTATCTGATAAGCTGATGCTCAGAGTGTAGTGACAAATAAAAGCCTGACACTGGGCGAAGTCTTTTATAGCCGCAACAGCGGTGATGTCAGACAGACTCAGCATCATCTCATGAGAAACGAAAACGAAACTTCGGAACATAATGATCACAATGAGCACTGGTAGAACTCGTTTGTTTTTTCTTCTGTGCTACTTTAGCTATACCTACAGTATACCTAGAGTACGTCTGGAGAAAAATTGCTGTGTGTGTGACATGTCAACTAGGCTACAGCCAATTAATAGAGGAAGAGCTAGAGCTTACTCTGGCTCTGCACACCATCTTCCATCTATCTGTCTTTTTTCAGCAGGTAACTGCTTTTGACTGTGTAATAATAAAATTCTTGTAAAAAACAAACTCGCTTCAACTGGATCCAAAGTGGGTTGTGAGTGGTTAAGTGAGACACCTTTGATTGTGTCTATCTTCTGAGTTAAATTATCCACAGGACTCTGAAGTAAAACCAAAAAGTGGTTCATTAAAAAATAATAATAATAAAGTCTTCACAAAGTCTTTCAAACTCAAAAACCATGTCCCTCCAAACTAATATAAGCCTCTTCTGTCCAACCGCTCTGTGCACTGTATACTGTAGGCCTACTGCAGCTACTGCTCTGTACCAAACAGACTAATTAAGGGCATGCAGCACTGTATCAAGCTCCCAGCCACCACCCAGAGCACTCCCATCCCAGCCACAGCATCAGCAACATCATTGTTTTCAACCAAAGTATAGCAAATCTAAATAAAAACAACCATTTCAAATATTTTCATCATAAGCCATACAATATACAAATCACATAGAAATCACAAAAATAATACAGTAATATTCAAATAATGATATCATTACAACTTGGCTCCCACGTGAGTAATAACACAGTCAGACACTAACTAAAGCATGTCTGAAATAAGGGACAGGGCTGATATTGACATAAAATATGAAATAAAAACTTGTACATGTACGGTATGTATAATCTCATAAGCTATAATGACAAAAATGCTGACTACACATACATCTTTAACTGCCCTAAGAGACATGGGGAGAACACGTGAGGGTATACCCTGACATATTCTCCCCGTGTCCCCTATAGATACCCTCACATGTTGTCCCTGTTTCCACCATAAGGTAGGTACTCTCACATGTTCTCCCCGTGTCCCCTAGGGTAGGTACATAATAGTGTGTTTAGTATAGTGCAATGATTTCCTTCAGGATCAGGAGCACAGTTAACAATAGACGACTAACGTCAAGTTCAATTCAATACATGCCATGACACATCTCCTGTTGTGTACTGGCACAAAGGATGTTTACTTACTATAGTAAATGGTTATTATATTATACCGATTGTTGTCTTTTCAGAGGACAGCGTCACTTGAGGTCCTGAGGAAATAAAGTTCTTCCAGTTAAACCTGCATCATTTGACATACGTAGGTGCGGCAATGGAACGATGGAAACAGAAACGTAAGAGTCACAACCATCATGTGTCTGTAGTGTACGCACATGGTGAGTGACCAGATAACGATCAAAAACAGCATGCCAGGATGTAAACTAAGGAATGCACTGTCAAACTAGTGTTACGGACCAAGGTCCTTATCATTAAGCGACCAAGCAGTCGACCAAGTGGAATTGGTGCCATCTTTTTCTTCTCCTTCGTTTCCTTCCGCCAAGAATGTCCTGACTGAACCGTGCAGTCGGTTTTCGCGAAACTCTGTAATCTGGTAGAGTAGGGTGATGCCAAACGATGATGATGTGAAGCCCATGACAATTGACCAAATGGTAGCGCTATAGCACTCAACTGTAAATGCAAACTTTGAACAATGATAATGAACCGTGTGACCGCTGGCAATGTAAATTATATTCACTTATGCCAAACATCCTTTGTATTCTGACTTTTGACCTCTGACCTTTAGATGACTTGCCTAGTCTAATCGACGTCTAATTTAAGAAAGACGTTGATTAGACGTCTAATCTATGATTAGACCTTTAAAAACTTGCACTTTTAGACCTTTTTTAGATCTTGTGCTCAGTGGGGAATGACATGCCCAAAGCAAGGATACAAACCTATCATAAAAAAAGAAAAACACTGAATGCTGTTTCCAAAGGATCAAGTGATGTCTACTGCACAGTGTAGGCTACTTACATTATCTTACATTTGAAATTAACTACTTATGACCTACTATTACATATACTTTTTTAAAGCTTTTTTTCTGTCCACTGAGATGGATCTTGGTAGTGTAACAACATCATAATCCATGGAGAACTTTGATCCCACAGCCTGGGCATCCACAGTCTGCACTTAAAGCTTGATCACCTCTGATCAAAGTTAATAGTCTGTGTATGAACCCAGTTTGACAGTGCAGTGTGCACTTTATATCCTGGAATTTTGTTTTTGATCGTTATCTGGTCATTCATCATATGCGTATGCTACAGACACATGGTGGTTGTGCCCATTGTCTTGAATGACATCATACCTATGCAAGGTCTAGACTGTTTCAAGGAAGTCTCATCAAGATGTCGCCAACTATGTAAGATACCGTCCCAATTCCCAAACCAGACTATTCACTTTGATAAGGTACTGAACTGGAAGAACTTGATCTCCTCTTCATGTCAAGTGACATTGTCCTCTGAAAAGCCACCCATTTGTATAATAACCATAAATATAACACCCGCTCAGTTCTGCACCTAAATGGCCCTTTCCTCATCTCATACATCTGGTTTTGGAGATTTGGCGCTTCAAAATAAGAGTATTTTCGACTGTGAAAGCTCGACTCCACACCGCTCAGGGTGTGGAAGAACCAATATAAACAGGCTGTTTAAAGACAAAGACAGGGAGTACTTGAGAAAGTAATCTGATTACAACTTTTCTTACTCAAGCAACAGACGCATTAAAAAACACTACTATTAATTATTAAGTGTTCACATACAATGTTATTAACCTCAAGTGTTCAAATAAAAAACACTTGTAGGCGAATAATAAGAATTAACTTTAGCTGTAGATGAAAACGTTACCTAATACAATAAACCTTCGAAGGAGTACTGAACATGAACTATGTTTCCTTATTTTTAAGACATGTGTTTATAATCCAGAGTTTGATCTGGTGGCTGTAGAGTACACTTATCTTTACTCTTTACTTATCTTTTTTGTATTTGACATTTGTGTGCATTTACAAGTGTATTTATATTACCGTATTGTCCCGAATATAAGACGACTCGTTTATAAGACGACCCTCATTTTTCAAGACCCATTTACAGAAAAAGGAATATTGAATGTCAAATAGTATAGCCCCTGAATATAAGACGACTCCATTTTTGGGATATTTCCATTGGGAAAAAAAACATAGTCTTATATTCAGGCCAATAGAGTATTTAACATTATATTTCAGGGGCATGTCATGTGGTCTACTTGCACAGCCTTTGTGATCTACTGGTAGATCACAATCTTTTGGGCAGGGGTACCTATTGGGCAGTGGGCACCCCTGGTTTATCGATAACAAGTCAGACTACTAGTGAGGTTCGTTGTGGACACGCACAGATAAGGCATGCATGATACTGTGTTAGTGACTGGCGTGGAGCAGACTTATCTTTCTAAATGCGATGTGGTGAAATATATGGTAATCTCGGGAAAACTGTTTTGCTCAGGTCAATATTGGTCTTCTGATCAGCTGATGGTCAGAAAGGCAAAGAAAAGCCTGGGTATCGAGAGCAGGCCTTTTATAGGAGCAGCTGCTATAAAGCAGGGGTTTTCAACCTGTTTGACTCCAGGGACCACCATTTATTCAGCATTTATTCCACCATTTGATGACATTTTCACACCAAAGACCTAAAATTAAAGATTTTTTTTTTGTTTTGTCCACAATTCTAGGCTGTATTTTGCCAACAAAACAGTGTAGACGTCTTAATTAAGTGGCGCTAATTCAGATGATGAACATTTTAACTCTTGAGAGTATAAAAATGAAACCAAATGGACCTGCAAGGGTCTATTTGGTTTCATTTTTACACTCTCAAGAGTTACATCTGGTTAACCAACTTTCCATCATTTAGCCTGGGGACCACCTGGAACCTTCTCAGGGACCACTGGTGGTCCTCGGACCACCTGTTGAAAACCCCTCCTATAAAAGATTTATTGCTAGTCTCCTCCACCTTTCTCATATTTACAATAGTCATAGAGCAGTGGTTTTCAACCTTTTTGACACCAGGGACCCCCATTTCTTCAGCATTTGAGCCACGGACCACCATCTGATGACATTTTAGACCCATAGACCCAAAAACTAAAGATTTCTTTTTCTTTTGTCCACAATTCCAGGCTGGATTTGGGAAACAAAACAGTCAAACATACAGATCAAAATGACCATTAATTGTCTACATTCTGTAGTTGTGTAGTCTAATTAAGATGCCGATTTCTTTTTTTAACTCTTGAGTGTACGGGTCCATTTGGTTTCATTTTTACGTTCAAGAGTTACATCTGGTTAAACAACTTAGCTGGGGACCACCTGGAATCCTCTCAAGGACCACTGGTGGTCTCTGGACCACCTGTTGAAAACCCCTGTCATAGAGCATAGCAATTACCCAACCCACAATTAAATGAAATAAAAACCTTGAATGGCAATTTCACTTTAACCCAGTTGTCTTAGTTCTCTGAAAATGGTTCATGTTGAGGACTGCCAAAATGATGCGGATGTAGACCTAGCCTGGTACTAAAGTTGATGTTTAAGTTGATGTTTAAAGTCAACTTCCAGGTAAAATTCAGACATTAAATGTTGCAAAGGCAAATGAAGCCGTTCCCAGATTACTGGAGACCCACGATACATCACACACAACATTTAGTGTCAATAACCTCTGGAAGAAACAGTGTAGCAGGAAACCTATTCTCCTTTACACTAGTCATCATTAGATTCATTAAAATAACACCTAACAAAAAATGCAAGGGTGCAAACCGTGTATTGATCTGGTCACCAAATATATTGTCGGATAATGCATTACTTTGCTCCATAAGCAAGTCATTCTATCGTAGCCTAATGGAAAAAAAAAATAGAAAGGTCTATTATACAACTGTTCTAAATCCGTCACCTAATAAACTTTGAAACATACTGTACAGTGTACACCATCAGCCAGTAAGGGACATCATGTAGGCCTAATGACCCTGCCCTAAAATCTCCCAGAATTCCTCCCCAGTAATTTTGAATTCATGTCACACACACACACACACACACACACACACACACACACACACACACACACACACACACACACACACACACACACACACACACACACACACACACACACACACACACACACACACACACACACACACACACACACACACACACACACACACACACACACACACACACACACACACACACAACTCCTGTGCCTAGTAATCACCCCTGTGCCTGCCACTGGAATATAATATACATGCATGTTATGCAATGTAAATAATCAACTCATTACATTGATAATCATTGTGAAGTTGACCTTTAATTAATACCAAATAGTAAATGTGTCATGAAATGACATTCAGGTTACAGATTAAAAGATTTGTTTTATTGTCAACTTTCATCCCACATCCAGTATAGAGTAATACTCCTGAATGTTCCTTTGAAGGTCGCTTCATGGTCAGGGTCATCACGCTGCCTATCAGATGAGTGCAGCTGCTGCAGCAATCAACCCACCAACAGTTGCTCCAGTGCCGGCTGCAGCTGCAGTGCCTGCTGCACCCATACCAGCCATACCTAGAATATGACATACGACTTTGTAATAGTATTCAACAGATAACACCGGCCCTGGTTGGGATTCTGGTTAAGTTGATGAAATTGCAAACATTAAACAAGATTTTGACAGCAAAATATATTGCCATGTTTAATTAAAAAAAGTTTCACATAATTCAAGTATCGAGAGAGAGAGAGAGAGTTTTTCCTTATGTTCCCCAGTGAACTGCAGGGGGTAAAAAACAAAGTTTGTTTTTGGTGGTGAGAGAGAAGGACATCATCCAATCAGGATAGAGGAGCCAGGTGGGCCTTGGTGCGCTTTAATAAATACCCCTTTATTTGCGGTTTTCCATTTTTTGTGCACGTGATTAAATATTTTGCTGTAAAGTGGTAAGGTTTAAATGGAAAAAAAGAATTCACCTGCTGACGTCAGGGTGGCGATGGCCGACCCTGCCGCCACTCCACCTCCACTAGCGAGGGCAGTCGAAGACATCCAGGCCGCAGCGTAGGATCCTGCTGTTATTCCAACTGTCCCGAAACCAATGGCCCCCAGTGCAACAGGGGCCAGGAGAACGCCACCTTAAAATGAATAGAAAACAGCAGGGGTGTAGTGGAGGGGGGGACGCGAGGGGGTATTTGGTGTACAAATGGAACCAAATGGACCCGCTAGGGTCTATTTGGTTCACATTTGTACACTCAGAAAAAAATAATGGGGGGGGGGGGGGGGGGGGGGGGTCCCCTTTCAGAGGTGTCCGCCCACTTGTAAAAGTACCACTACAACACTGCTAAACAGCATTACATATTGTAATGTTTGGGGAATAGGCCGTCGGAATAAGCCAGCTATAATGCAATAGAGTATAACATAATATATTAATTTGTAGATATTAAAAAGAATAGATTGGATTTTTAAGCGAATACTTGTCAAGTTGCCATTAATTGATTGCTCGAGATTGTTAACCATCCCTTTAAGATATGTATACACCAAAATGTAATAAACCTGAATTTAAAATCTTACCGGTTGCACCAGCAGCAAGAGCGATTCCAGCGGTGACTAGAAAGTAAGAGAAATGAAATTACTAATCTCATAGAACAGTAATGACACGTTTAGTAGCAAACAGATGAACCTTGTAGTGGAACTGGGAAGGATTATGTGGAATCTGATGAACTAGAACATTCAGGAATGTACTGTGGTGGCATGACTCACTGTTCCACAGCCAAATATCCTCCATTCCACTGGTTAGAGAATACCAGACAGACCACAATATAATTCAACTGGTTCCAAACTGGAGCGAATCATTTTCATAATATACACTTATCATTTTTATTGGAGAAATTAAATTGGGAACTTCACCTTTGGTCCTAAAACATTCCTACAAACTGTGAGATTAGTCCAGTTAAGAAAAGGGGGGGAAAAAAAGTCCATTGTCGGTGAAAGGAAATTTGCTCCATCACTAAACACGGGTAAAATTCACCCAAAACCTTCCTTGAGAAAGAAAACTATACTAGGGGTTTGCGAAGGGACACAAACCCACATTCTATGACGTCATTGATCATTAAGCTATAAGGCCCACTCCCAAAGTTCTGAAAATTGCATAAAAAAGGATGGAAATCACCAATGTTCAGTGCTCTTAAGTATAAATGCCATGAGGCCAATCATGCTAACCTGTAGGTACGGCTAAAATGAACAGTCCCATAGACTGTTACGTCTATAAATGATCAGGATGAACAAAAAAAATGCATAAAGCAGAAGGATGACCAGGTGCTAATAGCAGTAGCCAACAACTAAATATTATGTGGTGAAATCAAGCTAGACAAAAATAATAACCTTATCAAAACTCAAATGTTAACAGGCAGATTTGATGTAAATAAAATCAGGTATTTGTACTCACGAAGACCCATATTATCGCTTTTTCTTCCAAACGTCTGCCTTGTCTTTCGAGGCTAGTTGTGTTCAGTGTGCGGTCAGCGGATGGTCTGCTGGATTATTTTTTACAGCAGCATCAGCAACAGAATCCTTTCATGAGAAACGAAACCGAAACTTAACACAAGGGGGCAGTGGAACAGCTCTTTATAGATCCCCATTTCCCCAAACTTAGGTCAGGCGGTATTGGCATGTCAGGCAGCCGCAGGACTGACATGCCAATTCTATTATCTGCACTTTGCCCGTGCAAACAGATCCACGCTACCACAAACAGAACGTAAATCTTTTTCCCCCCGTTTTTCTGTTTAATCACCAGGAGATTTGCCCCGAAGAGAAAAGAAAATGGGCTGTAGCCTACACAAGTTTAAACAATGTAATGTGACATGCGTTTAATATATCCTAACCATACAACTATTTTAAAATGCATTGAATTTGTCTCATCGCTTTGACAAGATAAATGTTTGTTTTCTGGTGCCGATAAAAGCATTAAAAAGTCATTTGAAGAGAACTGATTTATCCGTCCATTGTGAACAATGAAGGACATGATGATGTCGGACATGGAATGGTGATTTTAAATGCAATTTCATAACAATCAGTATACGGGCAACTAGAGGTATAACAAAGTTGGGAATAAACAAAGTAAAAAAAAAATCTTGCGACTGAAAATGATCTTTTGCAAATAAGCACTGAGCTAATTAAATGACCCCTGTGAAATCCTCAGGACTGAAATCAGTACCCAGTACTGAGAACTTTAATCCCTGGTATAACAAAGTTGGGAATAAACAAAGTAGCCTGCAAACTAACTACCGTAGGCATAAACAAACAACAACAAAAATGACATCAGACAGAACTAAATGAAGAAACTTACCTAATGGATCAATTGAAGAAGGTTGCCACCACCTGGCACTATATAGGCCACCCACAGGTGTGCCTAATTAGAAGGATCTACCCATTCTGGCTAGGGGGGGGGGGGGGGGGGGGATTTCTATAGGGTTTTACAAACATTAAGAAAACATAACCATACAAAAGGGAAGCTTTCTTATTTTTGTTTTGAGTTACACTATTGTTTTAATGGATGACAGCCAATAGGAATGACATAACCTCAAATACAGTGAAAGGAGGTTTATTGGAATGGTGTATGTCATTTTGCTCTAATAATAATAATAATAATAATAATAAGACGTATTAGCTCTTTTAACAATTAAACTCTAAAATGACAGTGACAGGTTTGCAATTGAAAAATGATAAGTGATTCAATATAACATTTAATTCTCCATTCTTTTCTGTTTAACTGGGTGCCACAGATAAATGATTAAACAATCCAGTAGCCCTACCCTCTGTCGACACTAGAGGGAACCAAAGTCCGTTTCATCAGCTATTGGTACAACTTTCTATTGGTAGTCAAGCATTCCTTAATGTCTTATTATACTTTTGCAGGCCAAGGCCCTATTTCCTATTCAGAGAAGTCAAGTGCAAGTATACATTCTGCAGGATAGAGTTACTAGGCTACTAAAAGTTACTAAATGTTAAAATCAAACCAGAGTTAAAAACAAAACAAAAAAAAGAGAGACTCAAACAGATTTATGGCTACAGAAAGATTTTATATTCATGTACTTGGCTCTGGTATAGGTGCACATGCTGAACCAGCAGTCAGTCCTAGACAGCCCAACAGAAGATATTGTTCTCAGGCTTGGTTGTGAATCCTCATCATGTCTACTACTGCCAAAAAATGACTGGTACAGTACAACCACTGTTCTGTGGTTGTGCTGTACTACCATTCCAGCACACGATGGCGTACAAAGTGCGACGTCTTTTCCACCATGTTTGGAGTTTTTGAATGGATGTGGATGGGAAATAAAAATGGCCATTGCGGCAAAGTGCCGCAAAGACCTGCGTCCTGAGGACGCACAGCCTTTTTATTTCCCATCCACAGCCATTCAAAAACACAAAGTCACGTGACTTCACTAATTGCCCTTTAAGGGACTTAAATAAAACTGAACTGAAAACGCTGCGTCTAAAGTCCGCAGTTCGCAGTAAGGTGTGCCCAGAGCTTAACAGAGCTTAACAGAGGTTCCCTAGAGGGGCTAAACAGGTGAAGGATGAGTCTGTGTTTGAACATTATGGAGATTGAATGGAGTTTGTTCAGATAGTGTCCAGCTTCCTTCAATCGTATTCCACTCTGACTGCAACCAACATACCAACTCCTAGATCACATAATGTTAAACTCAAGATCCGGGAGCCAAATCAGGCTCACGAATGAATTATCTTCGGCCCGCAGGATGATATTTAATTACTATTAGAACTGGTCTAATGGTATATTGCACACACCATAAGGGAACTAATTGATTTACTTTCTCAACTTAATTGATATACTTTATCATTTTACAACAAAAGCAGAACAGTAAACTGAGCTTTAATAATGCAATCAGGTTTTAGTGCATTCAGTTCCATCTTTGGATTTATCTTACTATTATAGGGGACATTTGAAGGAAAATCACTTTTGCTGTTTGCTTGGGACAGGTGCCCGTGTGTTGAAACACAGTACGCATGGGGACCGGCCCTCAACTTGTACGAATCGTTCTTTTTTTGGATCACCGTGTATTTGAGTTTGACATTCCTGTCCTAGATTGTCTGGTTCAAATCAAACTGCAGGGACTGGCTCACCTCATCAAGTTTAATGTTCTTCCTTGAAGCAAAACGCCTGTGGTTTCCCAGGTGTATATTCCCAGGAACTTGTAGGTCGACTCTCCACCTGTTCCCTTCGGGTGGTGATAAGAGTTTGTGGCATGGAGGACCCCTTGTTTTTTGATAGCCTGGTTGGTAGCCCACCTTCAGCTCCATAGATAAGCTGGTATATACCAAGGGGGGAGTGGTAATAGTCCCCAGTGTCAGGTGTTGTTTGTGAGCTGCTGGTTGGGTGTCTAGGAGAAGATGTCTGGATTGCACTGATATTAACACGGTCAAGATGTTTTTAATTTCAGAGAAAATGATACAAACACTTTTTTTAGTTATTAAACCACCTGACCGGCTGACAACACTTCTCTGAACTCAGATGTTCACTTTACAGTTTACACTGTTGGTGTAAAGTAACCACTGTTACATGACCATTTTGCAGTGTCATGTTAATGATTATTTGATGAATTGAAGGCAGTGAGCATACAGTATATTATAGCATTGATGGCAGAGGTTCAACTACATTAAAAGATAAGGGAACAATTGGCTCATGTTTGATGCTTTGAACGACGTCCAAGTATTTAATATACTGTATCTCCAGTATTACGAATGCCTGGTGGTACAGTAAATGTTAATAGCCAAACTACAAGCTCACAGAATGTTGCAATATACTGGTACATGTTGTGAGCTTGTATATCGGCTAGAACGGCATACAATCAACCATGAATCCCACCTTATAGTGGGGATGTGGTCTGCTCTGGCCTCCCTTAAGCACATATCCAGTGTGCGGTTTTGTTGTATAGCATCGTTTTATCTCCTTTGGTATCTGAATTTTGAAATAAATCCAGGGGTGCCGGATTTCGTGGTAACCTGAGTGTTCTGTTTTGTTGGTTCATGCACATTTGGCAGTTTTCTCTCCTGTTCCTCGGAGTGGTTAATGGGAAGGAGCATTTTAACTTACCTGTACCTATGCATTGTGGGTGTATCAATGTAGAATGGACATTAGTTGTCCTGTACCCAGTTTTAATAATTTATCCAAAAATATAATACTTGCAGAGACACTTGTTCTAATGTTCTAATCCAGTCATCAGTTCAAGACAAGATTATCCTAGGTGTGCATTGCCTACCTTAATTTAACAACATAACTTACATTAACTGCCATTAACTGCCATAGCTGGATATTTAATTATGGTCTTGTTGTGGAGTCTGGAGTGTTGGCACATCACAGTAGTAACCTCATTACGATTTACATATTTACTCATGTTGTAAAAGCACCAGTACTGCAGCAAGTCAAAAACAGTGTAGTAAAAATATGTATCAGCATCAATATATAGTCATTGTGCATTTCAGTTGTTCAAAATGTGCTTGCCTTTTTTTAAACAGATGGACTACAGTATGTCTGAAGTGGTTTGGGGGTTTTGTAATATTAATCAAATTATTAAGGTAAATAGTAAGTACTCATAATAGCAGAGTAAGCGTAACAAAAGTAACACTTAT
Source organism: Benthosema pterotum (assembly GCA_039105355.1). Taxonomy (NCBI): domain Eukaryota; kingdom Metazoa; phylum Chordata; class Actinopteri; order Myctophiformes; family Myctophidae; genus Benthosema; species Benthosema pterotum. The sequence continues at coordinate 8,064,898 of CM076980.1, read as the reverse complement.
AAGTAAGCCATATTAGAGATATTGTGTGGTAGAAGTGGAAGAATTGAAAGTAGTATTCCTTACATTTTTTACTTAGGACAGTACATGTACATGAGTTGTTTACGTCACTGCTTTGCTAGCTCACGGAAATCCATCACATCCTGTTGAAAATCACGAGGCAAAACACAACTCAGGCGGGGATCAAACATTTATTTACCCTTATTAAAAGTTACAATAAAACCATTAACATCTTTAAAACGATAGCAAAATAAAGAGAACAAAAAGAAAAATCTTGGCCAAAACATATTTACAGAGACAAATTGCAGATAAAAAGCTCACATTTTGTACACAATCCCAACCCCCTGCATCATAAACTGTGAAATGTGAACACTGCAAGACTCAAAGCTTGAAATGTGGTTTTAGCCAGAAAAATAAAAAATAAAAACAAAAATAAAATAAGAGACACCTCCTTTCCATCTCCCCTCCTAGGATTTCACTTTTCTATACAGAGCACAAAATACTTGAAATTTGGGGGTAAAAACATAGGAATGTAGAATTTTAATAAAAATTAAGATCATTTGAAACGTTTATGTGTCCATATAACAGTCATTTCGAGTGAAGGAGATGGTCTGCCCTGCTCCATAACCGTTGTCGAGTTTTTAGATCCCAAAAACGATGAGAAAAGGAGAAAAAAAAGAAAATGTTATAGGGCTGCCACGCTGTGTGAAGAGGATGCGTCTCCATGAACTGGGAAAATAAGTCAGTATTCCTGATTCGCTCCACATCCAATCCATTTACCTTTCACCACCACGCCACTCCCCACGTGTACCAGGAGGGGGCGACGCGTAGCCACCAACACTTTTTCATTTCATCACGAAGAGAGAGAGAAGGCCCGGTTGAGATTCCGTCAGTCGAACTTGATAACCCAAAACAAAAAAAGGCAGTGAACTGGTGGTTGAATCAGCAGACGTGATATATATCCTTCTTTTATTGGTCTTCTTTCGTAGTTTTGCTTAGAACTTTAAAAGAACGTGGCACGGGTCTCTCATATATATATATATATTTATATTTATATATACTTTAATCTTGGAAAAAAAAACAATAAAATCAGTTCATCTCGGTAGCCGTGTCGGGGCGCGAGGGACAAGGCCGTCACTCCGCCTTGGCCTCGCCCTCGGCGGGGGGCGTCGTGACCTCCGCCTCCGCGGCCGGGGCCTCCTCTGTGGGCGGGGCCTCGGCCTCCTTGGTTTCCTCCTCGGTGGCGGGAGCGGCCGCCGCCTCCTCCGGCGCTGCTGCTGCCTCCTCGGGTGCTGCTGCCGCCGCCTCCTCCTCCTTCACCTCGGCGGGCGTCTCCTCTTTGGCTTCCGTGGCGTGGCCGTTCTCCTCGGGCTTGCTCTCCCCCGCCTCGGCCGTAGGGGAGGCGGCGGTGGCCTCCTCCTCGCTGGAGGGCTTCTTGCTCTTCTTCAGGTTGATGCCCTTGAAGCCCTTAAAGGAGTTCTTCAGGGAGAACTTCTTCTTCTTCTTGCCGTCCTTGGCGGCGGCCTCGCCGCCTTCCTCCGCCTTGGCGGCCTCGCCTCCCTCGGCGGCGGCCGGCGCCGCCTCGATGCCGTCCGTCTCGGCGCCCTCCTTGGCCGGCTCCGCCGTGCCGTTGCCGTCCGCTGCGGCGGGGGCGTCGGCGGAGACGTCGCCGTTGGTCTTCACGTGTCCATTCTCCTGGTGACCAAAAAATAAAATAAATACTCATTAGATCCTCCGTCACAGAGAATTACATACAACAAAGTATATATTCATGATTTTTTTTTGCAGATCTACAAGATTGCGCGCTGTGACACTTTAACACAGCTAAACATTTTGAAATAATGATTTACAGTGGTTTAAAAAAAAAATCGGGGCAAACACATCCTCCAAGAAAAAAAAGGTTATTTAGGGAATGCTGGTTTGACCGTGGGTGGACCGTCTATGTAGGCTATACATATTTATATAACTATGGGTCACGCGATATCGGGTCAATTTCATAATCAGATGCTTCAGTCACAGCAGGCATGAATTACACTTGGAACCGGTCCGGTGTCCACTCAGCAGCTGTTCCCTGCACGACCCCCTCACGGCCACATGAGGGCAGTGGTGGTGCGTGGAAAACGCACGACAGGCCGAGCCGGTTTGGAACAAAGGAAACCCCGTAGTGACGCCTAGCCTATACTTGCTGCTGCTGTTGCCTTTCATTCCTATCCATCAACTGTTCCACCACTACTATGAAATGCATGATGATGAGTATTATACAATCCGTCCCTACGTTGCCTATAGCCTATAATGGTGGGCAGCTTCCCAAGTTAACAACCCCATTTTACATTTTATAGCCGACCCAATCAACTGTCCTAAAGTCATTTGATCGTCGTCTGGTTTCACCTCAGCCCGGATATAACATTTCCCAATTGGGGGGCAGGCAGGCAAAAATGGTATGGGGCAGCTTCATACCATTTTCGTTTATTGGACTTATATTAGGCAAGTAAGCAAATATATTTTAAGTGTGGCTGTTTGCATGCCTTCACGGTTGGTGGCATTGAACCCCAATGCCCAGATCCGGCCTGGGGGGGAAAAAAACTGACAAAAACAGGGGTCTTGCATCGTTTTACAGACGCACAATAGCAGACCGTTCCGTTCGTGCTTTGTCTTCACGTTGGATCATATCGGTGGCCTTAATTATCTCAAAAACAAGTCCCACAGTGTGTGGGGGTCCAAAAAGGGAGGTTAAACCCAAAAATCCACTAGTTTACCGAAAGGAACAAATCCCCCTCAAGCACGGCGACATGGTATCACATCAGTTACATTGTTGGTAATCGACATCGCACCGTATTCTATAAAAGACGCTCCCTTTTTTACTGTAAGTCGGGAATGGAGAGCTTTGTGCGCATCCATCTGTGCGCAACGCGCTGAGAGCGGCGCATCATTTGCATCCTTTGCACCGTTTCACCGTCGCTTTCTCCATCTTTTGTTCGGTTCGACCGGAGACAACCTCAATTAAACCCAGTTAACTCATAATACGAGATCAGTTAGAATACCAATAAAAAGACAAAAATCATAAAACCCAGCGTCGAGCGTGGAAAAAGGGGAGGATCTGTCAAGATAAATAACACTAGTCTAGACATTAAATGGATAATTCCAATGAATCCCATTATCATTCTAGGAAAGGAAACAGAATGGGGGCATTAACAATGCCCACATAAATCTTAAGGTATATTAATGACATAAAATGTGGAAATATGAGTGGAACTCCCCTTTAACCAAATGGGTATGGGTGTTTGCAGTGCATAGCCCACATGTGTGGGTAGAACATGCAAGATTAGTATAAGCTCAGTATATTCATTTACCAGTTATATTTTCTGGATTAAAAAGGTGGTATCAAAAGCAGGTGGTTAATTCATTATTAATTGGCTTTAAAGGGGAATTCCACACATCCCAACATTTTTCCTGGGAACGTACAGAGGGAACCACATGAACCCCAAGGGGTCCATTTGGTTCCATTTGTGCGATCACAGGAGGGGTAAAAATGGCTCTAAAGAAAAAATCTTGATCACGCCATAAAGATTTTTTTCAGACCTCCATTTCTAGGAAAGAACACTGTGTGAATGTGGGGGCATTTATTATTATTTCCACACATCTCTAAAAAGGCATCTTCAGGGCAGTAAAATGTTGAAAATGGATGGAATTCCCGTTTGATTCACCATTAATTGGCATTCCTATTCATCCACGCAAAGCAAAGCATGCATGGTGTTATCCATCAGCTCACCAAAGCCACCACCACGCCAGAGAGAAGTGGGCGTTGGGTGCCATGTGTGTGTACGTGCGTGCATGGTGGTGATCAGTAGTGCAAAATCAGAATTTAAAAATAAAAAGTTCCTTTTTTAGTATTTTTTACCTGTCCGTTTGTTTTAGCTGCAGCAGGGTCCGCCTCCACCGCTACTCCACCTCTGGACAAAGCAGCTCCCATTTTCCTTCCAACAACAACAACAAAAAAAAGCAAACAAACAAAAATAAATCTAAATCTAAAAGAAAAAAAATGTGGGTTGAGATTAATAAAAATCCAGCCTGGGTCTTTGAGCGAGGATCTGAAGATCTTTTTGTGTCGTGTCCCCCCAGTGAGAAGAAAAGAAAAAAAAAGGACAAAATCCGAAGAATTGAAGCCTCTTTTTTATCCTGAAAGCGTGAAGATAGGGTCCTCTCTTTTTGTTGTTGAGCTGACTGGTAGTGGTAGTGGTAGCGGTGATCCTCCTCTCTCAGAACACGGACTGCACAGCACAGCTCCGGGCTGAAGAATGAACGCCTGCCTGGGCTACAAGTGTGTGTATTTCAACCGCGCCTCGAAAATACGGCCCTAGTCCCCACCCTGTGGGCGTGGTTCACTGTTCTCCGTCCAATGGGTTGAGCCACCCCCCCCCCCCAGGGACGGATCTAGTCATGGGTATGGGGGGTTAATGCCCCTTCCCCCAATGCCCAGACTGCCCCATCAAACACGATGGCATGCAAAACAACTCAAGATATTTCATGCAGTGCTTGTATTTAAAAGCATTTATTTTGAAACACTACTACTGCTACTAACTAACTACAGCTGTGTCACCACCAGTAAACCAATAGCATTTCATCATTGAAAACAGAAAACTCTCTGAGCTCATCCAGACTACCGGATTGCACATTCTCCGTCTCGGACCGGGGTGTGATGTCACGTCCTCCTTTTTTGAATGGGTTTCAATGGGAACTTCCGGCTACTTCCTGTCTGAATTTCGGCCGCGGGCCGTCTTTCCTGTTGCCTGGCCACGGTCCAAACTTCAGACCAGCTTCGGACTGGCTTCGGACAGGATACGAGCTGACTATCACCCGGTAGTGATAGTCAACAGCCAATGGAACAGTTGCAGCATGCAGCCCAACCAGTGGGCGGATTTAGCTTGTAGTTTTTTATTCACAGAGCCAAACGCTCCTGGAGAGACTTGTGAAGCCATGTCGAGAGATACAGGGGAACATCTAGGCACCTCTGCTCAAAATCCACATCTTAATGAATAAATAAAACATGAGGAAAATCGTAAAATAGTGGTTTTCATGTTTCATATCACCCCTGTAATATTTCCATCCATGGCACCCTGAATCGCATTGTTATTTCTTTACTGTAACCCTGTTCCAAGATGACTTTGAAAATAACTAGCCTGTCATTATCATCAAATTCATCATTATTATTCCCATGCACTGTCTCCCCAGTCAGAGTTCAATGAATGTGAGTGTGAATGAATGTAGAATTATGTGCACCATGTAATCTATCTATCTATCTATCTATCTATCTATCTATCTATCTATCTATCTATCTATCTATCTATCTATCTATCTATCTATCTATCTATCTATCTATCTATCTATCTATCTATCTATCTATCTATCTATATATAGTTTTCTGCCCCCTGAATGTCCCTGAATGTCTCTCTCTCTCTCTCTCTCTCTCTCTCTCTCTCTCTCTCTCTCTCTCTCTCTCTCTCTTCTCTATCTATATATATATATATATATATATATAGATAGATAGATAGATAGATAGATAGATAGATAGATAGATAGATAGATAGATAGATAGATAGATAGATAGATAGCGATTGTCAACCAAGAGGTAGACAGAGCCATCTAGTGGAAGAGTTGCGACATTGAGAGGTTTCATGTACTCGCGCGAGCCCATAGACTTTAATGCATTCAGTAACTTCCGGCTGTCCCTATTCGTGTCACTATCCAACAGAAGTCTGTGTAGATGGACTGGATCCATGAAGTGAACGGAGTTGGCGTAACTCTGTCTATTTCCAAGGCTCTGGAACTAGAAAACTACACGCCAATGAGTAGACTTCCGTGTACGTCTGTTCCGGGACCGCCCAATGGCCCGGAAGAAGTCCTACTTCCGGCAGCCTTCAGGCCGAAGGCAAAGTATAGTGTAGAGCCAGCCTCTGAGTCAGACCTTTAGCTTTATGCATGCTGCGTGTCTGTTGCAACATCAACAACAACTGGGGTTGTTATTGATGCTTTACTTGCCTAATAAAAGTCCTCTATCTGAAAATGGCATGGGCGCGGCTTCATCGGGTGGCATGGGTGCGTGGCATGGGTGCGGCCCATGGGTGAAGCCGCCCCCATACCATTTTCTCCTGCCCCCCCCCCCCCCCCACACACACACACACACACTTGGAAAATGTTATATCCGCCCCTGCACCCCACCATGTCTGCTGCACAGAGGTGGGGGGACGTGCAGAGAGTGTTGGTTAGAGGGGGCAGGGGGTGAAATCTAGTTAGAGGGCACTTTTGGATATAAACAACAACAACAGCAACAACAACATGAAAATAGCAGATCTACCAACTGCTACTTTCTTTAGCTAGTAGAGATGCGATGTAACATGAGGTTCTCTGGAATAAAACACAGTGTTCAAGTTCAGCAGACTCCCTGCCTTCCAGTATTGCCTCTGGAAAGGAGTGGCCTTTGCATCTCATGGTAAATGCTTCATATTCGTGGTCTAGCTGGAAATTTAAGGACAGTTGCTTTGCATAGAGCAGTGGTTTTCAACCCTTTTGATACCAGGGCCAACTATTTATTCAGCATTTGAGCCACAGACTGCATTTGAAGTTTCTTTTGCTTTTGTCCACAATACCATGCTGGATTTGGGAAACAAGACAGGCTAACATACACAGATGTGTAGACTTCTTAATTAAGTGGGGCTCCTTCAGTAGCTGTTGAGAGTGTAAAATGTCCATTTGGTTTCATTTTTTTTGTTTCACCAGAATCACTTCTGGTTAACCAACTTTCCATCATTTAGCCTGGGGGCCAGGCGGCCAGCTGGAACTCTCTCAAGGGCCACTGGTTGAAAACCACTGACATAGAAGGTAAAAAGGCCAGGGGCTTGAGGCCCCTTTTATGTCTATGTGTTCCCGTCCCTGCACCGTGGTGCACCACCACCACCACTACCACCATGTTCCTGCTGTAACAATCAGTCGACACCTGATCCAAATGGATCGGACTAATAAAGAACTACCGTACGTGTAGGAGGCGGTAATGCAACTTGTTTTTGCCAACTGCCAACAAACCCAAGAAGAAGAAGAAGAAGAGTTGACTCGACACTCTCAAACAAACAAAAACAAACAAACTGTCTGGCAGTGCTGTCTGTTGTCCAGGCTCATTATTCAGTTGATAACTATGTTCTATCTGCGACTTTTGCATGCAAGCACTGTTGCTGCAAACTTTAGTCACTCACTCACAGTCGCAGGCAGACAGACACAGACAGACAGAGAGACAGACAGAACATGGAGCATGCAGCAGCCCAGATGATGATGATGATGATGAAACATTCATATCCCAGTCAACACCAATCAGCGTCTGGACGATGACAGACAGTAAGCCATGTGTCATATGAATGTGCAATCTATAATCTTTTTTCCCCTCCAGAAATTGTTGAATAACTAACCACCGCCGCTGAATTAATCGTCTGTGAGGAAGCCACCTATGCTGCGCATACAGCTAAGATGCAACAATATATAAAGTCTAAACCTTGAATCTTGAAATACATTTGAACCTGCCCTTTCAGGGCTTGACACTAACACTTGCCCGCTTGCCCGGGGCAAGTAAAAAACATGGTGGGGCATTGAAGACCTGCTACCTGGTTGCCCGATCGGGCAAGTGTGCAACATAGTGCACTATAACACAACACAAGCTAAATTTGTCTTGAAGGCAGTCATTGCACTCTGCCTCTGTGTCTTTCCCTGCTTTCTAGATATCCACAATTCCAGGCTGGATTTGGGACAAACAAAACAGGCAAATTAACATACAGATCAAAATGACCATTAATCTTCTACATTCTCTAGTTGTGTAGACTTGGGGCTAATTAAGATGATGAATTTTAACTCTTGAGAGTGTAAAAATGAAACCAAATGGACCCGCAAGAGTCCATTTGGTTTCATTTTTTGGTTTCCATTTCCCTGATGGCAAGTAGAACCTGACTTGCACTTGCCCGATGGGCAAGTGCCGCGCACTTGACCTTAGTGTCAACCCCTGCACTGGATTAAGTAAATCCACATTATAGCCAGTCTTATCAAATCCAGTTGTCCAGCCCGACTATACTCTAGTAGTCAACTCCCACGACTCTACAGACCATGACATTGCATTTTCCCCCGATGCAACTTTAATTGGCGGATGGTCCCCCCCTCATGTGACTGGCTGCCAAGAGGAGATCAAAGGTCATATGTTTTAAGTCTGGAGAGTTACGAGGGCTGGCCAAGTGGACCACTAGTGGTCATGGGGGGGAGACTGGGTGTTGTAGGGGGATGTTTGGGGCGTCCAATATGCCCGGAGGTTGGTTCGGCTCATCCCTGCATGAGAAATATTCGGGAGCTGCCCAGGTCCCTCTTTCAAGTCATTAATGTTGAATCTAAGGGAACTTTTAACCGTATTATATTATATATGATCCATCCTTTCCGCTACTTGGAGATGAACTCTGGGAGGAGGAGGGGGGGGGGGGGTATTCAGGAGGAAGAAGAAGAAGAAAAGGGAACTCTGTGTGCTTGCCTGTCATGTTTATAAGGCTTCATTAAGTGAAATTTATGATTTCCTCTTGTTAAAGCCCCCACAGAGCCCCTTCTGAGCCTCCCTGTTAAAATGAAAACTTCTTTTTGTGCGGCTCCATGTCCCTCAGTCAGTCAGTCAGTCAGTCAGTCTGTCTGTCTGTCTGTCTGTCTGTCTGTCTGTCAGTCAGTCAGTCATCGTCTGTCCTGTCTGTCTGCTGTGTCTGTCTGTCTGTCTGTCTGTCTGTCTGTCTGTCTGTCTGTCTGTCTGTCTGTCTGTCTGTCTGTCTGTCTGTCTGTCTGTCTGTCTGTCTGCTCTGTCTGTCTGTCTGTCTGTCTGTCTGTCTGTCTGTGCCTCCATCCCAGTGTTGCCAACTGCCAAAATCAAAAATGCACTGGTGGCACTTCCAAAATGCACTAGAATGCGCTAGATGCTTGCCTGGAAGGGAATATGACCGTTAATCTTCTACATTCTCTAGTTGTGTAGTCTTGGGCTAATTGACATGATGAGTATTTTAACTCGAAATGAAACAGAAATGAAACCGAATGGACCCATGAGGGTCCATCATATATCCTGGGGGAACCACTGGTTGAAAACCACTGTCATAGTAGGGAAAAATGGTGAAAAATGAGCGTTTCATCTCTGGCGACCTGTCAATCAATTTCACCCCAACTCACCAGCCAAAAAAGCACTATAGATTTTTCCCCGCCAGGAGCTTTTCACTAGTTTTTTGCGCTAGGAGGGGGGTCCAATTTGGCAACACTGCCCCATCCCTCTCCATCACCCCCCTATACCCCAACGCACAAACACACACATTGGTTTTCAATGACACACACATACACACACACACACACACACACACGTCACAGCCATGGTATGTATGGCATGCATACGCTGCCCAGAGAATGATCTGTGTCTCCTTTCAGTGGCTGAGCTTCCCAGAGTTCTGTACACCCTCCGGGGTGGGGGGTGTGGGGGTGGTTTTTTGGGGCGGGCGTGGGGGCATGGGGGGGGGGGGGTCACATTCCTACATCACCACCACTCCCACCATTTATGTTGTAAAAGCCTTAAAAAAAAAGAAGGAAGAAGAAAGAAAAAAAAACTATATGGGAGAAAGGGAGCGAAGCGTTCAAAAGATGGTTCAGCAGGCCGGATCTAGAGAGGGGGGGGGGGGGGCAGACGTGGGCAGACGTGCATCCTGCCCACCCAATGAAAGGTAATATCAGTGGTGGTTTTCAACCAGCGGTGTGGGGACTACCAGTGGTCCTTGAGAGTGGTGCTCTCTAACTAAATGGTGGAAAGTTGGTTAACCAGATGTAACTCTTTGAGAGCGTAAAAATGAAACCAAATGGACCCGCAAGGGTCCATTTGGTTTCATTTTTACGCTCTCAAGAGTTAAAATATTCATCATGTGGATTAGCCCAAGTCTACACAACTACAGAATGTAGAAGATTAATGGTCATTTTGATCTGTATGTTTGACTGTTTTGTTTCCCAAATCCAGCCTGGTATTGTGGACAAAAGCAAAAGAAATCTTTAGTTTTGGGGTCTGTGGGGCTAACATTTCATCAAATGGTCTGTGGCTCAAATGCCAAATAAATAGTGGGCCCTGGTGTCAAAAAGGTTGATAAAACCACTGCTCCATATTAAAACAAGAGTTGTGCCCCTACCTACCGGGCACAGGTCTCCATCCACCGTCCGGGCTCAGGTTTGAACGTGTGCACATGCAAAGTAGTTTATTTTGTTTATTGTGACTTTATGACATCATCTCAAGGCTCACCCTAGCTCAGGGCTCCTCCTAGATCAGGGCCCCCTAGCTCGCCGTTATCTCAGGAGCCTCAAGGGTCCTCCTAGCTCAAAGCCCTCCTAGCTCAACTATGACGCCGTCATGACGTCATAGGACGGACAGATTCGTGGGCACGGACTGGCTACGTGCACGGACAGAGAGGGCGTTTATATAGTCACCACCTTCGGTGGAGACAAAAAAAAAAAAACAAACCTTTGGAGTCGCCCACCCTGCCATTCTTCCAGCCCACCCTATAGTGGGGCCTGCTAAATCCGGCCCTGTGGTTGAGAGAATGGCCTGATCTGTTTGACACGCATGTGCACCACAGTCTTTATCATACTTAACGCATACCACCATCATGCCTTTGGAATGCCTGGGTTTCCGTGTGATGTGCAGTCAGTGTGTGATATATGATTTCATAAAAGGGCCCTATCGTATGTTAAAGGGAACGGTGCTTTGTTCCGTATTATTATTATTGTCCGGCATGAAATAACTTGTTCTCATCTCTTTTTTTTTCTCTCTCTCTTTTTTTTCTACCTCTCTCTCCCTAAGATATTTAAAAAAAGAGAGACTGCATTGTTCCACGTTCCTGCCCCGGCCGACCTTGCCCTGGGATTCAGACAGACATACATACTTACACTAAGAAACGGTAAAACACACACACACACACACACACACACACACACACACACAACACACACACAACACACACACCCACACACCTAATTTCGAACCAGTTCCGAGTGTTTCTACTGAAAATGAACAGGGTTCAGAGACCTTAAAGTTAGTTCGGAACTGGAACCCCAAAAAATCTCTGCCAGGTTCTGTGAATCTGTTCTAGATTCAAAGTTATTATCAGTTCTGATTGTAGTTATTTTTGGGAATAGGAACAAACACACACACACAGAAGAGAACGAGAGACTATGTTTGGAGTACTTCCTCCTCCTTCCCCTTCCCTCCTGCCTACTTACCGATGTCACACACTCAACATGGCACTTCACACCTCCGACTCTCCCACCCATTGTTTTGTTTTTTTTTCTTTCTTTATTTTCCCGGAGCCAGTCAATAACGTCATGTGCCTGGCCAAACTCCATGTCCCCTGACACAACACACAACACACACACAACACAACACACACACACACGACACACACACACAACACACACACACACACAACACACACACCACACACACACCACACACACACACACACACAAACACACACACACCACACACGACACACACACACACACACACACACACAAACAGGACAAGCTCACCAAAATCCGTGACTAAAAGGACTCTATTGTCACCAGCTGATGAGCATCGCAAGCAGGGAGACGGCAGAGAGCGACGTGCAGTGGGGAATTACAAGCCTATATGGGTGCATTTTCAAATAGGGCACATTCACAAGCTCACAATGTGTGGACGCTTGTAGATAGGGCATTTTCTGCCATTTTTCTCGACACCGTTGTTGTATGCTGCACCCGCTTCGACCGTTATCAAGCAATAATTCCCAGGAGGCTGCTTATTAGCCCATCTTCTTGTTTAACTGGAAAGCAATAATCGATAGAATAATCGATAATAAGGAACTAGATGAGCACTCGGTAGAGTGCAAACTTGCACACAATCACGCTGTGGCCTACTCGTGCGTGAGCAGGGCGAGCTAATACTTATGACATTAGTTGCAAAGGTCTTTTAGTCACCTCACGCACCTGCTTCGACCTCGATCCATCGACTGAATAGAGCATAATCACGAGTAATCACACGATGGAATGCGACGAGTAGATGGGGATACTCAGATACCCGCCGGGCAAGTAGATATCTTGTATTCATTGCATCGGTGGATCACGGCTACTACTAGTAGGGCGGGGCAAAGCATAGTTTTACTGAGGGTACTGAGGGTTAGGGTTAGACGGTGCTTTATGCGGTTACTAACCCTAACCATAACTTCACTATGTTTTGGTAGTGGTTGGTAGTGATAGAGTGGTTGCCTCACCATTACCTCATCAACTAAACCGGCCAATCAAAGTACCCCAAGGGACCGACTGCCACGCACCGATTGCTTCACTCGTGGCCGCTCCGCTCAAGCAAGTAACAAATTGATGCTGAATTTTTTGTCCCCAGCCATAGACCATAGAAACAGGCTCCCTGAGTCCCTTTATGGGGGGGAAAAAGTTGGTGTTTGATGGAGTCACCTTGAACAGATCACATCATCAGTTTGATGAATATGTGATTTCCCAGAGCCCCACACTTATCACACTTATCAATTCTTTCTTTCAGAACCACCACAACAGGGGTGGGCAATTATTTTTCCCAAGGGGCCAAATGAGATGCATAAAATATTGTGGAGGGCCAAGACTAAAGGCTGAACTAAAGTCTGTGTAATATTAATTTAATTTCAAGATAGAAGTAAGCGTATTAAAGACCAACCATTTTGACACCAGGGCCCCCCACAGACCCCCAAAACTAAAGACTTCTTGGCCCCCGGGCCGCATAATGCCCAGGTATGCAGTCTATGCACTAGAACAACAATAGAGCACTAATGCTGTTTCCTACCTGCCTCTTTCCCATGTGTTTCTCCTATTTTTGTGTGAGACAAGGATATAGGAACATGTTTTGCGGCGCTGCACAGCCGAATACCACAATACCTAAAGGAATTAAAACCCGACAAGGCTCATAAATAGCATCTTCGTAGCTGGTTATATATATGTGAGAGTTATCGGATCCATGGAATGTGTACATGCACGTGCAGACGCACACACGCACATGCACACACATACTGTACACAGACTATGGAAAATTGCTCACTTTGCACAGTTTCATTTTATTGCATCATTAATTTAATGTACAATAGAAGTCAATGTTAAAAAAAAAGCACTGAGCATGATTATACTGTTCACACACGCTGCTGACTCCAGAGAGCACATTTCCAGTGAAGTCTGATTTCAAGGAGAATCGGTAGGGAATCATCAGCCAGCCGCGCTGCGTTCGTTCGTTCGTTTGTTGCCAATGAACAATAGCGAAGGCGTAGGTTTAGAAGAAAGGGGGGAAAAAACCTTTGTGATGCAAATGAATTCGAACAACTGGCTTATTGACTGCAAAAAAAAGGTCTTTGCCAGCAGGCAGCTCACAGATACACGCATGGAAGACATGTTGTTTAGACCAGGGGTTTTCAACCCCTTTTTAATACCAGGGCCCACTATTTATTCAGCATTTTAGTCATGGAGAACCACCTTTTGATGCTAAGTTTAATCTCCCAGACCCAAAAGCAAGGATTTTCAAGTTTTTGTCTACAATTATTATTATTAGATAGAGATAAACAGGCAAAAAACATTGGTCAAAATAACAAATGTTCTACATTTTCTACTTGTGTATATTCTTGAAGATTAAGTCAATGTTTAAATATAATTTAACTCTTGAGAGTGTAAAATGAAACCAAATGGACCCGTAGCTCAGTTTTCTGACCCCCTCAATGTCGCAAAATTGTCGCAACACGGCTGGTCCGGGTGTGATTTGGGCCGAGCCTTCATGTATTCGCGAGTCATTCACTGTTGTTGTTTTACCCCCTTTTCCACTTCGTACACACAGTGTTTTGTATGTGTTGAAGACACGTGTTGTTGTGTAAATTCTTCTTGCCATTTTGATGAATTTGAATGCATGGGACGAGGAGGACCACAATGGGCTGTTGTTGCGTTAGTCTTCATGGCCTTATTGTCTGTTACCTCGTGCCTGTTTACATTTCTGACTAATGAAGCATTCGACCAGTCAATCAAATGTAGGAGGAGAAGGAGGAGGATTTGGAGGTTTGTGGAGTCAGTCGGCCGGGCTGACTGACTTCACGAGAGAGAGGAACATGTGGTGTTGTAGTTCTCGAGACATTGTCTCGTCTCAAGTCCAGTCTCAAGAGAATTTTTCATTGTCTCTGTATTGTTTTTGTCTCGCCCTCAACAATAGACCTTTAGGTAAGCCCTGTCCTCTTGTCCACCCTAGGACACTTTCCAGCCGGACTCATTCATTCCAATGTAAATATCATGGACATTACACAATAAATACTGGTTCATTTTTAGAACCAGACCTTCAAAATCTCTCCCAGATCCATCAACAAGGTGTGCCCTATGCAGTGGAAAAATGCATATGTGACTTATTTTTTTAAAACAATGTTTTATCATATAGGAAGCTATTGGTGGAGAGGTGATTGGACCATAGCAGTTTGGGGAGGGGCTTTCCTAAAGGTCTTGTCTCGGTCTCGCCGCTCTTCATTTGTCTTGTGGTCTTGTCTTGGTCTCACCCTCAATTTGTCTTGGTCTTGTCACGATCTCGGAGCAAATGTCTCTGGTCTCTTTCGCCAGACCACTCGAGACGAGACAATGCAAAGGAAATGTTCTATATCCATTGTGCGGCCCGAGGAGCCCATTCTTAAAGACAGCTGTCTTTATAAAGACAACGCGTATCGCTAGCAGTCCGCAAACCAACAGTCATGCAGTATTTTACAGTAACAACTAAAGTCTAAAGTCTGTGTAATGTGTAATGTGTTATGTTGTACTATTACTACAGAACAATCAAAAAGTGGCCTTTTGGCTTCGACTAGGCTAGGTCTTGGCCTCTGCCTCGGTCTCGACCCCTCGAGCTCTAGGTCTTGGTCTTGTTCTCGAGTCTAGGTGCTAGTCTTGAACTTGTCTTTCGTAAGTCTGTGGTTGTCTCGGTCTCGTTATGGTCTCGTGTGTGTGTGTGTGTGTGTGTGTGTGTGCATGCATGCGCGTGCGTGCGTGGTGTGTCTCATCTCGCTGATGAAGTGCTCTTTCATAAAGGGACTCTGCGGAGGTTCTCGACTATAGAAGGAAAAAAAGCTGAACTCATATCATCCTGGGTGTGTGCACACACATTCCTGACCCTGTCACCCTGTCTCGTCTCTCTCCCTCTCTCTCTCCCTCTCTCTTTCGTCTAGTTCCCTAGAAGAGGTGGCAGACATAATCAACGTGCCCCCCCCCCCTCTCCTCCCCTCCCTTCCCCCGCTGCCGGCGACACACACACACACACACGCAGACGACGTGCCGTGGAGTGCGGTTACCATGGCAACTGCTTCATCCCTCGACCACGTAGCATCCAGGAGGAGCCGTCCGTGTTACGAGGAGACGTGACGCTCGGTAAGAGAACCCACGAGGGCGGGGCCTGTGTGTGTGTGTGTGCGTGTGTGTGTGTGTGTGTGTGTGGTGTGTGTGTGTGTGTGTGTGTGTGTGTGTGTGTGTGTGTGTGTGTGTGTGTGTGTGTGTGTGTGTGTGTGTGTGTGTGTGTGTGTGTGTGTGTGTGTGTGCGCGTGTGTGTGTGTGTGTGTGTGTGTGTGCGTGTGCGTGTGTGTGTGCGGTGCTAGCCTGCTGAGCTTGTTTGGTTGAGACGGCTGTGAGAAGATGGTGTTGGTCGTGGCTTTTCGTCCGTATCAGCCGCTAACGCGTGGCGGGGTGTCTGTCCCCTGAGACAATATGCTTGACCCCTGCAGGGAGATGGATTGTTGAGGTAGACAGGCCCGGGTGTAACATTTCCTGATTGGGGGGGGGCAGGCGAAAATGGCATGAGGGCAGCTTCATGAATGAAGCCGCCCCTCATGCCATTTTCATTTAAATTATTTAGTTCTGTGACCCACAAGATTTACAGTATATCTTGTGGGTCTTGTGTACAGCTGTCTTTGGTTGTGTGCTCCTCGATTAGATGACCAGAAGGCCAAAGTGTGCGTTGTGCCCCCCCGGTCGCCGCCCACAGCAGTTAATTTTACTGTTTTTTTTTTTTTTTCATCTGGACAACGGTCCTTATATCACTATGGTAGGGTGACCATATTCTCAAAGGAGAAAACCAGGACACCTTAGCGGGCGGGGGGTTTCACGAAATATTCAGATATCGAACAGGCGCTACTATCGCCTCGAACAGCTTTTTTGTGTTTTTCTGTGTCAATGTGGGATTTTAGGTCCCTTGGTCCCACAGTGCTTCACTTTTGTCTCGCCCCGGTCTGAATACAGGGAATTTTTTCTGTAACTCGTCTGTAAACGTGCACTTGCGCTTGGGCATGGTGGTGGAGACTGACAACCACGCTGTCTAGTGTCTACTAACTGATTGACGAAGGCTGCCTGCACTGACTCTGCTCAGGGCTGACGTCATTGTGCGCAGTGTCCTAGTGCCTGTGGATTTACTGGTCCGATGTAAGCAAAGACGTGTCAGAAAGGAACTGAATGAAAGTAATTTTACAAAAAACGGGACATTTCCTCATTTTCTAAAAATAAACCAGGACACCCAGGACAGGACGTGAAATACGGACATGTCCTGGGAAATACGGACGTATGGTCATCCTATCACTATGGTAACGTTGAGCGTTGTGAGCCCACTAAAGGCAACGTGGCCTTGCTCCTAAAAGGATAACCTCTAGACCTAGCACTATATATTATATAGTATGCATACCCATGCCTAGATCCGCCCCTGCACTGAACTCCCTGATTGCTCCTGAAGTGTTGGTTGATGCCTTGTATGGTTTATGCCACAATCAGTGTACTGTATGTATGGATGAAGGCTTTCTCTCTCTCTCTGTCTCTGTCTCTGTCTCTGTCTCTCCGTCTCTCTCTCTCTCTCTCTGTCTCTCTCTCTCTCTCTCTCTGTCTCTCTCTCTCTCTCTCTCTCTGTCTCTCTGTCTCTCTCTCTGTCTGTCTCCTCTCTCTCTCTCTCTCTCTCTCTCTCTCTGTCTCTCTCTCTCTCTTTCTCTCTCTCTCTGTCTCTCTCTCTCTCTCTCTCTGTCTCTGTCTCTGTCTCTCTCTCTCTCTCTCTCTCTCTCTCTCTCTCTCTCTCTCTCTCTCTCTCCAATTTAAAGGGCTTTATTGGCATGAGAAAACATGTGCTTATATTGACAAAGAAAAAGCGCAATACAACAGTACAAGAGTACAATCAATACAACAATGATGCACATGTCAAAGTCAGAATCGCCAATAAATCAATTTCTATGTACTGCAGGCACACAATGATTGTTCTTTAGGGTGGTTGTGTTAATCTGCTGTAGTTCCCCTGTCACAGCAGCTCACAAATACCGCTGCTGTGTTTGCACATTGTTGTGTGTTCACCCGGCAGGTATGGGAGTTTTTTTTTTCTGTCATCAGTCATGTTTTCAAACTCTCCTTGGGTGATGGCCTGGTTTAGTGGATATGGACAGACCGTTGAGAATTGCAGCTCACTCTCTAACTGCTTCGATGTGCAGTGGGATAATGTTGACTTGAGACTTGAGCATTCATCCAAAAACCCAGCGTAAGAAAGTTTTGGATGAATGCTGCTATTATTCTGTGTGCCTGCCAGTATGGCAGAAGCACACAGGTTGTGATTCGTCAACTTAATCCATCACTACTCATGTTTCTATCCGAAATTTTGACCGCTATGGCCGGCCGCACGGTTTGCACAATCCCTGCAATATATACATCGAAACGTGCGGCTCGGCCGGCAAAAATGTGCTTGTGCTTTTCTTTCCGATACGCGTTACCGTGCCAACGTAATTCGCAATAAACGACGCAAAAAATCCCCATTCGAAATGAATGGGGGCACACCAAAAACATCAGAAAAAGAAGCGCTTATTTGGAGCCACATTACTCTGGCACACTGTGGCGTAGAAACACGATTTTAACTTTAAACAGCAGACGCGGCTCTCGACTTCGTCACGGTTCAGACGGTATTCGAATATGTTGCACGGTTTGTCCGCTATCGCAGTTCAAAGTGTGCATGGTTCGAGAATTTAGCGGAGCTTAGAGGGTCGCACGACCAGTGAGCGAGTGAAACAGAGTGCGAGATGCAGTGTCTCGAGGTTCGGGTCATGACCGAACAAATCGTCCTCACGGCCACAATATTCGCTTTACATGCGTGGTTTTCGGACATTTTGTAGACAAACTTCTCGCCTTTCACCCAATGTGACCACAAAAGCCCAGTCAGGTACAGAACCGGTGCTACGGGCCTCAGAGCGGGATGACGTAACTCCCATCTCCATATTAATTACATTGTAATGTGCTGCATTTTGACGTTTGGCGTTTCCTTTGAAACGCAAATTCTTAAATCGCTCTCACGACCAGGCCTTTTATCGTACCAATACCACGATCGCACACAACATAGTTTGCGAAGTCGTAACGCCCACATCGAAAAAAGTAAACGCTTACGAGTTTTAATTTTCGCGTGAGAGGCCTTCGTTCCAAGAGAGTGCTACCCATTGACTCCCTGTATAAACTAATGGACCATAGTATCTGTACTGAAGCACTGAACACAGGTGTAACAGATTAGGCCCTAATTAGATGGCTGCCACTAGCCACACGCGCGCAGAGACACGCACACACATGCTCTCCTCTCCAGTCTATGCTTTGCTGCATGGTGTACTTGCTCATGGAGTTCTCCATGGGGTTACATGTGCCCATATATGGAGTGTGTGACGCACACGCGCGCGCACACACACAAACACACACACACACACACACACACACACACACGCATGCGCATACACGCATGCGCATGCACACGCACGCACACACACACACACACACACACACACACACACACACACACACACACACACACACAACCACACACACACGCGCGCGCGCATACACACACACACACGCACGCACGCATGCGCGCACACACACACACGCATGTGCATACACGCATGCCCATGCACACACACACACACACACACACACACACACACACACACACATGCGCACGCATACACACACACGCATGCACGCACGCGCGCACACACACACACGCATGCGCATACACGCATGCGCATGCGCATGCGCATGCGCATGCACACGCACACACACACGCGCACACACACACACACACACACACACACACACACACACACACACACACACACACACACACACGCGCGCGCATATACACACACACGCACGCACGGACGCACACCACGCGCGCGTACGCACACACACGCATGCGCATACACGCATGCACACGCACACACACACACACACACAACCACACACACAACCACACACACGCGCGCATACACACACGCACGCACGCGCGCGCGCACACACACATACACACACACGCATGCGCATACACGCATGCGCATGCACACGCACACACACACACACACAACCACACACGCGCGCGCACACACACGCACGCACGCGCGCATACGCATGCACACACATAGTCCGGGTCCTCTCTGAGGTCACCTGATGGGCCACGACTGGTTATTCATGCATGCAGCAACACACGCACACACATGCACACTCACGCACACACACATTGGCAAATCTTGGAAATGAGTCCCTGACGTTGATTGTTGTAACTTAGCTCCGCCCCCTATTCTGATTGGTCGATACTATTTCCTGCCATAACTCCTCAATGCTATGTCATAGAGACATATGGGTGGCATCATTGAACTCGGGTAATGAGTCCCTGACGTTGATTGGTGTAACTTTACCCCGCCCCCTATTCTGATTGGTCGATATTATTTCCTGCCATAACTCCTCAATGCTATGTCATAGAGACATATGGGTGGCATCATTGGACTCGGGTAATCGAGTCCCTGACGTTGATTGGTGTAAACTTAGCCCCGCCCCCTATTCTGATTGGTTGATACTATTTAGGGTTTGCTACTATGTTAGCATAGCATGTTAGCATGCCAACTCGCGCGAAAGTTTGCACACACTTGGCGAGTGGCAGGCACACAGTAAAATTTCTTAGAAATTTTGTTTCTAGTGTATTCTGCTTGTATTCTCTGTTCCCTTAGAGCTAGCCTGGTTCAGACCCATGGACCTGGTTCAGACCAAGTCTCTGTCTGGCCTTCTGTTGTCAACCTCTGATTTAGTTCAGTATACCAAGATGTATTTAACCAATGAGAGTGGGGTTGGTCTAACGACAAATCCCAACAGACGCAGCTGATTGGCCGGCAGCCCCGTCACTCAACAGTGCAACAGTTACAGTGTCAAACAACAAACATGGTGGTTGGACGTATCAATCTGTCCATTAAACCGATTTATGATAGTTTCTTAAAGAAGCGTCAGGTTGTATAAACATCATCATCCGACATATTTTACTGCTTTTGTGTGGTTAACAGGCTAACCCATTAGCAACATGATTGACAACAACCTCTGGTTTGTTTGGCATGAACCAAACCCCTCCCCCTTGAAATCTCACAGACAGCGTATAACTTTAGACTCAAGCTTTGGGAACTCGAGTCTGATAATCAGGCTATTTTAGAGCTGAATAGCTTCCCACTATAGTTTTGAGTTGATCTTTTCCTGTGTTTTGATCCAGGGGTGGATATAACATTTCCCAATTGGGGTGGGGTGGGGGGGCAGGAGAAAATGGCATCGCCTGTGTCACAAGCCGCACCCATACTATTTTCGGTTACAGGACTTTTATTAGGCAATTAAGCATCAATAATAACATCAGCTGTTGTTGAAGTTGCAACAGACACGCAGCATGCATAAAGCTAAAGGTCTGACTCAGAGAGTTTTCTGTTTTCAATGATGAAATGCTGTTGGTTTAGTGGTGACACAGCTGTAGTTAGTTAGTAGCAGTAGTAGTGTTTTCAAATACTTTTAAATATAAGCACGTTCATTTGAGGTATCTTTGGTTGTTTAGCATGGGCATTTAGGGGCGCATTGCCCCACCATGCCCATGCCTAGATCCGCCCCTGTTTTGATTCCTTAACACGATCCCCCCTTTCCACCACCAACACTCTGGCTCTGGTTTTTCGTCTCTTGGCCCCTATATGTGTGTGTAGGTATTTTGGCGCAGATGATCATTATATGCAAATCCCTGGCATGCCGTCGTCCCCCTTGTGTTTGCCTTTATTCCTTTATTGCCACAACACTAAAGGCAAAGAGTGAACCAATTAGCATGAGGAGCTGCTGGCCTGTTCACACTATAGTACACCCGCAAGACGGCACAAAACAGAACAGGATCAAAACAGATGGCCTGAGAGAGAGCAGAACAAAGGAGGATAATACTGAGTTCACACATGCGGGAGGGAGAGAGAGAGGAGCTGGCTGAGCAGGGCCGGATCTAGAGGGGGGCAGGGGTGGGCACAGCCCACCCAAACGTTCATCCTGCCCACCCAATGAAAGGTAATTTCAGTGGTTTTCAATTAACCAGTGGACCACTAGTGGTCCTTGAGAGGGTTCCAGGTGGTCCCCAGGCTAAATGTTGGAAAGTTGGTTAACCAGATGTAACTCTTTGAGAGCGTAAACATGAAACCAAATGGACCCTTGCGGGTCCATTTGGTTTCATGTTTACGCTCTCAAGAGTTAAAATATTCATCATGTGAATTAGCCCAAGTCTACACGACTAGAGAATGTAGACGATTAATTGTCATTTTGATCTGTATGTTTGACGGTTTTGTTTCCCAAATCCAGCCTGGAATTGTGGACAAAAGTAAATGATTAAATAAATGACAAAATAAATGTTGGCTAAAATGTCCTCAAATAGTGGTCCTCTGTGGCTCAGATGCCGAAAAAAGAGTATCAAAGAGAGGTATCAAAAAGAGAGAAAAACACTGCTTTGTACGAAAAACCTTGGAGGTGCCCACCCTGCCATTCTTCCAGCCCACCCTAGTAGGGCTGGCTAGATCCGGCCCTGTGGCTGTGTGTGTGTGAGTGTGTGTGTGTGTGTAGGGGGGGTGCACGTGTGTGTGTGTGTGTGTGTGTCAGTTAGATCACATACAGCTGCAGCATTACTGGGTCAGTGTGCCACCATCATCATGTTATTATTCATCACTTCAACCTACTTCTCATCCTCTCCTCCTTCTTCTCCTCCTTTATCCTGTCTTCGTTTTCTCTGTGATCTAGTAGAGCAGAGGTTTTCGACCAGCGGTCCGAGGACCACCGGTGGTCCTTGAGAGGGTTCCAGGTGGTCCCTCCTCCCCAGCTAAATGATGGAATGTTGGTTAGCCAGATGTAACTCTTGACAGCGTAAACATGAAACCAAATGGACCCTTGCGGGTCCATTTGGTTTCATGTTTACACTATCAAGAGTTAAAATATTAATCATGTGAATCAACCCACTTAATTAAGAAGTGTACACAATTAGAGAATGTAGAAGACTAATTGCCATTTTGATGTTTGCCTGTTTTGTTTGCCAAATCCAGCCTGGAATTGTGGACACAAACCAAAGAAATCTTTCATTTTTTTGGGTCTGTGGGGCTAAAATGTCATCAAATGGTGGTCTGTGGCTCAAATGCTGAATAAATAGTGGGCCCTGTTATCAAAAAGGTTGAAAACCTGCACTGATCTAGACCAGAGGTTTTCAACCAGTGGTCCCCAGCTAAATGATGGATAGTTTGTAACCAAACGGACCTTTATAGATCTGTATCTCTTTAGAGTGTAAAATTAGAGAGAGAGAAAGTGTGAGGCAGAGAGAGAGAGACCTGGCGGAATACAACGATGTTTGCACATGATTGTATTTCACAATGTTTGCACATCGTTGTATTACCATCTACTAGTCTACACATTAGAAAAACAACCGGATCCAACACAATCTGATGGTCATTTATACACGACAACATATTCAAAAAATGTGTGAATATTTGTGGAACTAAATGTATAGTAATTCCTCAAATCATACAAATCCAAATGCTTGTCTGGGGGGGGGGGGGGGGGGGGGGGGGGGAAGTCCCCTGGGGTCCCTAGTTTGTTTTCTGGTGGGGTGATGGGTCGCCAGTTCAAATAATGATTACTTTCATGTGAATGCTTCAATGTTCACAACAACAACAACAACACTGCTTTGCACCATGCCGTGAATTTGTAGATCTGCTATTTTCAGCAATTTTAGGTTTTAGGCGATATGTCATTTCTGTTTTAGGCACACTCATTGGGTAAAACGTTTGGGAACCACAGATCTACACAACAACAACAACATATTGAAACACAGAATTTTTCAATTCAAATGGCTTTATTGGCATGAGAAAACATGCATTTACACAGTGTTGTAGTGGTACTTTTAGAAGTGGGGGGACTCCTCTTAAAGTGGAATTCCACCCATTTCATTAACATGGTGAAACACATCTTGATGATGTCATCAAGATAAAAACATAAGCCTACTTTTGCCCCAAAAATATTTTAGATGTGAGAAGTGTCCCCCTCCACTAACACCCCTGCATTTACATTGCCAAACCAAGAACAGAACAACAAGAAATACAATGTATAACAAGAAAACACAATATAACAGGTTGAACATATGGAGGTCGTAGTCTTCAATAAGTCAAAATTCTGTATGCCTAGATCAATAGATGTAAGAGTACAACACAATGTTTATTCTTGAGGGTGGTTGTGTTCCATTTGACATCCTTCTTTTATCGCAGCACATCACGACACATGGTCATTTCTCCTGCTTATTCTTGGCCTCTGCTTGGTCCAGGCTGGCCTGGGTGTGACACTTCATTGTGATGCAGATGTGTGTGTGTGTGTGTGTGTGTGTGTGGGGGGGGGGGGGTTGTACCAGCGGCGGATGTAACATTTCCCAATGGGGGGGGCAAGAGAAAATGGTATGGTGCGACTTCATCGCCCGTTCATCGCCCAATGAAGTCGCATCCATACCATTTTCGGTTAAAAGACTTTTATTAGGCAATTAAGGATCAATAATATCAGTTGTTGTTGAAGTTGCAACAGACACGCAGCATGCATAAAGCTAAAGGTCTCACTCAGAGAGTTTTTTTTTCTGTTTTCAATGATGAAATGCTGTTGGTTTAGTGGCGACACAGCTGTAGTCAGTTAGTAAGTAGCAGTAATAGTGTTTCAAATCATTTTAAACATAAGCACTTTCATTTGAAATATCTTGGGTTGTTTTGCAGGCCATTGTGTTTAGTGGGGCAGTCAGGGCATTTAGGGGGGCATTGCTCCCCCCCCCCATGCCCATGCCTAGATCCGCCCCTGGTGTGTACTGTTCTTGGTGTGGTTGGGGGGAGGTGCAGTGTGTGGATGGGGGTAGGTGTTGGGGGGGAGAAGGGGGGGATGGGCACACTGCATGTATTAGGATGAGCTGGCAGCCCTGCGGGGGTCCGGTCTGGTGTGGGGGGAGGGGAGGGGAGAAGACGGGACAGAATCTACTCAAAACGTCAGCAGTATTGAGTAAGACATGGGTTTTCAATTTCAACCCTTTTGATACCAGGACCCACTATTTATTCAGCATTTGAGCCATGGGCCACAATTTGAGGACATTTTTACTACCACAGACCCCAAAACTAAAGATTTCTTTTGCTTTTGTCCACAATTCCAGGCTAGATTTGGGAAACAAAACAGTCAAACATGCATATCAAAATGGCCATTAATTTTCTATATTCTCCAGTTGTGTAGACTTGGGGCTAATTGACATGAATATTTTAACTCTTTGAGAACGTAAACACGAAACCAAATGGACCCTTGCGGGTTCATTTGGTTTCGAATATTTCATCATATATTTTGATAAGGTTGACTCCAGGCAGACATCTTGACTTGAAATAAACGTCATTCAGCTTCTAGTCCAGCGACCGTCGGTGTCGAGAGAAGAGAAAATGAATTCCGTGTTCGCGGCACGTTTCCCTCTTTAGAGCAGATCCACTAATACCCTATCCAGATAAAAACCAGAGGATTAGTGCTGATATGGAGGTGAGAGGATTGTCTATCTAACAGTGTACAGTCGTGATGGGAACTGGGACCTCACTAAGTACATTTACTCAAGTTGGGCTCTTAACCACTTAAAACCCCATATGGTTTATTATACCATGGTGTCTTTTCTGTTAAAAGGATAACCTTGCTAATAAGACTTTAATCTTTATACCTACTGAAATGTAAAAATAAAGCTTAAATATGTTATTTCTTTCACAAATAGCACAATAGGGACTGTTCCTGTTGCAGGTTGATGATGTCATTATGCCCATGTGTGGCATGGTCTAGCCCTATGGAATTATGGAATGCCATATTCTATATTTCCGGTCTGAGCAGCAGATATTAAGGCCCTGATACACTAGCAATATTTTGGTCAATATCAACTAGCAATGTCAACATCAACGGGCAACATGATGAGACACACGGCAACAGGCAACACCTCCCATTAAAAGGGGAATTCCACCCATTTTCATTTTTTTCCTGAGAGTGTACAAATGTGAACCAAATGGACCCCAGCGGGTCCATTTGGTTCCATATGTACACTCTCAGAAAAAAAAAACAAGAATTCTTAGTTTGCATTGAATCATTTTCACCCAGCTGCCACCCAACTCAAGCAGTGAAGCAGCAGCAGCCATGGTTTCAGTCTGAGAGAAAGGATCAGGTGACGCCCAGGAGGGCCGTGATTGGAGGATTCCAAAATGTTGCCCAGTAGAGGGTGCTAAAGATCTGAATTTTCTGAACAACCAGGAGTTGATCATTTTCTACAGAAACGTTGGTCAAAACATTGCTAGGTGTATCAGGGCCCTTAGTTCCAATAATTATTAGCTGATGGGAGCTCTATAGACCTGTGCAGTGACGTCACCACCCCTGTTCCAGAAGTGGATTCCCCCTTTCATTTTCCTCATAGACTTTTCGAAAATGGATAACACAACTTCCGCTAATAGACTAAACTGATTGTCAGGACTTCATTTCTGTATCTGTATTTTCCATGATGTCACATGGGGCGGCTGTGTCGATGTGTCCTTGAGCAAGACACTCGACTCCTAATTGCTCCCCGTACCTTGCATGGTTTCCGGCGCTATTGGTGTGCGAATGGGATTCTCAATCTACTGTATAAGACACTGTATAAATGCACAATTTACACCCATACGCTATGGAGCGATTGTCACACAAATACGTTGCAGTTGCAATTAACGATTTCATTATATTTCTGGCGTATAACATTATGGATTCATTATAAAGTGGAAATTACATTTCCATTTGCCTTTTAGGCTTTGGTATAATAAAAATGCACTTGGCAGCGATGACAAAGAATTGAAATTACTGCAAAAACGTTTTTTTTTTTTCAATACTTTGGCTATTTCAGAATATCATGATGAAGGCAAGTATAATTAGACGATTGTGACAGCTGTATAATATGTGTGACAGATGTGCCATTGCAGTGGGGTTGTCACCCACGTTATGGAACACATCATGCCATTACGACGTTTGACACGTTTGAGAATGACCTATTTATAACCCACCGCCTTCTACCACTCTGTTTCCTGTGTGATACTCCTTCAGATGAACTAAACACACACAAAACAAAACCACACACATAACACACGTAAAGAACAGATGCCCCCCCCCCCCCAACAAACACAAATGTTTGGTCAAACCATTCAACCACTCATTCAGGCGGTCATCAAACACAAGTGGAACGCAAAACATTTGTTTTTCATGTATGTACTGTATGAGGCCTCAGCAGCATGCGGCTTCTAAACCGTGTTTTAATTATATGTGATCTAATCCTGCGGTTTTCAACCAAGGGTCCTTGATGGGGGTTCTTCCAGGTGGTCCAAATGGACCCGTATAGGTCCAAATGGACCCGTATAGGTCCATTTGGTTTCATTTTTACACTCCCAAGAGTTACGGTAATGATCTTAAAGGCTCTTTCAGAGTCTAGAATTTCGGTGGCCACCGCGACCACCGCTCAGAGCACCGCGACCACCGCTATTCCAAAGTCCACTACCAGCACCGCGCTGTGGTGTGTTGTGTGTTTTCTTTTTTTTAACCAGCCGTTAAAAACAAGCAACCGCTGCGGTGCGGTGCAGTGCAGTGGTTAGTAAAATCCGAGAGGAGGGCTGGGAGGTGCAGTGGTTGCGGTGGGCACCGAAAATCCATCTCTGAATAGGCCTTAACCCTCTGCTGTGGGTGGGCGCTGGGGTGGTTGCCTGGGGATGGATGGGATGGCTCAGTTGTCAGTCACGCAAATGAGGTTAGAGGAGTGAACACTAGCCTGGAGGGTGTTTAGCTTAGCTTATAGCTCCACGCAGCTTCCTCTCATTAGATGACCATGAGACCGCCAGACAGCAGACAGACACAGATCAGCAGGGACGTGCACACATGGGCATCAGAGGGGGCTTCAGCCCCTGCCCATTTTTACCCCATACCTGGGCATTATGCGGCCTGGGGGCCAAATGCGCCCTTTTGGCTTTGGCTGACTCCAGGGTCAGACTAGCTATAGGGAGTACCAGGAGCTCTCCCGGTGGGCCGCGACCACAGGGGGCCACTAGGGGGTGCTAAAAAAATAATAATACAGGCGTGTATTGTACCTGTATCAGTGAGTGACAAATAACCCCTGTTCTATCTTGGATCCTTTTGCCAATATCATTCTCAGCAAAGAGCAACAAAGCTTACGGGTCTGTTGGTTTGTATCATTATTTTGATTATTTTGTTTTGGGCCAGTCTGAGCCAAATTCGCACATAAAATGACTGGGCCGAACAGGGCTTGACACTAACACTTGCCCGCTTGCCCGGGGCAAGTAAAAAAAAATGGTAGGGCAAGTGAAGACTGCTACCTGGTTGCCCGATCGGGCAAGTGTGCAACTTAGTGCACTATAACGCAACACAAGATAAGTTTGTCTTGAAGGCAGTCATTGCACTCTGCCTCTGTGTCTTTCACTGCTTTCTAGATATCCACAATTTCAGGGTGGATTTGGGAAACAAACAGGCAAATTAACATACACATCAAAATGACCATTAATCTTCTACATTCTCTAGTTGTGTAGACCTGGGCTAATTAAGATGATGAATTTTAACTCTTGAGAGTGTAAAAATGAAACCAAATGGACCCGCAAGGGTCCATTTGGTTTCATTTTTACGTTCTCAAGAGTTACATCTGCAAAATTTACAATATATTTTTGGTGGGCAAGTGACCATGAGCTGAGGGCAAAGTAGAACCTGACTTGCACTTGCCCAATGGGGCAAGTGCCTCCGAGACCTTAGTGTCAACCCCTGGGCCGAATTTTTGTCCCAGTCCAGCCCTGGCTGACTCTGACCGGCCTGTGAAAGGGTACCAGGGTTTTCAGCCAGTGGTCCGGGGATCACCAGAGGTCCTTGAGAGAGTTCCAGTTAAATATGGAAAGTTGGTTAACCAGATGTAATTAGAGCAGGGGTGTCAAACTCAAATACAGAGTGGGCCAAAATATAAAAAATTGCTACAAGTTGAGGGCCGGAGATACCGGTCTGTGTCTCAACACCAGTTTACGATGACGTCCCTGTCGAACAGCAAAAAAGTAATTTTCCATCAAAAATCAATGTCTCTTAAAGGCAAGATAATTGTAAAGATGAAACTGCCTGTATTAAAAACTGTTTTAAGTTTCAATGAAAAATAGCTGGTCTCATAGCGATGTGAACACCTGCTATTTTTTAGGAAAATCTTTTCCTTCTATGATCCTCACCAAGTGCTGAGTTAATTGAGAAAGTAGATGAGACTGAGTTGAGGAAGTAAAACAAATTAGTTGCATTCATTTCTTATCATGGTGTGTGCAATATATACCAGAGGGCCAGTTCTAATACTAATTCAATATCATCCCGTGGGCCAAAGATAATTCATTCACGGGCCTGATTTGTCCCCCGGGCCTTGAGTTTGACATATGTGGTGTAGAGGTTCCCTAAGTGTAGGTGGGGGTCGCATGTGGCCCACGTACGATTTACAGCACCGTCAGCATCTCATCAGGGAATGGGTGGTGTCGTCAGCGTAGACACCAGAATTTACCGTTGCCCTGTGTATTACCCCCCCACCCCCCGTACACTGCCTCCTCGTCTGGGCCTGAGAAACAGCCAGGGGCGGATGTAACCTTTCCCAATTGATGGGGGGCGGGCGGGCAGGAACAAATGGTATGAGGACGGCTTTATCGCCCGTGGCGCGGAGATGAAGCCGTCCCCATACCATTGGCAATTAAGCATCAATAATAACATCAGTTGCTGTTGTTGAAGTTGCAACAGGCACGCAGCATGCATAAAGCTAAAGGTCTGACTCAGAGAGTTTTCTGTTTTCAATGATGAAATGCTGTTGGCTTAGTGGTGACACCGCTGTAGTTAGTTAGTTAGTAGCAGTAGCAGTAGTGTTTCAAATCATTTTAAATATAAGCACTTTAATTTGAAATATCTTGGGTTGTTTTGCATGTCATCGTGTTTGGTGGGGAAGAATGGTGGGGAAGAAACCCTCCCTCCCCATGCCCTTGCCTAGATCCGCCCCTGGAAACAGCTCTGGCAGGAAGGAGGATACATAAACATAACGCGCTGAACGCGATGAATATGTCTGTGTCTGACAGCTACAATGTGAAACACACCTGCTCCCTGCCAGCAGCACAGCCGTTTGTCACTCCTGAAGGCAGAAGATGCATCTTTTCCTTTTTCCACGTCTCTCTCCTTCAGCACGGAGCCTTACTAATAAGGTTATCATGAGCCTTACGTGAGATCAATGGCTTCAAATGCGCTTCAGTGAGCTGTATACTGACAGAGAGGGTTCTAAATGAATAATTATGATCCTATTAGGGCGGTCCCGATGCGTTCCCCGATACCACTGTTACTGTGTAGTCGATACTGACACAGAATACCGATAACGGCGAATAATACTGAATATATCATAATAATAACCCCTTAAGGGCTGTTCATACTCTCTCCGACCTCCGAACTTTTTGTCGGGAAGATCACACTTTTGTTTTTGTTGTTTTTTCCGGACAAAAACAAGAACAACCTTTGATCACTAATGACGTCCATACTTCACCCGTTCTTGTTTGGGAAAAAAGCGAGACTGCCTCGATAGATTGGATTATCACTGCTAGAGCTGTTGGCCCTTGACATAATGGGGGTCCGCGGGCTAATTAGTATCATATTGGAGGTCTTTGGCATGAAAATGTTTAGGAACCACTGCTGTACAACATCCTCATTCTTCCGAAGTGGAGGTGGGAGAGTGACTGCATCCGAAGGTGAAGCTTTCAGAAGAATAATTCGGAGGAATGCGTTCCAGACATTTTGAGTGACGTCATTTTGTGGTATCGCAACTTTCTGACAAAAAAGTTTGGAGAGAGTATGAACAGCCATTTACCTCTGTGTCTGATCACTGGTTAGACTGGCATATTCTGGTATATCCACCATAGTGTCAACCCCTTACCCCTGTGTCTGATCACTGGTTAGACTGGTATATTCACCATAGTGTCAACCCCTTACCCCTGTGTCTGATCACTGGTTAGACTGGTATATTCACCATAGTGTCAACCCCTTACCCCTGTGTCTGATCACTGGTTAGACTGGCATATTCACCATAGTGTCAACCCCTTACCCCTGTGTCTGATCACTGGTTAGACTGGCATATTCACCATAGTGTCAACCCCTTACCCCTGTGTCTGATCACTGGTTAGACTGGTATATTCACCATAGTTTTACCTGTGTCTAATCACTGGTTAGACTGGTATATTCACCATAGTTTTACCTGTGTCTAATCACTGGTTAGACTGGTATATTAGACTGGTATATTCACCATAGTTTTACCTGTGTCTAATCACTGGTTAGACTGGCATATTTACCATAGTGTCAACCCCTTACCCCTGTGTCTGGTGGTTCACCTCTTGGTGTCCAAATCAGCAAAGATTGGAAGTAAAGCGTTATTCTGGGTGCTTCAAAACGCCACTGAGCAACTTCCATGGAAGCATATAGCAGGGGGCGGGGCTGTCCTCTTTCTATCCTTTATAACACTATATAGCCATAACCCATCCAGCACAACACATACACACACACACACACACACACACACACACACACCCCTGCGGCCGAGCTAAGAGGATCATACAACAACGTCGAAGCCCGGTGTCGAGGATAATCTGATTGAACCAACAAACACAAGATAACGACTTTGGGAAAAAAAGGCCATGAATATGATGAGATTGGTGTTTTAATTTGTTTTGTTTTGTTTTTCTTAGCGATGTCATTGCTGGAGGAGTTCAGGCTATGGGATGTGTAACACATGCTCATACTGCAGTGGCTGGAGTCAAAAAGGTTGAAAACCCCTGGTCTAGAGTAGTAGACCAGTGATTCCCAAAGGGTGGCTGAGGCAGTGTTGCCAACTGCCAAAATCCAAAATGCAATAGTGGCACCTCCAAAATGCACTAGAATGCAGCCAAAATGATGATGAACAATTAACAAAAGTGCCATAAGTGAACATTGATTTCACCATGTTAAATTGGGGGTCCCAGAGATTGAAATTATGGGGGGTCCTTGCGATCCTGTGGGATGGTTGAAAATCTCAGCTAGAGCCATTAATAAAAAAAAATATCTTCTCTCATCATGGGATGGGTTCCCATGACCATATCTTTTCACATGGGGGTCCGCAATCTAATGAATATCAATTTGGGGGTGGTCCTTGACATGAAAACGTTTGAGGGGGAAACATGGGGGGTGTACTATATGAACGACCGCCGAGAGCAATTTGATGGTTTGTGGGCTGATTTTCTCAGAGGCCTGGCGGCTGGGAAAGGGCCTAGAAGGCATGGCGATGGGGGAAGGATTCATCGCGGAAAGCAAAGACTGTTGAACTATAAAGGCTCTTTGGTGTCATGATGTGTCTCTGCGGCATATGATGGATGTTGATGTCAATTTTTGCCCCCAAACCCCCCAAAACCCCCCCACCCCCACTCACACCCTAGCCTCGATCTCCAGGCTTCAATCTCCAAGTTGCCATTAGTCACGATGCGGTGCTCCCAAAAACGAATACCCCGTGCAGGGCTTGACACTAACACTTGCCCGCTTGCTCGGGGCAAGTAAAAAAAATGGTGGGGCAAGTGAAGACTGCTACCTGGTTGCCCGATCGGGCAAGTGTGCGACTTAGGTAGAGATAGCTAGAAAGCAGGGAAAGACACAGAGGCAGAGTGAAATAACTGCCTTCAAGACAAATTTATCTTGTGTTGTGTTATAGTGCACTATATCTCTCCCAGGTTCATTTGGTTCCAAACTATCATTTTGCTGGGGTCAGGGACCACTGGGTCTGTGACCACTATGGGCTAATTAAGATGATGAATTTTAACTCTTGAGAGCGTAAAAATGAAACCAAATGGACCTGCAAGGGTCCATTTGGTTTCATTTTTACGCTCTCAAGAGTTACATCTGGTTAACCAACCAGCTGGGGACCACCTGGAACCCTCTCAGGGACCACTGGTGGTCCCCGGAACACCTGTCGAAAACCCCTGGTTTAAAGCACCCAAGTAGGAAGTAAACTTAAATGCAAAATTTACAATATATTTTTGGGGGGCAAGTGACCATGACTTGCACTTGCCCGATGGGCAAGTGCCTCGGAGACCTTAGTGTCAACCCCTGCCCGTGGAAACATATAAACATATTCATTTTTACGCTCTCAATGCGTTACATCTGGTTAAGCATCTTTCCACCATTTTAGCTGGGGACCACCTGGACCTCTCTCAACCACACTGGTGGTCCCCGGACCGGCCACTGATGAAAAACCACTGATATTCATTCCTTTCATTGGGTGAAATAGGATGCACATTTGGGTGGGCTCTGCCCATGCACCCCTGCCCGCCCCCCTCTAGATCCGGCCCTGGCGGTGAGGGTGGGGGGGGCGGATTCATCGTGGAAAGCAAAGACTCTTGAACTATAAGGGTTCTTTGGTGTCATGATGTGTCCCTGCGGCATATGATGGATGTTGATGTGGCCTGGGATGATGGTGGGGTCCGGGTCTGGGGGTTGGGGGTTCCATTTACACCCACTAGACTGCATGTTTGCCCACAAGGCGCTCTCCTTCATTTCCAAGCATTCCATGGTATCCAATTTTTGCACCCCCACACCCCCCCAACCCCCAACCCAACTTGTTGGCTGGGGCGGATGTAACATTTCCCAATTAGGGGGGGGGGGGGCAAGTGAAAATGGTACGGGGGCGGCTTCATCGCCCGTGTCGCTTCGCACCCATGCCATTTTTGGTTATAGGACTTCTATTGTACAATTAAGCATCAATAATAACATCAGTTGTTCTTGAAGTTGCAACAGACACGCAGCATGCATAAAGCTAAAGGTCTGTTTTCTGTTTCCAATGATGAAATTTTGTTGGTTTAGTGGTGAGACGATTGTAGTCAGTAGCAGTAGTAGTGTTTCAAATCATCTCAAATATAAGCACGTTAATCTGAAATATCTTGGGTTGTTTTGCATGCCGTCATGTTGGGGCAGTCTGAGCATTTGGGGGGGGGGCATTGCCCCCCCCATACCGATGCCTGG
The DNA here is from genome assembly GCA_039105355.1 of Benthosema pterotum. Lineage (NCBI taxonomy): Eukaryota > Metazoa > Chordata > Actinopteri > Myctophiformes > Myctophidae > Benthosema > Benthosema pterotum. The sequence goes on along the minus strand of CM076980.1, from coordinate 8,031,397 downwards.
ATCCACCCCTGCTTGTAAGTGGACCCAGAATCACTGTACCCTGACATTCCATCTGTCAAAAGGGGGGGGAAATTACCTGGGCTGATGAAAATGTATTTCTTTCTCCACACTTAACTTTCCTTTCAAGGGCCAGAATCGTGCGCTGTCACTTAGCACAGGTCCTGAAGGACTTGGTGCGCGCACACACACACACGCACGCAAGCATGCACAAGCACATGAATAATGAATACACACATGCACGTGCACATTGACTAAGGGTTTCTCTAACTTACATACTGTATGTCAAACTTGAGGCCCGCAGGGCCAAATCAGGCCCATGAATGAATTATTTTCAGCCCGAGGGATGATGATTGAAATACTATACTCTGGCATATATGATAATCCAGATAAGAAATGCATGTAACTCATTGCTTTACTTTCTCAACTCACTTGAATTACTTTGTCGTTTCACTACTGTAGTTGAGGATCACAGAACCTGGCACTAACCCTTTTGCAATATTGAATAGAACAATTATGAAATAAATATAGAATTGCTTTTTTTTTTCTTTTTTTGTTAACCTTTTTCCACATACACATCCATCCACCCCCCCCCCCCCCCCCCCACACACACACACACACATTGATTTTTGAGGAATATTCATTTTTTTTGCTGTTTGCCTGGGACATCCTCATAAACCTTACCAGTGTCTGCATATTGAGACAAACCGTCCAGCGGCTCTGGGCCTCGACTTGTACCAATTTCTCTATTTTGACCCGCTGTGTATTTGAGTTTGACATCCATGCTCTAACTCAGTGGTTTTCAACCTTTTTGATCCCAGGGCCCACTATTTGTTCAGCATTTGAGCCACGGACCACCATTTGAGGACATTTTAGCCCCACAGACCCCAAAACTAAAGATTTCTCTTGCTTTTGTCCACAATTCCAGGCTGGATTTGGGGAAACAAAACAAGCAAAAACAAGCATACATTTCCAAAATGGCTACTTCAGATGATGAATATTTTAACTCTTGAGAGTGTAAAAATGAAACCAAATGGACCCGCCAGGGTCCATTTGGTTTCATTTTTACATTCTCAAGAGTTACATCTGGTTAACCAACTTAGCTGAGCACCACCTGGAACCCTCTCAGGGACCACTGGTGGTCCCCGGACCACCTGTTGAAAACCCCTGCTCTAACTCCATCAGCAGCAAAGGTGTAGGACCGGGTGGAGCACAAAAAAATAATAAAATAAAACAGATTGCAATGGTGTTGGTTTCTAATTTAACTGTCCCGTGTGGATTTATATGCTCTACTCAGAGAGTTTGGGGCGATTTCGCTTAGGGAGATTTATGGCGGTGTCACTTGGTGGCTTGGCTTATTGGGTCAACTTGCTGGAGGGTAGATTGTCCTCATTGGAATGTACAGTGTGAATGTACTGTATATATTTTACAGGTGAGGCTGTGACTCATTTCAGAATGATTCTGCACAGACAATTAAATGGATATTCCACTTAAAAAAATAAAAAAAAAACGTTGCCATTTTATGGTCTACTCAGTCTTATGTGAACAACACACCAGACAGTTTATAAGTTATCTCCTTTTAGTATTTAGATATTTGATGTTCATTTTAGTACATCTGCCTCCTTCCTATACAAACCCATTATTATAACTTAAAACTCCATTTTAACCATGTCCGATTATTCAAAAACAACCCGTGTGTGTGTGTGTGTGTGTGTGTGGTGTGTGTGTGTGTGTGTGTGTGTGTGTGTGTGTGTGTGTGTGTGTGTGTGTGTGTGTGTGTGTGTGTGTGTGTGTGTGTGTGTGTGTGTGTGTGTGTGTGTGTGTGTGTGTGTGTCTGTCCCTACAGGCTATGGGACAGGAGTTACGACAACTCCATCCACTTCATGGGGCCGGTCCAATGGCGGCTCTTTTATTTTGCCGCCCTCGTTGAAAACAATGTATTTCCAACTCCAGTTTGCTCAGTTTTTGACCCCTCGATGTCCCAACTCTTCTACTAGATAGCTCTGATAGTACGCAACAGGGCTGACAGTCAGCAGCAGACGTTAGGTAGTCTGTGAATGTGAAAACGTCTTCAAGCTCTCCGTCGATAGTTACCAAAAACACTCAATATATTGTTTTCAGCTGTCATCCACAAAATCACGCATTGAGAGCAAACAAATGTCAGTGCTTTGGGTTGCCTACAGGCAAAACACACTGATAGCTAATATAGCTCGTACTTACTACAACCACCACCACCACAGACTGTAGCAGCAGCTCCACTGTAAGGTTTGCTGGTTGAAATCAGGTGATGATCTGGGCCCTGATTTGACAAGTCTTGGATTGCTTTGATCTGGACAGAGTCAAGAAGACATCACTAGTCTGTCCTGGGCCTCAACGTGTTTGCTGGGTTTCTTTAATACACTATGTTACACACTGCAGAAATTCAGGGAGACAGAACCCAGATGTAAACGGAGGACAATTTGTCTCCGTTATACATTGCAATTATTGGGGCATAGTAGAACCCAGCCAGCACCGGCCGTGAGAACCCAGACTATTAATTTTATCACCATGCAGCCGGTGGAGTTGTCCCTCCTAATGGGCCGAGCGACCCTGGACTACTACAAGGTCATGGAGAGGGAGAGAGAAAGAGGGGGAGAGACGAACGCAGGGGCGGATGTAATTTCATAATTTTGGGGGTAGGAGAAAATGGTATGGAGGCGGCATCATCACCCGTGTCGCTTCGCGCCACGGGTGATAAAGTCTCCCCCATACCATTTTTAATTACAGGACTTTTATTAGGCAATTAAGCATTGATGATATCAGTTGAAGTTGCAACAGACACGCAGCATGCATAAAGCTAAAGGTCTGACTCAGAGAGTTTTCTGTTTTCAATGCTGTTGGTTTAGTGGTGACACAGCTGTAGTTAGTTAGTAGCAGTAGTAGTGGTTCAAATTATTTTAAATATAATTATTATTTGTTTTGCATGAGATCATGTTTGGTGGGGCAGTCTGCGCATTTAGTGGGGCATTGCCCCCCATGCCTAGATCTGCTCCTGGAAGAACGTAATAAATGAGCGGCTGCAAGCGGAGCGCTGTGTGCGTGCGTGCGTGTGTGCGTGCGGAAAATAGAGGTCTTGAGCATATACAAGGCCACATCAAATATCTTGCCTTCAAGATGTCCTGCAAGGCTCCAAGGTAACAACACAACCCTACCTGCTTTATCCTTCTCCTCCTTCATAAATGTTTATCACCGTCTCTCTCTGTCTCTCTCTTTCTCCTGTCCTCCCTCCCGCCTGGCACACAGAGACAGTCATACGTGTACACACGTGCACGCGCACTCACAGAAGAGGTTGTTCCGGGACACGGTGGAGGTATACCGTGGTTTTTTTTTTCTTTTCTTTTTGAGCGGTGTGTCTGCTCCAGTGTCACATGTGCCACATGCTTGTTGATTTATTCCCCCGAAGTGCTGCTGCGTTTGTGAGGACAGACGTCAGGTAGTCTGAGGCCAACTGTACCTCTGAGACCAGCACTGAGATATACTGTATAATGAAGGGACCCTTAAATGCCATCCCATCGCCTCAGCTCATTAACTTTAGCTTAAAAGGATATTTCACTTCCCCCAAAAAGACCTTTTTGTGATTTTATCACCTACTCAGTCTCCTGTGAACACCCCAGACAGTTTATAAGTTACTCCATTCAGTACTTAAGATATTTGATGGTCATTTTAGCTGCCCCGCCCCCCTTACTATACAAACCCATTATAACATATAACTGCAGTTTAACCATGGTAGTTAATCCAAGCAACATGCAGTCTTTTCTCTGGTGAGAAAAGACTGTTTCCATTTACTTTTAAAATATTGTTTATCAGTCTTGTATTGATCAGTCAAGTATTGAGACTTGTATTGAGCCATGCGTGAATTGTACTCGGTCATTCACACACACACACACACACACACACACACACACACACACACACACACACACACACACACACACACACACACACACACGTGCATCCCTCAGGTCAAAGTCTTATAGACCAGGGGCAGATCTAGGCACGGAAATGGGGGGGGGGGGGCAATGCCCCCCTAAATGCCCTGAATGCCCCACCAAACATGATGGCATGCAGGCAGCCCAAATTTCAAAGATATTTCAAATTAAAGTGCTCATATTTAAAATGATTTGAAACACTACTACTGCTACTAATTAACTACAGCTGTGTCACCTCTAAACCAACAGCATTTCATCATTGGAAACAGAAAACTCTCTGAGTCAGACCTTTAGCTTTATGCATGCTGTGTGTCTGTTGCAACTTCAACAACAACTGATGTTATTGTTGATGCTTATTTGCCTAAATAATGATGCTTCTTTGCCTAATAGAAGTCCTGCGCCCGTCGTGCGAAGCGACACGGGCGATGAAGCCGCCCCATACCATTTTCCCCTGCCCCCCCCCAATTGGGAAATGCTACATCCACCCCTGTTGTAGACTCATCTCTCTGGCTGTCTGCTACTAGGTTGATTGACCTTATAAGGTCCGATAGCGACCATGTACGCGACTATTCGGCCCACCACACTGCCCTGCACAGGGGTTGACACTAAGGTCTCCGAGGCACTTGCCCATCGGGCAAGTGCAAGTCAGGTTCTACTTGCCCTCAGGTCATGGTCACTTGCCCCCCAAAAATATATTGTAAAATTTTGCATTTTGTTTACTTTCTACTTGGGTGCTTTAAACCAGGGGTTTTCAACAGTCCCTGAGAGGGTTCCAGGTGGTCCCCAGCTAAGTTGGTTAACCAGATGTAACTCTTGAGAACGTAAAGATGAAACCAAATGGACCCTTGCGGGTCCATTTGGTTTCATTTTTACACTCTCAAGAGTTAAAATTCATCATCCTAATGGCCCAGGTCGCAATGACTGCCTTCAAGACAAATTTATCTTGTGTTGTGTTTATAGTGCACTAAGTTGCACACTTGCCCGATCGGGCAACCAGCTAGCAGTCTTCACTTGCCCCACCATTTTTTTTACTTGCCCCGGGCAAGCGGGCAAGTGTTAGTGTCAAGCCCTGCTGCAGTGTTGCACCATGCAGCGCTGCAACATTGGCGTCGCAGCAGCAGTAGCAGCAGCAGCAGCAGTAGCAGCAGCAGCAGCAGTAGCAGCAGCAGCAGCAGCAGCAGTAGCAGCAGCAGCAGCAGCAGCAGTAGCAGTAGTAGCAGCAGCAGTAGCAGCAGCATCGTTGGCGTGGGACACCTGATGTATGGTCCTTGTTACCAGGAACAGAGCAAGGAGGGAAACAACTGATTATTGATGTGTGTTGACTGTCCTGCTGCAGGGGGGGGAGAGTAATGGAGGCCGTCCCGACCGCACAGCTGTTCTACGCCCCGAGCTGTGGGCGGGCGAGGTCTGAAATCAATACGGAGAGAGAGAGAGAGAGAGAGAGGGGGATGAGACATACAGAGGTATAACGCATTGATAAGAACAGGCGAGGGCAACACAGTGGAAAGATACCATTCTCTCTCTGTCTCTCTGTCTCTCTCTCTCTCTCTCTCTCTCTCTCTGTGCGTTGGCCCGAGTCCAGGAGGAGTGAAATCATTTCGCGACTGCAACCACTGTTGGGACGCCAGTCGCGACCGTTGGGGCCCACACACTACCGTAGTCACAACTGTTTTATAGTTGCTCGCGACAGGTGCCCCAACGGTCGCAACTAATTCACATAACGGTCACGGCAACGGTTGTGACCATTGGCCACCGGTTGAGGCCAGTTGTAAATCGGTTGTCCAATGATGATCCAAGTGTGAAGTGTAGATTGATTGGTTGGTTGGTTGAATACTTTAATGGCAGACATGTAATCAGTACGGGGTACAGTCAGATCACCAAGAAAGGTCTTGAGTCTTGAGGTCGTCGTTTCCAATCAGGTCCTTAGTGTTCAGTTCATCGACTCTTGATTATGAACTGAAAACTCAGGACCTGATTCTTGATTCAAGAGACCCAGAATTACATCAGATAATTGACACTGGTTGGACCGAATAAGACGTTCCATTATTATTAGGGATGTCCCGATACTGCATCGGTATCGGGAAAAGTATCGGATCGTCCCTTTTTTGTCATATCGGTACATATCGGTATCGTCAAATACTGTATCGGTACCAGAAAAGTATTAGTATTGACCCTACTTTGTCACCATCAGACTATTCAGTATTGGCAAATATACCAGTATAACCAGAGATCAGACACAGGGGTAAGGGGTTGACACTATGGCAGGTAAATAAATGTTGTAGAATTTGCTTTGGAGTTGCCCAGGAGTTGGAGTTGTGCACATTTGAGTGAGGAGTGCTCTTCTAATCTGCTATATCATCTGCCATTTGGCGGACTATTTGGAGGATTTTTTTTCTTGGGACAATTTAATTGAGTCTAGTCATTCTTTTCTTAAAGGTATCGTGACATTAAAAACACGTTTTTGTTCATTTTTTGTGTTTTGGGGGGGGTTCTTGACAACAATTACACCATAAAAAGTCGGTATTTGAACATTCAGTGGTTTCTCCGTATTTTGTAGTTATGCTAATTAGTTTTAAAAACGGCTCGTCTGGTTGGGCACCGGATAGTTGCGTGTACATCACGGTAAACACCCACCCACAGCCGTGCTGTCTCCAGCCTCCACTGCTCTGCTCTCCGCCTCTCTCCTCCGTTTGAGGGACGTGCACACATAGACCATGAAGGGAGCTCGAGCCTCTTTTACACCGACGGCTGTAAACAACAGCCCAGATCATGAACGCAATTTCGCTAGAAGTGCCCTGTCATTGTATTACAGGCACTGCCTAAACACTCTCTGCATGTCCCTGCATGTCCCGACACGAGATAAGAGAGAGAGAGAGAGAGAGAGAGAGAGAGAGAGAGAGAGAGAGAGAGGAGAGAGAGAGAGAGAGAGAGAGAGAGGAGAGAGAGAGAGAGAGAGAGAGAGAGAGAGTGAGAGAGAGAGAGAGAGAGAGAGAGAGAGAGAGAGAGAGAGAGAGAGAGAGAGAGAGAGAGAGAGAGAGAGAGAGAGAGAGAGAGAGAGAGAGAGAGAGAGAGAGAGAGAGAGAGAGAGAGAGAGAGAGAGAGAGAGGTGTTTGATTATTGTGTAAAATAATTCCCTTCTTCCACCTTCCACTCTGGGGCACGCTGCCGTTCGCAGCCTAGAGCAATCTAGTCTCAGCGTTGCGACATTGAGGGGGTCAAAAACCGAGCGCTTTGCGCTGTTCATGCAGCATGAGTAGGAACAGACTAGAGTTGGAAATAGCCCTACGATATTTTCAACAAGAGCAACATGCCAATTGTTGTCATGTTTATGTTGTAGCCTAGCTACTATTACTACAAAACGAACTAAAATAAAGGGTTTTACGACCATTAAAGCTGTCTCTGCCTACTTCAGGTCCAGGACTTGTCCCTATTTGCTGCCACCATTCTCATATAGAAGTTGATGTAGAAGAGCCTCCATTAGACTGGCCCCATGAAGTGAACGGAGTTTGCACAACTCTATACCCTAAGTTCTGGCACAGCAGCCGGTCTCTGCCTGCCTCTCTGTCCCTCTCTCTCTGTCTCTGCTCGATCATTTTACTTTGATATAACCCTAATTTGTGCGACATCGGCTAGGATTCTGTTATATTATTGATTAGGCCCTACTATTTACAAACAATTGATATAAAGAGTATAGATTAGAATCAATGTCGTATACAGCAGTTTTAAAACCAATGGTCCGGGGACCACCAGTGCCCTAGGCTGAAATCCAGCCTGGTATTGTGGGTTCTGTGGGGTGAAAATGTCATCAAATGGTGGTCCATGGCTCAAACGCTGAATAAATAGTGGTCCCTGGTATCAAAATGGTTGAAAACCACTGTAATGCAGTACAGTTGAACTGCTGATCACCAAATATTTAGTCTCAAAGACAAGTCTATGGATTTGTTCGGGACACTAAAAATGAGGCAACCACAGTGTCAGTGGTCTAGTTAGTATTTCCTGTCTATTCAACCAAGATCAGCTATTTTTGTTATATATGAATTGAAATCCTGAATTATTTTAGAATAATGACATCACAATGTTAATAATTAACTATCCTATTAACTAACCACATTTTGTCCCCTTTCCCCACTCAACATGTCCCACACATGCAACACTTATTTTATCTCAAATGAACAGGTTGGACCTGGCCACCCTATCTAGGAGGCGGGGAAGTTTGTTGGAGAGGAGGGGTAGAGGGGTGGGTGGGTGGATCATGACAGTGATTGACATAGAAGGAGTAAGTACGACCCCTAGTGGCCAAAAGAATGTGTGTTTCTCCATGCCCCATTAGAATGTAAAGAAAGGGACCAAAAACACATTAATTGAGTATTTTTTTCTATGAAAGCCTGTTAAACACATTTTGAGGATCATCTCCAACATAATAAAATGATGTTACAAATAATGTCACGATACTTTTCTTAATGCATTTGCAAAATGTATCTGATCGGGAAAAATTATCGGGAATGATCGGGATTGTATCGAGGGCAAATAAAAGTGATCGGATCGGGAAATATCGGGATCGGCAGATACTCAAACTCAAATGATCGGGATCGGATCGGTAGCAAAAAAATGTGATCGGGACAACCTTAATTATTATATTGTCCCTCTCACAGCACCCCTTCCCTCTCTCTCTCTCTCTCTCTCTCTCTCTCTCACTCACTCACACACACACACACACACACACACACACACACGTTGCGAGAAAGCCATGCACCATGCTGAGTCCCTCATCTCTTTCTCATCACTTCACATCATGTCGCGTCACGTCGGTCGTTCATTTGTTCGTTCGCTCGTTGGTTGTCACCGCCGCTGTCTGGTTGTCGGCCATTAGAGGAGGGACGGTGCGTGACCAGACAGATTGCCAGATTGCCGTACGTGTCCTTCCTTCTCGCCCCTTTTTATTTGGTGAGATTCCTAGTCGGCCGAGCAGTGTTGATGTTGTTGTTTCAGGAGGATAGGATGGTGTTGACAAAGTGACACATCTGATGATGCTGTGTGTGTGTGTTTGTGTGGGGGGGGGGGGGGGGCAGTGTTGGGCAGTAACTAATTTTAGATTACATATTACTGTAATATTATTACTTTTGCTCCAAAATGTAAAGTAACGAGATTACTTTGCAAAAATGGGTAATAAGTAATGCATTACTTTGCAAGTAATGCCAAGTTACTTTTTTAAAATGAGCTTGTTATTGCATGCAAAAATAGAACAGATTTACAAGCTATCGACAGGTACTGTAACAACAGAGATGTGCGGTAGATTGTAGATCCAGTCACACGCTGCATCCTGCAGATTTTGTTGGCTTTGTTTTCAGGTGCAGTTTGTGGGATTGGAGACTATTATTATTTCAATAAACTGGATTTAGTTCTAAAAAGAGCTCGCTAAAAGATTATGTTGTACATCTCTATTTTTTCGGTGTTGAGAACTTGGGAAAGTAATAACGTAATATGTAATATATTACTCTTCGATTCCAGTAATAAGTAAAGTAATGATATTACTTTGTCTAAGGGGTAACGAGTAAAGTAAAGAAGTTACTTTCGTAAGTAATATTGACCAACACTGGTGGGGGGGGGGGGGGGGGGGGGGGGTAGATTTCTTTTGCTTTTGTACGCAATACCAGTCTGGATTCGGGAGGAAAAAAAAACAGTCAAACATACAGATCAAAATGACCAACAATCTTAAACATTCTCTACTTGCGGGTCTAGTTCTAGACCCGCAAGGGTCCATTTGGTTTCATTTTTACGCTCTCAAAGAGTCACATCTGGTTAACCAACTTTACATCATCTTACAGTAGCTGGGGACCACCTGGAACTCTCTCAAGGACTGGTGGTCCCCAGACCACTGGAATGAAAACCACTGATATTACCTTTCATTGGGTGGGCAGGATGCACATTTGGGTGGGCTCTGCCCACCCCTGCCCTGGAGATGTCCTTGCTCGACACTCGCAGAGAATGTTATTTTACGTTGCATTACCGTGTTCTTGGGCCTCAGTCACATACAGGTCCGGATTAACAATGGCCGTGTGCGATAACATTTAAATTTTGGAACTCCAGCTAGTTTTTGCTTGTTCAGCAGTTTCTTAAAAGGGAATTCCACCCATTTTCATTTTCTTTTTTTTTTGTGAAATGGGTGGAAAACATGTACTAAAGTGCAGTATTTATATTTATTCCTGTGTTGTTAGAGCGATGTGTCAATCCTCAGGGGGCTCGTCTATCGGTGTGCATCTGTCGTTATGTTACGTCTGTCCAAAACTACACATGTGGGAGACACACGCACGCACGCACGCAAACGGGAATTGCCTCAATGAACCTACTGCTCCTATAACTACTCCCCTCACCCCCATGTCTCTCTCTCTCTCTCTTTCTACCACACAAATGGATTAATCTTGTAGCTCCCATTCAGGGGGGAGGGGTAGAGTGTTGTGTGCTCATGTGAGAGATTGACTGAAATATGAATGTGTGTGTTTGGGTGTGCGTGCACGAGCATGTGCGATGTGCAGGAAATTGTGTGAGTCGGCAGGAGGAGAGAGGAAAGAGAGACTGATGTGTTTTTATTGAGCTGGTGTTTATGCTGTTGCATCTATTCAGCATGCGGCATATTCACTGGGTTTATGGTGAGAGAGAGGGGGAGGGGCAGGGGCGGATCTAGGCATGGGCATGGGGGGGGCAATGCCCCCCTAAATACCCAGTCTGCCCCCCCAAACACGATGCCATGCAAAACAACCCAAGATATTTCAAATTAAAGTGCTTATATTTAAAATGATTTGAAACACTACCACTGCTACTAACTAACTACAATTTTGGCACCACTAAACAACAGCATTTCATCATAGAAAACAGAAAACTCTCTGAGTTAGACCTTTAGCTTTATGCATGCTGCGTGTCTATTGCAACTTCAACAACAACTTCAACTGATGTTATTATTGATGCTTTACTTGACTAATAAAAGTCTTGCCCCTCCAACATGTTCTCTTGCCCCCCCAAATGGGACATGTTATATCCGCCCCTGGGGAGGGGGAGAGAGGGAAGGAGTGGTAAAGAGTTGAAAGAAAAATGCCCAATAGAGCTGAGCAGTCCCGCCCTTCTCGTGATGTCACCCTTGTTCCAGAAATGGATTCCCCATTCATTTTCCTCATAAAGACGATTACGCCGCGGACAAATACAACTGGGTTAGGGTTAGCCCTAACTCTCCCTAATCCTCTCAACAAATCATGACACACAACACACACAATATTATCATACAATATCTATATTAGCAAGATGAAGAAAAGAAATTATTTGATTGTCCCAAAACTTTGTATGTTGTCATGATTGTTGAAACCCGAGTTGGCTTTGTCTGCGGTAGAGTTCTCAACGGGCCTGAAAATTGAGGCCCGGCCCTAACTGGGCTCTAACTGATCAGGCCCAAACCCCGGCCCGGCCCGTCTAATTATTATAGTTTTTAGGCCCGACCCGGCCCTAAAATGTCGGGTCAGGTCGGGCCTGGTCGGGTTTGGGGAGAATTTTAGAGTGAAAGTGAAATGCCAGTCAGCACCATCTTCATAATAGATAAATACACAGGCCGACAGATCAGAACAGATTTTTAACAAAATAAAATAATTCAATAAATATATTTTTTTCATGGAGAGCCCTATAAGCCCGACCCGGCCCTACTGATTAGCATAAATTTTAGGCCCGAGCCCGACCCTAAATGTCGGGTCGGGCCCGGGCCTGGTCGGGTTTTGCAGAGTTTGAGAACTCTAGTCTGCGGTGTAATCGTCTTTATATCATTAGATCATTTTCGAAATGTCTATGAGGAAAATGAATGGGGAATCCATTTCTGGAACAGGGGCGTCGTCACGAGGGGGGGGCGGGACTGCACAGCTCTTTATCTCAGACTCGGTGCTTGTGATCTCGTCTATGTTTCACGTATCGCTTGCCGCCGGGCATGCAGAAAGCTTGCATCTCCGATACTTCATCATCCTTTCAATAGAGGAAAGGAAAACCCTTAGTGTGAACGCGTTTTGGTGTTCTAAGCATTATGTTTTTAACTATTGAAAAATAGCAGACCTACAAGCTCATAGCGCGCCACCGAGTGGCGCGCTATGAGCTTGTATCTCTGCTATTTTTGGTGAAAAATCGTGAAAACGTGGTGCAAATCTTTGAATATTACGTTATTCAGAAACTAGAAATCGAGACAGGACACAATGGGTTAAACACACTACTAAAAATAGGCCTGATTTTGGACATGAGGGTTTTTCAGCAGACGGCAATGATATGAAGTCAGTGTGTCACGGAAAAAGAGAGAGACGTCCATTAATAAAACATGGATCAGCTGAAGCTTCCCAGTAGCTCCTCACAGTGGTGTTTCTAAGCAATTTGGAGCCCTAGGCAAAAGTTTCCCTGGAGCCCCCCTTACCAAATGAAAGGGGGGCTCCAGAGAAAATCTCCGGTGACGTGACACCTATGACAGGCACAGCAAAATTATAAAAGTATTTTAAACTCTAAGAACACACATATATGTTTTAAATGTTCAATTCCTATACAGAGGACAAGTATAGGGTATTTATCCATATGAGGCTTATTAGCCTGGGATCATTTTAAAGCATGTCTGGTGGTCGCCCTTTGCCCCCCTCCCCCCTCATGGCGCCCAAGGCAACTGCCTGGTCTGCCTAATGGCAAAAACGCCCCTGGCTCCTTGGCCTACCATGCTGCAACTTCAACCCCAATCCCATTGAAGTTGGGATCAGTGTTGCCAACTGCCAAAATCAGAAATGCAACCATTTTCATACCAGGGCCCACTATTTGGTCTGCATTTTAGCCACGGAGGACCACCGTTTGATGTTGAGTTTAGTCTCTCAGGCTAATTTAGGAGAGATATAACTGTCACAATGTTGGTCAAAATAGCAATTCTTGTACATCCATTCTTCTATGGAAGCAATTCTCTACCATATTTCAAATTAGATTGCATTTGCGGAAATGCTTTTTCATTTTAAGAATGTGGCTGCATTATTTGAGTCAAAAATCAAATTAATAATATATAATCCGAATTGCTTTTTAATTTTCTTCTTCAAGACTGCTCATTCTTGTACTTAATTCAAATTAAAAAGAAAAACACGTTTGAGATTTAATTTTCAAATCCTGCCTCAGCAAATAGTTACCAATATTCAATTTTAAATCTAAAATGTCCAAATTAAAATGCATTTGCCGAAATGCTTTTTCATTTTAAGAATGTGGCTGCATTGTTTGCCTCAAAAATCAAATTAATAATATATAATCCGAATTGCTTTTTAATTTTCTTCTTCAAGACTGCTCATTCTTGTACTTAATTCAAATTAAAAAGAAAAACACGTTTGAGAATTAATTTTCAAATCCTGCCTCAGCAAATAGTTACCAATATTCAATTTTAAATCTAAAATGTCCAAATTAAAATGCATTTGCCAAAATGCTTTTTCATTTTAAGAATGTGGCTGCATTGTTTGCCTCAAAAATCAAATTAATAATGTATAATCCGATTTGCATTTGCATTGTCTTCTTTACGCTGCACATTTGATGCCATAATCAAAAAGAAAACAAAGAATACATTGATTTTTCTTTTTCATGATCTGCCCGCAAAAGAGCTTCCACAATTCAAAACGAATTTGCAATCCCAGCGGCGCAGGAGTGGCTGCAGCAGGGGCGAAATCCAACAGCGCCCTCGACCGCCCTTTTCAAAAGCGGGCGCCCGTTTTCACAAACGGGCCCTCCCTCCCTCTCTCCTTCCCTCCCTCCCTCTCTCCTTCCCTCCCTCCCTCCCTCCCTCCCTCCCTCCTGCCCTCCTTCCCTCCATCCCTCCATCCCTCCTAACCCTCCATCCCTCCCTCCCTCCCTCCTTCCCTCCCTCCCCCTTGTTAATATGTTAATTATTATTAATTATTACCTTCATTTCAAATATATTATATTACAATATTACTGATTTCTGATTGGTGTAACTTAGCCCCGCCCCCTCTTCTGATTGGTCGATACTATTTCCTGCCATAACTTCTCAATGCTATGTCATAGAGACATATGGGTGGCATCAGAGGACTCGGTAATGGGTCCCTGACGTTCTGATTGGTATTGACCAATCAGAAGAGCGGCCCCGCCCCCTGTACTTGCACCTGATTGGTCGATACTATTTTCTGCCATAACTCCACAATGCTATGTCATAGAGACATATGGGTGGCATCATGGGGCTCGGTAATTAGTCCCTGACGCGTCCCTGACGTTGATTGGTGTAACTTAGCCCCGCCCCCTCACCTGATTGGTCGATACTATTTTCCGCATAACTCCTCAATGCTATGTCATAGAGACATAATGGAGGTACATTTGGACTCGGTATGGAGTCCCTGACGTTGATTGGTGTAACTTAGCCCCGCCCCCTCACCTGATTGGTCGATACTATTTTCCGCCATAACTCCTCAATGCTATGTCATAGAGACATAATGGAGGTACATTTGGACTCGGTATGGAGTCCCTGACGTTCATTGGTGTAACTTAGCCCCGCCCACTCACCTGATTGGTCAATACTATTTTCCGCCATAACTCCTCAATGCTATGTCATAGAGACATAATGGAGGTACATTTGGACTCGGTATGGAGTCCCTGACGTTCATTGGTGTAACTTAGCCCCGCCCACTCACCTGATTGGTCAATACTATTTCCTGCCATAACTCCTCAATGCTATGTCATAGAGACATAATGGTGGTATCATTGGACTATGTTTTGGCTCCTTGTGACTTAGCCATAACTTCCCCTTTTCTGATTGGCCGATATTTGCCCGAAACTTGCATGATCGAGGGCTCGTTAATCGCTGCTTGCAGCTTTAATTATTATTATTTTTGAAAAATATATAATTAAATATTTAGTGTCACTATTAATCAAATATTACATGTATATTACTTGTATCAGCCAGAGCTGATACAAGTTCTTGTATCAGCTCTGGCTGATACAAGTTCATACGTTTTAAGAGCCTCCATTAAACATTTTAAACATTTTCTTTTTGTGTGATAGGCCGTCTGTCTCTCTCTCTATCTCTCTCGATTGCAGGTTTGCCTCGATAATATTTAAAATTTCTAATGGGGGCTGTTATATACTTGGAGGAAACACACTATCAACCCATCACTCAATTGTTTTAAATTGGAAATTGCTTCAGTTTTTGACACATTAGAATGTCATTTTAGATCTACAGAGAGACAGGCAGGGAGTTTTAGTTAGTTTTTACTCTTTCTTCATAGTATTAATTAGTTTTAGGGCGCAATTTCTAGTTTTTATTTTTGTAAAAGGTTCTCGTTTTAGTTTCAATTTTTTCATACTGTACTTTTTTGTTGCTATCGTGTGGTAGGATATGGTGCTGAAAACTGACAAAGTTTATAAAAAAAAACCCTGACACACACGCACACACACACACGCACGCACGCACGCACGCACACACACACACACACACACACACACACACACACACACACACACACACACACACACACACACAGACAGACAGACAGACAGACAGACAGACAGACAGACAGACAGACAGACAGACAGACAGACAGACAGACAGACTGTCACACCCCGTCTTAGGTGAGGGTAGTATGTGACCCAAGATTTACTTCACAGATGGCAAGGCGCACACTTTGGCAGAGTTTAACAGGTTTATTTTCCCCAGTGCAAAAATTGTGACAACATAACAGAAGAGACCAAAAGTCTCCTCAGAGACTGAAGTTGACTAGCACCAGACAGCAGCTCACAGCAAACTACCTGAACAGGTGCCATCTTCTGAGCTATATACCCCAATGGCTCCGCCCACAGGACAGGACCAAGTGGAAAGGGGTCAACATAATCCATAATATGTCACAATAGCTTAAAACCGTTATACAATCACATTTCACATACATTTCACTCCATAGAGCTTGTAGATCTGTCCCTTACTAGATCTTCTGTATTTTCCAAAGTCTTTTATAGTTAGTGTCCCTCTGCGACACAAACTATTCCACCTGTTCACAGACAGGAGTTACTCTGGCCTAAGTAGGCCCAATAGTGTTCAGCTGTGAGCTACTGAAAGGCATGTGAATGGGCAAACAGTGACAGGGTAGGGTCACACTGTCAGACAGACAGACACCAGAAGGCCGCAGATAGTGTATTTATTTTATTTCAAAATGCATATAGTTGAGTCTACACGGTTCTCACGGCCCTCACTTCACCCCGCCCCCCACGTGGCTATCCCTTCGCCCCACGTGCGTGTGTCAGCTACGGGTTTCTATAGCAACCATAGTAAACACAGAGAGGGGAGACAGTGTAGGAGAGGGGCAGAGGACTAGTGCGTCTGCACTGCAGACCCCCCTCCCCGCTCACACACACACACACACACACAAGCACACACAGGCAGTCAGTAAGCAAAGGACTCACACAAAGTTTATGGAAACAATTTGCGCTCTTAATGAAACTGCGCGCAATGAAGCCGCGCGCGTACACGTGCGTGCACGCGTGCGCACCCAGACGACGTACACACACAAAGCGCACGATATTACCCACTTTCGGGATATGTACCCCGAACAGCGTACATATTCTCACCTTTATTATTGGCCTATTAGGGCGCAGCAGTGCAGCCCCTCTTAATAGGCCCTTTAAACTATTCTGATGGCCGTGTGAGCCTTTGCGGGTCCATTTGGTTTCATGTTTACACTCTCAAGAGCTATAATATTGATCTAAAATTGGCCCTCTTAATTAAGAAGTCTGCACAATTTGAGAAAGTAGAATATTAATCGTCAATTAGATTAATTGTATGTTTGCCTAAATCCAGCCTGGAATTGTGGACAAAAATAGGCTAAATACATCTTTAGTTTTTGGGGTCTGTGGGGCTAAAATGACCTCAAATGGTGGTCCGTGGCTGAAATGCGGAATAAATTGTGGGCCCTGGTGTCAACTCTATTGCAGTTGGGGTCTCCAGGGGATGTAGGCTATCAAAACTCGGGGGGAGCCTAATCTAATGCAAATTGTCCCACTAGGCTATTGTCATATTAATACCATACCTAAATGTTCTCCAAGGACTCCAAGGACAACAAAAGCCTTTGATAAGGGTCGCCCGTTTTCGAATACGGGCGCCCGTTTGTGAAAATGGGCGCCCATTTTCGAAAACAGTCACCCGTTTGTGAAACGGGCGCCCGCTCTCGAAAACGGGCACCCGTTCTCGAAAACGGGCGACCGTTTTCGAAAACGGGCGACCGTTTTCGAAAATAGGCGCCCTATTATCTTTACAACTGCAGAAGTTAAATAATTAATAAATCAATTTATTTATTCAGGAGTGATTTTTTTTTTCCCAAGTTGATTTCATATGGATTTGGCTAGAAAGCCAAGTGTGCTTGCTTTATTGTAGGTATGCCACTGGCCTATGTAATATTTAATTAATAGTGACACTAAATATTTAATTATATATTTTTCAAAAATAATAATAATTAAAGCTGCAAGCAGCGATTAACGAGCCCTCGATCATGCAAGTTTCGGGCAAGTATCGGCCAATCAGAAAAGGGGAAGTTATGGCTAAGTCACAAGGAGCAAAAACAGAGTCCAATGATACCACCATTATGTCTCTATGACATAGCATTGAGGAGTTATGGCAGGAAATAGTATTGACCAATCAGGTGAGTTGGCGGGGCTAAGTTACACCAATGAACGTCAGGGACTCCATACCGAGTCCAAATGTACCTCCATTATGTCTCTATGACATAGCATTGAGGAGTTATGGCGGAAAATAGTATTGACCAATCAGGTGAGTGGGCGGGGCTAAGTTACACCAATGAACGTCAGGGACTCCATACCGAGTCCAAATGTACCTCCATTATGTCTCTATGACATAGCATTGAGGAGTTATGGCGGAAAATAGTATCGACCAATCAGGTGAGGGGGCGGGGCTAAGTTACACCAATCAACGTCAGGGACGCGTCAGGGACTAATTACCGAGCCCCATGATGCCACCCATATGTCTCTATGACATAGCATTGTGGAGTTATGGCAGAAAATAGTATCGACCAATCAGGTGCAAGTACAGGGGGCGGGGCCGCTCTTCTGATTGGTCAATACCAATCAGAACGTCAGGGACCCATTACCGAGTCCTCTGATGCCACCCATATGTCTCTATGACATAGCATTGAGAAGTTATGGCAGGAAATAGTATCGACCAATCAGAAGAGGGGGCGGGGCTAAGTTACACCAATCAGAAATCAGTAATATTGTAATATAATATATTTGAAATGAAGGTAATAATTAATAATAATTAACATATTAACAAGGGGGGGGGAGGGAGGGAGGGAGGGAGGGATGGAGGGTTAGGAGGGATGGAGGGATGGAGGGAGGGAGGGAGGGAAGGAGAGAGGGAGGGAGGGCCCGTTTGTGAAAACGGGCGCCCGCTTTTGAAAACGGGCGCCCGCTTTCGAAACCGGGCGCCCGCGGTCGAGGGCGCTGTTGGATTTCGCCCCTGCTGCAGCCACTCTCCTGCGCCGCTGGGATTGCAAATTCGTTTTGAATTGTGGAAGCTCTTTTGCGGGCAGATCATGAAAAAGAAAAATCAATGTCCTCTTTGTTTTCTTTTTGATTATGGCATCAAATGTGCAGCGTAAAGAAGACAATGCAAATGCAAATCGGATTATACATTATTAATTTGATTTTTGAGGCAAACAATGCAGCCACATTCTTAAAATGAAAAAGCATTTCGGCAAATGCATTTTAATTTGGACATTTTAGATTTAAAATTGAATATTGGTAACTATTTGCTGAGGCAGGATTTGAAAATTAAATCTCAAACGTGTTTTTCTTTTTAATTTGAATTAAGTACAAGAATGAGCAGTCTTGAAGAAGAAAATTAAAAAGCAATTCGGATTATATATTATTAATTTGATTTTTGAGGCAAACAATGCAGCCACATTCTTAAAATGAAAAAGCATTTCGGCAAATGCATTTTAATTTGGACATTTTAGATTTAAAATTGAATATTGGTAACTATTTGCTGAGGCAGGATTTGAAAATTAAATCTCAAACGTGTTTTTCTTTTTAATTTGAATTAAGTACAAGAATGAGCAGTCTTGAAGAAGAAAATTAAAAAGCAATTCGGATTATATATTATTAATTTGATTTTTGAGGCAAACAATGCAGCCACATTATTAAAATGAAAAAGCATTTCGGCAAATGCATTTTAATTTGGACATTTTAGATTTAAAATTGAATATTGGTAACTATTTGCTGAGGCAGGATTTGAAAATTAAATCTCAAACGTGTTTTTGTTTTTAATTTGAATTAAGTACAAGAATGAGCAGTCTTGAAGAAGAAAATTAAAAAGCAATTCGGATTTTTGACTCAAATAATGCAGCCACATTCTTAAAATGAAAAAGCATTTCCGCAAATGCAATCTAATTTGAAATATGGTAGAGAATTGCTTCCATATTCTTCAACGTCAATTAAATATAATTTAACTCTTGAGAGCGTACAACGAAACCAGATGCACCCATAAGTGTCCATTTGGTTTCATAAGACAAATATGTCTTAAAACACTATAGTTGCCTTCTATAACTAAAACATGGAGATAAAAACACATTCAATACTTTATTTCTTTCATAAATAGAGAATCTTTCACTCAATAGGAGGTGCTCCAGTCGCAGGAGGAGGATGTCACATGAGCATGTTCATCCATATATTCCATAGAGCTAGATCACATGTGACATCATCATCCTGTGCCAGGAGCAGTTCATGTTGAGTGAAATATTCTCTATTTATGAAAGAAATAAGATGCCATTGGTGTTTTTATTTGTTTATTTTATTTATTTAGGGAAAGTATAATGTTTTAAGCGATGTTTATCTTATTAGACAGGGATCCTTCTAATGGTCAAACTGACAGGTTAATTGTAAGCAGGTTAGTGTCGTGATTGTGTATAACAGGAGCACCCCAGTGAACAATTCTGTGAGAAAACTGCCGAATTCATATCAGAGTTGTATCTGAAATGGAACAGTTGAGCGGATTCTACCAAAAAGCAATAATTCCCAGTAGGTGGCTAATCACGCCTCTCCAGGAAAGGCGAGATCCAGTAGCGACCAACCAGTTGCTTACTAGTTGCGACAAGATGGCAACCAGTCACACCCAGTCGCAAGGGTTAGGACAGGGGATTGGTTGGGGGTTATGGTAAGGCAGGGCTGGGCAATTATTCTTCCCAAGGGGCCACATGAGATGCAAAAAATATTGTGGAGGGCCAAGACTAAAGGCTGAACTAAATCTGTGCAATATTAATTTAATTTTCAAGATAAAAGTAAGCGTAAGACCAACCACTTTGACACCGGGGCGGGGACCTCTATTTATTCAGTATTTGTGCACAGAGGGCCACCATTTGATGACATTTTAGCCCCACACATCCCAAAACTTTCTTCAAGATTTCTTTTGTTTTTGTCCACAATTCCAGGCTGGATTTGGGAAACAAAACAGGATAACAAAAATGACCATTCTCTTACATTCTCTGATTGAATGTGTAGACTTTGGGGCTAATTCAGATGATGAATATATATTTTAACTCTTGAGAGCGTAAAAATGAAACCAAATGGACCCGCAAGGGTCCATTTGGTTTCATTTATACGCTCTCAAAGAGTTACATCTGGTTAACCAACTTTCCATATTTAACCGGAACTCTCTCAAGGACCACTGGTGGTCCCCGGGCCGGTCAGAGTCAGCCAAAGGGCCGCATTTGGCCCCCGGGCCGCATAATGCCCAAGTATGTGGTAAGGATTTGGTTAGGTTCGAATTCCGGTATCTAGCTCCCCCTTAGTTCAGGGTGATTTACATTCACCTTAAGCCTAAACTGGTATGGTATAGTGTTGTTGTAAGGTGCTTGAGTTTAACTCAAGTGCCTTACAGTAGTTAATGGTCAATAGCGATCGGCAGTAGTTAATGGTCAATAGGGATTGGCAGTAGTTAATGATCAATAGGGATTGGCATCAGCACCGAGTAGATGAAAATGTTTGGATCATCAAGTTTTGACTTAGATTGATACTGTAGAAACCGAAGAACCATTCTATGTCTGAGAGAACTCATGTTTTTTATCTTTGATATTGGTTTAAGCCCTGTGGAAATGTATTTAGTTTTGGTGTCTATTTTTTCTGCAAATTTCCTTTCTCCCTCTGTCCACGTTTGGTTGGATACAGATCCACATGTTGTGTTTCTGGTTTCTGCTATTGTGTTTCTGGTTTCCCCTATATATTGTAGATTCCATTTTTCACATGTGATTTCAACCATATGAAACTTACTAGTCATGACCATACAAAACTAGTCGCCATCGAGACTAGTTGCAACCTGGTTGTTGGTTGCTATTAGATCTGGCTGTCTCTCAAGTTTTGTTTAATTCATTGTTAATTAAAAAAAAAGGAATGTCTTTTAGGGAATTCATTGAGCGGGAGCGGTCGGCCATTTTGTTTAACCAAGACCTTTAATCAGTCGCAGGTCCTGTTTTTTTTTTTTTTTTTTTTACTATTTTTTCTACCAAAGACGGGGTGCCTTATAACTGGACACCCTTTTTTTGTCTATATGATTTGAGTGTGGTGTGACCCAAATTAATTGTATTTGTATATCATTGGCATTGCTAGTCTCTATCCCAGTGTCCTTTCAAGAGCTTTGTATCCCTTTTATTTATTGATTTTATTTTATTATGGTGGCTTTGTGTGTCTTGTTTTTGTCCTCTCACTATAGCCTGCATATCTCTCAAGTTGTCTCAGGGGGTGTTATGAATGTTATTCTCACTCCCTGGGTGGGTGTGCCGGTTTTTCACCACTCCATGTTTCTTCCTCCACCCCGTTCGGATGATGTAGGATTCCTTGTTGATGCAGATCTGAGCTGCTCCACGCCGAGACAGGACTTGGTGTGTACGTACTCGGACCGAGGACTGAATGAGGATCTCCGTTCTATGCTATATTCTTAAAAAAGCGAAAATAGTCACGCAGACCACAAATCTCACTCTGAAGGCGCGCTTCTCCAGCCCTGGCCAAGGCGTTCACAGACTCAACATTGCGCCGTTCCTGCTCCTGTAAGGCCGCTGTCCAGGCCCAGCGTAGTTGTGCAAGTGTTAGGCCAATTGCTTGACCTTCGAACAGAGCGTTGTTGTACAGGTCATCAAGCGCCTCGGTGTAGAGATTGACCGAATCCCGAAGTTCTTCTACCTCCTCCCCGAGGTCAGTAAGCTCCTGGTGCACGTCTGAATGAGTGCAATGATTCGGCTGGGAAACTGCAGGCGTCGGCAGTGAAGACTCTGCTGAGCTCACGGGGATGTCCGTTACCTCATTACACTCCTTTGCCTCATTTGCTTTCTCACCATCTTGACATTGACAATCACAAGATGGAAACTTGGCTTGACATTGCGATTCCTTCCTCGTCTCCTCCAGGTCCGCATGGCCCCTGGGGAAGTCACAGATGAGGGGAAGAGTTGGGGGGAAGTCACAGACGGGGGGAGGTCCATGGGAAGTCACAGATTGGGGGAAATCACAAATGTGGGGAAGTTCATGGGAATTCACAGATGGGAGGAAATTATCAGCAGAGGACAGGGTGTTTTCGTAGTATCCAGGCAGGTCTGTTTGTTCCTCCTCCTCTGAACTGCTCCATGTTGAGACAAGACTTGGTGTGTAGGTATTTGGGCCTCTGCCTGATGAACTTGTGTATCGTGCTGGAGTCCGAATCTCCTGGCGCAGAGCACGAATCTCGCGCTCAAGGAGTGCTTCTCCGTCAATGGTCAGATTGTGGAGGGCCTCGGAATGGCGCCACTCCTGCTCTGCGTTTTCTTGGTCAATGGTGCGGCACAGTTCCTCAACTGTTTCGCTCATGGATGAATGACCATCTTCCAGAGCCTTGTCATACAATTTGTCCATATTCTCGGCGTTGACCGTCATGACAGAACAGAGAGTATTTACCTGTTTTTTGAGGTAACTAAGCTGCTGGTGCACTTCTGGACAAGTAACACTTCCTGGCTCGGAAACTGCAGGCGTCGGCAGCGAGCTTACGGAGCTGTCGGTCACCTCATTACACACCTCCGCTTCATTTGCTTTCCCAATATCTTTGCACTGACAAACAGAAGGAAGGTCGGCTTGACATTGTGATTCCTTCTGCAAAAGGCCTTCTCCATCATGAGAAGTCACAGGTGGGGTGAAATTATCAGCAGAGGACAGGTTCATGTCGATCTCCTTGTCCAGGATCATGTCTGACGGACTGGCAGTTAGATCTCCAGTGGAAATATCTATACTGGTGCCCCTCAACGTCTCCTCCTCTGCCTGATCATTTGTGGAGGGCACATGGGATGATGCAGAGCTTTGCGGAGTGGGCATTGAACTCTTATCTTTGGGTTGCACCTTGTCAAGTTGTTCAAAGAACTCCTTTATCTTTCTGACCGATGGCCAGTTCTCAGAAGATGACAAACCGAGTTTTTCAGCCAACTTCCCGCAATCTGTACTGCTGGGACTCACATCTGGCTGTTTTACTTTGACGACTGGAAGCTCCAAATTATCAGCAGAGGACTGGGGGTCCTTGCCGATCGTCGCCACTGCTGTGGGCCGCTCCACTTCCACATCAGTGGGCACGGCTACCTCTTCCTTAAACACCTCTGCTATCTCACCATCTTTGCACTGACAAACGCAAGGGAGTTCGGCATGACATTGTGATTCCTTCCTTGAATCATCCGGGCTCGGGCCTTCCCCATCATGAGAAGTCACAGACGGGGTGAAATCATTAGCAGAGGACGGGGTCTTTTTTCCGTTGTCTCCAGACAGGTCCATGTTGATCTCCACCTTGTCCAGGATCATGTCTGGTGGAGTGGCGGTCAGATCTGCGACAGGATTGACCTCTTGGCCTGCACCTTGTCTGAACACTGACGTACACATGAAGTTCTTAAAGCGTTCTGAATAGAGGCCCGGCTTGCATACTGATACGGCATTCCCATCATAAACGCCAGCTTTATAATAACGCTCAAGCCTCTTTCCAAATGTGTATGGCTGCAAGATGTCCATGATGCCAACAAACAACCGCAGGCTTTCGCCCTTGCTGTTCTTTGCTGGTATTCCTCTTTCATCCATAGTTGCACCGTTCTCCTCTGCTTCAGCGTTCTCCCGAATCGCCAAGTCCACCTTGTGGACACCCACCAACATCCTGTAGTTCATTACAGCGCAGCTCTGCAGCACCAAACAATCACTAAGAATGCTCTTGTGGAGGGCGTTGCACTCGTCCGCGGACATGAGAAGGCCGTCGGGTGTGTGCGCAATGAAGTCCAGGTCCTTGTAGATGGGGTGGACCTTTGTCCTCTCCTTGGCCGAAGCTGATCGATTATAGGAGGAGCCCTTCAGGTCATATTGGAGGTGCATCCTTATGCTGGAAGGGATCACATTGTTCGTGACCACGAATCGAACCTTCTTCAACCCCATCTGTACACAGTAGAGCCCGTAGAACTTGGGCAACAAGGTCTGTCGGTTCTGCTTCAGGTTCAGGTAGTACATGGGAAGCAGCCGCTGCAGTGACTCGGCCTCTCCGCGCTGCACTGTCCTAATGAGGTACTTGTCATCGCTGGACGCGAACGACATGGAGCTGCCGGTCCCGGGGCTGGCCAGCTCACTCAGAGACTGCAGGTAGTCACTGGACTTGATGGCAAAGTGGTCCCTGAGGTTGCAAAACACCCTGGGAGACCATGTTGTGAACTTGAAGTCCCTGAGAGAGTGCGACGGTGTGAGGTGGCTGCCGCTAGCAGGAAACAAGATGGTCTTGGATTTTTCAAAGTCAACAGGCCGCAGGTCACCGCCCGCATCCTTCGCCAGTTGCTCCAGCTCATGGGTGACTCCGATTTGAATGGCTTTCAACATGGCAATGGTGGTAATACAAACTGGCAACTTAGATTCCCTCAACTGGATTCGGTTTCCTGATTGACACAAACTCTCTGTCACAGTATATATACTCAACCAATATGTATATAATGACGTCAAATAGGAGGAGTGTGCTTAGGCCAGAACGTCAGGCCGGAACATTTATCAGTGTTTTCCCCAAATAGGATAATTTGGACCAATCACAACATTTGTTTTTCAGAGCAAGTACTGTGGTCAGCCGTGGTCGGTACGGCACACGCCACTTTGGCTCCAATAGTTGAACTTCGGCAACAGAACATCACCGTAACATCTGTTTCGCTGTTGGTGTAACTGGGAAGAATTTGCCTAATTATTTGCGTGAGCAGAGCAAGCGCAAGTTAAGCGTTCGGTGCGAGGTAGTCGGTCGTCGTCCCTTGGGGCACTTTGATTGGCCGTTTTTTGGAGATGACATAATTGTGATCTCGGACAGAGACTTTTACCACAGAAGGTTATCCATTCGGCAGGTTTGGGGGATGGAGAAATGGTGACGTAATTACGAGACCCAGGGGTGTAGTGGAGGGGGGGCGCGGGGGGACGGCGTCCCCCCACTTCTCACATCTAAAATATTTTTAGGTCTGAAAAAACTCATTAGCATGGTGAAATACATCTTGATGACATCATCAAGATGTGTTTCACCATGTTAATGAGTTTCCTTTTTTCTGAGAGTGTACAAATGGAACCAGATGGACCCGCTAGGGTCCATTTGGTTCACATTTGTACACTCTCAGAAAAAACAAAAACAAATGGGGGGAATTCCCCTTTCAGAGGCGTCCCCCCACTTCTAAAAGTACCACTACAACACTGGCGAGACCTTAATGACTAATGTTGTGAGTATTTGGAGGAGAGAGTGTGACATAATTATTTCATAGGAATAAGAGTTTGTTTTCTGATTCGCCCGCTCTGCTCACGTACGAGTGCCTACTTGTGCGCAGCGTGCAAGTATGCATTCAACCGAGTGCTGATCAAGTTGACTATTGTCTTGTATGTACACCTATCAGTATTATGGTAGTAGGCAGGCGTCACAATGGTGGTTCTTTTCTAATTATGTTCCAAAAACATTTATAAACTAGATCAGCACTTGGTTGCACATGGCCTACTTCTGCATGAGCAGAGTGAGCAAGCAGAGAGCAAATACTATAATATTTCTGGGATATAATATTTCCGGGAGATAATACTCACGGCAATACTTTTAAAGAGGGGGTGCCGTGATTTTTGTATTTCTTCCAATGTTGTACATGTTTAGGAGGTGATGGTACTTCATTAGAACCCTTGGTCTGTTTTTTATGTGTAATGATGTCTTCCCTTTGTATTTACGGTTTCTTCCTGGAGGCTTTAGCACATTTGACTGGAAAGGTTTTAACCTTTCCAGTCAAATGTGCCAATGACAAAGGCTGTAATGTAGTGACATCACACATCAGCTCCTCCCCTAACCCCTCCCCCTTTACCATACAACTACGGCTGTGGGCGTGGCTTCAGTCCTGGTGGGTGGTGATGGGTGGAGACCCATCACCACCCACCAGGCAAACCAGACATACTTAATGAGCTGGTGGGGGAGTCCACATAAAAACATAATTTTAACAAACGCTGTACACCATTACGTCATCACCTAAACCAGCCAATCGGAGTACCTCGAGGGACGGTCGACCCCCGACCTCTGACCACCACAAACAATCACTTTGTGATTCTGCAAGTAAACTAGTAGGCCATGGCCTACTTGTGTGCAATGCACATGCTGGCACTCCAGTCTGCTGTTCGCTTCCCTAAAGTCCTCCTAGATAATTCTATGGAGGATAACGTGAAGCCTCGTCACTGTTATAATTTTCTAACCCAAGACTCTTCCGGTATCATAAATGCCCCGGAGTGGTTTTCAACCAGTGGTCCAGGGGACCAGTGGTCCTTGTGGTCCCCAGCTGAATGATGGACAGTAGGTGACAGAATGGACCCTCGCAAGCATGCCAAGGTGTGGTCAGTTTTAACACACATCCGGAAACTTTAATCCAGTTGTTTTGGTCAATATACCTACTAAAATGACAAACCTCCTCTAACCCTTACCCTCAGGGGCGGACTTTTATTGGGCAATTAAGCATCAATAATAACGCGACTCGCCAAAAAAGCTAAATATCGTGGCAAATGCGCCAAGTTGGCAACACTGGTTGGAATGTTGTGAAAAATAAAAATAAAAACCGGATACACTTCTTTACAAAACCTAATTCATCTGAATACACTGCAAAGACAAGATATACAGGGCCCAATTAGGAGCTTCTTTAGTATCAGGTCTTATGACTTGGAGCGGGGCACTCAAAACAGCCAAACAGCTTTAGTTTTGACTTAAGTCATAAGCCCTGAGACCTGATACTCAAACTCATAATAGAGCCCTTAATGGTCAAACTGACAGGTTAATTGTAAGCAGGTTAGTGTCGTGATTGTGTATAACAGGAGCACCCCAGTGAACAATTCTGTGAGAAAACTGCTGAATTCATATCAGAGTTGTATCTGAAATGGAACAGTTGAGCGGATTCTACCAAAAAGCAATAATTGCCAGTAGGTTGCTAATCACGCCTCTCCAGGAAAGGCGAGATCCAGTAGCGACCAACCAGTTGCTTACTAGTTGCGACAAGATGGCAACCACTCACACCTAGTCGCAAGGGTTAGGACCTCAGAGTAATTAAATATAGAGAGAACACCCTGAGGAAATCTTAAGGCGAAATGGACATAGTGGCCAAAGTTGAGAATGCAGTTTGAGAGCATGGGGCCAGTAACATGAATGCGGAATAGGCTCCGCCCCCTCCATAGCTCTCCGCTCTGACGCACGCACACGCACGCGCGCCGATCGTGCATGAGGTCGCCCGCGTTCATGTTCTCGGCCCCATTTTCCCAGAATGCACTCTGTTTTTTCCCCGGAAATAGGGGAAAAATAGGAGTGAAATCGCCTCATGCGCTGAGTGAGCAACTCAATGCAAGTGGATGAGAGGGGATCTCGGTGGTTCTCTCTATTTAATATATACTCTAAGGTTAGGACAGGGGATCGGTTGGGGGTTATGGTAAGGATTTGGTTAGGTTCGAATTCCGGTATCTAGCTCCCCCTTAGTTCAGGGTGATGTACATTCACCTTAAGCCTAAACCGGTATGGTATAGTGTTGTTGTAAGGTGCTTGAGTTAACTCAAGTGCCTTACAGTAGTTAATGGTCAATAGGGATTGGGAGTAGTTAATGGTCAATAGGGATCGGCAGTAGTTAATGATCAATAGGGATTGGCATCAGCACCTAGTAGATGAAAATGTGTGGATCATCAAGTTTTGACTTAGAATGGTTCTTCGGTTTCAATCTATGTCTGAGAGAACTCATGTTTTTTATCTTTGATATTGGTTTAAGCCCTGTGGAAATATATTTAGTTTTGGTGTCTATTTTTTCTGCAAATTTCCTTTCTCCCTCTATCCATGTTTGGTTGGATTCTGATCCACATGTTCCATTGCACTAATTCCATGCATCATTGGATGTGACATTTCTGTTGCGTTATTTATATTATATTGATGCTGATTCATCCTATCTGCTATTGTTTCCCCTATATATTGTAGATTCCATTTTTCACATGTGATTTCAACCATATGAAACTTACTAGTCATGACCATACAAAACTAGTCGCCATCGAGACTAGTTGCAATCTGGTTGTTGGTTGCTATTAGATCTGGCTGTCTCTCAAGTTTTGTTTAATTCAATGTTTATTAAAAAAAAAGGAATGTCTTTTAGGGAATTCATTGAGCGGGAGCGGTCGGCCATTTTGTTTAACCCGTTTTTTTTTATATTATTATTATTTTTTCTACCAAAGACGGGGTGCCTTATAACTGGACACTTGAAGGAAAAATACCCTTTTTTTGTCTATATGATTTGAGTGTGGTGTGACCCAAATTAATTGTATTTGTATATCATTGGCATTGCTAGTCTCTATCCCAGTGTCCTTTCAAGAGCTTTGTATCCCTTTTTATTTATTGATTTTATTTTATTATGGTGGCTTTGTGTGTGTCTTGTTTTTGTCCTCTCACTATAGCCTGCATATCTCTCAAGTTGTCTCAGGGGGTGTTATGAATGTTATTCTCACTCCCTGGGTGGGTCTGCCGGTTTTTCGCCACTCCATGTTTCTTCCTCCACCCCACCACTTCCTCTGATGCAGATCTGAGCTGCTCCACGCCGAGACAGGACTTGGTGTGTACGTACTTGGACCGAGGACTGAATGAAGATCTCGTTCTATCCTATATTCTTAAAAAAGCGAAAATAGTCACGCAGTGCACAAATCTCACTCTGAATGCACTCTTCTCCAGCCCTGGCCAAGGCGTTCACAGACTCAACATTGCGCCGTTCCTGCTTCTCTAAGACCGCTGTCCAGGCGCTGCGTAGTTGTGCAAGTGTTAGGCCAATTGCTTGACCTCGGAACAGAGCGTTGTTGTACAGGTCATAAAGCGCCTCGGTGTAGAGCTTGACCGAATCCCGAAGTTCCTTTACCTCCTTCCTGAGGTCAGTAAGCTCCTGGTGCACGTCTGAATGAGTGCAATGTTCCGGCTCGGAAACTGCAGGCGTCGGCAGTGAAGACTCTGCAGAGCTCACGGGGATGTCTGTTACCTCATTCCACTCCATCTCATTCCACTCCATCTCATTCCACTCCATCTCACAATCACAAGATGGAAACTCGGCTTGACATTGCGATTCCTTCCTCGTCTCCTCCAGGTCCGCATGGCCCCTGGGGAAGTCACAGATGAGGGGAAGAGATGGGGGGAAGTCACAGACGGGGGGAGGTCCATGGGAAGTCACAGATTGGCAGAAATCACAAATGCGGGGAAGTTCATGGGAATTCACAGATGGGAGGAAATTATCAGCAGAGGACAGGGTGTTTTCGTAGTAGCCAGGCAGGTCTGTTTGTTCCTCCTCCTCTGAACTGCTCCATGTTGAGACAAGACTTGGTGTGTAGGTATTTGGGCCTCTGCCCGATGAACTCGCGTATCCTGCTGGAGTCCGAATCTCCTGGCGCAGAGCGCGAATCTCGCGCTCAAGGAGTGCTTCTCCGTCAATGGTCAGATTGTGGAGGGCCTCGGAATGGCGCCACTCCTGCTCTGCGTTTTCTTGGTCAATGGTGCGGCACAGTTCCTCAACTGTTTCGCTCATGGATGAATGACCATCTTCCAGAGCCTTGTCATACAATTTGTCCATATTCTCGGCGTTGACCGTCATGACAGAACAGAGAGTATTTACCTGTTTTTTGAGGTAACTAAGCTGCTGGTGCACTTCTGGACAAGTAACACTTCCTGGCTCGGAAACTGCAGGCGTCGGCAGCGAATACTCCGCTGAGCTTACGGAGCTGTCGGTCACCTCATTACACACCTCCGCTTCATTTGCTTTCCCAATATCTTTGCACTGACAAACAGAAGGAAGGTCGGCTTGACATTGTGATTCCTTCTGCAAAAGGCCTTCTCCATCATGAGAAGTCACAGGTGGGGTGAAATTATCAGCAGAGGACAGGTTCATGTCGATCTCCTTGTCCAGGATCATGTCTGACGGACTGGCAGTTAGATCTCCAGTGGAAATATCTATACTGGTGCCCCTCAACGTCTCCTCCTCTGCCTGATCATTTGTGGAGGGCACATGGGATGATGCAGAGCTTTGCGGAGTGGGCATTGAACTCTTATCTTTGGGTTGCACCTTGTCAAGTTGTTCAAAGAACTCCTTTATCTTTCTGACCGATGGCCAGTTCTCAGAAGATGACAAACCGAGTTTTTCAGCCAACTTCCCGCAATCTGTACTG
Source organism: Benthosema pterotum (assembly GCA_039105355.1). Lineage (NCBI taxonomy): Eukaryota > Metazoa > Chordata > Actinopteri > Myctophiformes > Myctophidae > Benthosema > Benthosema pterotum. The sequence goes on along the minus strand of CM076980.1, from coordinate 8,000,714 downwards.
CTGGGACTCACATCTGGCTGTTTTACTTTGACGACTGGAAGCTCCAAATTATCAGCAGAGGACTGGGGGTCCTTGCCGATCGTCGCCACTGCTGTGGGCCGCTCCACTTCCACATCAGTGGGCACGGCTACCTCTTCCTTAAACACCTCTGCTATCTCACCATCTTTGCACTGACAAACGCAAGGGAGTTCGGCATGACATTGTGATTCCTTCCTTGAATCATCCGGGCTCGGGCCTTCCCCATCATGAGAAGTCACAGACGGGGTGAAATCATTAGCAGAGGACGGGGTCTTTTTTCCGTTGTCTCCAGACAGGTCCATGTTGATCTCCACCTTGTCCAGGATCATGTCTGGTGGAGTGGCGGTCAGATCTGCGACAGGATTGACCTCTTGGCCTGCACCTTGTCTGAACACTGACGTACACATGAAGTTCTTAAAGCGTTCTGAATAGAGGCCCGGCTTGCATACTGATACGGCATTCCCATCATAAACGGCAGCTTTATAATAACGCTCAAGCCTCTTTCCAAATGTGTATGGCTGCAAGATGTCCATGATGCCAACAAACAACCGCAGGCTTTCGCCCTTGCTGTTCTTTGCTGGTATTCCTCTTTCATCCATAGTTGCACCGTTCTCCTCTGCTTCAGCGTTCTCCCGAATCGCCAAGTCCACCTTGTGGACACCCACCAACATCCTGTAGTTCATTACAGCGCAGCTCTGCAGCACCAAACAATCACTAAGAATGCTCTTGTGGAGGGCGTTGCACTCGTCCGCGGACATGAGAAGGCCGTCGGGTGTGTGCGCAATGAAGTCCAGGTCCTTGTAGATGGGGTGGACCTTTGTCCTCTCCTTGGCCGAAGCTGATCGATTATAGGAGGAGCCCTTCAGGTCATATTGGAGGTGCATCCTTATGCTGGAAGGGATCACATTGTTCGTGACCACGAATCGAACCTTCTTCAACCCCATCTGTACACAGTAGAGCCCGTAGAACTTGGGCAACAAGGTCTGTCGGTTCTGCTTCAGGTTCAGGTAGTACATGGGAAGCAGCCGCTGCAGTGACTCGGCCTCTCCGCGCTGCACTGTCCTAATGAGGTACTTGTCATCGCTGGACGCGAACGACATGGAGCTGCCGGTCCCGGGGCTGGCCAGCTCACTCAGAGACTGCAGGTAGTCACTGGACTTGATGGCAAAGTGGTCCCTGAGGTTGCAAAACACCCTGGGAGACCATGTTGTGAACTTGAAGTCCCTGAGAGAGTGCGACGGTGTGAGGTGGCTGCCGCTAGCAGGAAACAAGATGGTCTTGGATTTTTCAAAGTCAACAGGCCGCAGGTCACCGCCCGCATCCTTCGCCAGTTGCTCCAGCTCATGGGTGACTCCGATTTGAATGGCTTTCAACATGGCAATGGTGGTAATACAAACTGGCAACTTAGATTCCCTCAACTGGATTCGGTTTCCTGATTGACACAAACTCTCTGTCACAGTATATATACTCAACCAATATGTATATAATGACGTCAAATAGGAGGAGTGTGCTTAGGCCAGAACGTCAGGCCGGAACATTTATCAGTGTTTTCCCCAAATAGGATAATTTGGACCAATCACAACATTTGTTTTTCAGAGCAAGTACTGTGGTCAGCCGTGGTCGGTACGGCACACGCCACTTTGGCTCCAATAGTTGAACTTCGGCAACAGAACATCACCGTAACATCTGTTTCGCTGTTGGTGTAACTGGGAAGAATTTGCCTAATTATTTGCGTGAGCAGAGCAAGCGCAAGTTAAGCGTTCGGTGCGAGGTAGTCGGTCGTCGTCCCTTGGGGCACTTTGATTGGCCGTTTTTTGGAGATGACATAATTGTGATCTCGGACAGAGACTTTTACCACAGAAGGTTATCCATTCGGCAGGTTTGGGGGATGGAGAAATGGTGACGTAATTACGAGACCCAGGGGTGTAGTGGAGGGGGGGCGCGGGGGGACGGCGTCCCCCCACTTCTCACATCTAAAATATTTTTAGGTCTGAAAAAACTCATTAGCATGGTGAAATACATCTTGATGACATCATCAAGATGTGTTTCACCATGTTAATGAGTTTCCTTTTTTCTGAGAGTGTACAAATGGAACCAGATGGACCCGCTAGGGTCCATTTGGTTCACATTTGTACACTCTCAGAAAAAACAAAAACAAATGGGGGGAATTCCCCTTTCAGAGGCGTCCCCCCACTTCTAAAAGTACCACTACAACACTGGCGAGACCTTAATGACTAATGTTGTGAGTATTTGGAGGAGAGAGTGTGACATAATTATTTCATAGGAATAAGAGTTTGTTTTCTGATTCGCCCGCTCTGCTCACGTACGAGTGCCTACTTGTGCGCAGCGTGCAAGTATGCATTCAACCGAGTGCTGATCAAGTTGACTATTGTCTTGTATGTACACCTATCAGTATTATGGTAGTAGGCAGGCGTCACAATGGTGGTTCTTTTCTAATTATGTTCCAAAAACATTTATAAACTAGATCAGCACTTGGTTGCACATGGCCTACTTCTGCATGAGCAGAGTGAGCAAGCAGAGAGCAAATACTATAATATTTCTGGGATATAATATTTCCGGGAGATAATACTCACGGCAATACTTTTAAAGAGGGGGTGCCGTGATTTTTGTATTTCTTCCAATGTTGTACATGTTTAGGAGGTGATGGTACTTCATTAGAACCCTTGGTCTGTTTTTTATGTGTAATGATGTCTTCCCTTTGTATTTACGGTTTCTTCCTGGAGGCTTTAGCACATTTGACTGGAAAGGTTTTAACCTTTCCAGTCAAATGTGCCAATGACAAAGGCTGTAATGTAGTGACATCACACATCAGCTCCTCCCCTAACCCCTCCCCCTTTACCATACAACTACGGCTGTGGGCGTGGCTTCAGTCCTGGTGGGTGGTGATGGGTGGAGACCCATCACCACCCACCAGGCAAACCAGACATACTTAATGAGCTGGTGGGGGAGTCCACATAAAAACATAATTTTAACAAACGCTGTACACCATTACGTCATCACCTAAACCAGCCAATCGGAGTACCTCGAGGGACGGTCGACCCCCGACCTCTGACCACCACAAACAATCACTTTGTGATTCTGCAAGTAAACTAGTAGGCCATGGCCTACTTGTGTGCAATGCACATGCTGGCACTCCAGTCTGCTGTTCGCTTCCCTAAAGTCCTCCTAGATAATTCTATGGAGGATAACGTGAAGCCTCGTCACTGTTATAATTTTCTAACCCAAGACTCTTCCGGTATCATAAATGCCCCGGAGTGGTTTTCAACCAGTGGTCCAGGGGACCAGTGGTCCTTGTGGTCCCCAGCTGAATGATGGACAGTAGGTGACAGAATGGACCCTCGCAAGCATGCCAAGGTGTGGTCAGTTTTAACACACATCCGGAAACTTTAATCCAGTTGTTTTGGTCAATATACCTACTAAAATGACAAACCTCCTCTAACCCTTACCCTCAGGGGCGGACTTTTATTGGGCAATTAAGCATCAATAATAACGCGACTCGCCAAAAAAGCTAAATATCGTGGCAAATGCGCCAAGTTGGCAACACTGGTTGGAATGTTGTGAAAAATAAAAATAAAAACCGGATACACTTCTTTACAAAACCTAATTCATCTGAATACACTGCAAAGACAAGATATACAGGGCCCAATTAGGAGCTTCTTTAGTATCAGGTCTTATGACTTGGAGCGGGGCACTCAAAACAGCCAAACGGCTTTAGTTTTGACTTAAGTCATAAGCCCTGAGACCTGATACTCAAACTCATAATAGAGCCCTTAATGGTCAAACTGACAGGTTAATTGTAAGCAGGTTAGTGTCGTGATTGTGTATAACAGGAGCACCCCAGTGAACAATTCTGTGAGAAAACTGCTGAATTCATATCAGAGTTGTATCTGAAATGGAACAGTTGAGCGGATTCTACCAAAAAGCAATAATTGCCAGTAGGTTGCTAATCACGCCTCTCCAGGAAAGGCGAGATCCAGTAGCGACCAACCAGTTGCTTACTAGTTGCGACAAGATGGCAACCACTCACACCTAGTCGCAAGGGTTAGGACCTCAGAGTAATTAAATATAGAGAGAACACCCTGAGGAAATCTTAAGGCGAAATGGACATAGTGGCCAAAGTTGAGAATGCAGTTTGAGAGCATGGGGCCAGTAACATGAATGCGGAATAGGCTCCGCCCCCTCCATAGCTCTCCGCTCTGACGCACGCACACGCACGCGCGCCGATCGTGCATGAGGTCGCCCGCGTTCATGTTCTCGGCCCCATTTTCCCAGAATGCACTCTGTTTTTTCCCCGGAAATAGGGGAAAAATAGGAGTGAAATCGCCTCATGCGCTGAGTGAGCAACTCAATGCAAGTGGATGAGAGGGGATCTCGGTGGTTCTCTCTATTTAATATATACTCTAAGGTTAGGACAGGGGATCGGTTGGGGGTTATGGTAAGGATTTGGTTAGGTTCGAATTCCGGTATCTAGCTCCCCCTTAGTTCAGGGTGATGTACATTCACCTTAAGCCTAAACCGGTATGGTATAGTGTTGTTGTAAGGTGCTTGAGTTAACTCAAGTGCCTTACAGTAGTTAATGGTCAATAGGGATTGGGAGTAGTTAATGGTCAATAGGGATCGGCAGTAGTTAATGATCAATAGGGATTGGCATCAGCACCTAGTAGATGAAAATGTGTGGATCATCAAGTTTTGACTTAGAATGGTTCTTCGGTTTCAATCTATGTCTGAGAGAACTCATGTTTTTTATCTTTGATATTGGTTTAAGCCCTGTGGAAATATATTTAGTTTTGGTGTCTATTTTTTCTGCAAATTTCCTTTCTCCCTCTATCCATGTTTGGTTGGATTCTGATCCACATGTTCCATTGCACTAATTCCATGCATCATTGGATGTGACATTTCTGTTGCGTTATTTATATTATATTGATGCTGATTCATCCTATCTGCTATTGTTTCCCCTATATATTGTAGATTCCATTTTTCACATGTGATTTCAACCATATGAAACTTACTAGTCATGACCATACAAAACTAGTCGCCATCGAGACTAGTTGCAATCTGGTTGTTGGTTGCTATTAGATCTGGCTGTCTCTCAAGTTTTGTTTAATTCAATGTTTATTAAAAAAAAAGGAATGTCTTTTAGGGAATTCATTGAGCGGGAGCGGTCGGCCATTTTGTTTAACCCGTTTTTTTTTATATTATTATTATTTTTTCTACCAAAGACGGGGTGCCTTATAACTGGACACTTGAAGGAAAAATACCCTTTTTTTGTCTATATGATTTGAGTGTGGTGTGACCCAAATTAATTGTATTTGTATATCATTGGCATTGCTAGTCTCTATCCCAGTGTCCTTTCAAGAGCTTTGTATCCCTTTTTATTTATTGATTTTATTTTATTATGGTGGCTTTGTGTGTGTCTTGTTTTTGTCCTCTCACTATAGCCTGCATATCTCTCAAGTTGTCTCAGGGGGTGTTATGAATGTTATTCTCACTCCCTGGGTGGGTCTGCCGGTTTTTCGCCACTCCATGTTTCTTCCTCCACCCCACCACTTCCTCTGATGCAGATCTGAGCTGCTCCACGCCGAGACAGGACTTGGTGTGTACGTACTTGGACCGAGGACTGAATGAAGATCTCGTTCTATCCTATATTCTTAAAAAAGCGAAAATAGTCACGCAGTGCACAAATCTCACTCTGAATGCACTCTTCTCCAGCCCTGGCCAAGGCGTTCACAGACTCAACATTGCGCCGTTCCTGCTTCTCTAAGACCGCTGTCCAGGCGCTGCGTAGTTGTGCAAGTGTTAGGCCAATTGCTTGACCTCGGAACAGAGCGTTGTTGTACAGGTCATAAAGCGCCTCGGTGTAGAGCTTGACCGAATCCCGAAGTTCCTTTACCTCCTTCCTGAGGTCAGTAAGCTCCTGGTGCACGTCTGAATGAGTGCAATGTTCCGGCTTGGAAACTGCAGGCGTCGGCAGTGAAGACTCTGCAGAGCTCACGGGGATGTCTGTTACCTCATTCCACTCCATCTCATTCCACTCCATCTCATTCCACTCCATCTCACAATCACAAGATGGAAACTCGGCTTGACATTGCGATTCCTTCCTCGTCTCCTCCAGGTCCGCATGGCCCCTGGGGAAGTCACAGATGAGGGGAAGAGATGGGGGGAAGTCACAGACGGGGGGAGGTCCATGGGAAGTCACAGATTGGCAGAAATCACAAATGCGGGGAAGTTCATGGGAATTCACAGATGGGAGGAAATTATCAGCAGAGGACAGGGTGTTTTCGTAGTAGCCAGGCAGGTCTGTTTGTTCCTCCTCCTCTGAACTGCTCCATGTTGAGACAAGACTTGGTGTGTAGGTATTTGGGCCTCTGCCCGATGAACTCGCGTATCCTGCTGGAGTCCGAATCTCCTGGCGCAGAGCGCGAATCTCGCGCTCAAGGAGTGCTTCTCCGTCAATGGTCAGATTGTGGAGGGCCTCGGAATGGCGCCACTCCTGCTCTGCGTTTTCTTGGTCAATGGTGCGGCACAGTTCCTCAACTGTTTCGCTCATGGATGAATGACCATCTTCCAGAGCCTTGTCATACAATTTGTCCATATTCTCGGCGTTGACCGTCATGACAGAACAGAGAGTATTTACCTGTTTTTTGAGGTAACTAAGCTGCTGGTGCACTTCTGGACAAGTAACACTTCCTGGCTCGGAAACTGCAGGCGTCGGCAGCGAATACTCCGCTGAGCTTACGGAGCTGTCGGTCACCTCATTACACACCTCCGCTTCATTTGCTTTCCCAATATCTTTGCACTGACAAACAGAAGGAAGGTCGGCTTGACATTGTGATTCCTTCTGCAAAAGGCCTTCTCCATCATGAGAAGTCACAGGTGGGGTGAAATTATCAGCAGAGGACAGGTTCATGTCGATCTCCTTGTCCAGGATCATGTCTGACGGACTGGCAGTTAGATCTCCAGTGGAAATATCTATACTGGTGCCCCTCAACGTCTCCTCCTCTGCCTGATCATTTGTGGAGGGCACATGGGATGATGCAGAGCTTTGCGGAGTGGGCATTGAACTCTTATCTTTGGGTTGCACCTTGTCAAGTTGTTCAAAGAACTCCTTTATCTTTCTGACCGATGGCCAGTTCTCAGAAGATGACAAACCGAGTTTTTCAGCCAACTTCCCGCAATCTGTACTGCTGGGACTCACATCTGGCTGTTTTACTTTGACGACTGGAAGCTCCAAATTATCAGCAGAGGACTGGGGGTCCTTGCCGATCGTCGCCACTGCTGTGGGCCGCTCCACTTCCACATCAGTGGGCACGGCTACCTCTTCCTTAAACACCTCTGCTATCTCACCATCTTTGCACTGACAAACGCAAGGGAGTTCGGCATGACATTGTGATTCCTTCCTTGAATCATCCGGGCTCGGGCCTTCCCCATCATGAGAAGTCACAGACGGGGTGAAATCATTAGCAGAGGACGGGGTCTTTTTTCCGTTGTCTCCAGACAGGTCCATGTTGATCTCCACCTTGTCCAGGATCATGTCTGGTGGAGTGGCGGTCAGATCTGCGACAGGATTGACCTCTTGGCCTGCACCTTGTCTGAACACTGACGTACACATGAAGTTCTTAAAGCGTTCTGAATAGAGGCCCGGCTTGCATACTGATACGGCATTCCCATCATAAACGGCAGCTTTATAATAACGCTCAAGCCTCTTTCCAAATGTGTATGGCTGCAAGATGTCCATGATGCCAACAAACAACCGCAGGCTTTCGCCCTTGCTGTTCTTTGCTGGTATTCCTCTTTCATCAATAGTTGCACCGTTCTCCTCTGCTTCAGCGTTCTCCCGAATCGCCAAGTCCACCTTGTGGACACCCACCAACATCCTGTAGTTCATTACAGCGCAGCTCTGCAGCACCAAACAATCACTAAGAATGCTCTTGTGGAGGGCGTTGCACTCGTCCGCGGACATGAGAAGGCCGTCGGGTGTGTGCGCAATGAAGTCCAGGTCCTTGTAGATGGGGTGGACCTTTGTCCTCTCCTTGGCCGAAGCTGATCGATTATAGGAGGAGCCCTTCAGGTCATATTGGAGGTGCATCCTTATGCTGGAAGGGATCACATTGTTCGTGACCACGAATCGAACCTTCTTCAACCCCATCTGTACACAGTAGAGCCCGTAGAACTTGGGCAACAAGGTCTGTCGGTTCTGCTTCAGGTTCAGGTAGTACATGGGAAGCAGCCGCTGCAGTGACTCGGCCTCTCCGCGCTGCACTGTCCTAATGAGGTACTTGTCATCGCTGGACGCGAACGACATGGAGCTGCCGGTCCCGGGGCTGGCCAGCTCACTCAGAGACTGCAGGTAGTCACTGGACTTGATGGCAAAGTGGTCCCTGAGGTTGCAAAACACCCTGGGAGACCATGTTGTGAACTTGAAGTCCCTGAGAGAGTGCGACGGTGTGAGGTGGCTGCCGCTAGCAGGAAACAAGATGGTCTTGGATTTTTCAAAGTCAACAGGCCGCAGGTCACCGCCCGCATCCTTCGCCAGTTGCTCCAGCTCATGGGTGACTCCGATTTGAATGGCTTTCAACATGGCAATGGTGGTAATACAAACTGGCAACTTAGATTCCCTCAACTGGATTCGGTTTCCTGATTGACACAAACTCTCTGTCACAGTATATATACTCAACCAATATGTATATAATGACGTCAAATAGGAGGAGTGTGCTTAGGCCAGAACGTCAGGCCGGAACATTTATCAGTGTTTTCCCCAAATAGGATAATTTGGACCAATCACAACATTTGTTTTTCAGAGCAAGTACTGTGGTCAGCCGTGGTCGGTACGGCACACGCCACTTTGGCTCCAATAGTTGAACTTCGGCAACAGAACATCACCGTAACATCTGTTTCGCTGTTGGTGTAACTGGGAAGAATTTGCCTAATTATTTGCGTGAGCAGAGCAAGCGCAAGTTAAGCGTTCGGTGCGAGGTAGTCGGTCGTCGTCCCTTGGGGCACTTTGATTGGCCGTTTTTTGGAGATGACATAATTGTGATCTCGGACAGAGACTTTTACCACAGAAGGTTATCCATTCGGCAGGTTTGGGGGATGGAGAAATGGTGACGTAATTACGAGACCCAGGGGTGTAGTGGAGGGGGGGCGCGGGGGGACGGCGTCCCCCCACTTCTCACATCTAAAATATTTTTAGGTCTGAAAAAACTCATTAGCATGGTGAAATACATCTTGATGACATCATCAAGATGTGTTTCACCATGTTAATGAGTTTCCTTTTTTCTGAGAGTGTACAAATGGAACCAGATGGACCCGCTAGGGTCCATTTGGTTCACATTTGTACACTCTCAGAAAAAACAAAAACAAATGGGGGGAATTCCCCTTTCAGAGGCGTCCCCCCACTTCTAAAAGTACCACTACAACACTGGCGAGACCTTAATGACTAATGTTGTGAGTATTTGGAGGAGAGAGTGTGACATAATTATTTCATAGGAATAAGAGTTTGTTTTCTGATTCGCCCGCTCTGCTCACGTACGAGTGCCTACTTGTGCGCAGCGTGCAAGTATGCATTCAACCGAGTGCTGATCAAGTTGACTATTGTCTTGTATGTACACCTATCAGTATTATGGTAGTAGGCAGGCGTCACAATGGTGGTTCTTTTCTAATTATGTTCCAAAAACATTTATAAACTAGATCAGCACTTGGTTGCACATGGCCTACTTCTGCATGAGCAGAGTGAGCAAGCAGAGAGCAAATACTATAATATTTCTGGGATATAATATTTCCGGGAGATAATACTCACGGCAATACTTTTAAAGAGGGGGTGCCGTGATTTTTGTATTTCTTCCAATGTTGTACATGTTTAGGAGGTGATGGTACTTCATTAGAACCCTTGGTCTGTTTTTTATGTGTAATGATGTCTTCCCTTTGTATTTACGGTTTCTTCCTGGAGGCTTTAGCACATTTGACTGGAAAGGTTTTAACCTTTCCAGTCAAATGTGCCAATGACAAAGGCTGTAATGTAGTGACATCACACATCAGCTCCTCCCCTAACCCCTCCCCCTTTACCATACAACTACGGCTGTGGGCGTGGCTTCAGTCCTGGTGGGTGGTGATGGGTGGAGACCCATCACCACCCACCAGGCAAACCAGACATACTTAATGAGCTGGTGGGGGAGTCCACATAAAAACATAATTTTAACAAACGCTGTACACCATTACGTCATCACCTAAACCAGCCAATCGGAGTACCTCGAGGGACGGTCGACCCCCGACCTCTGACCACCACAAACAATCACTTTGTGATTCTGCAAGTAAACTAGTAGGCCATGGCCTACTTGTGTGCAATGCACATGCTGGCACTCCAGTCTGCTGTTCGCTTCCCTAAAGTCCTCCTAGATAATTCTATGGAGGATAACGTGAAGCCTCGTCACTGTTATAATTTTCTAACCCAAGACTCTTCCGGTATCATAAATGCCCCGGAGTGGTTTTCAACCAGTGGTCCAGGGGACCAGTGGTCCTTGTGGTCCCCAGCTGAATGATGGACAGTAGGTGACAGAATGGACCCTCGCAAGCATGCCAAGGTGTGGTCAGTTTTAACACACATCCGGAAACTTTAATCCAGTTGTTTTGGTCAATATACCTACTAAAATGACAAACCTCCTCTAACCCTTACCCTCAGGGGCGGACTTTTATTGGGCAATTAAGCATCAATAATAACGCGACTCGCCAAAAAAGCTAAATATCGTGGCAAATGCGCCAAGTTGGCAACACTGGTTGGAATGTTGTGAAAAATAAAAATAAAAACCGGATACACTTCTTTACAAAACCTAATTCATCTGAATACACTGCAAAGACAAGATATACAGGGCCCAATTAGGAGCTTCTTTAGTATCAGGTCTTATGACTTGGAGCGGGGCACTCAAAACAGCCAAACAGCTTTAGTTTTGACTTAAGTCATAAGCCCTGAGACCTGATACTCAAACTCATAATAGAGCCCTTAATGGTCAAACTGACAGGTTAATTGTAAGCAGGTTAGTGTCGTGATTGTGTATAACAGGAGCACCCCAGTGAACAATTCTGTGAGAAAACTGCTGAATTCATATCAGAGTTGTATCTGAAATGGAACAGTTGAGCGGATTCTACCAAAAAGCAATAATTGCCAGTAGGTTGCTAATCACGCCTCTCCAGGAAAGGCGAGATCCAGTAGCGACCAACCAGTTGCTTACTAGTTGCGACAAGATGGCAACCACTCACACCTAGTCGCAAGGGTTAGGACCTCAGAGTAATTAAATATAGAGAGAACACCCTGAGGAAATCTTAAGGCGAAATGGACATAGTGGCCAAAGTTGAGAATGCAGTTTGAGAGCATGGGGCCAGTAACATGAATGCGGAATAGGCTCCGCCCCCTCCATAGCTCTCCGCTCTGACGCACGCACACGCACGCGCGCCGATCGTGCATGAGGTCGCCCGCGTTCATGTTCTCGGCCCCATTTTCCCAGAATGCACTCTGTTTTTTCCCCGGAAATAGGGGAAAAATAGGAGTGAAATCGCCTCATGCGCTGAGTGAGCAACTCAATGCAAGTGGATGAGAGGGGATCTCGGTGGTTCTCTCTATTTAATATATACTCTAAGGTTAGGACAGGGGATCGGTTGGGGGTTATGGTAAGGATTTGGTTAGGTTCGAATTCCGGTATCTAGCTCCCCCTTAGTTCAGGGTGATGTACATTCACCTTAAGCCTAAACCGGTATGGTATAGTGTTGTTGTAAGGTGCTTGAGTTAACTCAAGTGCCTTACAGTAGTTAATGGTCAATAGGGATTGGGAGTAGTTAATGGTCAATAGGGATCGGCAGTAGTTAATGATCAATAGGGATTGGCATCAGCACCTAGTAGATGAAAATGTGTGGATCATCAAGTTTTGACTTAGAATGGTTCTTCGGTTTCAATCTATGTCTGAGAGAACTCATGTTTTTTATCTTTGATATTGGTTTAAGCCCTGTGGAAATATATTTAGTTTTGGTGTCTATTTTTTCTGCAAATTTCCTTTCTCCCTCTATCCATGTTTGGTTGGATTCTGATCCACATGTTCCATTGCACTAATTCCATGCATCATTGGATGTGACATTTCTGTTGCGTTATTTATATTATATTGATGCTGATTCATCCTATCTGCTATTGTTTCCCCTATATATTGTAGATTCCATTTTTCACATGTGATTTCAACCATATGAAACTTACTAGTCATGACCATACAAAACTAGTCGCCATCGAGACTAGTTGCAATCTGGTTGTTGGTTGCTATTAGATCTGGCTGTCTCTCAAGTTTTGTTTAATTCAATGTTTATTAAAAAAAAAGGAATGTCTTTTAGGGAATTCATTGAGCGGGAGCGGTCGGCCATTTTGTTTAACCCGTTTTTTTTTTATATTATTATTATTTTTTCTACCAAAGACGGGGTGCCTTATAACTGGACACTTGAAGGAAAAATACCCTTTTTTTGTCTATATGATTTGAGTGTGGTGTGACCCAAATTAATTGTATTTGTATATCATTGGCATTGCTAGTCTCTATCCCAGTGTCCTTTCAAGAGCTTTGTATCCCTTTTTATTTATTGATTTTATTTTATTATGGTGGCTTTGTGTGTGTCTTGTTTTTGTCCTCTCACTATAGCCTGCATATCTCTCAAGTTGTCTCAGGGGGTGTTATGAATGTTATTCTCACTCCCTGGGTGGGTCTGCCGGTTTTTCGCCACTCCATGTTTCTTCCTCCACCCCACCACTTCCTCTGATGCAGATCTGAGCTGCTCCACGCCGAGACAGGACTTGGTGTGTACGTACTTGGACCGAGGACTGAATGAAGATCTCGTTCTATCCTATATTCTTAAAAAAGCGAAAATAGTCACGCAGTGCACAAATCTCACTCTGAATGCACTCTTCTCCAGCCCTGGCCAAGGCGTTCACAGACTCAACATTGCGCCGTTCCTGCTTCTCTAAGACCGCTGTCCAGGCGCTGCGTAGTTGTGCAAGTGTTAGGCCAATTGCTTGACCTCGGAACAGAGCGTTGTTGTACAGGTCATAAAGCGCCTCGGTGTAGAGCTTGACCGAATCCCGAAGTTCCTTTACCTCCTTCCTGAGGTCAGTAAGCTCCTGGTGCACGTCTGAATGAGTGCAATGTTCCGGCTCGGAAACTGCAGGCGTCGGCAGTGAAGACTCTGCAGAGCTCACGGGGATGTCTGTTACCTCATTCCACTCCATCTCATTCCACTCCATCTCATTCCACTCCATCTCACAATCACAAGATGGAAACTCGGCTTGACATTGCGATTCCTTCCTCGTCTCCTCCAGGTCCGCATGGCCCCTGGGGAAGTCACAGATGAGGGGAAGAGATGGGGGGAAGTCACAGACGGGGGGAGGTCCATGGGAAGTCACAGATTGGCAGAAATCACAAATGCGGGGAAGTTCATGGGAATTCACAGATGGGAGGAAATTATCAGCAGAGGACAGGGTGTTTTCGTAGTAGCCAGGCAGGTCTGTTTGTTCCTCCTCCTCTGAACTGCTCCATGTTGAGACAAGACTTGGTGTGTAGGTATTTGGGCCTCTGCCCGATGAACTCGCGTATCCTGCTGGAGTCCGAATCTCCTGGCGCAGAGCGCGAATCTCGCGCTCAAGGAGTGCTTCTCCGTCAATGGTCAGATTGTGGAGGGCCTCGGAATGGCGCCACTCCTGCTCTGCGTTTTCTTGGTCAATGGTGCGGCACAGTTCCTCAACTGTTTCGCTCATGGATGAATGACCATCTTCCAGAGCCTTGTCATACAATTTGTCCATATTCTCGGCGTTGACCGTCATGACAGAACAGAGAGTATTTACCTGTTTTTTGAGGTAACTAAGCTGCTGGTGCACTTCTGGACAAGTAACACTTCCTGGCTCGGAAACTGCAGGCGTCGGCAGCGAATACTCCGCTGAGCTTACGGAGCTGTCGGTCACCTCATTACACACCTCCGCTTCATTTGCTTTCCCAATATCTTTGCACTGACAAACAGAAGGAAGGTCGGCTTGACATTGTGATTCCTTCTGCAAAAGGCCTTCTCCATCATGAGAAGTCACAGGTGGGGTGAAATTATCAGCAGAGGACAGGTTCATGTCGATCTCCTTGTCCAGGATCATGTCTGACGGACTGGCAGTTAGATCTCCAGTGGAAATATCTATACTGGTGCCCCTCAACGTCTCCTCCTCTGCCTGATCATTTGTGGAGGGCACATGGGATGATGCAGAGCTTTGCGGAGTGGGCATTGAACTCTTATCTTTGGGTTGCACCTTGTCAAGTTGTTCAAAGAACTCCTTTATCTTTCTGACCGATGGCCAGTTCTCAGAAGATGACAAACCGAGTTTTTCAGCCAACTTCCCGCAATCTGTACTGCTGGGACTCACATCTGGCTGTTTTACTTTGACGACTGGAAGCTCCAAATTATCAGCAGAGGACTGGGGGTCCTTGCCGATCGTCGCCACTGCTGTGGGCCGCTCCACTTCCACATCAGTGGGCACGGCTACCTCTTCCTTAAACACCTCTGCTATCTCACCATCTTTGCACTGACAAACGCAAGGGAGTTCGGCATGACATTGTGATTCCTTCCTTGAATCATCCGGGCTCGGGCCTTCCCCATCATGAGAAGTCACAGACGGGGTGAAATCATTAGCAGAGGACGGGGTCTTTTTTCCGTTGTCTCCAGACAGGTCCATGTTGATCTCCACCTTGTCCAGGATCATGTCTGGTGGAGTGGCGGTCAGATCTGCGACAGGATTGACCTCTTGGCCTGCACCTTGTCTGAACACTGACGTACACATGAAGTTCTTAAAGCGTTCTGAATAGAGGCCCGGCTTGCATACTGATACGGCATTCCCATCATAAACGGCAGCTTTATAATAACGCTCAAGCCTCTTTCCAAATGTGTATGGCTGCAAGATGTCCATGATGCCAACAAACAACCGCAGGCTTTCGCCCTTGCTGTTCTTTGCTGGTATTCCTCTTTCATCCATAGTTGCACCGTTCTCCTCTGCTTCAGCGTTCTCCCGAATCGCCAAGTCCACCTTGTGGACACCCACCAACATCCTGTAGTTCATTACAGCGCAGCTCTGCAGCACCAAACAATCACTAAGAATGCTCTTGTGGAGGGCGTTGCACTCGTCCGCGGACATGAGAAGGCCGTCGGGTGTGTGCGCAATGAAGTCCAGGTCCTTGTAGATGGGGTGGACCTTTGTCCTCTCCTTGGCCGAAGCTGATCGATTATAGGAGGAGCCCTTCAGGTCATATTGGAGGTGCATCCTTATGCTGGAAGGGATCACATTGTTCGTGACCACGAATCGAACCTTCTTCAACCCCATCTGTACACAGTAGAGCCCGTAGAACTTGGGCAACAAGGTCTGTCGGTTCTGCTTCAGGTTCAGGTAGTACATGGGAAGCAGCCGCTGCAGTGACTCGGCCTCTCCGCGCTGCACTGTCCTAATGAGGTACTTGTCATCGCTGGACGCGAACGACATGGAGCTGCCGGTCCCGGGGCTGGCCAGCTCACTCAGAGACTGCAGGTAGTCACTGGACTTGATGGCAAAGTGGTCCCTGAGGTTGCAAAACACCCTGGGAGACCATGTTGTGAACTTGAAGTCCCTGAGAGAGTGCGACGGTGTGAGGTGGCTGCCGCTAGCAGGAAACAAGATGGTCTTGGATTTTTCAAAGTCAACAGGCCGCAGGTCACCGCCCGCATCCTTCGCCAGTTGCTCCAGCTCATGGGTGACTCCGATTTGAATGGCTTTCAACATGGCAATGGTGGTAATACAAACTGGCAACTTAGATTCCCTCAACTGGATTCGGTTTCCTGATTGACACAAACTCTCTGTCACAGTATATATACTCAACCAATATGTATATAATGACGTCAAATAGGAGGAGTGTGCTTAGGCCAGAACGTCAGGCCGGAACATTTATCAGTGTTTTCCCCAAATAGGATAATTTGGACCAATCACAACATTTGTTTTTCAGAGCAAGTACTGTGGTCAGCCGTGGTCGGTACGGCACACGCCACTTTGGCTCCAATAGTTGAACTTCGGCAACAGAACATCACCGTAACATCTGTTTCGCTGTTGGTGTAACTGGGAAGAATTTGCCTAATTATTTGCGTGAGCAGAGCAAGCGCAAGTTAAGCGTTCGGTGCGAGGTAGTCGGTCGTCGTCCCTTGGGGCACTTTGATTGGCCGTTTTTTGGAGATGACATAATTGTGATCTCGGACAGAGACTTTTACCACAGTAGGTTATGCATTCGGCAGGTTTGGGGGATGGAGAAATGGTGACGTTAATTACGAGACCTTAATGTTGTGAGTATTTGGAGGAGAGAGTGTGACATAATTATTTCAGAGGAATAAGAGTTTTTTTTCTGATTCGCCCGCTCTGCTCACGTACGAGTGGGCCATGGCCTACTTGTGCGCAGCGTGCAAGTATGCATTCAACCGAGTGCTGATCAAGTTGACTATAGTCTTGTATGTACAACACCTATCAGTATTATGGAAGTAGGCAGGCGTCACAATGGTGGTTCTTTTCTGATTATGTTCCAAAAACATTTATAAACTAGATCAGAAGTAGGCCATGGCCATGGCTGCCAACTTGCCCATTGCACACAAGAAGAGCACACATGGCCCACTTGTACACAAGCAGAGCGTTAGTAAGCTACTCTCGACACCTCTAGGACAGGGGTTTTCAACAGATGGTCCGGGGACCACCAGTGGTCCCTGAGAAGGTTCCAGGTGGTCCCCAGGCTAAATGATGGAAAGTTGGTTAACCAGATGTAACTCTTGAGAGTGTAAAAATGAAACCAAATGGACCCGCAAGGGTCCATCCGCAAGGGCAAAATTCAGCCTGGAATTGTGGACAAAACCAATTTTTTTTTTTAATTTTAGGTCTTTGGTGTGAAAATGTAATCAAAATAATGGTGGTCCGTGGGGCTCAAATGCTGAATAAATGGTGGTCTCTGGAGTCAAAAAGGTTGAAAACCCCTGCTCTAGGAGATAATACTTAATTCCTCATTTTTCTTCTGTTCTGCAAAAGGTTTGAGTACTTGCATGAGCAAGACACTGGTTGAGTATTATATCCTGGAGGTGTCTGGGGTACTTGCCCTCTGCAAGTAAACTAGTAGGCCATGGCCTACTTGTGTGCAATGCACATGCTGGCACTCCAGTCTGCTCTTAGCTTCCCTAAAGTCCTCCTAGATAATTCTATGGAGGATAACGTGAAGCCTAGTCACTGTTATAATTTTCTAACCCAAGACTCTTCCGGGATCATAAATGTAACCCCGGAGTGGTTTTCAACCAGTGGTCCAGGGGACCAGTGGTCCTTGTGGTCCCCAGCTGAATGATGGACAGTAGGTGACAGAATGGACCCTTGCAAGCATGCCAAGGTGTGGTCCGTTTTAACACACATCCGGAAACTTTAATCCAGTTGTTTTGGTCAATATACCTACTAAAATGACAAACCTCCTCTAACCCTTACCCTCAGGGGCGGACTTTTATTGGGCAATTAAGCATCAATAATAACATCAGTTGTTGTTGAAGTTGCAACAGACACGCAGCATGCATAAAGCTAAAGGTCTGACTCAGAGAGTTTTCTGTTTTCAATGTTGAAAGCCCACTAATCCTGGGCTCTAGACTGCCTCACCCTATCCAGCCCTGATGGAGGGGACAGGAACTGGTTGGCTACATCAAACCAGGGAAACTCCCCCCTGCCGGGTGAAAAGAAGGCAGCTTAGACTCCTCATGCAATGAAGGAAGCATGATGCAAGCGTGCTTCCATGGATTACAAAATTGTTGGTCTAAAAATAAAAAAAAAGCAAAAGAGAAGTTAAGATCTGAGTAATTGATGGAGATTATTCCAATTCAGTGTAAATGCTGCAAAGGCTGTAGCCAATTGAGTGAGTTGTACATGAAGCAGTGATCAGTGTCAGTACAAACCTGCACAGGAACTTAGTTAAGACATTTAAAGGCCTAAAATGAAGTGATGTATAAATGCATCATTGTATACTATTTATTTTTACTGGGCTGACCTCCGGCTAACTGCGTATATTCATAACATAGTATAATAGTTGGACAAGTTGCATTGCACTTGAGTTCTGTTTCCATTAATTGTACCACAACTCTCTTCAGCCGAAATACCTGATCTTTTAGCTCAGAACGTACCACTCTGTGTTTCGTTGTGAGCTTGTAGATCTGCTGTTTTGGGGGAACTAACCCCCCCCCCCCCCTCCTGGAATAGTGAATAGTGATACCTAAAAAGAAATATTATCCGTCGTTTTTCACATGAATCCATCTTCATTTCTCTCTCTCTACCCCCCCCCCCCCCCCACCCCTGTTGACTGAGCGGTGCCGTCAGCGTTGGGCTTGGTAGCGGTCACCATGACGACGTCATGACAACAGTGATGGAATTCACTCAGCTCTGGGGTCTGATGAATGTGGGGGAGTTGGACCCAGGGAGCCTCACACACACATGCATGCACGCGTGCAAGCAAGCAAAAGGCTGGAGTCTCGCACGTCTCACAGGAGACCAACACAATAAGGCATAGTCAAAGTTAATAATGTTTCCTGTGAGGTGGGACAGTCCAGCCTTTTTTAGCCCATGGACTGCTTTCTGGGTTCACATTCTAGCAAATGGACTAATGTCTTACACCAGTGGTCCCTGAGAGAGTTCCAGGTGGTCCCCAGGCTAAATGATGGAAAGTTGGTTAACCAGATGTGACCAAATGGACCCTGGCGGGTCTCTTAGGTCCAGTGTTGTTTTTGTCGACTAAGAGTAAGACTAAAGACTAAGTCGACTAAGGTTTTTGATATTTAGTCGACTAAGACTAGACTAACAAAAAATAATTTCAAAAGACTAAATGGGACTAAAAGATGTGTGTTTTCAAAAGACTAAGACTAAGACGAAGACTAAATCATAACCTAAGACTAATGGAAATAGGAAACATTTTTATTTTTATTTTTTTCGTTCTTTTTAAGTATGTGAACATATCTGCAGTATAGATTGCATACGTTTTCAGGAAAGGGACTTATTACTAATGCAGTAATTTTATACAAAGAAATAAAACGAGACATCTTTCATACTAAAAACTATAAATCTGTATAACACATATAAACCTACAATGCATGTGTATGTAAGACTAAACTACTAAGACTAAGACTTAAGACTAAAAAAAGACTAAGACTGAGACTAAGACTAAATCAATGTTGATATTTCGTCGACTAGACTAAGACTAAAAAAATGAATTTCAGAAGACTAAATGGGACTAAAAGACTAAATGTGTGTTACTCAAAAGACTAAGACTAAGTCAAAATATTCTCAAACAAACAACACTGCTTAGGTCCATTTCCATGTCTAATGGTGCTCCGTCGCTCAGATTCTGAATAAATAGTGGGCCCTGGTAAGAAAAAGGCTGAAAACCACTGTCTTATACCGTCACCATTCTGCTGGCTTTGAGACCATGTTCACCATAGACACCACCTCACACCATCATGCACCACTCAGCGGCTCATCCACCACCACCACCTCCTTCTCTCTCAACACCACCACCACCACTCACACAGACCAGCTGAGGACCCCCGTGGGAGGATGGGGGACTCGCGGGCGGGCTAGGATTCTTTCCCATACACGCCACCACTCTGCACACATCCATCCATTGGTGGTGCGAGAGTGGGTGCAGAGGCGGATTGGCCATCTGGAGTACAGGGAGTTTTCCCGGTGGCCTGCGCCACCTACTGACCTGGACAGGGTTTTTTTTTTTTTTTTTCAAAAAAGAAAATGTGTCCTACACCAGAGCCTTCAAGTAGGAGAGATCTTCTACATTCTCTAGTTGTGTAGACTAAGTTGGGCTAATTCACATGAATATTTGAACTCCATTTGGGGTCCATTTGGTTTCATTTTTACGCTCTCAAAGAGTTACATCTGGTTAACCAGTGGCCTGGCAAAGGCAAAATTGTCCTGGTGGGCGGAATGTGTGCCAATCCGCCCCTGAGTGGGTGCATGCGTGCGTGCGTGCATGCATGCACGCCATGCATGCCTGGCCACCAGCTGTTGCACATTAAGCAAAGTGCACCGCGCGGATTTGGCTGAGCCAGTTATGGGATAACTCAATAACATTAACCGCGTTATAGGGAGCCAGCCTGAGCTGGTTATTTCATAATGCCGGCCGCCGTGTGTTTACGCGCGCTGCCACGCGGCCTGCCGTCCTTCTTAATGCTTAATTTATAACCCCCGAACCGGACCGATCTCCGAGCGGATGTACCGCCTCACGAGTTCTGCAGATCGGCTTGTTTTAAGGCACGCTGTCGCCGCTGTCATACGGCGAATCATGCAACCATACCACGCCCCCCCCCTTTGAGCCCCTGGCCGGTGGCTTAACGCTCGCCACGAACGCTGTCGTGAACTACTAATCTGATTACCCGCCGCTATACCACAAGTTTATGGCCCATTACGCTCGGCCTGTGGACGTCAGTCACGTCTTAGATCAACCTTGGTGTCTTTACCGGTGTTGACGTTATGTTATTGGACAGATAGACCCGGCTGGATGTTATTAAGCAAGTCAAGACGCTAGCTTTGGCTTCCTGGCTTGTCGCTTGTTTACGTGCCAATGTGACTGCATCTTCTTCTTGGAAAAATAGGTTAGGAATAGGAATGCCACGCGGTAGTACTGTTGTGGTTCTCGAGACATTGTCTTGTCTCGAGTCCAGTCAAGACAAATGTTTGTTGTCTCTGTCTTGTTTTTGTCTTGCCCTCAATTGTCGTGGTCTTGTCTCATTTGTCGAGTGGTCTTGTCTTGTCTAACCCTCACCCTCAATTTGTCTTGGTCTTGGCACAAACTTGGAGCAAATGTCTCGGGTCTCTTTCGCCACAGAGACCAGCTCGAAACGAGAATGCAAGGGAAATGTTCTATATCCATTGTGTGAAACCCATTCATGAAGTCAGGTGGAATGCCCTACCAACAGTCATAAAGGCATGTGAATCCCTTGACTCCTTCAAAACCGCTCTCAAAGGGCACCTACAGATGGCTGCAATTCGAAACTGGCCTCTGTAAAACAAAATTGTATATAAAATCCCCCACCCACCCCCCTCTCCTCTTTGTACATTTCTCTTTTCCCTTTTTACCTCCACTATGATTTTACCTCCATGATTTGCTGCTTCTGACTTCACTGAAGTAGTTGTTTTGTATGTACGGTATTTGAATGCCTTAATGAAATGAACAAGTTGGCCACTATTGTAAACAAGTGTATGCTTAACTAGTGTGTCCATTCAGCTTTTTCTGATTTGATGCAGTTGTACTTGATTGTACTGTAATTCTCCAAGCTGTTATCAGTTTTGTAGCAGTTGTATTTGACTTGTACTGTAACTATCATCTCTGTTAATAAAATTTCATTCATTCATTCATGAAGTCAGCTGTCTTATACAGAGCGCAGCTCTGGATGACGCACATATTGCTAGCAGTATGCAAATGGACGGTTAGTATTGTATAGTAACAACTAAAGTCTCTGTAATGACTTATGTTGTACCATAACTACAGAACAGTCAAAAATTTGCTTTTTGGCCTGGACCTTTGTAGGCCTTGGCCCTTGACCCGTTGAGGTGCTAGTCTCCTCTTGATCTTGTCTTGAACAAGTCTTGTTTTGGTCTCGACCCCCCTAGGTCTTGGTCTTGTCTTGGTATCGGTCTAGGTGGTCTTGATAGGTACAGAAAAAGAGCTCCATAACCAGTCCTGGGACCACACAAGAACTCTCTTTTTTCATTTTGAAAGAATAAGAACTCGCCAGTCACTTGAGTTGGAACTGGAAGCCTGCGGATTTGAGGCAGGATTGCATCAGGCCCGAGCCCACCTGTCTTAGCCATCTGTTTGTCCTTTAGAAACACTGCAAGATGCTGACGCTGCACAGAGAAAGAGAGAGAAAAATCATACTTTGTGTGAAGCGAATGGCACCTGAGCATATTCCGTGCTCATACGTACAGACAGGCATACGCACAAAACTGTGCATTGGGGCGGCTATAGCGCCGCTCAAAAATGTAGAAAGACGATGCACAACAAAACCTGGAGTCTTACATGGGCTCTGGCACTTTCTCTACATGAGTCAGTGTCTCTACATCGTAGAGTCTCGCTTGACAGTAATTGTAGGGTTCGTTGTTGGCAGCAGGCCAGCCCGAGGGCAGAAAGGTGATACCTTGGTCCCCTCCACCCAGCGGAGTCTGCACAGTCAATCTGGAGAAGGTTATAGCGATCTCTGTCCTGCTCTGCGCGCCGCACACCGTGCGTGACTGTGTAATTTGGGCCAGAAATGCCAGACAGTACCCAATAATCGACCACGTTTGTCATGCTGCTCACGTCACAATCACAACGTCCCGTTTAAAGGAGCATTCAGTGATTTGGTGTGATTTTGGAAAAGCCTCCGATCCCACTGGGAACAAGATGTGGACATGCACACACTGGCACACTCACACACATCCTGATTGGAGGAAGGCTCCTCTCATCCTGATGGGATGAAAGGCTTTCCTCCCACAGCCCAAACTGATACTATAGTTTTTTGTTTTAGTTTTTTTTACCTCAGGGGTTCACTAGGGACAGGGAGACTGGGGACTCTATAGTAGGGAGTATTAGCCCCCCAAAAAGAAGCAAATAACAATATGAAATTGGTACTATACCCTTAAGAACATAACATTAAATGTCACCCATGTTTGTTGCCTATCTCCACATTTCTGGCCAGGTGAAAAGCTGATTCTTGTTTTCGCTTGGGCCTATATGTCTGTTGCTCCTGCTTCTTGTTTGTTTCCCTGCCTGTTTCCCTGCCTGTCTCTCTGTCTATTGGGCTAATCATTCCCTTTCTGTTGTGTCTCATTATAATGTTTCCCTGTCTGTTGTGTCTCAGTCTATAATGTTTCCCTTTCTGTTGTGTCTCAGTCTAATGTTTCCCTGTCTGTTATCTCTCTCTCTCTCTCTCTCTCTCTCTCTCTCTCTCTCTCTCTCTCTCTCTCTCTCTCTCTCTCTCTCTCTCTCTCTCACTCTCTCACTCTCTCTCTACTCTCTCTTTCTCTCTCTTCTCTCTCTTCTCTCTCTCTTCTTTCTCTCTCTTTCTCTCTCTTTCTCTCTCTTTCTCTCTATCTCTTTCTCTCTCTCTTCTCTCTCTCTCTCTCTCTCTCTCTCTCTCTCTCTCTCTCTCTCTCTCTCTCTCTCTCTCTCTCTCTCTCTCTCTCTCTCTCTCTCTCTCTCTATCTCTCTCTATCTCTCTCTCTCTCATTCTCTCTCTCTCTCTCTCTCTCTCTCTCTCTGTCTGACACGCGTCTGTCTCTGTCTGGCCGTTCGTCTGAAGTGTTGACGCTTTGGCTCACTGGAAGGTATAAATATCTTTTACAGGCTTCCCTTTAGCATGGTTAGCTCATCCTGTCCTTCACTTCCTTCCCTCCTTCACTTGGCCTGATTCTTCTTTCGTCTCGTTTCCTTCCTTTAAAATCCTTTTTTTTCACTCCCTTTTCTCTCTATATATTGAGGAAAACGTCTAGGATCTCACACAAAGGATAATAAACAGCATGCTCAGCCGCTGATATAAGCTGTATATATACACACTATTATCTGTGTGTATTTATGTGTGTATCCAATTTTCTAATAACATGTACTAAAACGTTGAAAAACAGGTCAACGTCAGGATACCATTCACTAACCCATAGAAGGCAAAACATGCCTTCTATGGGCATGTTAGTTTTGTGTTTTGGCATGCTTTTTTTTTTTTTTTTTTTTAACATGTCATCATGTTTTATGTAGCATGATGACATAACTAGGGCATGTCCATAATGATGAATCCATTCCAAGCATTAGTTTTGCTCAAAAAACAACTCAGTTGGCTAAAAACATACATACCCATCATCATAAATGTGCTTAGTCAGCACATTTTAGCATGCGCTATGGCCATCAACTAAAATTGTGCGTGTGTGCGTGTGTGCGTGTGTGCGTGTGTGTGTGTGTGTGTGTGTGTGTGTGTGTGCGCGTGCGCGTGTGCGCGTGCTGTG